>CM070098.1:12046064-12693564 GCA_036178185.1 Liparis tanakae | reverse complement strand
GGCCGATCCTTCCGCGTTTCTGGAGCATGCCAGTATCGGCAACGACAATGCCAGTCAACTCATTAAAGCAACAACAAAGAGCCTGAGAAGTAGGTGCAGGTTGACTCTTCTTACATGTCAATCATACATGTAAGGTAATTACAGGTTGTTGCCCAGGTCAAATGGGCAACAACAAAAAGCAAAGGTCTGCTAGATGCATCCGTATCCAACTTTACTGACACAGTAGATGCCAATATGGGACTTACATCAAGGGCAGGCGTTGACAGGAGGATGTGTGTGGACTGGGCCACGTCAGCGGCGTGCAGACTGTTGTGGTAAGCCACGTCGGAGTGATAGTGGTCCTCCAGGGTCAGCATGAACGTCACAAAGGTGTCCGTTGGAATCTTGAACGTCCTCATCAGGTCTCGCTCCTGCATAGGACAGAGGAAGAACATGAGGAAAGGAACAGTGTCGATTCCTCTCTGAAGATGCTAACAGTGTGTACGTTGGGATTTTTTAAGCATCTCCTGGAGTTGTTGTTTTTTTGCCAGCAGGCGGGTGATTTGACCGTCAAATCTATGCCTCAACCATAATCGGAAAAAACGTGTGAATCATACATTGCTGAAGAGGCTGAATATGAAAACAGTTTGCCCTCCTGCCAGAATGATTCACAGCTATAAATCAATTTTAAGTGCTAATGTCCCTCTAGCAGATGTCCCTGTAGTGATACTGACAGTTGAGCGTAACAGAGAGCATACTGTACACACCGGCGTGGGCTGTGCCTCACGCCTTCTATGGCAGCATGTGTTCATGAACACTTCCATGCTTCTCCTTTATTATTATGAGCTCTTTCTGACTGGACGGGGAGGTGGAAGATGACGAGGATGAAGAGGCAAGGCACTGACCTGAAAGATGGAGTACATGATGCATGTGAGCGGACGGTTGTGGGAGTGCTCGGTCACTTTGAAGATATTTAGACCCCATTTGTTTATGTCCTCCAGGTCCTGTTAGAGAATAGACGAGACAAAGGTTATCAGCCAATCACTCAGCGGTCCAGTCGTATCTTTGTTTTGCTCCGTAAGGCAGCAATCGCTTACCTTTGACAGCAGCTCCTCCTGGTCTGTCTTGACTCCAAAACAATTGCTGGTGTTTCCAGAGATGCTGGGTGTGTGGCTGACCTTCCTCACCCCACTGATATGAGTCATCATCCCACCCTGCTGCTGCTGCTGCTGCTGCTGCTGCTGCTTTTGGCCCTGTCTCCTCTTCCTTTCCCTGGACTTAGGAACTGGGCAAGGAAGCTCCAACTCATTGTCTGCAGAAGATAACAAGTCACAAATTAAGACCAAAAAAGATATAAAAAGGTGCTTTTCAAATACTCCAAAGACTAGAATAGAATAAGCTAGGAGATGTGGTGTCGGCCTCCTGGCTTGTAAACAAAGTTAACAAGAGGACACCTTAAAGCGGCTCTGACAGTTATTTAATCTGCAAACAATCCTTCAGTCACAGTAAACTTTGATACAAATAAATTCCTCTTGACAGTGAAAAAGCAAAAGGCAAATCATTTCAAGAAGTGCGCCTGAGATGTCGTGATATGGCCTGTGCTGTCTGAGGACCCGGGCCCTGATGGAACTACAGCCACACACACACTCATGGATGCCGCCACACATTAGGACAACATGTTTACACCGGACTGTATTTCTGTTCGTATGCATGTCTGTTTGCTTCGTGTGATTCACTCTGCTGGCTGGAAGAGATTCTCACGCAGCTGACAGCGCGTGCGAGTGCAAGACTCCCTCGGCATGAAGACGTGCGCCACATAGACCGCAGCGAGAGAAAGGAAGAAGAGGAGGCTGCATCCTCCACGAAGCACGGCTCACGACACCTGACAGGTGTTAGCTGCAACACAGACGACGACCAAACCACCGAGCGGCTTCAAAGAGGAGCTTCTCTCTGCGCTCTGGTGTTTGTTTCTTCTCCCCAAGCAGCTCCATCGTGCAGAGATCTGATTCACTGCACCACTTGTATTGTGAGGAGAGGTGCAGGTTCTTCACGATGCATCGGCAGCCTCTCAGGGGTTCTTTTCCGCGGTTCGGAGGCGAGAAGATGGAGGCGTGTTTACAAGCAAGAGGAGAACATTAGTCTGCAGATAAGCTGGCTGGTCTGGGTGTTTTCTGGTGGGGAGGTGGAAAACCTGAGGGGCAGACCGGCTGGCCATGACTCATGAAACGCTGCCGGGCTTTTTGAGGGACGAGGAAACACGGCTGTCCTCCTGATGAATAATGCATGATGGCACCGGGCGCACACAAACAGTCTCCCTCTTTTCCGCTCGTCGCCCCTGATCCCTCCGGAGGGAAGTCTTCCCCAGGTTTCACCAGCCCTCCCTCTCCCCGTCTCTCTGCAGTCAGCGCGAGGGGACTCTCTGCCCCCCCTCCCCCTCCCCCTCCCCCCGACTAGATCAGACTGGTTTGAGCAGACGAACTGTGATTTCCTTCGCTACAGCATAACCTCACAACCTCTGACGCATATAGACTGCGTGTGTCATTTTCTGAAGGATGACTTCACGTTTAAATACGTTGCACTTGATTAATATTTGTGTCTGAATGAGCGCTGCGGTGCTCACCTAGGAAGGTGTTGGAGATGTACTCTGAAACTTGGTTGCCTGAGCGACTCATCTCAGACAGGTGGCTCAGCTCCCGGTTCAGCATCCTCTTGAACTGGAATAGAGGAAGAAAAATAATACATGAGTTTCAATGATCTTTTGACGAAAGTACATATGAGATCATACATTTTCAGGAATAAAGCACTTCCTGTTATTTTCCACTGTCCCAAGAGAACATAGCCTCTGTTTTTTTAATGCGGCATATAAGGACATTGTTTATGTGTTCTTGGTCCTGCTTTGAATTAGCCACGAAGACACTTGACTGGCGTCTGGCGAGCATTTCAACAAACAAAACACAGTGCGTGATTTACAAAAAAACATTGTCACAATGTTCATGCTGAATTTCTCCTGGGAATCAAACACATTCAAGTGTGCATGAAAAACAAAATCAATGTAAGAATACTGAGATATTTCACCAGCTGCAGTGAAAACACATGAATATACAGTATATGCACACCCACACACACCTACACACTCACACAAACTCACACACACACACACACTCCAATCTATGCAAACTCTAGTCTGAGACACACCTTGATGTATCCCCAGGATACAGAGAACAGGTAGTTGGCCTCAGGCATGGTGCTGAGCTGTGCTGAGCCCCTGGCGCTCCCCAGCAGAAGCCCTGTACGCTCCTCTCTGAGTGGACCACCAAGGCTGAGCTCAGCCCGACAACTTGAAGCACAAAGCGCCACCAAATCCTCGCCTCGCGACGGCCGACTACGGTAAAAATGCCCCAGCTGAAGTGTCTAGAGAGGGGCTGTGGCGGACCCCCGTGTCCAAATGCGCCTCCTCATGGCGTCGCCCACTGTTCTCCAGGATTGCAAACCGAGTGGCGAGAGTGATGGAATCCCCCTGGTTGCGATCAATATTTCCGTCGCTATTATTCTGTTCTCACTGCCTCTGTCCGTCTCTTAACCTCTTCCTCCTCCTGCCACCATCCAAATGTCATCCGTGTCACGCAGGGGGGAAATCCAGCTTTGCCAAGCTCCGATTTAGCGAGGGCAGGCTCTTAGACAGAGGGAGAAGGGAAAACAGAGACAGAGAAAGGCGGAGAGGAGGGGGTTGCGCTCTAGCTGTAGAGTCCCCTGTGGCAGACTGATGGATTCTCTCTCTCTCTCTCTCTCTGCCTCCCACCCTCGCTACACATTGACAGCTACACAGCACTGCAGATAATCGGAGTTTGGAGGATCCCCCCACATCTTCCTCTCTGTCTCTAGCTATTTCTCTCTCACTCCGGAGCTCTCTGCAAACCCCCTCCCACGGTCTCTCTCACCCCTCCCCGACTCGGATTCCCTCCCTTCCCGATTGGCTCTCCTTGCTCAGTAATGCAGAACAGATCCGACGCACACTGCGCAATGTGAGGCTTCAAAGCACCAATGTGTTCATCACATGGCAGAGGAGACACTGGGTATTCATTTACCAGATTGGGGTTAAGTCTTTATTTTTGTACATCACAGGAGTCGATCCATGAACTGCTGTACACTTTCATATTTATTTCAGCATATTTTAAATACGTGTCTCGTTCTTAATTTCCGCTGTTGTTGACACTCACTGAGGTGATAGGAGACAAACAGATGGGAGCTTTTTTGTCTGCCGCCCACTAGAGTGCCACCAATTGCACGTCAACCTGAACGCCATGGCAACAGAGTCACATGGCCCGTGCCATGGTTCTCACGGTGGTCTCCACTCTCAACGCATTGCATCACATCACACACAACCATGGACAAGCATACAATACACACTCTGTAGCAGAGACACACTGGATCCACACAACTAGGCTGGACGTTGTGAGAGCACACCATCAGGACAGCTTCGGTTAAGGAATGAAGATTCTGATGCAAAATTGCTTTTCTTGCCAAGAAAAGAAGCACTAATATAAAATGACAGCTTCTTCTTCACAATGAATGCAATGAATTCCTGAAATGTGACCGTAAGATCCGTTTTTTATAATTTCTTTAAAAAATAAAAAGCTTTAGTCTTTTACCAGTGCCTTTTTATTTCTTACAATGTCTTTACTAGCTGTGTAGTCCACTGCTAACATCGACTTGACTGTGAAAGTAGAATTCCACTTTCAAAGCATGGGCTGCTTTTAAAGCCTGACTGCCAGAGGCAGTCCATCAAAATCAAAGAGAGCTCTTAAGGACAAAAAATGTGAGCTTGGGATCAGAATAAGTTATTCCATTCAAATGGAGCTGGTAATTGCTTCTATGAAGCAGTGGAGCAGCGGGGATGTGCGTCCATCAGGCACAGAGACACATTTCCGTCACCCGGGGTCATGAAGTTCAGCTCAGACGCACAGCATACGCTCTCGACATGATGACCAGCCTATGAGTGTGTTTCTTACACAGGATTTCCCAATGCATGGCATTAACACATGCATCAGTTATGTTAGCCAAGAGTCCTCACATTGAGAACAAACCCCGGTCTTAGCTAACTCAAGAAGTTTCATGAACTTCCCCAAAATAATGTAGGTTAGTTCTCAGAATATGAGTGGATGGATGCCTCATAAAGTTTGAATATTCACAATAGGCGCAGACTGGAGTCATTGTTTTCCAAACGGCAATGCAAAGTATACGTCTGGGTGTAAGTTGAAACACCAAACCTAATTTACATTTAAACCATCAAAAGTTTTCTTTAAAGACAAATATGAAGAAAAAAAACCTCACCTTTTTCCAAATTGTAAGCTTTCCAAAGTTTTGCATCTGCTTTTTAGAGCATAGTCCCATTGTCACTTACAAAAACCAAACGTAAGCCGAAAGAAATTCGATTGAGTTTCACGAGAAATAACTTGTCTGAGACTCTGCCTGCTTCCTCTCTCAATTCTCTTCTCTGAAGTGAAGTCAGGCAGGAAACATATAGGGGTAGAGCTGACTGGACTGACTGGCAGACAGCGTCTAACAAAAGGCCCATAGCCCCTCCCTCTGACACAGGCCTGAGCATGTGTCCCCACCTACTTCCCCTAATTTGATAGAGAAAGTCAGTCCATTTACTGGTAGACATCCTGCTTACTAATGTGGCCTCAAGCGCCAAATAACTAATATGCATGAGTTCATCAAGTCCCGGAAAACCTGTTGAGCGCACAATCAGCCATGCGGTGTGAAGTCAAAGGACGTTCCCAAGGTCAGTCCTTACAGAACGATTTGGCTCGACTGCATATTGCAATATCTCTGCTGTGCAATCTGACAAAGTCCAGACTGATCCAACTTTCTGCCCCCTGTGTGGATGTTTACAGTGTCAACACGCGGAGGAATTCACAGTTTAGTGACATTACAAATATTTCCTGGAAGGTTTTGATAAAAACGACATAAGAATAAGGTTCCAGGAAAAGCCGGTTTCATATTTACCTTCCTACGCCTGGCTTATTTCCCATAATACTTTTCAATTACAATTAGGCACCGACGTCCCGACTGCAGCTCGTCTGATCGGCTCGCCCCCCTTTCAGTCAAAGGGAATCACAACACTGTAATTTAATGTCCATTACCCCTGCTGCAGCTAGAGACCCACCACTACATCTGTTTCAATAATTGTGTCATTTTTTCCCCTCTGAAGACGGCGGCGCTTCAAAGTTGAAGTGACCACACGTGAATTAAAGTTTCCTACTCGCTTCGCGCTCGGCTCGGGGGCTCGCACGCACGCTAACCCGCAAAGCGCTACGCTCCTCTAACTGGATTCAGATGGCCGTGTTTGTCCAAGGCCGTCACCAGCGTCGGCATGGAAGTGTGGCGAGGGCTAATGATAGTGAGGGGCAGAGGAGCCGCTCCCCGCTCTGAGGTCACGGCGACCGGGCTGGCGGTCAGCAGGGTGTGTGGTCCCCGTAGCCCTGGATACACCTGTGACCTTGGACATTGAATGTGGAGACACCCTGGGTTTGATCAAGGGGCTCAATTACATCCTCTCTGGTTCAAACATCACGTGATTTCAATGCTAGAAAGCAGCAAAAGCCGGCAGCTGCTGCATCAATGGATCCGTATTTGACACCGTGTTAGAAAGTGGACCGACACATTATTTCTTTCCATCCTTGTAAAATTGCAGAACAACCTAGAACACGGCTGAATCTTAACTGTAAGCTCATAAACTCTTGACCCCTCTTCGTAGCACCTTTGGTCGACAATGCTTAGTGGTGCTGCTGGGTCGTACTGGGAGGACTCTACTCCGGGTGAACAATGCGCTCGGTCCGCCTGACGGCGAGTGGCCGTGCCGCCGTGCGTCTGCAGGGCCTCACGCTCATTGTCCCGACAGTCCCAGAAGACTCGACGCGGCTGCACGGCCAAAGCGCAGCTATTGTTGTTGGGTAGCCAGGGAGCTGAGGAGATGGGGCGGGGGGAGGGGGGGCGGGGGAAGAGGGGGGGGGGGGGGGGCGGCGGGAAATAGAGAGACAGGAAGCTGGTGTCACGGTCACAGTCGCCCGTTGCGGTCTGACAACACCCTCGTCATCCCGAACGCCTTCAGACCGCAGAGTAGGATACGGACGGAAATGGACCGCACCACCCGGAGTGTCTAGAATTTGACGCCGCCAGACAGTCTCTTCTGGTTGCGGGTGTGTGTGTGTGTGTGTGTGTGTGTGTGTGTGTGTGTGTGTGTGTGTGTGTGTGTGTATGTGGGGGGGGGGTTGAGTAATACCGTGCACTGTATCGTCACTCGGTTGAGCTCTGCACAAACGAAATATGCACAAAAAAACATCATCAAAGCAAAGGGAAGTAATTAACTGCTTTGTTTTGTCTTGAAACACCACAGTGAGTTTATTTAGATTCACTTCTACCCAACCAGAAAGCTCAATTTTCTTTTTTAAGATTAAAAACTATATGCTGTCATGCCAATTGATGAGAATGGATGCTTTATATTTTTGGCAACGTCTATTTGTCTAGCGTTTTGCAGATATAAAGTATCCATCTATCTATCTTTCTATCTATCTTTCTATCTATCTATCTGTTCACGGTGCCCACAGGACGTCCCGATGACTTCGGTGATTCCTCCATCATCATCGTGAGGTTGACATTTCTGTTGGGTACCGAAATATCTTATATCTGGATTGCCATGAAATGTGGTAAAATAGCTTTATTGATCCTGTAGCTTTCCATATAGTATTTCAATGTGTCCAAAGCTTTGGAAAATGATTTAATAACTGCGGCACTAATGACATTAACATCAGATTCAGCTGTTTTTATGTCCTAATAAGGAAATGTTATGAGGTGAAATGACTACGATGCATTTATTGTTTTGACTCACCTAACTGCAGAAATTCCCGCAGTTAATTGACATGTATTATATTGTTACACGCAATACTGTGCGCATGAGCACATTAGTAATGAATGCGGACATGTTATGCTTGGACACCTGAGAACAGAACATCAGATATTATTTCAACCCTACTTCCTTGTACCTCATATATGTGGCCCACTTAATAGCTGGTGGAAGAATATTCTTATAAAAAGGTAAACAAATGGAGTATCTGCCTCAGATTTCTTTTAACTAAGATACAAAGATACGATTACAAATGAGTGGAGCTTTGAAGCCAGTAATGTTCCTAACTGTCTGTTCATCTCAAACAGAACTCTGGACAAACTAATGCCTGTGAATTAAATGTGACCTTTTATGATGACATAACTTGAGAAATTGCCTCATTTACATGATTGACAAATGCATCTGTGTGCAGTTGAATTCATACTGCATACACGTCTGAAGCTCAGCCTGGTGGTAAAACACACCCAACAGCTCACATAGTTTAAATAAGGTAAGGAGTTAAGGACATTGAAGCAGACAGCCGTCTCCATGGAATACAGGGAGGAGGATATGTTAACAGGAAGTCAGTAGCTATGTATGCAAAAAGAAAAGCTTTTTTTAAAATGTATTCACGACAGGACATCCATAAAATGTGATAGCAGGTCATATACGACCACAGAACGGCTGTTACTTTGCAAGTGCGTCAATGTGGCCAAAAGCAATTTACATTTTGCATCCACTGCGCAATTGACAACCACACTGCAACAAAGGCTAATTGTACAGCTGTGTACAAGTCAGTCAGGTCACCATAACAAGCTCCATGTCAATGGTGGGCTACACAACTCACACTGTGATAATAACAACGCTGTGACATTGAACAGGAATTAGATCTGGGATGTAACCTTTTCCTCTAAATCCATGTTAGTTTTGGTTTGGGAGGCACACCGCTGCATAGAGTAGGTGTGCTGTGTGCCTGGTAGTGTTTTCTCAATGGGAGAGAGCAGGCAAAGACACAGTGACACATTAATTAGGAGTTTAAGATGAGATCAGAATTATCAGTCATTAAGTGTTTATATATTACAACTTTTAAATGTACAATTTGTAAGTTAAAAACTGCCGAAGACAGTTTATAAATTCACCTGACCTCTGATAATCGTACGGAGGCGGTACCTGACATCGCTCTATACAGGATGCATGATTCCGATCAGCTAATTATCTAAATAATTACAGTTAAAGGTGTCTTGCATAACAAGCTCCAATTCCACGAACAAAGGTTCCATCCATCAGAGGACACACCTGACATCCCGTCATTGGACAACGTCACAGACGTTTCACACACACATAGCATGTAGGATGTGTCGTCCTACCTTGTTAGAGGCCATGTCGCTGACGGAGCGGTAGGTCTGGATGGTCTCCAGCTGGTCCAGACACCAGTCCAGCTCCTCCATGGTTTCTATCGCCAACTTCTGGTAGGACTCATCTGCCAACAGACACATGGACACGTATTCAGGCCCGAGAGGATCCATGTCCAGAGCGCAGCCCCCCGGCACCGTGCATGGAGGTCCACGGGTCCCAGTGTGGCTTGATCTTACAGAGGACTGGCCCGAAGGACATCCGGGAGACGCAGAGGAAGAGGGGGAGGTGTGTACACAGAGCTCCTTCATCCTATTACGCTCCTCCACCACCTCAGAGAGTTCAGATAAACTGGAGGCTAGAGTTACTGTTTGCAGACCCTCTCTGTGTAGTCTCTTTCTCTCTATAAACCCTCATTCCCTCGCTCTCGTGCGTTCCTCAAACCCCCTCCCACTCGGTCTGCTTCTCCCCGCCCACCCCCTCTCAGACTCCCTCGCCTGCTTAGCCCCCCTCTTGGTATCACTCTGACTCTGCTGAACGAGTGATGTGCAAATCGGTCTGCTGCCTCCTGAAGTGACACACAAACAATACGCACATACAGGTACAAACCCACTGGGGTACTGTTGGTGAAGAGACCCTAATGGATTGTTATACTCCCGTTATGATGTTTTTGACCTAAGATATTGGATGTCTGCATCTACTCTACTAAGTTATGCGGAGAAGAGGAAGAAGAGAAAAGGGACGGAGGGGAGTAAAAGAGCAAAAACCTACATTAACTTAATGAATGCACTTTGTCACTAATGCAAAGACAAATACTCAAACTATGACTTCCTTTCTGAAACATGCCGACCACTTCAAGAGCAGCAGCCAGCGCAACGATATAATCCACATTCTGGTTCTCGCCTCTCTGAACCTCTCTGAACCTCTCTGAACCTCTGAGTGAGAAGAAAAATGAGAAAAAAAACACCAAACTCTGTGCTTACACAAGCAACACGAGAGGCAAACTTTGACTCCCTGAATTGGGGCAGGGGGGGGCAGGCGCAGAGTCTCCCTGTGTGCCAAAGAAACCAAAACACTTCCTCTTTGGCCCTGAACTCCCGCAAAAACATGGAGTGGAATTACTGAATGGTGGAGTGACTGCAGAGGACAATCAGAGCTGTCATCTGAAGAAAGCGCTGCGTCGTTAGCAGCTCGGCCTCACATGTGGTCGGCCGCAAACTTCAGAAGGAAAGGAGGAGTTTATGAGAAAAAGCACTGAGATGACGTACACAAGGAAACAAATGAATAAGGATCATTCCCCGATATGCCAGGGGGAATGTTGATTCGACAAATTTCTGTCCAGAGGGAGCAAACGCAGAGCACATCTGGATCTCCCCACCTTCCTTTCTTGATGGAAAAGTCTGATCTCTACTTCATAGGGCTTCACACATGGAATACATTTACCCCAGATGCTTAGCACAACAGGACAGCCGGCGTGCTGCTCCCCAATTTACGTCAGTATCGTGGATCAAAGCGCTTCAAAGCGCGGTGATGGCGCACAGACCAGCGGTGTTTCAAAAGGAACTTCAAGGAAATCTTAGACAAAATATGCGCAGTTGAGGAAATCTCCCCCCAACAGAACGATATCAGAAAAAACACGATGGCAGCGGCCGTTTCAACTCAACTGCGGCTATTAGAAATCGTGCCACCGGCTCCTCGGATTACAGGAGGGCGACTGCTGGCACTAGCCTCCTTCCTCAGGTCCAACCAATTTTCCTTTACTTGAGCTCCAGGTCGGAGGATTCAAAGCACCCCTGGCTGCTATGTAACGCTGGACGCCAAGCTTCGCGGTTCAACCTTTAAACTATTCACAGGAACCACCGGAATCAGAGCCATGTAAAAGTCAGAAGGCACAGCATGAAAGCAGCTCATGCACAAGGTGGTGAGCTGTTGAAACGGGGTATACACCAACGTGCGGCCGTCTTGAGCCATAGGGGCAGGGGAAGCTGCCAAGAGAGTTCGACCACATCCTACCCCCGCTTCCTCCAATGAGAGCGTGTCAGATATTAGACGTTTTAACAAGTACGTTATAAATCATCAAAGGCTTGGCTCATCCACACCATATGACCGGGACTCGGGACATTTTAAAAACTGGCGGCTGATCACACGCACACTCCAGAATCTGATGGCAGTAAAAACCCTCAGATGTCGACTGAAGAACAACAATTTACTGGTTTTGACTTTGTGCCACTCGCCCACAGCAAGAACACTGGAACAGATCTTCACGTGTTCCTCTGTTGTGTTTCCTACAAACGACAACAGCTGGATGCTCCTTTAACATCACATCTTACAATCCAGTTGAAGTTGTAATTAAAACAAAGTTACGCGCACACACACACGTACAGAGTAGAGTAGATGGGACTGCTGGATCCATCACTGCCTCGGGTCGATCATAAATACAGCGCTAAATGGGCTGACAGACATTTCACAACGTCACCAGTCAAAGGTGGCGTGACGCACTTTCAGTCTGAAAGACCTGCTTCCAGACAGAGTGCGAGGTATTTTTCCAGCCGTTTTTTTTTCAGTGGAAGTCTGTTTTCTTTTCTACGATGAGTCCTAATGCTTTGGCCATATGCTGGAGGCTGCTGGGAGGACAACAGAGCTCAGTGTGCAGACAGAACCCGTCTGCCTCCCCTCGCTCCCCCTTTCCCTCCAACTCCTCTCCCCTATAGGGCCACAGACCGGCCTCTGTGAGAGCCGTCGACTGCACCGACGAGCAGGGCTGCACTCAAACACCCCCCCCCCCCACCTCCATTCCCACCTGAAACACCTTCCGCTCTCATCCACCTCACACTGTCCCTCTCTGTGCTCTCAACCTAACCTCGCAAAACCTTCCTTTGCTGTCTGGCGGAGGGTCGGTGTGCGGCGCTGAACAGCCTCATCCATGACACCACCTACTGATAAGCTACAGCCAGTTTACTGAAGGAAAAGTAGTCATAACTACATGAGAAAGTAATTAAATTTAAAGTATCGTCAGAAAATTGTATCTGAGTTTTAAAAAATCTCATATTTGTATTGAGATAATAACATAAAAGCGACATTATGAAGTTGCTGCTGGTCAAAGAGATTGTATAAGCTGTTGGGTCGTTCAATCCATGATAATATTAAAACAATGGATATAATTTGATGTTTCATATGTAAAATCTTAACCTGCAGAGTAACTAGTTACTGTAGCTGGCAAATACATATATGGTAACTATGAAATTACTTAAATGAAGTATATACATAAATATAAATAAAACACTTTCAAAACTGTTCGTAAGTACTTAAAAACTGCAAATAGTTACTTTCCACCAGCAGCAACAGCAAGAATATGTATGTCAGCAACTTTACAGGTTTGACGTAAAGTCAAGATTTTTCCTGTCGAACTTGTGTTTTGTGTGACTAATACGGCTCAGTCTTGTTTACTCATACCAATTTGACTTGTCAGGAAATAATGAGGCTACTGACAACAGAGGGTCAATGAAAAGGACTTGAGTCATCCCTGATAAACCACTCCGAGACATCTGCATGTACGCAAACACACATTCCTCATCTTGACCGGACCACAATGTGAAAGACAAAACACACGTTGGAACCGACGTGTGCTCAGGGCAGTTTGTGCTTCGCACCTCACATGAAGCTGAGACAGTGAATCACCTTCGCATCATCCCCAATGTACGTCAGCTTCATCTGAAGTTGAGGGGGAGGGGTAGGGGTAGGGTGTGAGAGAGAGAGAGAGAGAGAGAGAGAGAGAGAGAGAGAGAGAGAGAGAGAGAGAGAGAAAAGCACCTTCATTCTGCCAAATGTTTCCACAATCTGATAGCAACACAAAGGAGTTGTGTAATTACTTCAGGTGAACAGTAAACTCTGTTCACACCTGCTGGGAAATTACTGGGGGAATTATATCAGTGACTTTCTTCCTTTCCGTAAAACAAACCTTGATTTCTTAATTCGCATTGTGTACAAAAAGAAATGTGACCAAATTAAAGCTTCTGTATTGCAACATGTTCTCCGACAGTGTGTTACGTATACAAAATGTATGATTTATTTATTTATCTTTATCATATCAATGCATGGGACCATTTGCGTGCATACATTTTATTTAATTTGCTTTGTTTGGCTAGTTGGATGCATGGTGGATGCATAATTCCTCATTATGTCTCCTCATAGTTTACAACTGGAGCATAATCTCCTCACCTGTCAAAATAAAAGGCGTCAACAGGTACGCCACAGCTCCCCAGGGCCTGTTTGACAGCTCCTTCACAATGCACCAGGGAGCTGCGCTGGCACGGGCCGGTCTGAGGGATGGGCCGCAGCGAGCTTTGTGACGATGCTGACGTCAATGAAATAATTCAAATACTTAACCAGCAGCGCTCCAGATCCTCTCCTGACTGAGCCTGAAAGAACCAACATGGATTCCTGCTGTACAGCAGAGTAACGACTGTACAGCAACAACTTTTGTCCATATTGGACAACCCGGACCACCCTCTCCACCACCTCCTACAGGGACAGGGGAGCTTCGTCTCGCTCCGTTGCCATAAGGAACGCTACAGAAGAACATTCCTGCCTACGGCCATGAGGCTCTATAACAAAGCACCACCTCCTGCAAGAAACTAGTGCAATAACACACCCACACCTTGCATTTTGCACATTTTATTTAATTGTTACACTGCTGAATCTCTTCACATATGTTGTGTGTATATATACATATTTGCATATATGTTGTGTATATATACATATATATTTTATTTTATTTTGTATTTTATATCTCACTTGTATAGTTTATGCACACTTGTTCTTCTTTCTTATATGTATATTTTATTTTTGTGTGTTTAGTTTAATGTTTATTGGTGCTACTGTGTCTACAAATTTCCCCTTGGGGATTAATAAAGTATAATTCTATTCTATTCTTCTTCTACTGCAGAGGGGACTGGAGCGGACCGACAATGACAGGTCAAATGTGCCTCGTCAGGTCAGTTTGTGGTCAGCTGTCTGTGTGTGTGCACCCACATCTGTTTGTAAATTATTCTAAATGTGAAAGAGTGCACTTCATCATCAGTAATGATATCTGAAACCTCAAGTAAACAATATGGGCCTCCACATGAAATCATTCAAAACTCTCTATTAGGATTAGCCAGAACCATTTCATCAGAACCATACACCAATGTTACCAGTAGAAGGTGGGCATGCACCTGTAGCCATGCCCTCACAGACCTGAACATGTACAACGACACACAACATCTCTTGACCTAAATTCAAAGTGAGTTCTTCTTTGTATTGGGCATCGAAACACAAACTACCGGTAATGAGCGCATGTTATACTTCCTGTTCCAGCTTGAATTACCTTTAGTTCCGGACATGTTTACGCAAAGAGACAAAAGGCGGATGAGTAATAGTATTGTGTGGGCTCCAAACCCTTGAAAGTGTACGCACAAAGTCAGCTGTTGGTTTCATTTCAAGGAAGAGAATGTGCATGTTTGAAAACAGGTGAATACTGAGTCACTTTTGCACAGGTTCAGCTGCAGTAACTTACATCCCACAGCCGGATGTGACAATACATCAATAAGGGTGATCACCACAAACATCCTGTGGGGCTGCCCAGAGGTTCACAGTTCCGGACCAGCAGGGATACAAGCAAACATGACAAAAGCATTAGCGCTTACCTGTTCCTCTATAGGGGATCCCGCATGAACAAGCTCTATTGAGATGCTTTTTTACATCAGTACAGGTTTTAATAGATGAACGTTTTGATTGTGTACCTAAAAAACTGCTGTTTACTTTCCAGATGAATTATGAATCGTGACGTTAATATAAGCTAATAAATAACGTTACGCTCAACCATTTCTGCATTACTGTAGTGTCACTGAGTGCAGACCACCTGAGTCCTGGAAACACATTGCAATACAAGACCATATTATACTGATACTGTAATAGGATGAAAAATGGTGTGTTTACGCTACCTTAATTCATTCAATATGATTGAAACAACAAGAACTTTGAGCAGCACTGCCTTAAACATATATTGCTGAAGGCCTTTTATCTGAATCAGGCGGGGAAGAGGGGGCCCTTTGTTGCCAGCCGGGCTCACTGGACGTACGTGATGGGGCCCAATGTGTGAACCGCAAACTCACATGATAAGAACTACAATCCCATCATGTTATTTGAATGAAATGCTTCACAGTGTACACCGCCTGCAGTGACGCACGCACACACACATGCACACACAAACACTTTTCTCCTTTTTGGGCACTTTCCCCCAGTGGCTGTGGTCACATTCAGGCTCTTTTTGTTTATTCCATCCAATCTGACCTTTTTCTCTGCTTCAGTAATATCGCATCTGATTAAAAGTTGCAGAAACTGTGACGTCTCTCTCTGACCTTTGCTGTGTTTTCCTTCTTTCCCGTCTCACTCCCTGAAACAATCTGGCATATCTCTTATTCTCGTCACTAGAGCGACGTCTGCGTCTCAGCTCGCCATCGTCCTGCGGATGGCACACAACAAACAAGTCTCCTAACTTCTAAAGTGTGTCCAACTCAAATCGCTTTATAGGAGGTAATCAACGTTTCATAGACCTCCCATTCAGTCATCTACACTGAGATCATGCCCAGAAAGACGCCGGTATGACATCTTTTCCACAACGGGGGATATTCCCTCACTTAACACAGACGCAAAACAGGAAAAGTCTGTTCTCCCTTTCCGGCTGAAGAGTTGACGAAAACTAAACAGAAAGCAGCACCAGAGAGGATATGAGGGCATCTTCCCTTGTGATATTGTTAATTGTTGTAGACTCCTCCTGAACAATTACTATTATTCACTGGAGTTGCAGATGTGCTGAATGTTCTCTGTCTGCTCAGGAAAAGAGGACGCCAGAGATATTCTATGATGTAACAAGAGTACGGCGCTCAGTTAGAAACAGAAGAGGACAGAGTGTAGGAGCTTTCAAACCAATTTAAAGTTGGGTTCATCATACTTGTTTTTCTCATTCCATTTTCCTCACGCCAATAACGAGATGCTTTCCCACGTCAGAGAAAACTCTGCAAAGGTCAAGGTTTGTGAGAAGTGTGGAGGAGGAAGAACAATAAGACTCGCGGTTGTCTTGTATTTTTTCCTGCTGGGGGACACTCCTATCAGCCCATCTGGGCTAATAGGAAGTGGAGAGCAGCCGTGTGCCGGCCGCACTGACGTCAATCAGGCTTGAAGAACCATTGCAGCAGAAACCGATATATCCGCCTCCTTCCTCCTTTTCTTTCAACCGTCCTTTCTCATTCACTTCTACCTCATCTAAATCACAGGCATTAAAACTCCTTATACGGTTCTCACCCTTTTGTTCCTTCTGCCCGGTCACACAGTCGGTGCTTGGGAAGTTTTGTCAAGTCACTGTTTCTTTTATCAATAACTCAAAAGATTACAGTTTCTATTTGTGTATGAAAACGCTCAAAGATAACAGAGTGTGTACTGGCGGTGTAAACATCTATTATTGTTGACATGGAAATGTTCATAAGCACTGACGGCTCTCCCCAAATTAATCCCCACCAAGTCAACATATGCATGCAGACTAAATATGAAGTGTACATGTGTGATGTGTTTGCAAAAGCACATTTTATCACAATCTATTTAGTGTGTAATAATTTGCTTTATGCTACTGCTATTCTTTGTTTTTAAGATTTTCTTATTTGTCAACTGTGATTTATTTAAAAATGAGGGTGACATCTGGTTGTCTACAGATGGCTCTAAAGTCTAAAAAAACACATTTGCGAATCGCGGAGCCACAGTCTCAAAAACCTATAAGTAACAAATGTGCAGGATCCACAAACAGATGCAGTGCGATCGACAAACAAACCAATTGTAATGTATTTATGTGTGCATTGGAATGTATTTGTGAATCGTTCTGCGTACATGTGTGAGTCTCTCTGTGTGCAATTGCAATTATTGAGACTGATCTGACCCCATATGAGTGGACGGTCTTTCATTCAACAGCCAAACTTGACTTTTGATTTGTATACAACTACCACAATGGAGACAATGCCAGGCGTATGTAGGACTCACCTGACAGGCAGACTTTGGTGAGAGAAGGTTGATTCGCAGCAGGAGACCTTCTGCAACCAGAAAGAAAAGAGCCATAGACTGTTCATACAGGTGGCCTGATGTTTGACCAAGGGTTGCGTTATTGTTATCAATGTTTGATTTGGTTAAAGCAGCATTCATTATTGCAACAGCACACACACACAGATGGTGCAACAGCACACACACAAGATGCTTCCTCAGTTCTCTGAACTGGACGCAGGTCAGTTTTTCTTCCATGTGACATTGTCGTGTTTAATTTAGTTTTAGCTCATAATGACCTCTCTCTGAGGTTGCATAGTGACCTCTGTCTAAGTTTGCACAGTGACCTCTCTGTGAGGTTGCATAGTAACCTCTCTGTGAGGTTGCATAGTAACCTCTCTGTGAGGTTGCATAGTGACCTCTCTGTGAGGTTGCATAGTAACCTCTCTGTGAGGTTGCATAGTGACCTCTCTGTGAGGTTGCATAGTAACCTGTCTGTGAGGTTGAATAGTAACCTCTCTCTGAGGTTGCATGGTGACCTCTTTATGAGGTTGCATATTATCCACAGCACAAATATATCAGCATGTGTGAATCTGCACTGGGTTTAACTTCCTTCATGAGACAAAGTATTATACATATTATTGATGCATTGGCGCCCCCAAGTGAGACATGTTGGTATCTTGAATTATAGCATTTAAACACATTTCTAAAAAGCAAACGATCCACATGAAGATTTCCTTAAAAAAGCATGTAGTCACTCACAAACAGATACTAGAATAGAAATATGAGACAATTTACTTATTGGATGCACACTGTACATTCGTCAAGGTGGTGAAATTGTTCCTGACGGTCCGAAGGCTTGCCAGAACCTGAAGAAATAAAATAAAATAAAGAAAGGATCGAGAAGAAGAAGCACACAAGTGACAAAGGCTGGGTTGTGAAACATCAGCATGAACAAGTAGAACATGTGTATAGAAATATAAAGACTACAATTTGACACTCTCAGGAGGCTAAAGTGAATATAATCATTCCCCTTATAAAACATTCATAGTATTGTGATAATGTGATGGCTACTACAAAAGCACCATGTTTTGGGGGTATTATTTTTCTAACATGGCAGCTGATTTTGCAGCCTGGCTGACTTATTGTGTTATCTGGGTAATTTAAGCAGTGACTGGTGTGCAGTCTTTGCTGCTGTCTCTCAATGCTCACTGGTGCTTGTCACTTCCATCCAAATCACTTCTTTAACCTTTCGTCAGCATTTTCATAAACCTGGATTCTCTCTTAAATATATTATAAAAACAATAGTTAGTGCATTCATTAGGCTGCAATCTGAAATAGTGAAACGTATAACTTTATTACTATTATTATGATGATTGTATTACTATTTATTATTATTACTAGAATCACTTTATGTTGGACAAGTGAGAAACGTACTTTTAGATCTTCTGTAATGGAAGAAGTGACAAAAAAGATGCCTTTGAGTATGTCGTATTTTCCCAGAGTTTCACTCATCTCATGACATTATGGATGTGTGGAGCTCATTAGACCAGCAGAGAGCAGAATGCAACAGGACCAACTCAACTGCTGTTCACGTTGTTTCTGTCCATACGTCCCTGTCATGCTACTTAAGGCCACCAGGGGGCAGAGAGGTTAATCACACGGCTTTCTGGATTCATCAGGTGTTTCACATCTTGGTGAATAATGTAATTTACCAAAAAATAGTAAAACATCATGAATGACTGGTGTATTCATCATCAGCTCTTACCTGAGCAAATGGAGTCACAATCAAGTCCTCTCCATGCCTGAAATGGGATGTGAAAACTATTAAATGCCGAAAATACACGGTTGAACAGAGTGAATTTGACAACAGTCTTTTGTAATTATTATTTCAACTGGGCAATATGAGGATATATGACGTCAAAATTATATTAAACGGTCTAAATATTTATATATAATTTCTATTGTGATGTCAGAAAAACAGCAGTGAAAAGGTTGAGACTGGGAGAAAGGTCAAAACAAGAAGAGCCCTAATTATGGTTCTTAATATCTGCCGCCTGTCATGTAAAATATATTCATATCCATTATTTTTTACTCGGATTACATTTAGAGCTAGGCTCAATAATTAGTAATTTATTCTCTATAATTTTACTTGAACCATTATGTTCATACTAGTTCTTGATTTAATTAGAAAATACCTAATACTTTTGATTTTTAAGTATTTAATTGGCACAGGTTTGTACACAAATAGGCGTTTTATATAGACTATTTATTGAAGTACCAGGAAACATGCTATCACGTGATATATACGGTTACAGAGATGACCTACATCAATAGAGAAGATTTCAGCCATGATGCCTCGCCCGATATCAACTTACAGTTCTCCCACAATGGAAGAGTTTCGAGACAGGGACTTGGGCGATAGATCGTAGTCGCTGTCAGAGCGGTACAGGAAGGACTCCCGGCGCTGGCCGTGGGCCGCCAGGTTGGGATGCAGAACCAGACCTGACCCCGGGGATGCCTGCAGGTCTGAAGGGCTGCAGCACACCGACGGGCCATGTTCTCCTTCCAAGCTAAAAGAAGACAGAAGTAAACCACAGCAATCAGCTATCAAGAGGAGAGGAGCTACAAAATATGTTTGATCGATTTTTCAATCTAATCATTTCTATTGCCTATCAAATCATCACCATAATCATGTACTAAGTACTTTCAATAAGCTGCCACTAAGTACCGGCTTGCGCAACATGTTCACAAATCCCAGCCAGGAAAGAGATGGTTGCATAAAGCCGACGATGATTACTCACCCACCCATCCACGGCCTGAAAACCAAACAATTGTGCTCATTAATTAAGTATGCTTTACTGGCCAGTGAGAGGAGGGGTGGTTCTAGTGTAAACTGGTGCTCTGCTCTGCTTTGTGTCTCACTACTGACTCAGACACACCCAACCAGGAGCAACCAGTAAAGACAAGGATGAGCTGTGGTGTGTGATGTCAGGAATATTATTGTGTTTTTTTATTCAGCATTGTGTATTTGTATTGTGACAGATAACACTCAATCAAATCCAAATGATTCCTGGTATGTTGTCGTGTTTGGATCTGCACGTTACATTACGTTTAGCTGACGCTTTTATCCAAAGCGACTTACAAACATTTACTATAGACACAGATAGAGCGAGCATCAGGTTTAGCATCTTGCTCAAGGACACATCGACAAGGGTTGTGAGCGGGGATCGAACCGCCCATCCTCTGATTGAAAGACGGAGCTGCTAGCCACTGACCGCTCTGCTGTGCCCTTGCACAGATGCTAAGTAAGCGCAGTAGTCTCATCTGGAGCAATCATCTCCTCTCAGTGTTTGAGATGAATGTTTCTCTACATGGTCCTTGACAAATAGTTTCAATCCCAAGCTAATTCGAAATGCTTGTTCCGGCCTTGGAAAAAAAAAATCTACACATAAAAGTCCTATCAGTGAATTTATCAAGACATGACAACATCCTGAGAGCACAAGCAAACTAATAAGCAGCGGTGGACATGTTTTATGGAAACATAATGCAAATATCTACGGGACATCTACTCGGCATGTTTGTGCTGATCCCACAGAGAAACCACCACAGATGCAGAGGGAATATGATCTGTTTGGAGGAATGGACACGCTATTGCGTAACCAAATGATCAGGTCGGATGTAGTTTAGAGTGAAAGGTCAAAGTATTAATGCCTCGAGGGAATAGCAGATGCCACAAATCATGAATCCCCCAGTGTAGCTTGGATACAATAGGACTTGTTTACATTGTATTCCTCATTTCAGTTGCAGCAGAAAAGTGTTTGCAAGAAACAAAACAACAATCACACATTTTATTGCTTTCATAAACACGATCAGTTCTCCGTCAACTTCTCTAAAACCTATTACTGGACCAACTGTCCAAAGATCACTGAACCATTTGCCCCACATTCATGCAACATGTAGGATTAAACAGGGATATATCCCACTAAGACGCACTCAGTCCCACACCTCTGCCAGTGAAGCTCAAATTAATGTGAAATGTGCAAACACTGATTATGCACAGGCAGAGTGATACACGTCATCTGTGCTGCTCTTTGCGTCATCCAAATCCCAACTTCACACAACATTACCAGCATGCTTTATCTAGAGATGTGGTCTCTCCATGTGCCCGAAGCAGGACACCACAGTGTGTGATGCAGATCCAGATCCTGGACGCTCACAGCGAGGATCTGGGCCGACGAGTTGTAGAAAAACTCACTTGTATTTCTTTTTGGAAACAATTTCTTTTGGCAATGTGCTGTAAATAAAGCTCCATTCCCCCCGATCTACCAACGAGCATCATCAATCACTCTCGAACATCTCGACACAATTGGAGAGCAACGAAAGACAAAGAGACAGTCCAGATGAAACGTTTGGCTTCATAACATATTTTGCATAAAGAACAATAAAAAGACAAAGAAAATCACCTGGGAGCCGAGAGTTGGACTCGACTGACCACTTCCTCGCTGAAGTCAAAGTTCCCGACCCTGTACCGAGGGGACCTCCGGGGCATTTCTATCTCTCTTTCACCGACTGCGGTCTCATCAGGCAACAAAAAGCTGGGATGCTGCGGCTGCTCGCTCACTCACACACATACACACATATACACACACTTACACCTACACACACACACACGCCCCTGACAGACCCTGTTTCTGTGCAGTAACAGGCCACTTGCTGGAATAACGTAGACTTGCAGACGCTAACAGGCAGGTCTTGGCTAGAGCACTCGCAGTTGCTCTGTTTATCTGACTGCCTGTCCTCTTCCCCTCCATATTAAGCCACTGCAGATTAGTCAGAATGTTCATCATGCAAATCGCCCTCCTGCTGTGTCCTATGACTGCACTGTACAGGCACAAGTGGAAAATCCAGATTTCAATTTTTTTTAAAGAAAGAAATGTAAACTTGTATTGATCCCAGTGGGGAAATTGTTCTCTGCATGTGGCCCATCCTTAGTTATTAAGGATCAGTGGGCTGCAGTGAGGCGCCCGGGGAGATGCTGGGGGTTCAGAGTCTTGCTCAAGGGCACTTCAACATGCAACAATGAGGAGAGCGGGACCGAACCGGGTACCTTGTGGTTACAGGACGACCACTCTCACAGCCGACCCCCATTCATGTGTCAACTTTTAAATTGTCTTCAGTGTACTGTGTATATAATAGTGTAATAATAAGTATCAATAAGTAATATTGACATTTACCAAAAAATAAAATCCTCTTTTTGCATAACTTTTTGGCTTTTAGGTCACATCGACTTCCGATCACAATCTCTACCATTTCAGACCAAAGATGAAGATTTACCTTTTCAACTTTGAAAATGAACAAGTCAAATCACATGGTTGATGTTTCTTCTATTAAGAATTGAAACAGCATTTTAGTAGAGGAGAGGTGTGTGGGACAAGGTTTCCAAGACGTTGTGAGATAAAACGGTCCAACATGGTCAGCAAAGACATTCAAAGGAGATGCAAGAATCATTCTAGCTCAGGGTAGAACGCTTCTGGGATGAATCTCTTCATTTACGGACAGGACTGCCATCCACATAAAATAAAATAAAGTTGTGGTTGTTATAATATTTCAGTGCATATTTAACACCATGTCAGTGTTTATATATTGTATATCCACATCAGGTTAGTTCATTCCTCTCCAGAGTCAGATAGTGTGACTGAAGGGTGACCTTTGGAAGAGAAGAACCAGAACCTCCTTTTATCATCCAAGTGTCGATAGAGGAAAAAAATAAAAAAACAGGCTGGCTTTTCTTAACCAAGACCACTGCTCTATAGTAAATGTTTAAAAACTCCCAACTGCACTCACCAGATCATGGTAATAATGCGCCGGAGGACTGTGGCTACACACACACACACACACACACACACACACACACACACACACACACACACACACACACACACACACACACACACACGCACACACACCTCCTGTGTCAGTAAAAGCTGCAGATTGTCATATTATTATTAGTTACAATTGTTCAGTACCAGCTTATGTAAGCATACTTCAGAACTTGGTATAAATGGTGCACCTTTATGTGATTATAATGATGTGATCAGAATGGTTAAAAACACATTTTTCATTTCTTCTTGCCGTTCAGTAAAGCAAATCCCAACATTTCAACAATAGAAACATCTTATGATAAAATGATGTCATCATCTTTCACACGCTTCAACGCATAAAGAAGAGACATTTGTAAAAATTCCCATCTATTATACATATACTACTGCTGCTCCTGAGAACGCTGCACATCATATATTATATATCTGTTCATTCTGGAAAAGGATTCCTCCTCTGCTGCTTTTCCTGAGGTTCTTTCAAAGATTGTGTCTTTCCTTTGTCTTGAGTGTTTGTTGTCTGACGGTTTTAAAGATTGAGCATGTTGGATATTGTATGAACTGTTAATCCCTCTGAGATAAACAAGACTATTGGCTCTATAAATATACTCGACTGGACTTGACTTATGGAACTCTTCATATCGGGAAGATCTGTTTCCAGTGTTTTACATGCCAATTAATCTCTTTGATAAATGACTCTCCTGAACTCGAGCTCACCCTGGAGCGCGGACATTTTTGGCAGCTTGAAATAAACTACTGCTCAGGTAATGTGTGAGTTAATAAATATGTCTCAATACCCTTGCACCAGAGGATCTCTAAAAATGCAATGCATCAATAGAATTGAGAAACAGAGACAACATCTTTCCCGCCCGCTGACACCGCTGACTAAATGCTTCCCGGGTGTTCCCGACGGTAAAGCGCCTGAATCGACGGAGATGTTTGTTTATCACCTGCCTGCGAAAGCATCTCGGCCAGAATGACCAGAATGACCAGAACGAGCAGCGCGTGAGTCTGCCTGGTCCGACCTGAACTCACCGCTCTCTCCACAGACTTCCATTCATGCAGCTGAGTGACAAAGGAGTCGGACTCTGACGCGAGGCGCTTCCTTCCTTTTAAAAGCCACGGCCTTCCAGAGAAATCAACGACATTTTGGAAAACTACCAGAACCTCACTGGTTTTATGTTAAAAAAGAATAAGGAGTTAGTTATTGTATTGGCAAAAAGACATATTGAAGAAAAGATTTATCCTAGAGGTAAAATTCACAAATATTATTGTTGAAATATATTTCAAATATTCCCTAAAATACTCAGAAGAATATGTCTCTGAGTTTATGATCAACTTGATTGAAATAAATCTTTTGGATACCCCCTTCCCTGTAACACCCTGTTTCTGTTCCTCCTGTGTTCCGTTTCTCCTGTCTTCACTGTCTTAATTGTTTAATTCCCAGCACCTGCCCTCAGCCACTCTTGTCTCGTTACTGTCTGATGTCGTACACCTGTGTTTCACCCCGAATATATTGTGTCAGTCTTTCCCTTGTCTCTTGTCGGATTGTCATCTCTAGTTCTGTGTCCTTTTCCCATCATCATGTCCATGAACCTGGATTCTCTGCCTGCCCCTTTTGGACCTTATTTTTTTGTAAACTGTTTTGCCTCATTAAAGAACGCTTATTGTTATTTATATTGCTTCCAGACTGTCACTCTGCACCTGAGCCTCACCCCGTCACAAGAACCTGACATCCCCTGCATTACTAATGCAAATTAAAATCCCCAAACAACATCAACAAGGCTATTGGCTGATCAATAACAGCTGGAAAGAATTGTGGCGAGTCCACAGTGATGTGGGGGTCAAGGAGGTTCAAACTAAACTGTTGGTTTATGTGGCAAAAGTATCTTCATAAAAAACATGTTGCTTACATTAATTCCACCATGTAAACAGCCCAGGGTTATCTACCTCAGGGGTAGACACCACCACCAACACAACAACAACAACAATAACAATAACATCAGTTAAATGACTGCTAAATCATTTTGTACCATCTGATGCATTAAAATAAGAAAAGTGACCACGAAATGTTATTATAGCCACAAGAAAATAAATGAATATATAATATGAATGATATGCAACGTCGTGACGTGACTTATGTTTGCAAACCGCACCATAAACATTGTATCTGTGTGACAATCGACTCTGTTTGTTTTGCTCACCTGTCGGGGTCGGCCTGAGTGATGTCGATGCGCGGCAGAGTGGAGATGGGCAGACTGGAGGGTCTGGTCCAGGGCATCGGGTCTTCTTCAGGTGTGAGCGACCTCACCCTGTCCCTATCTCTTTCCACCTGTCGCCATGACAATGGAGGCAGCTGCAGGTTGCCAGAAAACCGCCTGTGGACTTTGCACACTTCCACCCCCAGGGTACTGCAGCTGGAAAATTGTCCCACAGAAGGCTCCTTCAAAAAAAGATAATTTCATTATTAAGATGATGCGGATTTCCTCGGATAAGCTTTGTGGTGAATAAATGAAAAAAATACAGCGGACATTTTAGTGCTAGGGACACATAGTTGTCCATAAAAGAATATACTCAATAGAGCAAAAAACTAAAGTAAAACAATGAAAAAGAAACTATTAAGAAGAAATAACATAATGCATAATATAAAGAATTTGGTGATAAATAAAATAAAAGATGTGTGAAACCAATTGAGCACACATCAGCATGACTGTTGTACAGATGTGTAATATCTAGATTGAATAACTATACAGCTGAGTTGCATATTTTTTAAGCACTGCTGTTGATCGTATAAGCAGAAACACTCCAGGTGGAGTATCTGACCGCGTGTGCTTTTAAGGGCGCTGTGCTAGTGTTCTTGATTTAACAGAGTGCTGTACCGTATAATGCCTACATAAATGTTGTTATGCTCTTCACTACAAAGACAAAAACGAACCGTTACAGCCCGGCTCATTTCAGGCCGAGTGACATATTTATTAAGCAGTGCTGAATATAAATTGTGTGTTTAATGCGTCGGGTCGAGTGTGAAGCTTTCGGTAAGGAGCCCTCGGTGCTTCACTGTAATGACGGGTTGTAAACAAACCGGGGCACAGAGGGAACACAGGCGGCCTGCCACGCTCATTCTGCACACATCACTTCCCACTTTATGTTGACCGCCCGAGAGTGTAAATGAGACCCGCCGACAGGCTGCAAATGAACAGGGGAGAGGGGGAGGCACGATGGAGCCGACGAGGGGAACGGAGGCTCGAGGAATTCCCAGAACATGGCTTTAGAGAACAGGAAATTAATTTGTGTATTTTGTGTAGACGGCCAAGTAGACCAGACAAAGAAGATGAGTGAAGAGGGACAGAAAAAAAGAGGGACGCAACAACTCACAGCTAATCATAACTTGTCAACACTGTTTTAAAGACATTTTACATTAATAAAAAACATGCTCTAAATAATAGACACACTAGTTTATGATCAGGACATTTCTGGACTACAGTTTGTTATTAATCATTGATCAACATATACACTATTAGTGATATATCTGTAATTACCAAATATAGGCTGATATATGAATCCTGGCATATCTTTTGGTAAAGATTATGTTCAAATTTTTTTTAATCTACTTATCAGTTCCTAAAATTACTATTAACTATTTCCCGCAGCCTGAGGCAATGCCTTCTAATGGCATGATTTTCCAACCAATAGTCCAAAGATATACCATTTACTATAATAGAAGACTAAAAACAGCAAATCCTTACTTCTGAACCAGTAAATTCAACTATCAAAGTTGTTACATGTTTATCAAGTAAATAATAGTTTCAGCTGGTAATACTAGTACAAATCAAACAGCAGGACAAACAGCATCAAACTAAGCTTTGTAAAAAGTCAAAAGGTCTCTTGTGAAAGCGCATGTCTCTTGTTGATGGGATGAATCCCAAAAACTGTAACTAAGTTGCATCTCTTTAAGGCTGCCAGTACTTTCATCTGCTCCCATTGAAATTACTTTATTAAAGCAAGGAAATTACAGCGTTTCATGTCCAAATTGGCTCTTCGATGAGGACAGAGAGCCTCTATGAGAATGGAAAATAACATGAAGAAAGGTCAAAAGGAAAAATGCTCAAATTGAAATAAACGAGGGAAAGACTAAACTGAGAGCGAGTGATGTTGCACGACAGCCTGCAGTGATCTAAGATTTAAAGGGAGAGAAGACAACATACATAAAGAGGAAGACATCCCGCCTCTTCTTTCCAGTGTAGGTGACAAACAGTATTCACAGTGACGCGCTATTTAGGAAATATTAAGAGAGCAGTGTGCAGCCGGAGAGTTTGTGAATCAGAGGGGAGACAAAGTGAGCAGCAGCAAGCTGCCTTCCTTTCTGATTGTCTATAAAAACAGCTCTGTTGGCTCCTCCGCCCTTTTCAGGAAATGCAATTTGTCTGATTTATTGTTCCTGTCTGACAGATTATTCTTGTTCCAGGGGAAAAGGGTGAAAATTAAATCTGGCAAAATATGAATCCAACGACTCTGTTCCGTGACCGTCTCGTCCTCCACGATCAGTCATGTCAGACAAACAATCAGAGAGCTAAATAGTCTCCTGTCAATATGTCACCGTGATATCACTGCAACTTTCACTCTCAAATGATTTATCAGTTGTGTGTTGATTACACCTTTGACATCTGGACGTGAGTATTGATGAATGATGATCACACGTCTGGGGACCAAATAGCACACGGAGGAGGGATGCTACTGATTCACTTTGAATGCACGCCTGAATATAAACCAGAACTCAGACACGGATGTTTAAAAAAAAAAATCTAAACATTCCCATCTAGAAACCTGGATGCGTCAGATGTACCGGAACACGGGCATACAAGGACAGGAACTGACATGAAAGGTAAAACCATGAGTCTGAGACAGAGGTTGTGTATCTCCGGTGTCAAACACAGGCCCAGTGGGCGTTTTACTCGCAGAAGATGAAAGGCTGTGTCTAAACAACTCCAGGGTTCCCTGGGATGCCTCCAAAAAGGCTTTCTGAAGAAGGTGGTGTAAACGAGACGGCTCCAGCTGTGGCAGTCTCAGGACGTTGAGGTGTGGAATAACAGACGTCTTTACACAATCATGTTGAAGTTTTCTTAAATATGAGCTCCTATGACCATGATCAAATATAATAATATAATATGATTTAACTAATAATTCCTTAATATTTACATCTTGAAGTATGTCCCACAAATATGTCTTTTTAGCTTGTCTGTTTCAAGATTTCAATTCAGTTTGTATTTTAAAATATATCATAATGTCAGATATATTGAATGCCTGTTTGTGATGTGAAACGGTGTAAACATCAATAACATTGATAGAAATATGTCCAGGATTTAATTGTTCTATGACAATGAAGTGTGTTTTTCATACAAAATATCGCAATGCTGTCAATAAACAAAACAAATAATAGAATGAACAGATACTGTTCTTCTCTGGTCCTATTCCAGTGGCTCACATATATATGTAGGTTTGGGATGGACTACAATAACTATTGAGTAGCATGTAATGTCCTGAAGATAGTATTACCACTTTTTTAAGTCAATGGACATTTTAAATATATAAAAGCCACGACAAGCATTCGTGCTAGTAGATTTTAATAAGCATTTTAGGTGCTAATTAAAGGTTTTCATTTCGAAAAATGTGCCATGAATAAAATCTCAACTGCTATGCAAGCAGAAATGGCCATGAGTTATGCATGACGTTAATAGCAGTTATGCTAAATTACACGAGGCATTTCATCTATTAAAGTGAAAAAATAACTCCATTATATATATCCAAAATATTTAATAACTAGCCAGTCGCGAATTCTAGGGGGGGTTGAAGGTGAAGGAGGAGCAGTCACAGCAGGAACACATCATCCAGGATGCAGCTCGGCCTCTGAGCTCCTGCTGGACAACATCGGCGTAAAGGATCTGTCCGTCTGTCCGTCTGTCTGTCTGTCCGGTCGTCAACACCGGCGGCGTAGAGGAAAAACAGACGGGCCTCTGTCAGATCTCCGTCCGTCCTCGTCTTGTCCATCTTTCCACTCAGTCCGTGCCCTACATGTCTCCTGGTGTGAACTGACACCTTCCCTCCTCTTCCCGGTCTGTGTCCTTCTAGACTCTGCATCACTCCTCAACTCTCTGTCTCTATGAACTTCAAGAAATCTGTCTCTCATGTACAGTCACAAAATACACTCCCCCCCCCTCTCTCTCTGTCATAACACACACACACACACACACACACACACACGCACATCCCGCTCTCTGCAGCGTGTCCTGCTGGATACCGGTCTGTTGTGTACAATACAGTCATCTGTTTATGAGTCACCGGCATACTGCACCTTGCTGCCTTCATGTATTCCCACTCGAGCTCGCTGTGTCTTTGTCCGGGTGGGAACACAAAGGCAAGGCAAACATTCAAACACAATCTACAGCGACTGTGCAAACTGAAGAATAAGGCTGTAAACTTTGGAGGCGAAATGCAGGATGTCAGATAAAAAGGTAATGAATGCAAGTCATGACAATCAGTACTCACATCGCCTGGTATGACCCCCTGGGCACTCCTGCTTTTCTTCATCTTGAGGGACGTCCAGCCAGACTCGCTCTGTTCCCGTCTCTGATACGTTCTCCGAACTCGCAGCTCTTTCCTGCTTCCCCTGCTTCGGGCTGCTTCACCAGCACGCCTGCACATGGGAGGCCGAGAGGAGGGGGAGGGGGAGGGGGAGGGCAGTGATGAAGTGACCAGATCCAAAAGTTATTCTGGCTCCCTCACAGTCTGCAAGTGTTGTGAGACGTGTGCTACTCTTCCCACTTGGTAAAGAAGTCTTCTGCGCTGCATTGTGATGAACTGTGATGAAGTACCTTTACACAGCAGTTTGTACATGTTTGTACAAGTGGACACGTACACTGTGAAACTCACACAATGAACGCAAACATACTTTAAATCAAACACAGTCGACACGGCTCGGTACTCTGCTCTGCCGGGAGATATAATCCCTCCAGCCCTCCAGGGGAAGACAGTTACACAAATAAAAAAACTAAAATAAATAAGTAGGAAATCAATCTTACAAATCTGACCAAATATTTGATGCCAGTTTGCAGTCTTAATACTCGACAGACACATTTCCATCAGCTTTGTGGTAACAGTTTAATGAAATAAAGGCAATTACCTAAGCTTGGCTAAATAAAACATGCAACAACTCAAAAAAGCCTGGTATGTACTCCTGCATTTAGAAAAGAGGGATAGAGTGCATGTGCCTTAAGGTCTGTTCATTCCGTCCCGTCTGCGCTCCTGATTTGAATGCGGCGACGACACACTCATCAATAATAGACCGCAGCTGGCGGAAAATCACCAAAAGGCAGAGATGAATGACTAATAACTTTGTGACAGAAATGAATTGATATTTTCATTTCACTATTGATTGCCCCTCCCCCCGCTCCCTGTGGTTCTAACTCATCACCATTCTTTACCAGGCGCCGTGCCCTCGGGATGAAGTCAGGGTGCTCTCTCTGGTGACGGAGGCGGCTGTCGGTGCTTTCCAGGTGCTGCCGACATTTCTCAGTTGCACAAGCAGCCATGTCTTTTAGCTTTCTAAACAACATCTGTAGTGAGTGTGCAGCTTCCTGTGCCCTCAGTTACTGTGAACCGAGAGACACGGGAGGTACAGAGACAGCAGATCATACAGGGATTACTTTTTTGAGCATCTGTAAAATTCAGCAGCTGGTTCAAATCTCAGCAGGAGAGAAACGTTCTTAATAATGAATATAGTTTGAATAGATGTTTCCATTATAGGTTTCACAAAAAAAACATTTAAATGGTTCATACTTCATGATCCAGAGGTTTCAGGATGTTTAGCATGAGGTGGTTATTGTTACCATAAGGGGAAGAGGAACGTAGATGGAACAATAGAGAAGTTTTACTGACATAATCTCCCAAAACCACGGCTCTTGTTCTGTCAAAAATGTGCTTTAACTATGAGTTTCTCCAATAGCACCATTTCAGTGGACATCATGAACATATGAATATCAGTACCGACACCTTTGTCCTGTGTCCTTCCATAAAGGGTGAGCTAATACAAATGACTCCAGAGTTTACCAAACAAGCAGAGATTACAGATGGTAACAAGTTATGCCCAATCATGTCACCTAAGTCCAGCGTTTGTAGGTATGATCCGATCCAGGTTTCAAAGCTTTAACCATCAGAGGGAAGGTCCAGAGACAGTAGTGTGTCCTAAAGCACACACACTATATACACACCATAACTTTTAATGAGGGGAGTGGTCAGCCTCTGACAGACCCCTTGTTATCAACTCAGGTGGTTTCTGTGCTTCAAAAGTTAGTTTTAAAAGATTGTGGTATCACCAAGGACTTTGACTCATAATTCAATTCAATTTAGTTTATTTGATATTACCCAATATCACAGATTAGAAATGTGCCTCAGAGGGCTTTACAATCTAGTGTGAGTAAACATCACGGTTCCAAAGTCCGGAAATTTCAATGATGAATAGAAACAAATCTGGATGCATCACCTTGCAATGTCTTAGAAGGAATATGTCTATCTGAAGATGATCCATTCTAAGGATTTGAACTCCCGAGTCAATGGATGGTTATAAGGCACGGTTGTGGTTCCCTAAAGGTAATTGTTATTAGCATCGACTGATGTGAAACTATGTTTGGCCATTCACGCCATTTGGTCCTGTTGCATAGTTTTGTTCAACGAGTAATTTAAATGTGGGCTTAGATTTAAATGATGGGATCATGTGATGTGTGTTTGCTATCTTGTAGGACTGCAACTCTTTGCATTTCTTTCATTGTCCATTAATCTGTTGATTCAATACATTTATGGTTTTGCCTATAAAATTTAAAGAATTGTGAAATGAAATGTCCATTAGACTTTCTCAGACCCCAGAGTGACATCTGCAACATGCTTGTTTAGCTGATATTAAATGGATGATGATGAAAACTTGAAAATTATTAAATTATTAAACTATTAAATGAAACACCAAATTATTTCAGTTTATTATCTCCTGTTTACAAAGTACCTTTCAAACACAACATTTGGAATACATTCTTTAGGGAAGCGTGACGGCACATGGATGAACAATTTTAAATCAGTGATTCACTCAGCTCATCATCGACAAAAAACCTGCAGCTGTATCCAAGAAGAAAACAATCTTCCAGAGTAAGCCTATTAAAAGTAATTAAATGAAATGTGTTCCCTTGCTATCAGCAATTCAGTGTGAAGGTCACGGCCCTGTGAATACATCCAGGGATGAAGAAGCCGAAGGCTCTGAAGAGTGTTCAAACCTAAATCTCAGAGACATGCACTCCTCCACTTCTTGTAGAAACAAGCTTCAAGTAACCTCTCATCCCTGTCAGCCCAGCAATAAGCCTTCCCCATTGTTGTTGCATGGACCTCTCGAAATAATTGATCGTGTATGGGAAGCAGGCAATAGAATGCACGGTCATGAGGCGGCACTCCAGATCCAGATTGTAAGGATTTGGCTCTGAGAGCTCTTCAGCGACCACTGTGCAGGGCGTGTACTATCGTCCTTTATTCACAAAGGCCATGGACCCACTTTACTTTGAAGACGATATATCTTCCATTAAACATGGCGGCTGGAAGTCAGAGTTAAGTATGTTTGTAGGAATCCAGTGTGTCGTCTGGGGGCACACTTAAAGAGGAAACACAGTGGATTAATTGTGTCATCTTTCTTCCCCAAAATACATAGCTTGTCAGAAAATGAGGCGTTAATCCACTTTTTGCAAACATTTTAGAGACTAACTAATAAATTGATAGATCAAGAAATGGCACATTCATTGATAATTAAAATAGCTAAGTGGTTAGTGTAATTAGTGGATGTGCAACAAGTGGACTCTAGAAACTCCCCCCAGGTATGAGTTTCAGTATGAAAGAGATAGTTACTCGTGGCCGAGTTAGATGCTCTTTTGCCCTGTGTGTGCTGAAAGATACATCAGCCCCCCCCCCCCCCCCCCCCCCCACACACACACACACACACACACACACCATCCCCACAGAGCCTGAACAATAATGAGTAGGTCTAGAGAATGAATATGGATATTGAATGTATCTGCTATAAATGACAGTCATGCACCATCATCCAAGCCTTCGTTGTCATGGCAGCTTTCACAATGCAACCATTACACCCAATGTTTGCTCTTTTGTCAGAGGTCAGCAGGGCGGCGTTGCTGGTCGCAGTGAGAACGTTTACCCGCTGACCCGTCTGAATATGTCACACGGCGTCTTTGCACAGTGGAGAGCAGCAGAGGGCAAGTCGCTGTGATGGATTTAAAATCAATGGACAGTCACACAAAGATAGCTTTTGAGACACCAAAACAAAGAAGACTCAATAAATCATGCCTGGAACTATGTTACTATTATGTTCTGTTGCTCCGTCGTCAAACAATGAGAGCTTTCAGAGGCGTTTAAAGCGGTCACTCATCAATACCAAAATAAGTCTGATTTCTAAAAAGAACATGCAGCCTGGTGCACGTATTTAGCCAATTGACTTTACTTACCCAGTGTTGATGTATTCTGTGTAAGAGCACTAAATGCAGAAGTAATCAGTCCTGGTCACAAGACTAGACAGCTGTCGACAACTGCAGCAGACCCTGTTTGTCTGCTGGGCCGGCCCACATCCATTCAATCAAAACACCACAACACCCGCTCCATAGAGGGAGACCTCAAACCTGTTCATGCACTTCCAGTTCTCTTTCAGTCAAAGGAGTGTGTAATGGGTATTTGAATGGCTATGTTGTGAACACAAGCTGAAGAAGAGATTTTGAAGTTTTGTTTTACCACATAAAATACAGCAGTGTGATCCCACTTGGGATTACTTAAAATGTACCATTTCAAAAATTGCTTTTCTGGCCCTGATGCCTCCAGATATACTTTATATACATCTCTTCTCCAATCTCAGATCCTCCACATAAAAAAGCCACTGAGCTGAACTTCTGTGACCAAATAAAAGAGATTGTGCAATCACGTTTGATCCCCAGACATTAAAGGTCAAATCATTTTCTTTCTGGCCTTGATAGAAATGCTGTAGTTCTGATTGAAAGGGCCGAGTGAGGTCAGCTCCCTGAACTCAGATGAAGCTCATATTACACGTTATATTCAGTCAAAAGACCAGACCTCAGTATTTCATCATATTCCTTCTCACTGGAATATTTTACGTAACATGTTGAATTTTGAAAGCATCTTCTCTTTATAAGCAGAAAGAAAGCAGAAATTCAAGGTTACAAAATCACTGTCGACAAACCCTCGAAACAAAAAGAAGAATAGCGTAGGCCTCGTCTCTTCTACAGAAGGAACTGCCTGAATACAAAGTCTTTATAATCAGTCTTCTTTTGAAGCAGTCACAACGTGTTTACATTGTAGCAACAGGTTGTATTGCAGTCCAATCCCCATGAGCAGACTTTCATTTATTTGGTTTTGATATATGCTCTATTATTTAAAAAACACCTGCAGACAACGGAAAACAAATATGTATAGATCCAAGAGTCCAAGAGGCTACATACAAATGTATTATTACTCATAATGCAAGTCATACCTACAACCTCACCGGATCACTTACAGACTAGTATGTGTCTGAACATGCATTACACATTGCTGCTATATATTTCCAAATAAATTTAATTCAAAGAAAACATGTGACTCAAGCATATGAACAAACGTATCATTGACACTGTATGTTTCTAATTTCTGGAATATCTACATGGATTATTGATCTGATATAGACACTAACATTATTTATAAACTGGTTGCTACTCGACTGTATCAGCGTGTGGCGTTCACTGACTCCCATGGACAAAACACGCTATCTGTATTCACTGGGTGACATTTGCTCTTCAGGTCAAGTCTCTTTAGTCCTATCTGCTGATTAGATCAAAACGTAGACAAATCCATCTTAATGTTATTCCTACACAACAATAATATTATAACAATCAATATTTAGGCTGTTTTTAAGGCAACAACTCTTTTCTAATCGTATCCCTCCTTCCCACACTGTGTGTGTGGGCATGTCCTCCACACAAAGCAGTTGATGCACTTCTTAAGGTGTGAGACTTGCAATAATAACAACCACAACATAATGAATACATTTTAGCGTATTAAAAGTATTGTATATGCTGAATAGGTGCAAATTAAATTCTTAAATTAAATTAAAGTATTAATTTACATTTACAATACATTCCATTTCCATTGTTTCTAACAATCACCCCAAAGCCATATTAGATCTACTGTATAAAAATATCAAACAATTGTCAATTTTGATTACTTAATCCCAACAGCCATAATGGGAACGTTGCTTGTTGTATTTGCATTCAGTGAAGCAGAGTCCAGTAGAAAGGACCGTTTGAGACGGGTCAAAGCTGAGAGGAGTTTGTTGAGGAGGAAGAGAAACAACACACATTTGTGGTAGCTGAAAGATGACGTCAGCGTGGAGGCCGCATGCTGGGAACCCACTGCCCTACTGCACAGGCACAAAGAGAGAGAGAGAGAGAGAGAGAGAGAGAGAGAGAGAGAGAGAGAGAGAGACTCTGAGTCTATGGTCACCGGGCCATGTGTCACAAGGGCTTTTTAGGATGGCTCTGCTGCCATACCATTTATTTGTCATGGTGCCGTTGAAAATATCCTTATTAGTCGAGTTGTGAGTTCGTCACTCTTTCAAACTGAAAGTACAAACTCTCTTAAAGCCCCACTATGTAGTTTTTCCCTTGTAGCGCCCCCTTCAGGTATTTAACGTGGGGGGGGGGGGGGACCCTTCATCACCACCCCTTCTGAAGAGACGACCCCCACTCACACATCTCCCCTCATTCCCACCACAACCCAGACGTCAGCAGTCTCTCGTCGGACCCCTCCAACCTTCTTTCCACGACCCCCTCTACCCTCCTCATTCCTTCTCTTCTCCCTTATCCCCTTCATCCCTTACCCTTCATCCCTTTATCCCTCGACCACTTTTCGCTTCCTAAATCGAACCCTCTCATTCCATCTCGCAATAAACCATCTGAAACCCTTATCACTATTAACGGGGTCTTTGAAAAATCAGAAAATGGCGACAGAGGCTTATGTGCATGCAGGAGTTCCCTTGAATTGCATGTGTTATGATGGGAGGAGCTAGACTAACCCAGCTAAGACCTGAGGCTACTTAATCCTGGCTAATGTCCAGTACAAGAAAAATAAGATGGATGAAATAAGCCTCCAGGTTTAAGCCAGCAACGAGAGGTCTTCACAGAGTACTGGTTCAAGTTGCACTTGATCTGGGATGAACGGACACAGGACTCCGGAGGGCGGACTCTGTTTACATCGATCCTACTCGGTGCTCAAATGTTGTCAACGCTATCTGTCCCTCGAATTTTTTTGTTGCTGCGGTTTGCGTTCCAAAGAATGCACTAAAGGAATGCACAGAGACTTTGTCTGTTTCTCGTGACGTAAATGGGCTCCAACTGCATTTCACTTTGAATCCTTTTGTTGTATAATGACAATATATCATCTTTGAATTTTGGGATAATATCCCCCGCCTTAAATTAAGAATAAAGACATCTCTTTTATGTAATAATTATTTGTGAGTACTATTTAAGCCTTCATCACAGATGATATCCTTTTGTTTAGATTGGTGAATAATGCTAAATTCATTATGAGTATTTAGAGCTGATTAACTATGTCAGAGACCTATCAAACCATTTAAAAAAGAAAGAAATAATGAATAATTGGTGGACCAGGACACATGGCAGCTGTGACTGTGGATGAGTCACTTGATTAGAGTTGCTGTAGAGCCCAATACTTATGAGGGAGTGACCAATCTGTCAGATGTAAACACCCACACACACATAAACTAATTACCCCAATGTAGTCGCATCACCCAGTCCAACGTCTGTTAGAGGGATTGTGATTGAAGTACCCTTCTGTGTCAGCACTTCATCTGTTATCCATTCACAAACCGTGTCAGCGACAATGATTAAAGCTTTTCGGGGGTAATTTTAACAAATGACTCTGAGAGTAAGGAGCAACAGAAGGCTTGGCAGAGGATGCGTGGTTTGGGGCACAGAGGGGGCCTTTGGTGAGTGCCACCAGTTGGCAACCTCCATGTCAACATGGCTGTAAATCCCTCGGATGACAGCTGAAACCGACATGAATCCGTGTTCTGCTTTGACGTGTGCCCATTGAGACTCTTGAGGTTGCAGGGAATTAATCAGTGAATATGTAACAATATCTATATCAGGGCTGCAAGGGCCTGCTCCCAATTACATTAATACAAGAATGCAGCGGTTAAAGTGGGCCGTAACAAAGTCAATAAATCTGATTGAAAATGCATACATAATAATGTCAAGCAGTTCATTTTTTATGTGCTGCAGCCTGGTGTTCCTTCTAGTAAAAGCCATCGAAAAGCTCAATCGAGAAATCAGAAAGTAATGTCGGCCCAGTCCTTTTGTCCTGTTGCAGCACCACACCGGATCTTTCTGAGTGGAAGCAAGATGAAAGATAGACGTGAGCTTCATCCACCCCAGCGAATACGTGGAATCTGGAATATGGAGCGTGAAAAAACCTGAGAGGTCTCTGTGAGAGTAACGGTGGTTAGGGGGCTAGGCAGTGCACCCATACTATTAATTCCAGACCCCCTGCACTATACAATTTTGACCCGACATTTATCCCACGGAAGAGGGAACTGTAATTATTCATGGGGAGTGTTGAATAAAACATACAGTATATTAACATGAAATGAGTATTCTTGAGTTTTTTTCTTCTATATCTAGTGTTGGGGGGGGGGGGGGGGGGTAAATAACAGTTTTGTATTTGGTACCCCATGAAATCCCTAGTCCTGAAAATGGTCTACAAACGAGACTCACTGAGTCGGTGGAATGATAAGTAATAAAACGGATGCGTATCTGTTCCGTGGCGGACGTCAAAAAATATTTCTGTGTGTATTGTGGTGCAGATGCTACAAATCCCAGGAAGTATCATCTTCACTCTTTCCGTTTTGTATATTATATAAAATAATTTTGTATTGTATTGCAATGATTGACTGAAAAAATTACACAATACAATTTCGACCAACATATTGTGCTGCAGACTCACTGTGTCTTTTTCAATCAACATAACTCATAGCAAACTAACATCTTCTACTTGAAAACCAATACATAAATCATATATACACCACTTAGTCAGCAATAAGGCTTCCAGTAAAACTGACTGACCACAAGAATCCCACCCAGACATAAAGATGTACTCACAGATGAGCCTCTTCGCCTTGAGCCAGTGTTGAGAGGATGGTGGGAATTCCGGTCAGCAAACTGTCGACCTGGAAGACAAACAATGTATGGATTACACATTTCACATATCGCAGCAAAAAACAGCCAATAATATCTGGCAGCAGAAATGTGACTGATCAGCAACAAAGACCCCTGACAATATCACAAAAGGGGCAACATATTTCCCTCTGACAAAGCACATGGATGTATTTACACATGATTTCACAACAGTAAATAAAATCGAGTTACTTTTGAGAAGTCAGAGTTGAAGGGAAAGTGTAGAGCTATGACGGGAGAAGTAGTGAGACGTGTAAACCACAGTTCAGATTACCATCCAGTGCATACTGGAAGATAAACTCTATTAAAAATCAGCTGTTGATATCTGGGGTTTTAAAATCACAGTTTCCATGCGCAGACACAGTGCGTATTCATCCTCTGGAAGCGGAACATCAGTGCTCAGCAACAGAAAAGCCCCTGAAGTAACACCAGTGAAGGCGCCGAGCAGCCAGTAAGCGAGACATCGGTCTGGTAGCCCAGTCCGTTTGCCATGGAGCTGGATATATGTGCTCTGTTGTCTCAGCACTGACTGAGAATAAAAGCTGAGTTCACGCAGCACATGACCGGAAGGCAGTACAAAAATGCTATGAACTAAGCACTTCTGGCATCTCTTCCTAAAACATGATAGTTACCACGGTGGCAAAACAGAAGAGCTTGTGTGTGATGGCCGATGGATTCACAGCTCAAAAATATTTTTTGAAAAAGAGAAACAAAACTCTTGTTCCTTTTTTCATACTAAATACTCAAGTCTGAAGACTGGAACGACATTCCAGATCCAAGCACCTTTTTGGCAACGTTTAGGGCCAGTAGAGCTGGAATATAATTGTGTGAGCTGAGACATTCAGAGGGTGATGTTCCCAGGACTAGGCAGAGATTAACTGCTGTCGTGTGACCAATATTCATAATTCCGTTTTACTAACCTCAGTGAAGACGTTTCATTGTTTTGTTGTACCAAATGATGCTGCACACAAGCCTACTTACATATGTTGAAACATTTTAGGAAGTTCAAAATATGGTTTGAATGTCAAACATATAACAGTTGAAAAACAATGTGTTTATGTTCATTTTCACACTTTCAAGCAATATATTAAGATGTTTTCAGCGTTTTCAGACAAAGACAACTACACATGATACATGTGACAATCAGTTATTTCAGCTGGATTGATGCCTTTCATGCTCATTTGTTGGTGTTCAGTTGACCTTGTAAAAACCATGATCAGGGGCGGTTTTTCCTTTTTTGTTCACCAAGCAGGCACCTCTACCCACTAAGCCATAGCGCCTACATGAATTTTTGTTTCTCCCATTGCATCAAGTTCCCTTCTCTACCAAAAGTACAAAATCATAAGATTGTTTTAAAAAAATGTGTTGGGGGGGGGGGCACAAGTGAAGCTTGCCTAGAGTGCCAAATGTGCTAGGGCCGCCCCTGACCATGATGAATGTGTGAATGTGCGCTGTGCAGCAAAGCAAGGGCGACTTTGGTTTCATCCTGACATCATCTCACTTAATATAGAGTGTGCCCTGCTGTAGATGCCAAATGACTTATTCTGGTACTTTAATTATATCATTTAAAAGATTAAGCACAACCAATCAATAACAAGGAGATGATGAATACAAAACTTTCCCATTTCCCCAGTCTCCCCTCTAACAAACTACAAAAAGGTAATTATTAATTCTCTATAATGACTCTTTATCAGACACATTAATTCTCAACAGAAATATGATGTTGATTTCTACTCTTTCTAACGAGTGCCATTTATTTTCTAAATATCGATTTGGACCTGATTAAACTCTTCTGTTCTAAACAGTGATTGATAGTTTCATAACATAGAATGCCACTTGGTTACAGACCACTCCAACAATCCCTCCATTTACCCAAAACACTCACTTTTTTCCCACCGCCCAAAAACCTAAAATTGTCTCAAACTCAAATACATTTAAAGCTCAATCAATAATATAATCTTCTCCTCTTGAAAGGTTTTTCCCTTGTCCGACCTCATCCCCATCCAGACACGTGTGTGTGGGCTGTTTCCAGAGCAGCACGCCATTCGGTTACAAATGTCTCTCAAACTCGACCCACAATGCAAAGTCCTGAGAGAGATGAGGAGACACCCTCGGTGCAGGCAACACGCCGACGGGATGTGGCTGACTCAGAGGACCGTCCAGCGGGACTCAGGACGCCTCATGTTCCCTCGATTATAGCACAGCTCCAATGACGTAAACATGCCACTTGAGCGTAGTACAACATACATCTGTTTTGCAAATAGGGAGCAAAAAACTCCCTCCCCCATACCTCTTGGTATTCCTTAATTTACTACTGATGTATAACGTGCAAATATAATCCAACTTTAAAATACCGCGCGGGTCATGTGGTGTTTATTCACCCAGTTATTAAACAATGAGTCCGATTAACAAAAAACTATGTAAAAAAAATATTCTTTTGTTCTTCGCTACGCGTAAATTGACGCAAGTGCTTCTCACCGGATGGTCACGCGCAGACTTACCGGGTCTTTATCTGCTGTCCCACGCGCTGACGGGCTTTGTGGTCACTAAACCGTGGTCTGCCGTTTCTCTGCCGCGCTTCCGAAGCACGCGCCCCCTTTTTATCAGGTTCCATTTGTGCCATTCGCGCTCGTTCCCATTTGCGACCCCGCGAGCGCATCGATTGGCTTTGACACTGACGACGCAAATCTTTCCGTTTGCCAATGGCTGCCAGTGCGCACGCCCTCTCTGCATTCCCACTACTGCCCTGCGTCCATTTGAATCGCTGCCAGCCGGGCGCACTGTATGGATGTGTCCGCTCCACCACTTTAATGGAAGTGCCCCCCCCCCGCAGTTCTTTGTATTGTATCGACACCCCGGTGGGTTTGAGTTGATTGTCTCTGCAAACTGTTGTCCACATCGTCTGCTTTTCATTTCCTGAGACTAAGTTGAACGTGTTGAACGTGTTGTGTAATGCTGTATCTCATTAGAGCGCACAGCAGTCCAGAGGGAAGATGCAATAACATTTAAAATGTAAACTTTAAAGCATTATCAGACATGTTAAATTAATAGCATATTGCAAATGCCATAGTATATTATGTATATATAAATATATACAGTATATCCATATATTATATATATACAATATATATGTCTGTTTATTTGTGTAACGCAGTATATTACACAATATGTGCTGTGTTGCATTGTGATGCTCTCAAACTGTGTTAACCTGACTCGTGTTTTAAACCAGACTGAAGACTCTTTTGGAATAATCTTGATGCATTTGCTGTTGCCAAGCAACAGCTGTCCTGGAACAGAGAGGAACTTGTCCCTGGGTTTCCTTCATCTATATCCTCACCTTCATATGTTGTTCCTCTCAATGTCTCTCTCCCTCTCACGTAGAATAAAAACAGTTTGACTTCATCACTCACTCAACACATCATATTTGTATTCACATGGTCTCAACTTCAGTGTAGTAGGGCCAGTAAGTATTTCTTTAGACACTTTCCTAAGTGACTGAGCCACTGTTGATCAATAACCAGCTATTCATTTCGAAATATGTAGATGTTAAAATAACAATATTTATTGTAACTGTACAATACAACACAGTACTTTCCAAATAGTGCATTTCTGGTTAAAGTAGGAGTATTACTGCAAAACACCACAGGTCATTTCCATAGGAATCATGTGTCAGGCTTCATGAGGCTCCCAAAGGACCAGCACTGATATGTCCCAGAACAATTCACACCAGTCTTGTCAGGGTGGAGTTTTAGGGTATCACCTTCAACACCTGACTTTTTAGAAATATGGTAGCCTGCAGCCATAGCAACCATCTCCTGTGGCCTTGGGCTTTGCAGTTTTAATTGGGCCGGGACGTGGTGAATACAACCCATTAACACATTTGGTTCTCAATCATGTTTTCTGGGTGCCGAGTTCTCCCGTCTACTACAACCTTTACTATTTCTGGTAGTACATTTCAACTATGCCAGGACATTCAGTGGCAGAATGGTAACAGCGTACGCCACATGGATTGCAGCGATGGGGGGGTTCAAGTCCAGACTTTATGCAGCGTAATGCGTCTCGGCTTCAAGATATTTCAGGCAATTCAATTATAATTTCTACGTCTCCAGCAAGGTTTTAAATACATTTCAGTTGACAGCATTTTCTTGTTGGTTACTTTGATTTTCTGCAGGACTATAAGTGACTGTCTTTTCCGCAGTAGGTCGTTGGTTACTGTGATTTTATTTACAATTGCGAATTCATGACTGTGCTTTTCAGTATTCTACTGTGAAATAGTATGCTCTCATCCTTTTCTTTTATCAACCTCCAGAGACCAACTTGTGTCATTTAATCTTCAATATATCAGCTAATTTTTTTAACTTGACACTACCAAGCATTTCCATGCAAAAACACTTAGAAATATGTAACTGAGCTACACATTACCTATTGCAGATACACACACTTCTTGTTAAATGCTTTTCACACAGCAGCACTGAACAGCAGCTCACCTCTCTGTGGGATGTCAGTCCACACATGCTTTGTCTTCCCCTTGAGAAATGCACTCAAAAGAGGCGGCACCACATTCTTATAGAAATATTCATTAATTTGCAGAGAGCGCTGAGGAAATGCACTCGGCTTAACCCTGGAACTGGCGGTTAAGCTTCAGTGCATTCAGAGCACGTGAACAAAGAATAAACGACTCAAGTTGCATGCAGCTGCAGAGTTGTTTTCTACCACCTCCAATTCAGCCCTGGAAAGAGAACGTTGTTTATTATGCAGCTCACTCACACAGCAGTGTTGTGGATCATGTATTCAATATTCACGTTTTTTTTGTGTTTGGAAAGTTCAAACCCGACAGGGAGGCCGTCAGATGCTTTTCAGTGAAAATGATGTGGCGTTAGGCAACGCGTGGAGCTGTTTTGCACTACGTTGATTGAATATTGCAGGATATCTAAATGATTTAGCAGATGCTCCCACCAGAATTTCCGCCTGCCTGACGGTCCTGAATATTTCTGTGTATGCTCACAACGTCTGGCCAGACAGAATTGATCCGAACACACGCTCCACCTCCTCTTCTTCCTCCGCCTGTGGTACATTCACCGTTGCTGCTGCGCTACACAGGCCACAGGAATCCATCATAACTACCCAGGCAAGTCTTACATAAGTCATACCTCCATCCACGTTACTCACCAGCAATAAAAAGCGAGACAGAGTTAGTTTCATTATACAGGGAGCTTTAATCAATGTTAGAAAACAAAATGTAACCCAGAGTTTATAAAATAACCTTTTGAGAGCTCCACAGAACTTGTTAGTGTATGTTTGTATCACAATAGAAAGCTTTCTTTACACGTCAGTTCTGAGACATACAATATAATATTACCCTCGGAAAGCAGTGAAGGAATTGGAAAATATGAGGTTATACAGGACACTAACTCAAATGTATTGTGATAGTCAAGTGGGCTAATCCTACTAACGTCAAAACCTCAGTAAGAGTCAGCTACTGGTAATGATGAAATATAACATGATTATGTTATAGTGATTTTACTACGACACATTGTAATGGCCTATGATTAGGGTGATGATGGATCCCCACATTCTGACTCCAAACCAAATCACAGTGATTATTATTCAAAATACACACTGGTTGAAAGGCACTTGTGAATGAGCTTGCAGGCAAAGCTCTTAACATATTTACCATTCAACATAATAAAAATCATTTATAGATTAATATCATGTTCTTAGTGGCTCAATTGTATGAATTGTGTCATCTGCAGGAATATAATATGGATATAAATGCTTCTTCAGGCCTGTTTATACAATACTTGAACTTAAGATTCTTAGATGCATGAATTTCACTCGACAGCGCTTTCAGATCAACTTCCACAGTTCAAATGGTGAATATGTTCAATTTTTGTACTCAAAATGATCTTTGGTGAGAATGTAAACAATTGCCCCAGAACAAAAAGTAAGGCAGTTTTAATAAGTCTATTTACATTAAGAAACAGACTTACATTAAGTCGTGTAGCGAAATGAACACACACACACACACACACACACACACACACACACACACACACACACACACACACACACACACACACACACACACACACACACACACACACACACACACACACACACACACACACACACACACACACACACACACACACACACACACACACACACACACACACACACACACACACACACACACACACACCTTTACCTGATGAGGAGTCCGACAACTAGTTAGCTTGGATTAAGATAACTCGCCCTGCCGTCATACTTTAAAAAGCAGACGGTGCTCACAATAAGCAAACCATAATTGAGTAAAGCCAATCCTGCCTTGAACACCGAGGTCAGATAATGCAGTGAGCGTCGCAGTGTGCATTACAATAGAGTTACTCTTTAGGATGCTAATGAGATATCGATTAACTTAAGCATAATGAAATAGCAGGCAGTTACATTAAGCAAGGAGGATTTGAGGGTTGAAATAAAGGCAAGACAAGCTCAAATACATGGGTTACAGTGGATAGGCATCACTGTCTCTCTGGTCCTCGACCTAAGGCACTTTATGGGATACATGTTGTTGTCTCCAACCCCAACACTCTTTAATGAAAATAATTGGCGTGAAAACATGCCCAGTAAATTTGACATTTGTGCAGCATATAATGTACATGAGCATTATGCCCTATAAAATACAGGACACATTTCCCTCTGTCTGCTGTCTTTCCATTCAACTATCCACCTACCCATCCGTTCTTCATCCATCTGTCCTTTTTCTGTCAACTGTCTGAAGGCACTCTACCACTACTCCCAGCTGAAGTCGTCCCCACCTCCAAACACGACAAAGAAACCAAAGATGGTGAGGAAGATGACAGCATTCCCTGTCATCACCAGACCACAGGCACCCCACTGGATCTGTTGAAGGAAAATATTCATCCTGAATCAGTCCAAAAAAAATCTATAGTCCTTGGTTATTCACAAGGCTCTGCTGGCACAATGCACATCCCTCAAGAAGAATGCATTTGAAATATACTAACAATTGATGTGGTGCGCAGATATATCTACACAAACAAATACAGCTAATGATGGTGGCTGTAAAGAGAGAACTCACTGTGGTATTGCGGGCTAGAACAATGGGAAGTCCAAAGGCTGATACCACGATGCCAGTTGTTAAGAAGTAAGCTATCTCTCTGCATGCATTGCTGGAGGAGTCACTGTCATCACTGAGTCGTCTGGATATGAAGGTTGGGATGGGACTCAATATGTAGAAAATCAGGACAAACAGCGGCCAGTATATCCTACAGAAACAGATGTATAACAGTTAGAAGCAGGTATGACATATGATGGCACATGTTTGCAGTTTGTTGGAAAAAACTGGTGTAAATTCAAGAAAGAGAAGTGCCGAAACAAATCACTCAGAAAGATTGAACCAGTCACAACTAAATTAAACAATTTAAAAAGGGGCACTGGGGAAATGCCCAGTTTACCATATGAGAAGTATTAGTAGTATGTGTCTGTAAAAACAATTGTATAATGTCTTATGTGATTGAGTGACCAAGTCTGAAAAATAATCCTATTGACATGAGAGTTATCTAAGCTTGGGCTCAAGGCTTAAAGCCATTTAACAGAAGGCCTGCATTACACACTGGGAGTATGGGGTTTTAAAGGAGTGGGCATTTAATGAAAGACGCTATTGAGATTCATAATGGAAATTGTAGGATTCAGCATTTCTGGACCTCGACCCGTACACGGGACAACATGTTTCATTCTCTGCGGCATTGACTTTGACAATATTCCTCTTAAAAGTCACTCAACATACAAATGAAAAATTAAATTGTTGGAGCACCACCATACAGTTATACATGGATACTTAATTCTAACAAATAACCTACCCGTACTGCTCCAATACACAGCTCAGAAGAAGAAATGTGAGTCCAATGGCGCCACTGAAGGATAAACCAACCAGTGCTGAAACAAGAGAAACATCCCATGAACGTTACATTACACATGTAACTGCTAACCTATGTCCAAAGTTACAATAAGACAAACAGAAATCGGCTAACATTTTTGCAACACTTTAGCGTAATGCTAATGTTTCTATGCCAAGTTAACTTTTTAAGATACATTTACTGTGAATAAATAACAACCGAACACTTCAAACCGGTGGATATATTAATAACGAAACTAACGTCGTGGCGTGTAACACATCTGAATGTTCGTGGGCATGTTGTTGTAACGATAGCTTATATTAAAGACTAGACACATAAAGTTGTTGAAGCATTACCGTCTGCGTAAATACATGAACGTAAATCACAGCGGTCGACTGACTCATTACGACTTTAAAACAATACCTTTAATTCCGGCCATTGCAATAAATGTGTGGAACTTTCTGTTTGGCTTTTGATCTTCTTCTTTGTGTTTTGTTTATGTGTTCAGGCTCTCTTTTCTTTCTCGACGTATTTCCTGCTTCCTCCTCGGATTTTCCTTCTTTGTCAGGTGACCGTCTTAAAGCGACAGTAGCAAACAGCCGAGGATTTAACCAGCATTGGCCCCGTGTCCCGAACATTCAGATACACCTGAACGCCACAGGGGCTGCCGACTGCTCCTCTCCCGTCATTAGCGGCGTGCAGGCACATTAATCAAATGTTCCTGTCAATCACATCTAGTTGTTCTCCCATGATTGTTGTAATCCCTTGTGGTGAGGAGCATGGGACCGGCAAGACTGTTCGTGAGGGGTTGGTTAACACTTGTAAATGTTCCTGTACGTTACTTACTTCTTAATTAATGTCCATGTTTGAGGATATTTTACTTTAATTTAGGATTTCCCTTGTATGCTTTAAAAAAAATCGTCTACATATCTACATTTCTGATGGGAATACACTTTTTTCTTGACTTTTAGGTCGATCTGAGAGCTGTAAACAGATTCCATACTGCATTCAATCCAGATCATAGTCTGTATAACATGTACATGTTTCACTCAGCACACTGCAAATGCAACCATACTGGAAGTGAAGCGATCCTTCTTATATGCAAAACTGCCTGTCAAACGTAAACATATAAACACAAACACTTGTGATCCAATACAGATGCTGCTGTGCCATAATAATAATAATAATAATAATAATAATAATAATAATAATAATAATAATAATAATAATAATAATCTATTATTTGGCTTCTATGATGTAACCAGATTTTGGCAACTATGTTGATTTTCCCCGTGGCGTATCGAACAAAGAAAATATATATATAAATAAGGTATAGAAGTTAAAATGGTTTCTTCCATAATTCCATAAATTCTCCCTCTTCAGGGGCTCTGATATTGAGCATGCTGGCCTGTTTTCATCCTGGGACACTTGCATCGAACATAATCAGCATTAATGCTATTTGTAAGTCAAAATGACTGTAGTAAAGAAGGCATATATTGCAGACTTTATACGCATGACTGGTTCAGATAAACCAGAGGTAAACTGTGCCGGCCTCTTGTCAGGTGCCCTGTATCATGGAGATGAAACCAGGAGAAAGGTTCAGTACTTCAAAGAGCATGTGTGATCACAGAGCTGGACCAGATGTTAGCGGACTAACGCTGTTACTCTCCAGATGGACATTGTGTAGCCACCAGAGCTGGATACGTCTCTTTTACATTGTTTCCCAAGAGAGCTCAAACGTCTCCCGCAGAAAATAAGTTTGAGAGATAGTTAAAGTAATTATGAACTCCACTCCAAAAGAGATTGAAAGGTAATTATGTTTATCTCTAATACCACGATAGTCTAATGTTGCTTTGCTGTTGTTCTTTAAAATTATTCAAACAGTCCCTCTGGAAATGGAAAGATGTGTTTGTGGCAATGCTTGAGCGACTCATCCTCCAGCACCAAATACTTGACCGCAATTTCTAGGTTGTTATTTGCTAATAAATTCGTAGTTTCTAATTTCCCCGAATGAGATGGAATGATAAATGCAGATGATTCAAATAACAATGTCAGGCTTCATGAAAGGAAACAACAAGTTCTTTAATTTGGAAATGAGCACTGGGGGCATGTAGAAATGTTATTAATGTAACAGTTTAGCTCCACACCTTCCTTTTTGTATTAGTTGTTTTCATCCTGTCACTAACTATCCTGTCCTTCCAGATCCTGCTTTCCATCTCTTCAGTCCAACTCCCTTCACCTGCCTCTGATCACTCCCTCGTTAGTCCCTCATTCCCTTCACCTGGTCCTCATGCCCGTCTCACCTGTTGCCCATCCCCTCATTAGTCCCTCACTATTTAGCTCCCTCACTTGCACTTGTACTCTGCCAGATTGTCTTGTGTTTCCAGCCCAAGCCCTTGTGTGTTACTTGACCAGTCAATGTATTACTTAGTGTTCTATTCTGGGTTATTCTCTCAGTCAAGATAATTATGTCCAGTCTGTCTCCGAAGTCGTGCATTTGGGTCCACTTTAATACTCCTGTGACAATTTATGTGAAGAACGGTTTGTTACTTTCTTATTTTCTTCAAGATCATCCTCTCAATAGTCTTCTGTCTCTTATATACTGAGCGTGCACAGCCAGAATGATGTGAGACAATAAAGTGTTGTAACAGAGTTTCATAAAGGAAGTGGAACTGCAGTTGCGACCACATTCTGTGTTTTAATAGGAAAATATTACTCACTAAGAACGCAGCTGGTTTTGAAACCCTGCTGCTTTTGGACAGTGACTCGTTAAAATTAATTCCCATGTGAAAAAAATTAAAGATAACCCAAGTGTAGTTCAAATATATATGTAAATAACACAAAGATCACAAATGGCTCAAAAATAAAAAGCAGTTTAATGTTGAACAGAGAAAAACACTGAATATATGTTTGGCCTAAAATGCAAACTGTTGCATGTTGTGCTGCTGTACTTGGAATTGAAGCTCAGTTTATACAAACATCTGTAAAGAAAAAAATAGGAGGGCATTAGTTTAGCAAAGATGAAGTAACAAATGGGAGGAATCATGTGATGACAGATGGGCCAGTTCGACCCGTCCTGTGATGGAGCTGGGAAATCTTCAGAGCGATGGTTGCCAGGGGTGCCAGCATCACCTGTCCCAAACAATAATGATATGGTTAGAGACGCTTGCACCTGGCCGCCATATGTCACTGATGCATTTCCTCATTAACATTTACCAATGGACAGAGTTGCAGATGCTAATTTAAAAGCAAAGCTTTGAAAGATACCAATTACTTCACACTGGAAGAAGTTGAACAACAAGCCCAAGAGACACATACAGTTTGGTTAACTGGAGTTACCAAGAACCAAATAGTTAAAACTGCTTTGTAAATAAATGAGCTAATTGAGAAGTTGAAATTAAATTCTAACTGTATATAACAAACCCCTTTTTTGTTATATACATTGTTATGATTTGTATTTGATTTTACTTTCATTGAACCCCCTTCAATGAATGTAAAATCAAATAAAAATCACTTTTATATTACGGCCGTATGTTTTCTTGTAAGCTGCATGAGGCAAACTGAATGCTTTGCACAATTGTCTGACTGCCATTTAGCCATTGATGCTCTGATATGTTCACCTTTGTCTCTCCTGTTCCTCTCAACCACATAGCACTACACCCCATGAGATATGTTTAATGCAAATCACAGCACTCTCTGCCTGTAAGTATTGTGGAATATTTGGCTAAATTAGTCCGAACAACCTTTTTAGTTAAGATTATTTTACCTGTGTGTCTTCTAAGATTTGCTCCTTTTCATAGCTGTCGATGTAGATTCGAACTGTCGCCACATCACAACCTGTCCCACTGAGTCGGTAGATGATCCGAGAACCATCAGAGAAGATTATCCGCAGACCCTGCAAAAACCACCCAGTACAGACTCTGTGACACTTTACACTTTTGAGTAGTTCCTGCACCCGGTGACCACTGGTCCCATCCAGGAACTGTACCCATCACAACATTATTGTCATAGGAACCTCAGTGTGTCGTGTACCTGGTTCCTGGAGATGGTGCCGTCTACCGGGTCTGTGTACTCAAAGTTGTCTGCTTTTTCCACTTGGTAGATGTTGTCCTTCACAGCAAATCTCTGCTTCACGAAGGACTTGTCGACAATCAAAATCTCCAAATCCATCATCATCTCACAGGCTGCATCTATGTCTACGTCCTCATAGTCATATCTGGACAAAAACACAACATCTATTGGCAAAAGAAGAAGAGCTTAATTGTTTAACGCTTGTATCGTGATATGTCGTTGAAGAATGGAGTAAAAACTGTCCAACATTTGAGAGAACGTTTAATAATTTAGAGTTTTTTTTTACCGCAATACCGTCCAAATGTTTATTTATTCATGAATGTATTGTTTGTCTAATAATATATAACCATTGTATGAATGCATTCCTTGTAATTCAGCAGTCAATATTTGTAAGACACCGTAATGGTTGTACTTCTTTAACTATTTCATAAGGAATTAGGTCATGATCTGGTTACACGTATGTCCTCAAAGGCAAAAAAAGAATTTAGGAAAGTGCTGACAGCATCAAGTTATATTTCCATTGACGAACTAAAGTTCAGAACTTTAAATAATATGTAATGGCATATATGTTCCACTAGATGGCAGTCATGTTATGTATGTATCTTCTTAACATGTCTCTGTACAAGTCCACTCACCATCCTTATCAAATCAACAATGTGCATTATGTCATAATGTAGAGATAAGAGAGTACACATAAGCGCTGATTGGCTGTGCTTTGGTGGCTCTGATGGTCGATGGAGTACAACTCTGAGTGCACACAAACAAAGATCACAGTTCAAACAAAGATCACAGATGTATCGACATGTCACCTGGTAAAGTAGTTCCTTCCGTATTTCAGCCAATGGTCTTTAAGGATATCCTCCACACTCTGCTTTCGAGTGGCCAGGATGGATAGCCATGCCAGCACGGCCCACAGCCCGTCCTTCTCACGAATATGGTCTCCACCTTCAAGAGGATATGAACATAAGTCCACCGTCCACACCAAAATACTAAGTTGATTAAATGACTGTGATCTGATAACTTGCTGTAGTGATACAGAACCTGTTCCAAAGCTTTCTTCCCCACACAAAGACAGTCTGCCTGCGTCCATTAGGTTTCCAAAGTATTTCCACCCAGTCGGAGTTTCGTATAGCTCTATTTTTGTTGCCTTGGCTACTCTGCAAAAAATACATGAAAAGAGTACAGTTAACCTTTGACAGAAACAAAATAATACCATTATTATTACGAATGTCTACTTTTGAATGTTAAATACAAAGATTTGATCTTGTTCAAATCCAGTTGTGCCAAGTATAGTTAGTTGAAAATCACTGTCTCATCAACTGTGGCAGTGAGGTGCAACTGGCCGGCTGTATTTTTACCTGTCTAAGGCTGCACTTGTGGGCATGCTGCGGGCGAAGCCTCTCACCCCTGTATGTTGGAAGTATGGGATGCAGAAGATGTTGTCAGCAATAACAGCCACAGAGTCCGGCGGGGTGACGAAAAAGCCATGTTTACCAAGGATCATGTTACGGTCCTAGAAAGCCAGACCGATAAAAAGATTGTTTTTTACCGTATTTCAGAAAATCTATAGAAAGAGACAAGTAACAGGACACAAACCCCATCTCCATCAAATGCTGCACCAAAATCATATTGTCCATCTCTCATGCTGTCAACCAGATCTGCAGCATAGGTGAGGTTAGGATCTGGGTGTTGACCCCCAAAGTCCTCCAAGGGAACACAGTTGATGGCAGAATTGACAGGGCAGCCCAGCTCCTCACAGAGGATCCTCCTCACATACGGCCCCACCACTGGGAGGACCACCGGGGGACAGAGACAGTGAAGAAAACAATGAATACTGCAGTACAATAGTGTGTGGCACAAAGTGGCCCATTCTAAAACAACAACAACAAACATGTCAGCTCTTGTTGCTCTGGTTAAATAAACAGATTATGATTTCAGGAAAAACTCTTATTCGCTTTCTTGAAAAGAGTTAAATGAGAGGATTGACACTTATTTGAGGGTTTATATGAAGCTATCGCCATCAGCTGGTGAGCTTTGCACAAAGATAGGAGTCAGGGAAACGGCGAGGCTTTGTCCGAAGGCAAAATGATCTGAATATCATTACAAATGAGTTATAACTAGTTAATTAATAGTGTAGCTTTGTTTTGAGAGTGAATGAGATGGAGAGAAAGTCTAGGGCCACAAAGATAGAGGTGTGTTATCATGTCAAAATGTTTACCCTATAAATAACTCTACTCCCTGTGAAGGGGCGACCAGGGGGATGTGCGGGCTGTTCACCGATTAGTTTCAGTTTCAGTGTTTGGGGACGCTCCTATTCCTAAATAGCTTCAGTAACATGATCATGTTCAATCATTCCAAAGTCAACAGTTCCCAGAACCCCATTCCACTTATCCACCGACATTGCAAAGCACTTGTTTATTTATGTTTTTAAATGATGAAAAACACAATAATATGTATATGTAGAAATATACACATGTATTTATGTAAATATAGATATAAAAATATCCTCTCTTTATTTAAATGATGTACTTATATAAGTGATAAGCTCAGTGTCAATAGAGAAACAATACAATAGCTGTGTAGATGTTGTGAGCATAAGCAAACATTTAAGGAAAATTAGTTTTATGTTGTTTTTCCTATTCCTAGGACCTATGACTCTGTAAAACAAAAGTCAAGTACTGCACTTAAATTCATTATTAATATATATATATATATATATATATATATATATATATATATATATATATATATAACTTAATCATCTTTGTTATAAACTACTTAGCATCAGCTCAAATGAACTACTTCTTGATCATCTACAACAGTAACATTATTTTAACACATGATATCAGTAATAAAAATCCAATATAATGTATATTAGCAATCACAGTGGTTCTTCCACTCATATACCTTTGCACTTTTACAAAAAAACGTATAATACTTTTTAGTACTTATAAGTAAAGATAATCAACATATTTAAAATTCATTGAAAGCTTAATATGTATGCTTTAACGTGATAATCTCTCTGTTCTTATTTCTCCAGAGCAACAGAGAATATATGGCTGCGATGACTTGGTAAATATCATCTCACCTCCGTGCATGGCATCTAGTCGTATCTTGATGTGATCTTCACCGGAGAGAAGCTCCTTCAGAGCAGCAAAGTCAAAGATGTTCCTCAACAAGTTAGCGTAGGATTCCACCGAGTCCACCATTTCCACTGGACACCACAGACGACAAACACATTTGTATTTTGAATGCGTGAATTCACACGCCATCCGAAAACATTACAATGAACGATCAGCGGAGAACGGCAAAGATGTTTCATATAATCAATTTGTATAGTTGTCACTGCTCTAGTATTCATCCACCATATTATTTCCCTCTCATTGCCTCCATCTTCTCGTAATTAAACAATCATGACTTACAGACTAACGCTTCACCTGTGAATGGTTTGAACTTGTTTTCCAGATCAAACATCTGTTTGCCCAGAGTTGTCAAATCCACAAGGAGTCCGGGGCAGATGGCAAACTCCTCAATGGTCATGGTGATCTGAAAGATCTTGTTTGTGACAGCCTCCTTGGCTGGGCCTAGAGCACGAGAAAAAACATGATATTACATTCAATATAGTGTACTGATGTACACATTCAGTATAGTGGTGTTACCATTCAGGGTTGCTTGGGATACTTATTGGTAAAACCATGCAGAACAACCTACTTTATCCCAGATTTTATGCCCACACAATTCTCAAACAATATCTCATGTCTGTCTGTGCCACATATCTGAATGAGGCCTGTTAACTTCCCTCGTAACACTATTTTTCACTTGGCCGATGCCCCTACATTCCTCCTCCTCTCCAGTTACCATACCTCCATTTGCAGTGTTGAACTTAATGCCAAAGTCTCCATCAGCTCCACCAGGGTTGTGGCTGGCAGTGAGGATGATGCCACCGATGGCTTTGTATTTCCTGATTACACAGGATATGGCCGGTGTGGACATTACCCCGTGGTGTCCAATGATCATACGACCCACCTGAGGAAATGTCACACAGGTGTGTGTGAGTTGGTTGGCACGAGTGTGTATCTTCATTTATCTGAGTGGAGGAGGGGAGGGAATAGCACTGAATATCCGGTTTGGTGTGTCATGTCATGTATTATTGCTAAAGTGCCTCAACAGCACATCAAGAGCAAGTTCTGTTGTGTGTGAGTTTATTTTGAATCCCTCTAACCATAAAGAGAAAGTTATCAGAAGCTCAAGGGTTATGAAACGTAAGTCCTGGGACCACAGAGAGCTTATTACTGGCGCTGGCAGGAGCGTAGAAAACAAAACAGGTTTATGCTTTTCTATTTGAAGACAGCAGCTACGGTTACAGCAGCGACTAGCAGGCTTTAGTTTGAACCGCAGCGTTCATCCTTTGATTTCTCAGAGTTACATTATTCTGCCGTTGTATTACATTATACTGTCTCCTCTCACAATCTTGTTGAATATTTATTATTAGACCAAAAAAATATTGTAAAAAAGTGTGGTATTACATTTCTAACACAACCAAATGTTTTGACAAAAGACAAATTAATATTTTTAATGTATGTACACCAAGCAGGTAAATGTATTATACATTATTACAATACAACTATCATGATATAACATCATATTTTTCTTTTTTAATTATTGAACACATATTTTATTGGATTTTGTTAACATTTGGAGAACTAGAAAGAGTATAGCATACACTTTTAAGTTGAGGGCTTTACAATATTATTATTATTAATATTATTATTAATAATAATAATATTCTATTAATAATATTGTTCAACCAAGGCTGCAAATTGAGTGGGTGTTACAACTAATGACAACAAAGGGATATTAACAAGGTGACACATACATGCTTCACCCTCATACTAACACACATTTACCAGCATGCACATATAAACAAACAAACACACACACACACACACACGCACACACACACACACACACACACACACACATACACACACACACACAGGGACACTAACCCCGTTGGCAGCTGCCATCTGCACAATGACCTCGATGGCTGTTCTGTTGAAGAAGCGTCCGTCTCCCCCCACCACCACTGTTGATCCCTGTCGGTCCCGGAGGTCAATGGAGGAGAAGATACTCTGGATGAAGTTGTGGAGATAGTTCCTCCTGGACTGGAACACATGGACCTTTCTCGTCAGGCCGCCGGTGCCGGGTCTCTGGTCGGGGTATGGCGCCGTAGGGATAGTCAACACCTGCAGAGGACTGTTGTCCATTGTTTCAAAAGGAGAATCCAACCCAACGCAGCAGCAAAGAGAGCCACAGGCTGTGTTTAGAGGGAGATCCCCTGTCAGTTGACACAGGGGAAGAATGGCAGGGTATACTCTTGACTCCTCCTGTTATTTCACGAGAAGTACAGGGTTACAGTGACACATCTGATGCCCTAAATAACTTTTCAAACCAATGTGTGTGCAGAGGCAGGGGCAGTAACTGAAGACGCTCCTTCACACATGTGCACGAAGATCACTGTCAAGGCCGCAGGCCCAGTCACAAAGAAGTGTGTGTGTGTGTGTGTGTGTGTGTGTGTGTGTGTGTGTGTGTGTGTGTGTGTGCGTGCGTGTGCTATGTGTGCGTGTGCATGTTTGGGTGTGCCTGGATGAAAGTACTGAGATCTTATGGGAGCTATTTGTCCGAATGGCTGCAGCTGTGCTCACAGTTACAATGACAGATGACATATTTCATTGGAGAGGCACTTAGCAACAGGAGAGGATATTTACGCTTTCTTAAAGCTGAGTGTGTGAATTTCTTATAAAGTATCTGTTTACAAAACAAACAGAATATGTCAAATCTAATTATACACGCAGCACAATCAAATCCGGGTGAGGGGGTCTGAATGAGGCAGAGCAACACTGCCCTCTAGAGTTTGTTATGGGCTCCAACAACACAACACAAACGTGTTCCCAGACCTCCCAGTGCAATATTCTGAACGTTGTAGTATGTCCCAATAGCACACATATGCATCAGTGATCCATTTAAAAGGTTTTGGTATTAACATAACATTGGTGTTTTTAGTTCAAGGATGACAATAATCTGGGCTCTGTTGACATACAAGAACATTCTGTGCCATCGATCATTACAGAAATCAGGGGAAAACTCCAAGGTTTTCAATATATTTCAGTTCTGCAGACTTTAATGAATGCTAGCGATGTATTTGGTCACCACCACCTTTCTTGATTCAAATTGATAAAATATCAAACATGTATCAAAAATAGAGTTTACAAAGTGTGATCCAGCTATGACTCGTAACCTTTTTTTTTTCTTCCTTAAAAATGCCTCAGAATGAAACAAAGTCGGATTGGAAGTGAAACAAGTAATTAATTAATTTGACGGGAAATTGTATTGATCATTATACTGATAATCAAATAGTTATTTTAGTCATTTTCTTATTGATTACTGATGCCAACAGTTCCTGACCTCTCTAGCCTGTCAACGAGGATTCATTGCTGGTTTTCTACGTCTTCAGTGCATGTCAGGGTTTTCTGAACTGTGGGTCTAAGCATTTTTTTTTTTTTCGATTTATGAAGAACATAACCATTTGATGCAGAACATATATTTTAATATGACAGAAGAGAACAACGTGGACAGTATTTCACCAGATTGTTGTGTATCACAACTATGTTTTGCAGACTTTCCATACCCTTAATTCTCTCTCGATTCCTGAGATGTATCTTGTGACCCCTTCAAGGGCCACCGCCATGTTGGAAACCACATGTTGGAAACTCACACATGGCTGTATATTTAAATTTGTTCTCCATAACCGTTGACCTCTGAGATACAGTGAGTGAAGAAATATTGAATGCTAACGGCGTATTGTATTTCAGATTTCACAATACAGGTGTTACATTAGAGACGATCATGGTTCAGGTGATGCATTCTTTTGGCTTTCTCACAGCGCTTGTTTTGAGTCCTCTGTGAACGAATCTACTGGAAGTTCACACAAATTGACACAGCATCGTCGTCTCTGCCCAAGCCGTCTTAAACCGTGGCCGACCACATGAAGCATTCCCACGGCTCTCCGGAAGAGGCCACTGTTCAATGAAGTATTTTCACGGAGAATGCTGGTGCTGGATCACAGAAAGACCCCTGTTTCATAGGAGGCTGGAGTAGAGGGGTTGGTATTGGGGGTAACCACGGGGTGTACAGAGATCTGGATACGCTTCAGGGAGTAAGATGCCTTTTGGACCGACTTTAACTGAATCCCTCTCCTACGATCTGAACGCCACTTCGGTCTCATGTGGAAATATCTCCCATTCAGGTTGGTGTCTCCACAGGCGTTGAACCACCATCCACCTGGAGGAAGACATAAATGACACGTTGTGCAGCTGATACTGGAGGACACACATTCATTACTTCCCCTGGTTGCATCCCATGAGGATAGACATCCTACACGGGGACCTGCTGTACCTGTGTAGGTGTCGGCACAGTTGGACTCCTGGTGGTTGTCATTGTCCCTGTCCTTGGTGGAGAACATCATGCCTGTGTGGTTGCTCATGGGGTCCGGCAAATCTCCAGACAGATGCGTGAGGTGAATGGTGTAGTTGCTCTCAGGACCACTCAGGTTGAATCTGTATTCAGTGAAGCGCCTGTTCTGTTTCCAGTCTTCCAGCTGGATGTGTAGGACAGAGTCGCCCTGAGAGGCTAGAGAGTGGATGTTCCCGAGGCCCAGCCAGAACTCCCCTATGAGAGAGACATCCTTGAGCCGTCTGAGCTAACACAATATATTAAGCACTTTAAGCGGGAGCGGCTATGGGTCAGTGGGTAGCAGGCCCGTCTTTCAATCACGGGGTTGGAGGTTCGATCCCCGCCCTAGTCGATGTGTCCTTGAGCAAGACACTTAACCCTAAATTGCTCCCTGTAGCTGTGTCTACAGTGTATGATTGTAACAGGATTGTAACAGGATTGTAAGTCGCTTTGGATAAAAGCGTCAGCTAAATGACATGTAATGTAATGTAAAAAAGCATTATTAAGTGACGCTGATATTTCATTCCATGACATTTACATCGTTATAATCATGAGATACGCTAGTAGTAATTTAGAATTCGGAAGAGAATTGTTTCTCACCATGAAAATCTCCAAAACCATTCTCATATTGTTCCCAGTTTTGATCAAAATTCACTGAACCATCGCTCCTTCGCTGGATGACCGTTGCTCCATGATCTAGAACCATAGAAATAGAAAAGAGTGATGATTTCATTTGCAGTTATAATTCCCACAATTTACATGAAGAAGTTTAACGCTGATATGTTGAAAGTATTTTAAGCATAGCTGTGTAATGTATTTACATTATGCAATTACTTCTTCTGTATTAGTTTTCATAGTTTGTGGCGATGTCCGTCCTCCCCGCTCTGTATTCAAATTGCCTTTTAAATATATTTGGAATTCAACGCAAAAGATGACTGCATCCGGTACTGTCACTGCTTTACATTACGGATTACAACCTAATAAGGTTGAAGAATCAGGTTTAAAATCAGGTCTTTAATAAACGTGTCGTCCTGTGCTGAAGTGAAACGTTTGTGTGACTGTACACTGTACAGTGTACCGTACCATTGCTCATGTCACAAAAAGCCATGAAGGTCTTCGTTCCGCTGGGTCTGATGGCGTAGACGCCACTGGCTCGCTCCCCTCTGTTGAAGAGGTCGCTGCAGTCCGATGGAGGATCTGTTTGGAGACGGACAAAGACATGGTGTCACATTTGAAACTGCCATGAATAGAGATTAGCTTCAATGTGAAGATCAGGAGCAGAGAAATGGATGAGCACTTGTGACCTCACGGTCAACTGTTCATATCGGCAGCATTGGCAGAAAAGATTTGTGCAGGATTATTTATTGCTCAGTAAATGCAGACAGGCAACAAACTGTTTAAAGGTGAATTGTTGCTGTAAATTGTCAGGACTTTTTTGAAAGTAATGAGACACAGTGATATTGAATATTGGCCGTTATGCTTGCTGATATATATATACACAAGTAAAAAATACCAGATCTTAATATTCAACAGTTCCTCATTCTTTATGATTAATCTTACTGGTCATGCTGGTGGTGATGGTGGAGCTTGAGGCCAGATAAGGGGTGAGTGTTGGTGCGTCACTGTTGAAGATGTCAGGCATCCTCTCAATGGTCTCCTGCGCCAATGTGTTGTCTGTAAGCTGGAAAAATAGTTAGCGAAAGACTTCCTTTAGCTGAGATAATCCTCAAATACTGCGGGTTAAATGGCAATTCCACACATAACAAACTTTGAGTGGTCAATCTGCAAGAGTTGAACATATTAATGATATATTTCACTGTAACAATATGAATGTTGTGGTTTAAAGACAAAAGAAAATGTGAATGTTCTATAACACGGAGGCACTGGCCGGGATTATTAAACAATATGGACAGCCCTGTCATTATGTCTAAATTACATAGTACAGTACCATGACCCAGTTTCATTCTACCAGCACATTCAGAGCAATGTCCTTTTGATGACAGATGGAAAAATAATCTCAGTATTGCGTACTTTTGTAGAGCACCAAATGGAAAAGCAACAAATGGAAAAGCTCTGTGAGTGGAAAAAAAACTGACTGTATGAAAATGATTGGGTGGGAATGGGGGCTGGAATTTAAAAAAAGTGTAATTCATATTTTCTGATGACCTTCTCCCTGAAATGCAACACACACTCTACCCAACATGTTAAATAATATATGTCATGTATTAGGGCTGCACCTCACAGCAAGAGGGGCCTGGGTTCTCTCTGCGGTAGAGTCGATTCCCTCTGAGTTCTCCAACTTCCTCTCTCAGTTTAAAGACATGCAGCTCAGTTTAATTGGACTTTCAAATTGCCCGTAGATGTGAGCGTGGGTGCTTGTCTGTCTCTACATGTGCCCTGTGATGAACTGGTGACCTGTGGGATCGGCTCCAATGCCCTTCAACCATAAATAGGATAAGTGATTTGGATAATGGAATGGAATATAATAAAAAAATGGTGAATATATTACACCCACTGTATTTCATGAGTACAACATGTACAGCTGTTACAGCTGTTACAGCCACTGAACTGGGAAAGCGGCCTCACCCAACGAACGGCAACATCTACTGAGTTCACACGAACAACTAACTCTTACATAAGCCCGCCCCCGCCACTATTAGGCGCTTAGAGCAACTGGACATAGTATCTAAAGCACAATAGTGCACACAGGGACGTGTGGGGGCAAACAAACACAGGACTTTGGTCCAGGACACCACTGTTTGCGAAACCAAAAGTAAACGTTGAAATTAAATTTAACATCCATCCCGCCCTTTTCTGAAACCTCACTAAATGGTTTTGCTGCCAAGATGTAGGTTTATTTTGAAAAGACAGTATGTAGAGTTTGGAAACTGATACGTCCAAAACCAGCACTGGAGGGGTAATATTTGGTAAGTTTGGAAAGAGATTGTGTTGAGCAGGAGCAGGTGCCAGATATGTGGCTGCTAATGAATCTGAGCACTTTAATATCATGAACTAGATCAGATGAACTAGATCAGATGATGCTACCTCCTGACGTCGGACCGATCCGTTACATGACACCTGAGATTAGCATCTCAGCATGCTGGAAACATTTCTTCTTAAGGTTGCAACTTAAAATATAAATGTGATGCAACTATTGGTTTGCAATGATAAAACAAAACACAAACTGCAACTTACCTTGAGCAAAAAGAAAAAGTACATCGTCTTTAACCCCCTCTTTCACCAAAACATGTTCCCAACATTTACCTTCTCCTCCAGGATATTGATCTTAACCCTCTGGTGGTTCAGCTGGTCGCTCTGCTCCCTCACGGCGTTGAGCAGCTCAGTGATGCTCCGCTCCTGGCTGAGGATCACTTCCTGACCAGAGACCATGAAAGAATCATGGGAACTGTTAAGGAATTTTATTTTATTTGTATTTTATATTTCACTTTGTGCACAGTCACTGTTTCTGTTTCTTATACTTATATTTATATTTTATCCTTGTGTGTTTAGTTTATCGGTGCTACTGTAACAACAAATTTCCCCTTGGGGATTAATAAAGTATCTATCTATCTATCTATGTATCTATCTATGTATCTATCTATGTATCTATCTATGTATGTATCTATCTATATATCTATGTATCTATCTATCTATCTATCTATCTATCTATCTATCTATCTATCTATCTATCTATCTATCTATCCAATCCTGTTCAACTCTTTTCTCCCTGCTATGTCCACAAAATATGTAGGAGATTAGTGTTTGCTTCAATAAAGTATTTTATTCAGTTCTAATTCCTGCTTGTGCAGGAAAGCATAGGCTGACCAAAGAAAGTTGTCAGCCCACCCAGAAGAAGTTGTAACCCTGTTAGTTTTGTATTTAAATGCTTTTTCGAGGCATTTCTACCTCAGCAACAGTTTTTCCAACAGGTGACTCACCCTGAGGCCACCGATGTCTGCCACCTGTCCGCTCGTCACCAGGCCGTGTGACATGCTGCTCAGCTTCGCCTCCAGCCCTTCCACTTTGTTCAGCAGCCGACTCTTCTCCCGCAACATGATGTCCACTTTGGAGTTCATCTCAACAGAGAGGCCTTTGATCTCTTCGTTGTTGGCCTTCAGTACCACAGTGGTTTTCTTGAGCTCCTCTTCTTCCTCTTTAATTTCACTGGCAAGCACGGAGAGCTGGTAGAACGAGTGGTCAAAGATGTTTAGCTTATGGACAATGTCGTTTATCTGTCCTTTGGTCTTCTGCACAAACTTCCGCAGGCTCTGGCCCAGCTGCAGGAGGCCGTTGGCCAGGAGACGCACATCATCGAGAGCGGCAAAGCGGGACCGGGTTTCCACGGGGGCGTCAGGCTGGAGGTCCGGCTGCTCCTTTTTGCCACCCAGGGCAGGGACACAGGCAGCAGCCACGGCCAACAATAAGGGAATGAGTGTGATTTTCATGTTGTTGTCGTGCTGTGCGTGTTCGATGTTATGGGAACAACTGGCAGCCCTCTCCCTCCAGAGGGACTGGTGGGGAACTTGGGCTTTATATACACTTCTTGAATCAGGTCAATGATTAACCTGTTCATCAGATCAATATCAGCATGGGTGATGTAGTATCCTCTTGCTGAGTGGACTGTTGAAAGCTCGGATCAATTCAAATGTCAGTGATTAGTTATCTGATCAATGGAATGTTTTGTCAATAATCAAACTTGATCAACTGCAAAACAAAAGATTCAGGTTGAATTTACTTACATTTTTATCTCAATATGTTTTAATCTCAGTCGAGACAGAGAGACATTCATGACCTGTAGTTACTTGAGGTCGCAGCTGGTCTCTGTTATTGTTGCATGGCCAGTTTATCTTTAATTAAACAAGAAGATGACCTGGTTCACATATATTGGATTGAGAAATATTGGATTGAGAAATATGACTTCAATATTGTGATGATAATAATAGCTGTACCTCCTTTAAGTGAAACCTGCATCAAGGTTGCAACTTTAATGTTCAATCTACACACGCAAACATAATGCAAAATAATGCAACAAAGTGTTGGTATTTTGGTGCACGCTCCCATTCAAAAAGTGGGAGTACGAAGTGAGGCATGAGCACTAATCTACACGGGGGCATAACTAATGTTCTACTCTGTTAAATGTTAACTACTAATATGATTGCATCAGCCCCCACACTGTGTACTCAGTACACACAGTGGACAACCCTGACTTCAGCACGGGGTCCTGCTCTCTTGATGGTAAAATGATGGGCGCACAGTGGCCCACATGTAGGAAACCTCAAACACAGAAGCCGCGGACTAGCTTCAAAGAGTAATAGACTCAAATATAAAGGGGGCGGATTTCACAGATATCAAAGATATCACAGATGGCCCCTTACAGGGTATGGGGGGGGGGGTCATCAATATACTATATGTGATATTTAGATATATTGTATTGTGAACACTTATTATGACTATACATCCCTACTTATATTATTACAACATATTTTATTGTAGATGTCAAGATAGCACTATTGGATTTTTTAGTTTATTTTGCAAAAATTTAATATATTATTAAAAAATCTCTCTTATAGACTAGTTTTGTAATGTATATATTTTATATAAATTGTAAATAGACACAGTTTTTCAACTACTCAAAGTGCTTTCACACCTTTTGCCACCTGCCCATCAGGAATAAGTATTTGCACCCAATATTACGCCGATGGCTCAGCCTTTGTGTGCAATTTAGAGGACGACCAGATAAATATGAATAAATATGTATACATATTTATACAGGAGATAAATATATAAAATATTTGATTTAACACCTTACCTTAACTAACGTATATGTATAACTTTTTCGTTTTTTACTGTTTCTGAAATGCCTATTTATATTTTTACAAGACCAGAGCGAGTCATCAAGTTGTCATGGGAATTTCAGGACTATTTTCAGGACGGGTTATGGAAGGAGCTCCAAATGGATTATACACACAATATATTTTCCCCATTTTTCTATTTTCTAAAAAATAGTGTCATGGTAGGAGGCTGACCTCCAGACAACTTGTTGAAGGAGTCAACCACATTTGACCTGCTCTTGTATCGGACCAAGCAGACAAGACCACACTAAACTACTTGTGCATCGTGTGATGTACTGTGTAAGGATGGATGAGACTTCCTGCTTCAAATGCAACCAATAACGTTCGGTCTCATCCTGCGATGGTTCGGCCTAGTCTCGGTCTCGTTACACTCTGGTCTTGATTCTGGTCTCGGTTTAGTAGTCTTTACTACTCAAATTATACTAGATATCAATATATCAGTCTTACGCACACACTGTGACACTGTATGCAAGTCCAAACCCTATGGTTGGAAAACTGCATGGTGAACTGATGCAGCTCCACAGAATCTTCAAAGCATGTCTTCCTCATCCTCGGGGCTAAAGGAAAGCACCTCAGGGGCTGTTTATCTGCCAACAGCCACCAGGCTGTGTGATGCTTACTGTCTCCTGGGACTTTCAAAAGCAAACTGCAAATTGCTTTTTGCATATTGTTGACTTTTGACTGATGGGAAAGTAATTTGCTTCTAATATGGGAAGAAATATGGCAAAATCTCCATGTAATTATCCTCCTCCATCTCCCATTATAACGATATAATGACAGTGACATTTAGAAGATATGCAAATGCACATTTTCTAAACCTAAATAGGCATATGTAGCAACATGAACAGTTCTTACAGAAACAGATATTTGTGTTGGATCCATATTTTCTGAGTTTGTAGTCAGTGTACTGGATGAACTTTCCAAAGTTTAAATTCCCAAATGAGATACATGTTATTTTCAAATACGTATGTCAATACTGAATATTATTTTAGACAAATTTAATCCTAGGATGAATACTTATAGAATTGTAACCTTTTCAAATGAACTTGCATTTCAAACCCCCAATAATATATAACATCATCAACTTCATCCGTTACAACAAAGTTCTTCATAGTAAGTAAGTCAGTAGGTAAGTTAGTTGGTCAATCATGTTCGTTTAAATTAGGCTGTTTTACAGGTTACACAACGTTCTGAGACTAATGAGTTGATATTTCTATGTCTTGTAATAAACACATTGGTAGGTGCTGTACCGTTTTTAAACACATTTATATTTAAACCTCAGCCTTAATGTACATTTTACCTGAGAGACCTATAGCCTGCAGCTGACACCTAGATTACAATGAATTCCAGCTGATGTACCTACAATAAGACTCATGTGTCTTTAGTTGTGAAGGGTCTGTGGCCCTCTGGTCAAAGGAATGCTCTTGATTCATAGGACACTGTCACATGACGACTGCTTCGATTGGCCAATGCAGCTACAGCACAACCAGTAACTCCCCCGACTACAAGCCGGAGTTACATAACATTCATCGAAAGGGGGAGATGTTGGCTGATAGACCTTTAGGTGGACTGAACTTCTTTAAACTCTTCCATCCGTTTTGTGTTTTGTTGTATCAGCTGTCTTTTAAAGCCCCATCTCCTTTAATACATCAAAGAGCAACAATAATAGTAGAATGACAAATTTATAAAACATTCAAGACATTTACGTCAACATAAATCTTGTGAACACATTAAAGCATTCAAAAACATTTCATGTTTTTTACTAAAAAGAGGGCCTGCCTTTTGGCATTATTAGTTGAACTCCAGCTATACTTTTCACCAGAAGGCAACTTCCACTAGTAATAACAGTCCAAAAGAAAGAAAATGAATATCCTGCAGCCGGCAAGCCTCGTGCATTTCACTTTGTGGGCCCTAAATGTCTATTTGTGCAAGTTAATAATTAATGACTCAATTTTCAGCTAATATTTGAGACATTTAATTGCATTAAAATATGATGCAACAATAAATATTTTCCTGAAAACTGAACAGACCAAAATGTTTGCCTTCAGGCCAGGTTTTCTGCAGTGTGTGGTCAGTCCGTCAGCAATCCTTTAGTCCAATAAAGACTGCGTTCTCTCTCTCCCTCCTCCTAGTCAAACCACAAGCCCTCTCGGAGTCAGTTGTCTGCTTGGGTAATGGAAAAGGAGTATTTCTTGCTAATTCTTAGTAATTCCTTTTCCATCCATGACGGGCACTAGGGCGGTGGTTACAGGCTCCTCAGGCGGCTCGCTCTCCTCATCATGTTTATTATATTGCCCAGTCTATTTTAACTTAAAGATAGGCTAGATTTGATGCTGCCAGTAGGAGACTGTTTTAAACCATTTTCACTGTGAGGTCCATTCTGGAGGCTATACTTTATGAGAAATATATTTATCTTGGTCAGATGAGACCAACTGAGGCAATTGCACCCCAACACAAAAAAGACAAAACATAAATAGGTCAATCGAAAAGTCATAAAATAAATCATAATTGATTCTCATAGTGACATGAATGATTGTACCAAATTTAATGGCAATCAATCCACTAGTTGTTGAGGCAAGTCACATCAAACCTCAAACGTGAACCTGTTGGTGGCATATCTGTACAACTTATCGAGTCAATCCCGCGTGGCAACCTACGGTTCCGAAAAGTACCATAACTTGCAATCGCTCCACATTACAGATCATTTAGCTGACGCTTTTATCCAAAACGACCAATCTTGTTACATTCATACACACATCTACAGGGAGCAATAATAGGTTAAGTGTCTTGCTCAAGGACAGATCGACTAGGGCAGGGATTGAACCTCGAACCCCCAGATTGAAAGACAGACCAGCTACCCACTGACCCATAGTCTCTAATGGTCCATAGAGCGCAACTCCTTTGGATACAAATCAGCTAGATTGTATTGAAGTCTATGAGAAAATGACCCTAATTCTCTGTTGATGTAAACATTGTAAACACAAGTTTATGGTTTCAATCGCTAGTTTCAAGTCTTTAATACAAGAAGATGTTCATTCAGTCAATTATGGTCCCCTTTACAGTCAAATAGCAGTTTTTTTAGGGCGGGCTAACTTGTGATTGACAGTTCCACCTGGCGTTGTCTTATTTTGGAGATGTCAATTTCACCACTTTTGGTTTGTAGTCCACAAAATTATCTCCCAGTGGTGCTTGAGTAAAAGGTGGGAGATCATCAGTGTCTGGAGGCTTCATCCTCTGTGAACAATGAATGTTTGTAAAAAGATCTCACAGCATTTCCTCTAGAAGCTGTTGAGGTATTCCAGTCTGGATCAAAGTGGCGAACAGACCAACACTGTCATGCCTAAAACGGGGCTGCTAGCATGACTACAAAAGCAATTTCCTTTGACTTTGGTAATAAAAGTCAGGCAACCAGACCAGACAGGAAGGCCTTCCTGTCATGATGGCGTTGACCCAAAGGAAGATGCTGGTTGCAGGTTGAAAGAAGAGCCATGAAGAATGAGAAGTATGTACTGAGAGAATTAACCCCCATGGGTGGCACCGAGCCCTCTGCTCCCCGCCTGTTTACTCGAACATAGAGGACGGAGACCACATAGCACCGGGTAGGGTTACGCATTCTGAACGAGGGTGGTCTCTGAGGCACTGCGTGGTCACTGGTGTTATCTGAGACGATCGTGGAGACGTGGACGGTACACAGTAAGGTGACTCTGGCACTTTCTCTTACTTCACGCCAGATGCTCCATATTTTGACATGGTGTTACCGAGGGTCCCAGGAGCCAGTTACTCCTCTGAGCTCCTATTGGCTGCTTCTCTGAAGGAATGGGTGTGGTTCTATGTGCCAAGCTTCCCACTCGTCAGTGTTGTTGGACAGGAGGTACCACTCACAAGCCCCTCCCTGCTCAGTTCTCTCTTCTACACAGAACCAAACCCAGCTTCTGTTATGGCAGGGGCTGCACATTGGCATTTCCCAAACAGCCGCGGCATGCCACTCTTCCTGACGGCACCTCCCCGTCTTCTCAGGAGACCGACGGACAGGCTAGACTGAGCTGAGAGCAGAGAGTGGACTGTCTGACAATCACGCCCTCACATCACAGAGGGGAGACAACTGCTGAACACATGTCATAAGGTAGGATCTGGTTTATTGTTAATCTCATATCTCTCAGACAGTGGAGGACTGTTGGGTTGGATTGTTATTCAGAGGCGCAATGCTAAATATTGACCTTGAATATCTTTATTTCTGGGACATACTGATCTAAATTCAAAAGCTTTTGACCATGAAGTGATTGAACACATTGTGTGGAGTAGAGCGCTGGGCCCTGTGCTGAATACTAATCAGACTTTTAGGAGAATAACTTTTCCTTTCAAAGAATAAATGTTGAATTATGTTAACATTGAATTTACTTATACTGTACAGAAATACACTTCAACCAAAACAAACACACATGTCTCGTTGAACACACACACTTTCTATTTTAACCGTGCCATGTTAACATACCGCCGTTGTATTCCTTGCGTGAAGCCCCTGGCAGCTGTTTCATCCTATGAGCTTTAGCTTCACATACCACACAATGAGGCTCAGATGCCACAATGCAACTCGGACCCTGTTGCTGTTGGACAACGACTAGAACTCCAGCGGTCCAACATCTCAAGAGTAAAACAGACAAACTTGAGTTGTACAGTCATATAACTCAAGGAATTTCCATTTCAAGGAATTCTTTTTGGAGACAGTGAGTGAACAATGTGAGTTTGGGAGAAGAAATAAGATACATTTAGAGCATGAGGGAAAAGGGAGCATGAGTCCAAACTGTTGGCTCCGGCTCCTAAAACAACTCCAAACAGAAGACAAGGTTTATATGCACAGAAGAAAACCACAGTCTGTACAGCCAAAAAGTAGAGAGGAAGGATTTTTCCAGGAACAGAACAGAGAAAGGAAAACATAATTTTCATACTGTACAGAGAGATGGACAGAGATGTGCAAAGAGCATGAGGATATCTCTGAAACATCCCTTTAAAGTCTTAAATTCAGGATTACATTAACTATTTTAGATGTCACCCACACATTCTAGTGATGCAGAAAGTGCTGGGTCGGTTGTTGTGAGAATGTGATAGCTTATCTAAACTGATAGCTCTGCTGCAAGTTCACACCAGGTGAACGCATGGAAAATAAAAACAAAAAATACGAATTATTGTGTTATTCCACAAGTTGTAAAAAGACTGTAGTGGCTCTGTCAGGATGCACTCAGTAAGCTCATTGATCATTTGTTTGAGAGTGATGTTAACAACAGGATTACAGTGACAATGCAAGTTTATTTTCACAGTCTTAGGTGCTAGCTGTTTGCTAATTAACACCAAACACAGTAACGCTGAGACTGTTGTTGAGATATTTCAGTCTGCAGTCAAAATTGCTAAAAATAAACACTGCAACATGTACAATCAGTTACTGAACTGGTGGCTTCCTTCTTCTGACTTGGATTTGAAATCTAACATGATTCCCTCGTATTTATCCGAGGTTCTCCTGTAGTGTCATGAGTTCATATTTAGGCTAATGTGTGGCTTTTGTAAAGAATGCTGTGACAGATATATTAGGATGTCTAGGTGTGTGCTGATGCAGGAAGTTTAAAAGGTGTGTGTGATAAGTGATAGAGCTACCCAGAGGAGGCAAGTTGCGTTTTTTGGAGCAGAAAGAGGAAACGACACAACTGAGACAAGAGCTAACTATGGATATAAAGAAACATTTGATTTTGATGAGTCACTCTGGATTGAGTTGAACATATGCAGAGGCAGCATCGGATATGGAGCCTTGTTTGGATCAAGGCAAATCTTTTTACGTTTCATTTCTTGGGTTTCCTGTGAGGTGGGCTGACTCACATCAACAATTAAAATCCATGCCACGGAAATGTGGAGAGAGTTAGGCAATGACTCAACTCTAATGTTTCCTCTGTGGTAACCTGGTCAGAAAGTCTATATTAGGTGAGCAACCTGTGGCCTACAGCAGTTGGGATTATACTTTGTTTGTCCTAACAGCAAGCAATACATTGTCTATAAATATTAATTTCTGCTACAACAAGAAGACGGCTAACTTAGCTTAGCATAAAAACAGTTAGAATCAACTAGACCTGGCTCTTTCCCAAGGCACAGATATCCACCTTACTCTTTAATTATCATTAGCATGTTGTTTCTAATTTGTGCAAAATCAGTGCAACACAATTTGTTGTGATTATACAGAGGTTGTGGAGCTAGATCTATGCTATAGCTGTGGTCGAGTATTGAAGCTAAGCTAAGCTAACAATCTCCAGGCATAGCTTAGCGTACAGATAAGAGAGTAGTATCAATCTTCTCTATTAACGCTCAGCAATAACAAACATACTTTTTAGAAGGAAGACTCTTTCTCTTTTACAGCAAAGCACACATGTAAAAGAGTTCTTTTGAACTGCACCCTTCAGTCTCCACGTGATGACTGGGCCAGCAGTGAGATTGAGTGAGATGTCAGCAGTAACAGGTGCTCTGCTGACAGGCTCAAGGCTGCATGGAGTCTCTGCTTGTATAGTCAATATGTGGCTCTTCTGTTTCTCTTAATGAATCACTAGCTCCAAACAACATGGTCGATTGTAATGTCCTCACAGTTTGTTTGCTTACCTGCAGGACATTGAATGAGACTATATTAATCTGTAAAATTATGAGACATGTCTGGGACACCCAAGTGTATAGGCTAAACTTAGACTTGTCAGATTAAGTGCTGAAAGATCCCACTCAACATCATAAAAGCCAACTGGCATAACAACAAAGTACAGATTGTATCTTTAACACATGTATTAGGTTTCTGTAAGGACAAAAGCACAGCATTTAGAGCGAGAAGTAATTATACCATAATATATTTGAAACAGAAAATATTTGAAATAGTATTATTGATTCCCCCCCCCCCCCCCCCATTAATTACTTTTTAGTTGTCATAGTTTAATAATTGAAATGTTTTGCTGAAGAGGCAAATGTGCCATGTTTTATGTAGTTTTACAATCAGTAATGGTAAATGTAGTCCACTAGAGAAAAAGATTCACTAGTATGTGATGTATTGACGGAGAAAGCTTATCTCTCCTGCTGCGGACCTTTTCCGGCTGTGCCTACATGTAACAGGATGCATTGCATACAAGCGGCGAGTTTGCCTTGTTACACAGACTCGCTTTAATTCTGATAGATAAACTAGAACAGAGAAATACAAATATACACCTTCTGAATTTAAGTTGAACTGTTAAGCCTAAATACAACAGACTTAATTAATTGCCAAATTAATTAATTGTAAATAATAAAAAAAAATTTGATTAGAAAAACACAATGGCAAAAATCACCCCGAAATCGCTGTGCTGGTCTTGGTCATCTTTTCTAGTTCATCCTCAGGATCCTGAAGAAGGTCCCCGTCACAATTAAAAGAACATTTAAGCAAAGGCTCCACCAGTCGGCATTCGCTATCAGCAGCTCAGGTGCTGCAGGGTCCCCACTGGCCATAACCTCCCCGCTGCAGCCCTGAGCGGCGCTGCTCTGGCTAGATATGGCTACATATCAGCCAGAATCCTTTTGGGGATTTTATTGTGTAAGTTACCAAAAAAGGAATAATCGTAAATCAGTACCAAAACTCAGGGATCAGAGTGGTAATAGTATCAGAAAATGTCAATGCATGTTATTCCACCTAAGTATCATGTACTTTCTAGGGAATACTTACATGTTGGTAATATTTGCACATCCAAAATGTTAAACTCTGCTCATCTCTATGTCACTCTGAGTGCATGCAAGACGTACATGCTCTCTGCATATTTGCAATTGCATGCACATAGCTGCTAAGTGTTATCAAAAATGTGCGCATCCGTTATTGGAGATTTGTTGTTGTTTACCACTCATCATTGTAGACTGTGTCAGAGGTCAAAATATGGTCTTTTGGCAGTGTTTGTCTGTTTACTGCATAGCTGACATTGTTTGGGGCTGTGGTTGGGTGGCTGCAGGTCCTCAAGAGGACGGCCATCTGCTACAGAGGCTAGTGGTCAGGAGAGGAATGGAGGAGGGAAGAGGTGAGGCAGGGAGGAAGGGACTCTGAGAGAAGGAGGTATGGGAAGAAATGACTACCTAGTGTAGACTGTTGTCTATCATATAGAGAGAAGAAGGGAGAGTCAGCAGAACCATTATATAACCATGTAGTGTAAAAAAAAGAAGTGGAAAAAGAAAGTTACAGTCAGAGACAGTTTAGTAAAGGTAAATCAAGGAGCTGACAGCAGACTGTAGGTCTAGGAGGAACAGGGAGGGCAGGAAAGGAGGAAAATAGTGAGTCACAACAATGGTTGTCTGTATTTATGTCTGTAGGAGTATATTTGCTCCACTGACCATAGCTGCTGGGCTAAACAGTCCCAATCTATTTTCAGCTCTCGTCCTGGATGGCAGAGCTGTAATCAAGTGAACATCAGGCGTGCCGCTGTTGAATAACAGGCTGATGCATGGACAACATAAACAGTGAGAGTGTGAGAAAAATATAAATGAGAACACGAGAGAGAGGAAGAAAAAGAAAGTACTTGAGCATAAGTGATGTTTGTGTTTTGTGATTTGCACTACATGTGGGAGAATGAATATGAGACAGATTATGACTGGAGAACCCAAAACATGTTACTGCTGTTCAGAATAATCCTACATCTGGTAACTAAATTAAGGTGGAGTCTCCCAATAAAAAGACCACAGTTAAACCTTGAGTAAAAAGTCAGTACCAAAAGGCTGTTTTCCCCCTCAGAAATCATGAATGTGTTCATCACTATATTAGATCGCCACACAGTAACCACTTCTGCTACTTGTACAAAGTCCTAATGTGTGTTGTTCATGTGTTGTTGCCTCAATTCCCACCCATATATTTTTTGTCTTGTCAGATACCAAAGGTCCAACCAGATAAGCAGAAAGTTGTTTGGGTAACTGAAGACAGAAAAGGGATGGAAGGACAAAACGGTAAGAATGTCCCTAAAATGACAGAATTGTTCTAAATTTGTGATGAATAGTAAATAACTGATTTACTAATTACAGGAAATATCCAGCCTCATAAAACATCGGGGAATGGGATCAAAGGGAAGCCCCCGTACTCAGTGGAAACACCTTATGGCTTTCGACTTGATCTGGACTTCCTAAAATACGTAGATGACATCGAGAAAGGCAACACAATCAAAAGAGTCCCCATCCAGCGCCGGAGCAAAGGCCCCAGAGCCAGCACTCTTCCCAGGCAACTCAATTCCTCTGGCTGTGGCTACCGCCCGAGCCCCTGGGGGTCTACTGGAGCTCTTGGCCCGAGGTCCCGAGTGTCAGATGCCCATCACCATGGCTACTCTTCCTGGGCAAATGATCACAGGTTGCCACTTTCCCCTACAGGGCTCACATCTCTGGCTGAGATGGAGGCCAAAATCAAGGAGTTTGATGAGCAACCTCTCGGTGAGCACGTCAGGCCTCATCTCCTGCGTGCCTCCAGTCTTCCACTCACAGTTCTACTGAGACAGGGACCAGAGTCCAGCGACGACCCCAGCAGCCTCAGGAGTTCAAGGGATCACCTCGGAGTTAAAAACACCTCCTGTGAAGACGTCTTGGACTCCGCGGACAGCCCTCGACCGCAGGACTGTTCAGGTCTGTTGAGGCGCCTGACAGAGGCCCTGGAACGTGTGGGGGAGCTGGAGATGGAGGTGAAGGTGGTTCCAGAGCTTAGGGCGCATATCTACATCCTCCAGGAGGAAAGAGAAAGGCTCCGTCTGGACTTGAATGCACATTCCCCTACCTCCTCAACGAATGGAGCCAGAGATCCTTACCCCTCGTCCCACTACAGCACGGTGGACATCAAAAGGCCTCGGCATGAAAATCACACCATGTTCCCTATAAATCACAGCGTCAGTCTAGAGGACTCTAATCCCACGCGTGAGTGGAGGACTAGTACGGATCTGGATGAGCTGCTGACGGTGACGTCCCTGCAGGCTAAAGTAGCTGTGCTGGAGCAGAAGCTCCATGAGACGAGCGCCGAGCTGCAGAGGGCCTCAGGGCTGCTGAGGGAGCAGCAGGAGGAGAGCAGGAGAAAAGACGAGGAGATGGAGTGCCTCATCAGGAATCCTGCAGCTTGGGTCAGTGCAGAGAGGGTGGTGGTAGACCAGGATGGAGGTGAGGCAGTGGTAGGAGCTATTGAACCATGTATGAAAGTGTCAAAAAGTCCAAATGCAAGAACTGTTACTGCAAACGGACAAAGAGGTCGACAACAACACCCGCTAGTGCTTGTGGACCCCGGAGTGGCTTCAGATGAAACGGCAGTGGTTGTCCACCACATTGAAAAGGTCAAGAGGCTCCTGGATCAGCAGTGGGAGTGTGTGTGTGTCGGCCATGAGTTAGGAAAGGAGGGCAAACCTCTACAGCACCCAGACGCCAAAGTCAACTCCCTGCAGCAGGAGATGATGGGACTCGTTGAGATCCTTACCTCCTACTACACCCAGCAAGGGCACAGTGATGGAGAAAGGATTCAACCAGGAGGTACTGTAGTCCACCGATTGTACCGTCACTGTCATGATTACAATATTCTAACCACGGTTGCCTTCTGTCTGCATCTAACCCCAAAAGTAAATTAAAAACTAATGTGTTCTTCACATAAATGCCTCGTAAAACTATTGCTTTAATTGGGAATACAGTTTGGAAATGGTTGCATTTTATTGGATCAAATCTCTAATTAGTTCTCATTAAGACTGTTAATGGTGATCTACTGGAGCATTAACTTCCACAGAGGCGGTTTTGAATACTCGTCATGAAACGTTACAGGAATGTAGGTCAGATTAAAATGAAGGCAGCGTTTAAAGACGAGTTTGGTACAAGCAAGGACACTTGAAGTAGGTGGTTAGGAAGTAGGGAAGGGGCCATTGCATCCTCCCTTCTATACCCGTTGCTGCTGATGTGACCTCATCACAAGATGCTCATTTGACCTACTTTTATTTTCTCCTTATAAAATTGTCAGAAATTCCACCATGTAAAGCTGAAATATCAGCCATCAATCTCAAAGAGGTGGAAGAATTCACACACGTCTCTCTGAAAGCAAGTTAATCCAATGTTTCGTTAACATAGACAGAAAGAGAATCGAAATTTCAGAAAATGTTATTATTTCAAACTTTGAAAGCATTTCCAAGCAGGCCCATAATTTACCCATTCATTTACTCATTAATTAATCAATGTGAACAATGTTGGCAAAATATTTGTTCTGAGAAGCTTTTTGGGCAGAGGTGGCTATATGTATAAGCCATAGAGCATAGTAAACATGTATTTCTAATGTTGATGTCTTGTAATATTTAATCATATACTCTGCGTTTGTCTTCAATGCAGTTTCTAACTCCATCATGAGGACAGACGGATGCGCCCAGTTGTCAAAAAGTCTACATTCTGTGGGTGTTAATGAAGGGTTAGTAAATAACTCCCTCTGACTTCAGCAACCTTTAGGGTTATGATTATTGCATACTGACTCATGGTTATAGTTCTGACCAAGACAAACATCATAATTAAATATTTAAAGATGAATACCATTCCCTCTAAAGTTACCAGTAAAAGGAGAGAAGTGAACATTTGCTATTTCCCTCCAATGAGAGCTTATTTATTACTTCAAAGTTTCAACACTGAAGAAACGTTAAATGTAAATATTTTCAGTTTCTGTCGGGGTATTCTTTCATTTAGTGTTATTTCTATGTGCCATGTTAATGTTGATTGCTGCTCTACATGCTGGCTATAAATTAAAAGCAGTAAACGTACAACATGTGAACGTGGTCTTCCTGCAGGTCTGATCAGTGTAGTCTCAGTTGCTTAAATGTGCCAGCTAGTGACAGAGAGTTTTAAATGTCTGCTCTGCTCTTCTTTCCTTCTTTTTAAAGACGTAAAAGTGGAAATGTGGTTGGGCAGGACTGTGGGAAGGAGAGCGGGCAGAAGGGGAGCAGCATCAGCCCGAGGGAGATGGCTGCTGTCCAGGTGGATGGAGTCCCAGGGATGAGGCGAATGGAGGGAATGACGCAGACGATTCCAGACGGACAGACGATATCGGGAGCAGCAGGATCCGGGCTGACAGATGGAAACGTGGTTCCTGTGGAAGCTGAACAAACATCCAAGACCAAAGCTCAGCCCCCAGGAGAACAGATGGAAGGGAACTCTGGATCAGAAACCACCACCGGGGGCAGGTGAGAGGACGGCAACCAACGCCTCATCAATTGTTTGGGAAATGTTACTCTTCAGGAAATAATAATAATGATAATAATAATAATAGTGATGATGATGATGATGATGATAATAATATTAATAATAATAATAATATAATAATAATAATAATGATGATAATAATAATAGTTTTGATGATGATAATAATATTAATAATAATAAAATAATAATAATAATGATGATAATAATAATAATAATAATAGTTTTGATGATGATAATAATATTAATAATAATAATAATAATATTGTTAATAATAATATATAGCAAAGAGGCTACTCTATGAGACAAACAGTATGTATATTCTCCATTTCCTTATGCTCAAATACACATGATCTTTCTTTCAGAGAGACAGTGAGTGCAGATTTTATGTCTGCCTGTCATCTGCTCAAAGATCATATGGACAACATGGATAACCCCAATGAAGACATGGTGAGCATTCTCCCACAGACACACTCCATTAAACCTAAAGAAACAGATTTATGTATTCATGAATGCATCTTTCAGATAATTGTTTAGGTTATATTCACACTCAAAGCTCTAATCAACTTGTTTTCTCATAAAACCATACGGCCAAACGCAACCTTGACAGACCGGCAGACAGACAAAGTTAGAGGCTAGCTGGAGAACAAAGTGGAGCATTTAGCAGCCAAACCTTTTGAACCAGATATTTGCTGGTGGAGACAAAAACAGAGTTTTCAAGGAGCAATGTGTAGGATTTAGTGGTATCCAGTGGTGTGGTTGCAGATTGCATCCAATGGAATACTCATCTGATCAACCCTCTCTTTCCAAAAATGTTTGAGAATCCCAGATGGCTCTCAGGTCATGTGTATTGCAAGAGGGCCTCTCTAGAGCCATGTTTGGTTTGTCTGTTCTGGGTTACAGTAACAATATGGCGATGCACTATCGACTAGATATAATATGCTCTTTCTCACAAAAATATTCTTAGATCCATATAACGCAAATGAAAATATGGTTATGAATATTATATTCAATTTCGGTCAATAAATATATCTAAATGTATGAGCGTAAATATTTTACTTGAATGGGCGGACATAAGCTCTACTCCAAATGTTGCTGAATCTGTTCGATGTATCACCATTGACAATTGAACATGTTTTTTCATATTGTGTTTCTGCAAAAAAAAAGAGAAAAAGAAATGGCTTTGAAATCAATGATTATTATATTCTGTTTTGGCCAAATCCGTCAGAAAATCCAATCCCAAATGTGTGTCCTTCCCATAATCCCCTCTTCTGTTTCCAGAGGAAGGCCCTGGTCGTGTTGTTTCAGCACTGGTTCAGCGCTGCGGCCGAGGAGACGTCGGCGGCCAGCAGGGTGGCCGTGTACCTGAGAGAAGTGAAGAAGGCCACGCCTTCACTGCTGGCCTTCTTGATCAACCTGGCCGATGACAACGGCAACACGGCGCTGCATTACAGCGTGTCTCACTGCAACTACAGCATCGTCAGCCAGATACTGGACACAGGTAACAACAGCGTGTTCCCAACTTGCCAGAGCTTTCGTACAAAGATGTAGTTATGTTGTACATATTGGGAAAGTTACTTGTTTTGGGTTGTTTTACAGGTGTAGGTGATCTGAGCCTTCAGAACAATGCCGGCTACACAGCAGTGATGCTGGCCTCACTAACAGCGCCTGACGGTCCAGGCGGCATGGAGGTGGTCCGCAAGCTGATGGAGCAGAGCAACATCAACATTCGCTCCAGCCAGGTAAAAACTATACAATGCAAACACAGCTTCAATGTAACATGGGTCGTTTTATTTTGGGTAAAGAGTGAACTTTAGTTTGACGCCCAGCACTCTGTACAGGCTGTTTTAGTCGTAGATGAAAGATATAATTTAATCAAACCATCACAGACAATACTCAGGGGCATACTACTATTTTAACACATGAAAATCGGGTTATTCATGCATTATAAAGACTACTCGGCCTGTGAAAATATTTTTTACATATTATGTTATTTTGTATAATTTGTTATTTTTCTCTGAAGGGAGCTTTTAAAAGCCAGAGAAGTCATTAACAAGGTAGCCACTCACTAACGCACGGCTATTTTACTCTAAATGGAACCATACTTTACGAAATGACTCATACTGAATTGAAGAAGATGTGATGTGGTTGAGATCATAAACTCATGTTTACAAGGTTTACTTAGTGGGGAAATAGTTAAAATGTGAAGAAGGGTCATTTTCTCAGAAGAATCACCTCCTGCTGGCCATCAGAATGAATGTAAATTAAAGGCACTTCCTCATTGGCTTTACTTTTCAGAACCGGAGGGACACAATTGAGATGCATGATAAGAAATGCAAGACACAGGTTTTTTTTAAACATGTGACAAACTAGGGACAAACTAGGGTATTGTGACTTCCCAGATGTGATTAAAGAGCTTTAGTACGACGATGAACCTCAAAGGGAAACACGTGTGAATCTCTGAATTGAAATGTTCTCTCTATGTCCTGCTTACCCTCCCTCTGCAGACGGGCCAAACCGCTCTGCACTTGGCAGTGAGACACGGGCGAGTTGTGATGGTTCGACTGCTGTTGAGCTGCGCGGCAGACGCTAACCTCCAGGACAGCCAGGGAACGACGGCCCTGATGTTCGCGTCCGAGAGGGGCCACACACACATCGCACGGCTGCTGCTGGAGAGGAGCCTTTGTGACCTCACCCTGACTGACAAGGTGATACTGCAAAAAAAGAAAAATAAGTTTCCTTCAATATAATCCTCTCACCATTTGCCAAAAGTGTGAGATGCAGGTTGCCTTATCTTGTATAGTTGTTTATAGTCATAATACAAAAGGAATCACTGTTAACTGGACACAAAATCCACTGAAAAAGAAAGATTGTACATGCAGCAATCTCATTAAAATGAATTTCAGAGATATGGAGTTCATGTGATGACTCCATTTCTCTTGTGAAATCTTGTTATATGTGTTAACTAAACACAAAAAGGAGATTAGTCGTAGGGAACTTGAATGTTTTGACTCGCGCTGTGTGGACGTGGGTGGACTGGCGGTCTGCATCAGAATAGAGCTTCCCAGGATGAATCAGGACTACAGTAAAACAAATCTTCCTGGTTGAGATGAGCTAATCCACTAACAGAACCTGCAAGTCTGGAGGAAGAGAGTGGAGGAGAGGATGCTAATGTCTTTCCTATTTGGACAGTCTGAATTTTAAGTAGAGTTTACACAAAAGCAAAAGAGACCTTCAACCACAGGCGTCCTCTCGGCTCTAAACCGTGTTTCACCTTGACACAACCCCAAATTGATTAAACTAATTAAAGTCTAATAAAATTACTCATTCACACGCTTATCTTAAGGACGGAAAAGGCAACCTTGCACATAGTTTTTTGTTTAATCTGTCCTCTTGGAGCCTAAATTCTGTACTAAATTCTGCAGCTATCCATGTAAAACAATACTGAGAGTCTGCAGCCATGTCAGCAGATCTGTGAACCGCACTTCACCCTCCTGCTAATATCTTCTTGATAATGACAACAGCGCAAAAATGCTGAGGTTTAATATGTTTACCATGTACACCACTTTAAGCATGTTATCATTTGCATATATGCGTAACATAAGCATGTCTTTTTAAATAAGTCTGTGTGCACGGCATCTAATTTAATATGCGTTCAGAATGTTAATATTTGTATTTTTCCTGTTTTTCCTCCAGCGTGGTGAAACTGCACTCTCCATCGCCATGCAAGGTTCCCACACTGATACCTCCGCCCTCTTGCAAGCCCATGCTAAAGCTCGAGCTTTGAGTACTGGAGAACAATCTGCAGACATATGATTCTCTCACAGTTGCTCCTTTCTGTCTGATGCACTATGAACACCAGGTACATCATGAAGCTCTGTGCTGGCGTTGAACTGCTCTTTTCTGAGTTCTGACCATCTGAACGAGCGCTTGAGCTTTGGATGGGATGACGTTGTTCTCATAAGACTCAACATTGTCAAGGAACCTAAAGCTTAGATGTGTCATGATTGCTGAAGCAGTGAATACACCTGTTGTTTTCGGCTCTCTTTACTGTTAATGTAAATACATCAAGTAGGTCTGATCATTGCACATCTAAGAAGAAGCTTAGCTTTTGCAAACTATGCAATTAAACATATTTATTATGATAGCTGTATTGTATTGGTCACATGTGTATGTTGACAATTATCAAAATGTCTGTGTTCTATGTAAAAAAATAAAATAAAGATGGCTTTTTTCATTGTGGTTCGTTTTTTTCTTCTTCTTTTTTTTAAAGGATAAAATATACAAAGAACAACAATATACACATGCTGCTTGATAAGTACATGAAGTAAAGTGCTAATAAACAGGGGTGCACATAACTTTTTCGGTGATCAACATCAGTTCGGTCGGTACGCAAAGGCGCGGCAGTACGCATTGCGGATTATTTTCGCGCATGCGTACCTGCGTACCAGTTATGTGCACCCCTGTATGTATATATATATATATATATATATATATATATATATGTGTATGTAAGTGTACTTATTTGGACTTAATGACATTACTAATATTTATCAGATCCAAATAAGAACATTAAAAGGACGTCTTTTTTTGTGAACTGTGTCTGAGGGAGAGGAACCACACGTCCTCCTTCCTTCCTACTGCTGTCAGGCTGCACAACAAACTGCAGCATATCGCTGGAGATCCGGGCAAACGCAGCACTTTATTTTTCCTCTATATTTAGTATTAAGTATTGTTATTGTGTTTTATATTTGTTTTTCTATTCTATTCTAATCTATTTCTATTTCTAATATATTTCTATTTCTAATCTAATCTATTTATATTTCTAATCTAATCTAATCTATTTCTAATCTAATCTAATTATAATCTAATCTATTTCTATTTATAATCTATTTATATTTCTAATTCTAATCAATTTCTATTTCTATTTCTATTCCTATTCTAATCTATTTCTATTCTAATCTATTTCTATTTCTAATCTAATCTATTTCTATTCCTATTCCTATTCGCTAATCGAAAGACTAGTGAACCGCCCAATAGGTCGGGGTCAGGGTGCAGGCGGCTCAACTCCTCCACCACCTTAAGGGGGAGGAGGAGAAACTAATGACCCGCGCACTTTTCGTCGAAACGCGTCATCCACCAGAGATGTGGATCGACATGAAGCAGTGCGCGGACTCCACGGAGTCCCGCCAGCTCTCCGCGGACACAAGGCTCCAGCATGTCGACGGGAATCGTACATACTGGTGGCCCTCCACGGCCGCTGCCTCTCCAGCCATCTACAGCCGACTAGTGGCGGCCACCTCTATTTACAAACTCTGCGCTTCGTGACGACACATTTGACATCAAAGACGATTCGAGTAACCGTTACCTTGGAAACGCTGGCGCGTGTGAGTTGTGTGGGGGAGGAGCTACTGCTCAAGAAATTCAAATAAGGAGCAAGGAGAATCAAGCGCATTTATGTTTTTGCATGTTCATATTTCGTGTTTTAACTGCCATAAATATTATTTATGTCATTGGTAATACGTTTGGTTGAATATATATCATTTGTACAACTCGTTTATTGTATATTGGTTTGTTTTTATTTCGCATTTACAGTTTTTCACAGTTGTTAACACCCAAAAAGCGAAAATTCGGCACAATTTGCACAACCTTCTCTTCATGTACCAATCGTTCGACCCAATTTGCCACTACTTCACACTGCCTTATCTGCATTAGACTCTGATTTTCTTTGTTTACACTCTGATGTCACTTACACATCCCTTGTTGTCAAAATACTACACACAATGTTCATTTGTTGCACACACTTCTCAAGTAAAATCTCAAAGCATCAACCTACAACACACAAGTAGTCAAATCTCTAAACATTCAGGTCTTTTTGAGAAATTTGCACTCAGGACTGCAGCATAAGAGTGCCTTGAGCCTTTGTTTGTTTGATGAGCAATGGAGAACGTGGCAGATAACGACAACCAGAGAAGGAGAGGGGTCAGAGTGAGAGGAGGCGAAGGGGCAGAAACGTCATTGGCCAGCGGGTCATTGTTGAGGTCCCCGGCCAGCGTGGTGGGAACATCACGATGTGTGCTGCGATGAATCAACATGAGATCTTGCACCGTCATGTCCACCTCGGGGCCTATAACACCGCCCGTCTCCTCGTCTTCCTAGATGGCCTGCATGACCTACTGGTACCACCTGGCCAAATAGATGACCAACAGCTGGCCGACCATGTTGTCATCTGGGACAATGTGAGTCTCCACCGGGCTTCTCAAGTGCGCGAGTGGTTCCAGGACCACCCACATTTTTCCGTTATATACCTTCCACCTTACAGTTTTGTTCAATCGCTAACAAGCGCTTACCCATACTTTTCGTTAAGTATATACTATTGTTCCTTTAAAAAAGTTACAGTAAATCCAAATTACTTATTTATTCATTTTTTATTGTTTACAAATAAACTATGTTTTGGGGCAGTATATGATTGAACAACATTCGGTGAGTAATGTAGGCGGTGTCTGTGTGATCAACATCTCAACCTGTCATAATCAAAATATAAATTCTAATCCAAAACTTGCTAAAACATATTTCTCAAAAACATTCCAAACTCTGACCTACTATCAGGAGATGTGGAATCGATTGTTTGTTTATTATCAGCTGAGATATATTATTTTAGAACTGATATCATTGCAGAAGAGGTTTTTAGACTGTATCTAATGTTGGAATATTGTGTTTGCCATTGTGGGATGTTGTGTGTTAACATTCGTAAATAATACAAAAATAATCCATCGTTTTGTTGGGAGGTATGGCTTGTCTGTTAAGAAAATGTAAGCATTGTGGAAATGTGTTCACTGACTGCATATTGTGTGAAAACGACATCAAATGTGTGAATGGTACGGCCACACAACACCCATGTAGTGCTAATTGTGTTTAGAGTTTTGAAAATGTGACCCCTGTTTGGACAAACGCTTGGTAGCGCCTGAACAAAACTGTACTCACCCTTACTGAATCCTATTGAGGAATTATTTTATGCTAAATAGAAACATTTGATCGCAAAAAAAAGAAAGAAGAGGAATTCTTTTCAGCTTGGAGGTGGAAGGTATACGAACGGAACCCACAGGATCAGGTCCCAATGCTCAGGCCGGTTTACAGTGCTGTACTGTTGTCTCTGTGTACCAGAATAAACCTTTTTTTGTTTCATATTTGTGTGCTGTTTTAAGTTTGACTGAAAAAAGTAGGCCTACACTGAGGCATTTTACAAAAGGAGAAATGTCTCATTCTCCAGAGTCATTGTCATTCTTATGGTATGTTCCATTTCGATGATTGTGTTTTCAATTTTGCCCTTCTGTGTGCTGTAAATGCTTGGTAGTGTGCAGCAAATACTTAGCTGTGTGTACTCAATGAATGTATGTGTGTGTCTTTTGAAAAAATGGCTGTGTGTACCAAATGAAAAAACGAGTTCCATTTTGTGAACAGGGAGTGTCAGGTTTAGCATTTTGTGTGTGAGGTTTTCAGTTTTGTGTGTGCAATTTTGAGAAAGCCGTTAGTGTTTTGAAAAACGTGTGTTAACAATCGTGAAAAACTGTAATAGGAACTATTTGTATGTCCGATGTTGCGCTGGGACGCATTTGATTGCAACCATCTTCTCAAGAGAACATGTGGTTGTAGCTAGTAAGTGCAAGTAAGTCAAAGAGATACCTATTTAAAGTGGATCCATTCCCTCGTGGTTATGTGCAGCCAGTGAGGTACGTTTGTGTTTTATGTTAATGTTTTCGTCGCGTATATTTGTCAACTGTTTTTACGTAATGTCAACGCCAACCTTGTTATGTGAAGTGCGCCCGCATTCAATAAAAATCTGTCAGGAACGAAAGAACGACGGTGGCATGTAATTCCTGGAGGGAGTGATAATAAACCAACCTGTTGCTTTAACTCTCTCGTGCTTGATGTCTAAAATACTTGTTTTAAAAAAACAAATTAAAAGTAAACTGTGCTTGGTGGAGCTGCTGCGATGAAAGCATAGAGTTACAGTTTTTCTCGATTGATTACACACAAAAACTGGAACTTCTAACACAACGACCACAACCTGTAACTCATGTGCCAACTCCCTCAACCAATTCTGCTAAACTACAAGCACAATTATATAGCTTTAGACACAGATTTCAATTGTTAGCCACACTTTCTTCAAAACACAACACACAAGTGTACTGCTTTAGACACAAATTTCAATTGTTAACCAAACTTTCTTCAAAACACTAAACACCATCCTCTCTACTTTGCACACGTCACCAATGCCAACACCTCCTTATGTTCAGTCAGAACACACTGCTACTCAATTGGCAAAACTTCCATTTCCACGACTGTTGTGCAATTTGGAATCAAGGCTTTAGATATATAAGGGCCACAGGTGACCTCCTGATTTACATTACATGATTTGAAGAAGAATGGATAAATGCCCATAAACTCCCTGTTGTACCACTCCCATTAGGATAGGGGGTAGTACGTATGCCGTATCTGTCCAGGGGTTCCTGCAGCATGCAAGCACAAAGACAAAGATGAGCACCGTATATGCTGGGCTGTGTTTGTCATTTGAAAACAAAACACCCTTTTGAGGTGACATAACACTGTTTTGAAAGCAAAGTTGCCTTTTGCAGGAGATATTAAGGGTTTTGCATTTTGTGTGAGCGGTTTGGGGATTTGTGTTTAGAGTTTTGAGAAAACGAGGCATGGTTTAAAAAAATGTGTTTAAGCAATCGAGAAAAACTGTAAATGCATGTAATGTTTCCCATACATGGCCGATAAGGATGATTCTTATTGAGCTGCTCGTCTGTGTTGCTGTAATGATGAACCTGACCAGCAGGTGGCGTAGTCCCTTTATGTCACCTTGGCTCCAGCCAGACACGTCACACACAGAAAGCACGGCTAAACATAAACCTGGAATTCAAAATGAGCATATCCAAGGGATTATATATAATCCCTTTCAAGTGTGGGAGACAATTATAAACATGACATCTACAGAATTCTACAAATTCCACACAATGAGATTCACCTGCAATCCGACTGCAGTATTGAAGCGTGAAAGCAGATGTGTTTGAGGGCCCTTTGTTCTTCTACCCCCTGGGAAACAGTACGGGACAGAGGTTTAGCTGCAAGGACTTGAGGTTATATGTTTGAGGTAAAACAAGAAGGGGGACAGGGAGGAGGCGGCATGTCTGTCTGACGGAGCAGAGCCACCTTATCTCCCCTGAGGATTTGTTCCATCTTGGCTGACTGTCTGTCCTGTGCTGTAATGATTCTGAGCAAAGATATATCCCCAGAAAACCAATATATATACATCCTTAGAAAGAGGGCGATTCAATCAGCTGTTTGTATGGAAATCTGTGTTGGTCTGAAAAGATTATCCGTGTTCATATGAAGGTTGAAGCATTTGGACAATATGCATTCCTGTTTATGTTTTGTTCCTATGACACAGATGTATACGTGTATACTCCATCCCCCATCCCAAACAGGCTTTCATGCCACAGTGAACAAAGGTGCTCATCTTTGTCTTTGTGCTTGCATGCTGCAGGAACCCCTGGACAGATACGGCATACGTACTACCCCCTATCCTAATGGGAGTGGTACAACAGGGAGTTTATGGGCATTTACCCTGCTGTAGTTTAATAATGATAATGGACTGGATTTATCTACGACTGATTTCCTGCCAGCTGATGAATCACTTTGTAAGTGGATGGAAGTGAAAAGGAGCTCAGGCAGAATGGACTCTAAACTTACAGTGGGAGTAGCTTCTTATCTGCTTTTACACGGAAAGCAAAACATTAAATCATAAGCAATAACAACAGACCGTGAGCATTTCAATACTTTCAAGGTTTTTCTGATCCAGCCTAATGGCCAGTTATCAAACTTATTCAGATACTGCTTGAAAATAAAACAATCATTCAGATGGCTCTATTTGTAATAAATATGAGTCACACAACAAGCTGGAAAATCAAATACATTTGACATATAACAAGATTGAAAGCTTAAGCGCTGGCAGAATGGACTGTTTTAAATCCAGCAGACACATATGAGCATTTATTTAGGGTGACCAAATGTAAGTGTCATATTCACCCACACGTAGATTGGTTGTTGGTCCTGACAAAGGAAAATACCCAGCTTTTTATTCTCAAATGCTCAGCTATCTTCACCATGGTGAGATTTGTCTGTGTGCCATGTGGTGCTCAGCAGGAGTTCACATTTTGTTTATCAGAGCTTCTTTGCTCAAATCGGCTCAAGGAATCTCAAACCATGATGTGGTGAGACTGAACAGTCAATGGGTGGTCCCTGGAAACCACAACAATGAGCTAGAACCAGTTTTAAAAGCAGAGTTCAGGAATATTTCTCCCATCTCGTCACTATGAGCAACACCTTTCACATTACACAGACATTTGACCCATTATTTTTTAATAAATAATACAATTATTATAATCAGTTTACATCCATGTGAGTCGTGACACATTCCCTCCAGGTGTTCCCGAGACATCACAAGGACGGATAGAAGGACAACCCCGAACCATAATGCCTTGGCTCACGGCTGTTCTGGGCACAATTCAATTCAATTCAGTTTATTTGTATAGCCCAATTTCACAAATTATAAATTTGTCTCGGAGTGCTTTACAATCTGTACACATAGACATCCCTGCCCCAAAACCTCACATTGGACCAGGAAAAACTCCCAAATAACCCTTCAGGGGGAAAAAAAGGGAAGAAACCTTCAGGAGAGCAACAGAGGAGGATCCCTCTCCAGGATGGACAGATGCAATAGATGTCATATGTACAAAAGGAGAGATTTAGAGTAAAAATACATTTAATGAATTTGACAGGCCTAACCCCTAACCCGCGATAGATGATCATTTGCAGAAGAAAATGAAACGGCACACGTTAAGGAAGTTTTCAGTCAGATTTTATATACCAATATATAGATATTCCAAAGTAATCCATTACAGAAAATCAAAAGGTGGAACCAGTTTGGTCTTCATACAGTGTGTATTTGCATGTACAGTAGTCAGCTGATCCCTGTCCTCTTCATGAAAAATACTACAGGAGAATGAAAGCATAAACAAAAAGGCACAAATAAACAAAAATCACTCTTCTCATTAACACCAGGTTGCAAAGATGTGGGACGTTTTGGGGGGAGGGGACTCCGTGTTTTACGTGGGCTAACAAAGGAAAAAGGGTTGCACACAGAAGCAAGAAACGACACAAACCACTTTGGTGGATAATTCATATTTCTTACAATCAGGGAATGTAGTGTTCTGCTTTTATACAAATAAATTAATATACATGTCAACACTTTATCTAAAATCTTATGTACATCTTTCTTTTACATAATTGTATAATACATTATCAAAAACATTATGAAAACATATTTACAAATCAATGAATCAAAAAGCACCCTCAAAGCTTCTCCAGTGTCACTGTCAGATATACAACACACACACACACGCACGCACGCACACACACACACACACACACACACACACACACACACACCTGTGTATCCACGCATCCACACTGTTTCTCCCATGCAATACACAATGCAGAAGGCATTCTAAGAGGGTTGTGCAACAAAGAGCATACAAAATGGTTCAAATATGGCTGTGGGATGAAATTTGCACTCACATGCATAATACACACACACACAAACACACACACACATTTAAAGTTCACGAATGGAGTAACAGTGTCTGAATCAGCATGAAGCATGTTCTCCGATTGGAACATTTGGTCTCAACCTCATTACATCAGAGTCAGGTTTTAGTTTTCCGTGGTTACACCACTAGACGAGGGTTTCTCCGTCATGCAGCCACCAGCTGGGCTCTCCCACACACTTTCTATCTCAAACTGTCTGCTCAGATATCGGCCATCTCAAGAGGAGGGGGGGATGACAGCTTGATCCAGCTTGTTTTTGTGAATGTGTGCGTCCTGCCCGGAACAATGACTGGCTGCATTGTCTGCTGGTCTGCATGCTGTTTGTGTTTTCGGAGGACAAGTGCACGCTGCATCCGTCCCCTGGAGAGCAGCAGGAATCTGCTATCACTGAACATGCCGAGCGTGCTCATGTACTTTTTTGTCAGTCAAAAGCGGGTGATCAAATATAATGTTGTAACACTCAAGGAGTTTTGTGAACCACATGACGTAACACTGTAGCCTGACTAAAAGCTTGAGTCTATTGCTTTTTCTCAAACCATTTAACATCTAATCAAGTCATGATAAGAGAGAACGCTTGCTTAAAAATCCACTTTCCTTCAACCTCTCTTCTATACTGTTGTATGTCTCTATTCTCCTCTTTCCAATCCAGACCTGCTGCACTCTCTGGGGTGTTGGAGGTCAAATAAAAATAATTCCCCCTCAAATCAACTGCACTCTGAGACACAGGACCACTCGCTCTTAAAGAATTGCCTCTGAATCAGTCAAAATGAAAAATAAATGAAATTCTTACCAATAAAAATAAAAAAAACATTGAGGAAAACCACAAGCGAGAGCAGTAATGACATTTAGGACATTTGTGAATGATTCAAACATTAATCTGTACAGATTGTCCCACCAACGCAGTTGCTGTCCCCGTTTCATAGCTCCTTACTAAACAGTGTTCCCAGAGTTACACAGCCAAACAGGAATAACACAAAACCCAAATTAATACATCAATGATGAAACAGAACTTCATAATATGAGTCACACACACACCTCTCTCAGGTTTCAATGCAAGAGTATCCAAAAAAGGAAAGTGTCTTTTTCCATCTTCCAGTTTAAATGTTGGAAACACAGTACCACACTTTTAAAAAATCGGTAATTAATTCTCAGCATTTACTGAAGAAAGTAGATCTAGTTCCAGCATAGATACAGTATGAAACATATGTTTTAAAGAATCATCAGAGTCTTAATAAATCTGCTGTCTTCAAATGTAAATTGGCACAGGATATGGCTGCATGTACCACTGGATGATATGTTGTTCGTACCTTTGGCAAACTTAGTCCAAGTCACCCCTGACCTCTGACCTCACCGTGTGTGCGCGTGTGCCTGAGCGGCCATCTTCCCCTGAATCCGCTCTGGTGGGGTCACTTTGCTGTGGACAGCATGGGCTGCTCCGTGTACCAGTGAGTCCCCGGATCGGGCATGCTGCCCCCCAGTGGCAGGGCGATGAACTGCGGGCAGGTGCCACCTCCTGCTCCTACAACTCCCATGTTGACGCCCTGCGGGTACGGGTGATGGTGCGCGTGGTGGCCCATGCCGTCCGTCCGCCCGATGTGGATCTCGTCCTCCTCGCCCTCGCCGGTGGTCTTGCGGTAGACGGGGTTGTCGAAGTTCATGCTCTTGGTGGAGTTGTGCCGCCAGTTGCGCCACACCAGGTAGACCCCGGTGCACACGAGGCCGAACACCACTGTGGCAACGATAGGAACTGCGTGCGTTTAACACGCAGAGGCAGGGACACGGGAAGAGAGGGAGCGTTAACGAGGCTGCACGAGTCACCGGGAGGAAACGAGGGTGGGGGACAGCGACACAGAGGGTGTGTGTGTGTGTGTGTGTGTGTGTGTGTGTGTGTGTGTGTGTGTGTGTGTGTGTGTGTGTGTGTGTGTGTGTGTGTGTGTGTGTGTGTGTGTGTGTGTGTGTGTGTGTGTGTGTGTGTGTATGTGTGTGTGTGAAGGGGTGTCCGTTAAACATCGGGTCAAAGTCACCAATCAACACATGTTTATCACAGTCTCTTAGTCGGCTGTGTGTGGCATCTTTAGAGGCCTGGCTTTGGAGTTCATTAGTTTTAGACTCTCCTTGGGGAGTGACCATTTTAACTATCACATTACATCAGATTCTCTAGGCAACTCAGCAAATGTGTCCTTGAATAAGAAATGGTATTTAATGATGTGCTTTATTAGATTCACCACCATTAAGTAACCATTGTGTCTCTTCCTTTCCTGTTCTGTCTGAGAGCCGCTATCTGAACTAATTGACTGGCTCATTATGTTCCACTTTGCTGCTGCATTCGCTTTAATATTCCACAAAGATGCACATCGGCCTAAGTAATAGTTGCCACATAAAAAGCATGTATATTTTTATATTTTTCTACATACAGCCTTTATATATTTTTTGTAATAAGTGGTGTCAAAGTAAGACCAGCTTTACCCGCAATTTAATATATCCAGGGAATCAAATCTTCATCTTCAAAGGGCAATTTCGGGACACATTTCTGGGGGAAATGTGTAGCTGTTGAATTTGTCAATATCCTTTTTTTTCAAACAAATTGGTCGACGCTGCAACAGTTGAACAGTTGAACAACTGATACCGATTTTTCCTGGGACACGATGAAGCTTTAGCTATGTAGTCATGTGTAAAGTTAGACACAGGTGACTTTTTCGAACCAATTCACAGCTGATAAAATGTGGGCGCTACATGTGTTATTTCAGACGCCGCCTACCGATATGAAAACCCTGCTTTTGTCAACCTTCTGACACCAAAAGCTCAGTCTGCCAGTGGCATCACTGTAAACAGTGGAGCAGGTATCTGAGGGTTCCCTGGCCGATGGTCAGTTCCATTGCATCGCTGTTCAAGTTGTGGAAACATAAAAACTATATACCACTATTGTAAGAAATATATATTTTATGAAATTGACGTGCACAGAACCTCTGTGTGCTCTCTTGCTGCACAGTAGTATGGTTAGCACATAAAGGGAAAAGGGCCAACTGACAAGTCTGGCTGTAGCAGAACCCAACACAACACACAGTGTGGGGTGAATAAAGCAGCGTGGCAGCAATGTCAGACGCACAAAGAAATTACTCCGGAAAAACCTCAGCGAGGAAGAGCAGCGGGCCAGCTTCTCTCCTCCTGCCAGAGGACCGGTCAGTGAGACTAACAGGTAGCCAGCAGCTTCATGCAGCCTTGCAGGCCTCAATGAGGGCAGACGGGCACACACAACAAGGCTTCCGGTGACTTACCGATGGGGATGACCACGCCCAAAACAGCCACTGTCAAGTTCTCGCCCATGAGGAAATTCTCTCTCCCAGCTGAAGAGAGATCGGACGAGAAAGAGGAGTTAGCGTTAGGGTTACATTTTTTTTTTTTAAAAGACAGTGGAACGAGAGCGGGGAAAGGGGATTAAAAAAAGAAAAATATGCAAAACAGAGTGAGAGATAAGCAGCAGAGCAGGTGGAGGAGAAGGGAGATACAGCAGAGCGGTCGGGAGGGACTGATCATGGCTGTGAGTGTTTTACACACAAGGACAAATAGTGGAAGAGAGGTTGGCTTTTACTGGACTGCGACCTTGACATTAACCCTGACCGACTCTTCCTTCATCCAGACGCCATCGGGCTCCAATGTCACCTCACACTCATTTGCATATCACATGCTTACACACACTTCTGTATGTGCAGCTACTTAAGTGCATGCATGTCCTGGCAGACAAACACCCTGCAGGCCACACAGAGCACAGGTCAGTGAGGGGAAGGAGACATGTGCACGGCGACCGTCCATTAGTCCTATTAAAGTCAGTTGTACGTGGTTGTCGGAGCTCGTAGATTCCTTAATTTAATGTCATCGTTACATTGAGGGTGAGCTTCTGAGCTACATTACGAGTGTGAAGAGGAGCGTGGAATGTGGTGCTTGGCAGCGAAGGAGGACGCCCAGGTGAAAGGGCCCCTTTAGAAGAGCTTTGGACCCCATCGCTTGTTAACTCCTGAATGGGACACTCTGCCCTTTTTAAAATCACACAGATGTCACATGTAAAGTCTGCCTGTCTAACTGGGATTTATTCAGCGCCCACTCACAGTGTTGAGAGACGCTGCTGTCCCTGGCGGGTGTGGTGAAGACAACCGTGGAGTTGGCAGTGGAGCGCGAGCCCAGGACTTTGGACTCTTGTGAGGGCGAAGGCTTCGGAGGGGAGAGGCGTGTGAAGGCATCGGGGGCCCCAGAGGGGGCTGTGGTCAAGTGAGGGGTGGCGTCCGCCTGGGACACTCTCCCTGAGGGCGGGGGGAACGCGTCCGCCAAAGTGTCTCTCGGGCCATGTGTAAATCCAGCAGGAGGGGGGGAGGTCGGCCTCATGTCGTTTCGTGGTGCTGCTGCAGAGAAAGGAAGAGCACCATAAAAAACGTTCACTCGAGAAACTGAATTATTGCTGTAATATCTGTAAAAAAGATAATCCAAACATAAACGAGCTGACAGCTGTCCGCTCCGTGGCATGGCGAGTTATCATCAACACCATAATATTACAATGCAATGCAACGAATGTAGTATTAGTTCCAGAGATGTAGTGTTAGATTGCATCTCATTGCATAATGTATTGTATCTAACGCTCGTCTGTGTTGCTTAGCAACTATCATTTTAATTTACAGGTTCAATACATACAGTATGTTGCTAGAAGGGAGCATCTCTAATATTATACCTCCTCCAAATAAAATACAAATTTATCAACTCTGTGATGAAATCCATTAAGTCAGTAATTGACAGTTATTTCCAAACGGCAACAGAGTTTCAGGCTCACACTGAAAATACGGTTAATTCAATTTCGAAAATATTTTATTCATTTTCTGTCTTGTGTTATTGTTTTTATTTAGTTTTGGCTACTTATGTTTAAAGCATCCTTTGGTCCCTTGAGGTGTTTTAAAATGCAAGCTATTTATTTCACTATTCATCAATTTATTAATTATTATAACCATTATGTATGTTTCTATTTGTATTTTCTACAAAGGGAACATTAGTCAGCACTAATCCAGTAGACAACGGCCTAAACCCCCTGAGGTTTTCCCTTTGATGACAAAAATAGAGCTTCCTGAAGTCAAGCAGCATCTGATTACCTACACAATAAGCACTGTGGCGCTCGCTGCCCGATATTGATTACTCAATGCTCTCAATTACTGATCAGGAACACGCTCACCTGGCACACAGGCCCTCATGTCGGGCCCCAGGTCCTGCCCGTCGGGGCAGGCGCAGGTGTATTTGGGCGAGTGTTCGGTAATCTGAGGAGCCTTCAGACACAAGTACTCACACCCTCCGTTGGCCACGCTGCCCAGATTACAGCTGTCTGGGCCTGGAGTGACAGGGAAAGAGAGAGAGACATTGGGAAGTACACAGTTATGGTTATATGAATACGATTATCACTTATTCAACATGCGGAGATAGCAGAGTCAGAGAGAGTTGATGCACGTTATTGTTTCCCACTGCGAATACTGCTGAATTCCCTTTTTAAGAAACCCATGACAAAGCGTGAACACAATCTAAATAACACAATCTTGCATCATACAGAAACTTGCTGTGAAAATTAACGAGACCCTGTGCTCTGAGACAGGTGCACCACCATGTTGTTCATGGTGTCTTGTTAAGAGGAAAAACAGATATGTATGAAGATCAAATTGGAAAGACACACAAGAAAAGAAATACACAGCCGTCACATTCATGATTGAAAACTCTGTTCAGTTCCACTCAAATATGGATGGTCACGTTAAGAGGGAAGCGGGCGGGGTTTCCACAGATGTGTGAATGTGCTGCTGCTCCCGAGGCTTTGATCACTCCACCGCAGTCACAAGCCAAACATCATTTATTCATGTTCCTGGGTCGACATGGATGCACCAGGGAAACGTGGTCAAAGGGATCCGCTCAGCATCTCAGGGAGGGGACGTGCAGACACACACACACACATGTAGGACCCTCACTCCCACCGGGGGAACAGACCTTGCGGCTGGCGGAGCTGGTGAAAGACCACAATGTCATGGGGGTCGTTGAGGTTCTCAGCCAGCGCGTGGATGTCTTGACCGGTCAGCCTGTTGGCCATGAAGACCGCCGACGTGTCTCTGTCGGTCCAGTAGATACGATCCTGAAGCACAGAGAGCGTCCGTGTTTTAATATGAGCCAGACACAGAACAGGGAGTCAGGGTGGTGGTGGGTTCAATCCCAAGAGCACTGCTGCTACTTTAACAGCGGGGTTGTGACCTCAAAAGTGTGAGCTGTTTAACTGGAAAACGTATTTAATCTCTACAATCTACAATAAAAATGATGATCACTTTATGGCTTCTGGGAAACTTGGAAGGATCGAAACGATGAAAGATGTCATTGATGTGTGTTCTGTTCTGTTGGGTTTGATGGCGACACGGTGAACATCTTCTATTCATATGTAGATATTTTCATATCTCCGTAACAATCTATATCTCAACATAGCATCTGTTTTTGGTAATGTGTGGATTAAATATTTGAAATGCAAATAACTGAATATTTTCTCATTTACATAAGAGAGTGTGTTTATGTAGCTTTTGCTGCAAATAATAGAAGGTGAGGAATTAATCAAATGCAGAAGTTTAATGGTAACTAAGACGGGTTATTTCATTCAATTGGAGCGAAACGGTAAGCGGCAGGCATGCAATAAACAGGGTTACACCTTATTGTGGAAGATTTAACCCATTTAATGATTTATTTTTATAGGCTTCACGTGTCTGGCACATCCTTTGGAGTTCGCTACAGCATTAGATCCTAAATTATTAAAACGAATCCTATTTAGATCAAAAGATAGGGCCTCAAAGGCAAGGACGTGTGTGCATGTGTGTGTGTGTGTGTGTGTGTGTGTGTGTGTGTGTGTGTGTGTACATGGTAATGTGATGTGCAATACAACAAGCTCCAGTCGATAACAGGTGGCTGGTGAATGTTCAACATCCTGAGCAGGAAGGTCACCTTGTTGTCAAAGCTGGGCGCAGCAGAGACGTCCAGATCGATGCAGTCTCACATGAAAAGGGAACGCGTCTCCATCCTGCCAGTTACACTCACGGCTGCCACCGCCAGCAGCCCTCAAGGTCATGCTCTGGACAGCTGACCTCTATTGTCATTTTCATTTTGTTAAAAGTGACATCTGTGAGCAGTTTGTATTCTAAACAGCAAATCTTTGTAACAAGATGTTATTTTTTGCAGTGGTGGAAAGTAACTTTAATCCATTTTAATTAAGGTTGATATTTAAAAGTAGCCTCGATGGACTGGCGGCCTGTCCAGGGTGTCCCCTGCCTTTACCCTATGTCAGCTAAGATCAGCTCCAGCGCCACCGCGACCCTAATGAGGATAAGCGGTATTGATAATTGATGGATGGATGGATGGATTTAAAAGTACTTTTGATTAGTAGCATTTCTTCCTACTTCATACTTCTACATTATGAAATATTGTACTTATTACTTTATTGATATGCCCATAATAGTTACTGGTTACTTTACAGATTCGGATTGTACACACACAATTTACACAATGAAATTATATTAAATAAATATATCTCAATTATATATTTTAAATTAAATATTTAATAAATACATTAAAAAAATCTATAGAATAATGTGAATGAAAGGCTCTTTAAACATGAGTGCATTATAATAATTCAATGTTATAATATATAGTATCACAATGTAACACTAAACAATATTGTGTTACTTTTAAATACATACCAATAATATATTTAACTTTTACAAATGGAGCATTTTTACATTTTACATTTTTATATATTGTAATAGTAAGGATTTTAATACTCTTTCCATCTTCACTTTTTAGTCAGGTCTGCAGCGCCGAGACTTTTTTACTCTATTGCTACTGTAAAATGATGGACTTTTGAATCTAGTTTTGGTCTCACGAATGTAACTTAAACCCAAATTGGTAACAAATCCAAGCTTGTAAATCTGGTCTGCTGCTGCTGTAAAAAGCTTCATCGATCCCACTTAGACCAGTTCCCCTCCAGAAGAGTCCCAAAGGGGAATAAGCCACTTGGGTGACGTCATTGGCAGCCATCTGAAACTGTCTGGGACTTTGCTGCATAAGCAACAGGGACAGACCAGGCAAGAGTTTAATGGTACTTAAAAGCATAATTACACACGCTTACACACAAAAACTGGCTTAAGACCAAAAGCATATGAGCGTGGCTCGCTTTAGGCTGCTCTATAGCTGTCTTCTGTTTAGTATTCTCAGACAGTCAAACCCACAAGGGCCCGCGCACACGCACGCACGCACACACACACACACACACACACACACACACACACACACACACACACACACACACACACACACACACACACACACACACACACACACACACACACACACACACACACACACACACACACACACACACACACACACAGCAAATTAAATGTACCAGTCATTACATTCAGACTCCCAGTGACACTGCAGGCCCCTGTGAGGCTAATGAGAGAGATGTAGATATGATGAGATGTGGGAGACTGGATGATACCACAGAAACCGCCAAAAATCACAAAAACATCTGTTGCGCACAAACCTCAAAGACAGCCAGAGCGTAGGGGTGTCCCAGTTTCTCTGCGGAGGACACGTGTGTTCTGCGGTGAGCTCCGTTCAGGTCCACGCTGGCTATGAGGTGCAGTTTTGAATCCACCCAGTACAGACGCCTGTTGGCTACATCTGAGAAACACACACATACACACGCGCGTGCACACACACACACGGACAGACACACACACACACACACACACACACACACACAGGTGAAAAATACTTTCCCAAGCTCAATCCAGATTGATTGTCTTCGTGGTATCTAATCACTCTTGTACTCTGACCAACAAATCCTTTCAGGTGATATTGATTACGTTTTAAGATGTCAGATTGTCACGATTACACCACTGCAAGTTTTACTGTGTCGATCTATAACTTCTAGAACACTTCAAATGCCCTTACAAGCAACTGTGATGACCCTATTACTATATTTCTACCCATTATTATTTAGCATTTACTCGTATAGTTTGAATTACTTCTGATCTTTACCTGCAATGAGTTGATAAAGTGGACTAGCTCTTTTTAAGAACTGTGCTTCAGGCACATTCAGAAACACACAACAATAGGTGTACATATAGCAAAGTGTAACACATAGCATAAGGACAGGAGATGTAAGACAGCTGATCTCCTCTCACCTAGAGTGATGCCATTGGGCCATTCAATGTTATCGGCCACCAGCACCTGTCGGTCCACTCCATTCATCCCGGCCTTCTCTATCTTGGCTCGCGTGCCCCAGTCTGACCAGTACATGAAGCTGGATGGAACAAAGTAAGCACACTTATTGGGTTATTATGAAGTCTTCATGTTGTGCTGCTGGACTGAGATTGACCTGTGGAAATAAAAATCTTATCCTGCACAAGTATTATTCTGTCTATCTCAAGATAGCTTCTCTTTTTCACATTTTTGGGAAAGTCTCATCTTTATAATGCAATATTTAGTATGTTGACGACGTGCTCGTCCCTGTTGTGCTGGTTTACACTTTCCCGTCAATTAGTTTGCCTGGAAAAAGAATAATTAAACGGCTTTGAGATACCAGGGGGGGGGGGGATTTAGTCACTTAATGCCATTATTTTCCTTTCAATAATAAGTTAGATAGCATTCTTCCATATTTCATATCTTATTATGCGTACTGCACCAATATATTTGCATTAGCAATATGACAGTACATGATGAAAGTGATAAAAATGTAAATGCATTGCAGAGACTATTGTAGAACAATCCTATGTAAGGCTGCACAAAATAGGGCAATGTCATTTCTCTTCAATTGGCAGCTGAAACTCATTTATTTTCTATACTGAACATTATTGCAACGGCAATATCATCTGATTTGATGACTGGGAACAGAACCTGGGAAATGTGTGGAACTGTGGTTTTAAAGGGGACACATGAATGGAGAAATGACTTAATATCAGCTGGTATATCACAAAATCACATAAGTGACAGAAACAAAGATAAATGCAACAGATCCAAAGAGGGTAAAGTGAGTTGTTCCTTCAGCACAAGTCAAAAGAGCAGCAATGCAGGAGCAGAGTCAGCTTTGGTACAAACGAGCGTTCACTGAAACTTGTGCTTCCCGATGTGTTAAACTGCCCCTCATGTCATCATTAGAAGCAATGTGGTCGATGCAACCCTGCAGCTGTGCTAATGTACATCACCAGTGTTAGTACAAACTGCAGCCATGATGATTTGTGGGAGGCTGAATGGGTTGTAAAAGGTGAAAGCTGTTATTGTATGAGTTCTGTGTAGTTTGAATGGTTAATGGGAAATAGCAGTCACAGCAGCACAATACAGTGTGATTTACACATCACGTCTTTTCTGTGTAAATGTTCATTACTGACATAAAGTGAATTTTCCTGCAAAGAAAAAACTATCATTTCATCTCAAGAGTGTGTGGGTCATGATTGGGTCTCTAATGTGCAGAAATGCTTCCTCGGTCTAGGCAATGTGATATTTATTGTAGTTTCTTTTCATCTGGGTTTGGTTCAAAAGAAGACAAAACATGTAGTAGCACACGCTGGCATACATTTAAAAAGCTTCCCAGATTAGGAGCACTCATCTGGGACAGACCTTTTACTAAACTATTGAGTCATGATGCTAAATGGGTCACATGCTTGTAACTCTGGATTCCCAAATACAGCAACAAGCATTCACTTATATTTACTATTAGACATGGTCTCAGAAGAAGATTATATTTATTCATTTCCTGGGTCCTGGGCTGAAATCATCTAATAAATCTGTATCTGCATCTTTGATTAAAAAAAATAGATCAGTTTCGTGTCTACCAGCATACCGATTTAAATCAGCGTGACACAATTTTATGCTGAGATATTGTATATTATTATGTAAATTAAAAGCATAAAGTAATTAGCATCCATTAGAAATGAATCGTGTCGGTCAAGGCGTGTCGTAGTAACGTGCTCCTGGTCAATGAACCCCCGTCCTCCTTCTTACCCGTGATGGGGATCCAGCGCTATAGCCCGGGGTTCACTCAGGTCGGTGTCGATGAGGACGCGTCTCTTGGTGGCGTCCACTGAGGCCACGGAGATGGATTTGTCCCCGGAGTCGGCCCAGTACAGGTTGTGTTGGAGCCAGTCCAGAGCCAGACCCACTGGGGTCTGCAGAAGAGAATCCAGCAGCGGCACCTGCTGGGAGGGGTCGCTGGCCTCATGGATGAAGGCACTGAAGACGAAGGGTATTTTAAGAAGAGGAGTAGATGTGAGTCATAGCCTACAGAAAAACATCATTTCAGAAAGGATGTGTAGTGACGGGGCGTTGACTGCCTGGCGAAGCTTCATTTTGTAAAACTGGCTCTTTATACACTATCGTTATTATTACATCACATCCTATTAAAGAAAGATTAATCCGTTTAAAATATTGACTTTCAGTTAGACTGGAACTGTAAATCTAGTAAAACGCAACTGTACTTACTTTCTCAGTGAAAGTCAATCTAGCAATAACTGTTTCTCCAGGTACTTTTGGCACATGGTATTGATAAATGTTAAGTGGATCTACAGGATGAGAACATACAGGACAATGAAGACCCTACAGATTGAGTATAATCCCGACTCAATCCGTCTCCACCACGTTGCAGTGGAGAAGGGGACTGCTGTGCGAGCTGTAGCCTCGGGCCGGGCACTGAGCAGGTTCATCCGGGGGTTGGCATCCTTCTCAGGAGCACCACTTATCAGAATAGACAAGGCCGAACTCAGGGGTCGCCCTGCCTGGTAATGATTTGACCCCGGCAGAGGTGTGGGGTGAGGGCTAGGCAGCTGTGCTCCCAAACAGGACTTTAGTTTCCCCAGAGATCTTTTCGCTTAACATCCATTTTGTACAGAGAACACAGTGCTCCAATTAGAATACACTCTGGGGAGAAATGGTAGTCGGGATAACAATAGGAAGGGTGAAATTAATCTGCAAATAGTAGCAGGCCTGAAACAGTGACTCAGTTAAATACAAGCAGATGTTTAGTAAATAAAATATCCGCCAATTAAATCCCACCAGGGTGCAACATTATATAGTTTAGCCCATGTGACCTAGCCCGGTAACGTCACATTTATACTATTTTGTCTCAAATCTGACATTTTCAAAATGTCAAAGAGGCTTGTTTTTTTAAATCCAAGAGTAACAATATGAAATCAGTTTTGGAACTTTCAATTTATTAGTTATCTATCGTGCAATTATCGCTTGGAACTTACTCCCTCGTCGTTTAACTCACATAAGTAATAATGTTTCATTCAAAAACAATTAAAGGCGCACCTAAAAATATTGACGTATTTTATAGCTTTTTAGTTTTCTGATTTTTCTTTTTCTTTGTATGAATTAAGTTGAATTGAATAACATAACATATATCTGATCCTTCGACTGTACTGCACTGTTTTTCACTTTGTTGTACTAATTTTAACTGTTTGTTTCATGATATGTTTTGTATGTTTTTGTATGTATTGTATTTTGTCCTTTCTGTGGACCCCAGGAAGATTAGCGGTCGCTAAGGCGTCAGCTAATGGGGATCCAATAAATAAAATAAAATAAAATAAATGTAGGTTTCGTCTGTAAACATTTACCTGTAGATTTTCCGGTGGAAGCGATCGCACCAGAAGACGCGGTTGTTGGCCACATCCAGGTCCAGAGCGACCGCGTTCTTCTGGGTGGACACCACCTGGCTGTAGTCCCTCTTCACCAGGTCGATGCGTCGGATCTCATGGCGGTTGGTGAACAGCAGGTAGGGGCTCTTTCCTGCACACAAAGTACAACAAGAGGTCACGACCTTGAAAAAGGGTGTTGTCGCAGCCTAAGTATGGGGGAGTTTATCCAGCTGAACTTTACAATCATTCATAATGAAAAGCAATTCAGAAGCAAGATGAATACATTAGTAAGAATAATACATCATTGGTAAGTGGAGTTGGGATGAACTTCAATAATGACCCGTCAAACAATTTGGTAAAGGGCCAGAAGAAGGGTCGATGACTGTATCTCTTCTAAGAAAGGAGCTGCACTCATCCTCCATGCAAAGCACCCGTTATATGATTCACATAAGGCAAAGAAGTAAAGTATTAAAAGGTAAATATAACATTTAGCCAGGGGGAATATGAACGAGATTGGATTTAAAATAATTACTTTAAATGCATGTGTGTCAAAAATGTAACTCAAAACATGCAACAATGTGCTGCTGCAAAGGCGGGTCAAAAAGGAAGAAGATTCCGGTGAGCCTGAAAATGTTTTTGTTTTCGCACAACACCAAAGCACTCGTGTACCGGATAAGACGGCTGAACATGAAGCCGCGTGTCAGTGGATGATGTAGACATTCCTCTACTTTAATAACACATAGTCAAAAGACATTGCAGCTCAATACGATGCTGCATATTTTTAGCACCTAAATTGATACTCTTAATGTCATCTTGTGTGATACAGCTCAATATCCTCCTCTAATAAGAGTGCGGTGACAATAATCCTTCAGTAAAAAACGATGCATAGTTTCTGTATTGATCACTGTCTCTGGATGCATCATTAATTCACCTCCTCCTTGCACTTATAGATTAGCAGTACCTTAGCATTCAGCACCTCTTTAAACAGCAAAGCTGTCAACTTTCTAACGGCAGTAACTAAAGACATGAACGAGTGTGCACACACCAAAAGACGAGCAATGCAGTAATTCCCCAGAATAAACAACCTTGAACAAAGTGGAATCAGACAGGTGTCTTACACTTTGCTTGTAAACCTAACAAAACAAAAAGCAGTTCCCTCATCTCACTTTTCAACTGCAATAGTGTAAACAGATATAAAGAATGATACATATTTATATATAGTAACATTATTCTGCTTTTTCATGCTGAATGACTTATTTCCAAGAGACATGAACACATCTTTGGTCAACAAGATCTAAAGTCGTGCTTTTGAGTGATTCTTGGTGGAGGATTAACAGATCTGTTGATCTGTTAATCGACTAAGAAGGTATTTTATCATAGGGGCAAACCGTGGATTGCAGGTCTCAGCTGGAATGCATCTCATGGGATCAATTGGGATTAGATTTCCTATTTCCCAATCCCATTGGATTTTATCAGTCTGGAAATTGTACCGCCTACTAGATACAAGACGTCTGACGCCATGCTAGTGGCTCAGTGAGGCTGCACTGAGGTTGTGGTGCTTTGAGCGCAATACTAACATCACCATAGATGTTGCTATTCCAACACCTGCTAGCAAGGCTCGAAATGCATCGAGCTAAAGGAGACGGCAGCAGAGTATTTGCATACCAAATAAAGAAGAACAAAAACAAACACAAAATGAGACAGACAAAGCAGGATATGAAAATGTATTATGAATAAATAGAAGAATATTTTTTTTTTTTTTACTATCCAATGTTTTTGTGTATTTTCACGTGTTCATATTGTCACACTATAATTTGAATCACTCCCTTTATTTTGTATTAATGCAATATTATTGTTATACAATAACATTCACATTATGAAGTCTAAACTTTAAAAGTCATCTAAACAAGTAGTAGTTGGGTACCGTTTTCATGCTGCAGTACAAGCACACATAAGCATTGGGCATCTACAGCACAGTGTGTCCTTGTTTCACTTTAGGTGCACTCACACCTATTTTTAGAGCTGTCCACTTGTGAGAAGGTCACCCAGGATGCATTTTAATTAGCCCTAAAAGTGAACAGGGGCCATAACACATTTATACTGTCCTATCATGCTATCTTCATGATTGTTTCCTCAAATTCTGGCAAAAAAAAGCCAAGTGGGTAATAGAGGCCACATACACGGTTTTATCACTTTTGGCTGGCAACTATATCCCACCATTGTCTTGTAACATCTATCTTGAGCCTCTCTCTCTCTGATACCGCATAGTAACCGGAGGCAGCTGCAGCCAGTTATCTCCAGAGGCAAATATGATATTCTCTCATTAATAACTTGCTCGCTTCAGTTTCTTTTTGACAGTGTGTCTTAACTTCATGGTAGTTTCCCCCTTTCTTCTCTTTCCTCCCTCTTCTACATCCAAGTCTGAGTGATGTCAGGACTAAATGTTCTCAACATTAGGTCGTTACAGTGACAACATTTCCAACCCCTGTGAAGAGGAAATAGCCCCCTGCTCGTTTCATTGACTGCAGCGGAGGAACCATTGCATTCATGCGGTTCTGCTTTTGACAGGCAGCCCGACACGCAGTAGTCACACAGTCCTCTCCTGGCTATGATGAACAGATAACAAACACATCGGGCAGTCATGCACAGAGAAATACAGAAGTGCAGACCGAGGCCGGGGGCAGATACAATCCAAACACGTATACAGGAGGTGCAGATGCAAACACACACATGTGAGGGCTGAGCTTTGATATCAGCTCAGCCTAATAGAGGGAAATGAAATCATATCATTTCACAGCCACAAGAACCCAATCCCTTCAATTCATTTGACTCACGGTTCCCTAACCTGCAATGCCTTCTGACTCTGTGTTATTATATAATTAACATTTTAGGGGAAAGGGATTGTACACATATAAACTGGCCTCTCTCTCTCTGTAAGACTCATGCCGACAGCTTTCAGCTCATCGTAGGAGGCAAATAAAATGAATTGGCCTCTGAGCAGTTCACTTTGTTCTCCACTAGTTCGACAACCGTTGTCAACAAACACGATTCAATTTGAATGAATTAGCATCCGCGTAACTCAGCCAGATGCCCCGGATGAGTTGCTTCAGCTAATTATAAGTGTTCAGCACGGTTGAACACACCACTCTGTCACTCGTGACTCTGTCTAATGGTGGGACCGGACACTTGAGGACTCAAGGACTGGGAGAAACCAAGCAGTTGCCTTGGTGATGCTCGCTTTCTTTACCTTTAAGCAATTATGTCAATTGCACAAGCAAGTGCAGAATGATGATAAAAACCTTACAGCAGAAAGATAGTTGTGATGAAATGAGGAGGCTTTTGACACTGCGGCTCAGAAGCTGAGCGTGAAGCATGAAGCACTAATGAGGCAGTGCCAAAATGTGAGAGAATGTTTTGTTATCAACAAAACAACACCCTCGTTGTACTTTCAGTGGAGGAAAATGTGTCTTTAAAACAGCAACTATGTAAAACTGCATGATATACAAAAAAGTACAACACATTCAAAAGCTCTAGCTTCCTTTTGACTAATCACTGATTTTCATGTTCAATCGAATAGAAAACCCTCACATCCAATTTTATTTATAGGTTGCTTTAACTATGTTTTAATCGATTTTATTTATTTTTACTATCTGTGTGGCACTCTGAGATTCTTTGAAGGAAGAGTGTGATTCAAATGAAATGCATTATTATTATTATTTTTATTATTATTATTATTATTATTATTATTACATGAATCCTATTGTGTTGTGGATCAGTGTGCTTCGCTACTCACCTTCTGCCTTGCAGGTCTTAGTAACAGGGTCCATCTCATAGCCTTCATGGCATTCACATTTAAAATCCCCCTTGTAGTTGATGCAGATCTGGCTACAAGCGTCCGGGTTCTCACACTCATCAATGTCTGCAGGGAGAAGGAAGAGGGGAGAGAGGCGATCAATCGGCTAAGAGAGACGGCCCCCGACAGACAGGCACTCATTCACCCTCACGAGCTGCACGGCACAAGAGAGGAAACTGAATTCCCTAAATGTAGACATAGCAATGAATTTCTTAGACTAACAGCTGTAACGGATGAGTGAATATGCCCATTATTAATTGTTAGTGCTGGAGACACGCAGACATGTTGTCATCCAGTTAATGGGAAGAAATAAGAAGACAGTGAGGCAGGGCGTGTCCCTGTTGGCTTCTACGCTCTATTTCCTTCAAGCAGGCTTTTTCCTCGGGTGTTATGGGGGGGAAACTGTTAGTGTTAAAAGGATGGGGAATGTGTGAAGGACTATATATATATATATATACATACAGGGTTCTTACACATTTTTGACGAACGATTTCAATGAATTTTCCATGACTTTTCCATGACTTTGAACCAAATTTCCATGAACAAACTGAAATCTCTGTATAAACATGAACAATTTATAAAATGTAGCGTATTGAGAGCGTACGCCGGCTTATATTCTGAGCGTCTTTCTTTAAAAAACATATGAATTATTTCAAACTCGGCGTAAATGAACATGTGATTATAAAACATTTCCATGACTTTTCAAAAACGTTGATGATTTAAGTTTTTTCCATGACTTTTCCAGGCCTGGAAATGACCATTTTAAAATTCCATGATTTTTCCAGGTTTTCCATGACTGTACGAACCCTGATAGATACACACACACACACACACACACACACACACACACACACACACACACACACACACACACACACACACACACACACACACACACACACACACACACAGTCTCATAGTGGCTTGGTCAGCAGCTGACATGCAATTAAATGTTTTATCTATCTGCCTTCGATCTGAAGTTCTGTTATTTACCACCACATGTCTTCTTGTCCAGTAGCTGGTAGCCAGAAGGGCACTGGCATTCAAAGCCAATTGGTCGGTCCGTGCAGACATGGGAGCAGCCGCCGTTGTTGATCATACACTCATTCAGCCCTGGAAGACAAAGGAAATAAGCCAGTGGTCAAATGCAGCCAATCATAGAAGAGATAGGAACATGATGGAATACCAACAGGTCATTTAAAATCTGATTAAATATGTGTGGCACATAGGTGGGAACACTGGATATCATCTTCAATATCTTCATTTCCTTTTATCGCAGCAATCTTCCATCTTTTTTGAACCCATATATCAGGCAAAAAAAGTAATCAAAGAGACAAGACATCACACGCCGTAATCTCTCTTAAACCTGAAGAGAAGGTCCATCTGCAGGGATATGAAATATGTGTGAAAAGGGGATTAATGGTGAACTGAACTGGGATTCTGAGAAGCCCCATGGGGAGGGAGGGAGAGGGAGAGAGAAGACATCTAAATTAAACAGGCCTGCTACTTAAATGGAGGCAGAATGATGTAAAAGCATCTGGAGAATGAAAGAAACCAAAAGAAAAAGCCGTAAAACACAACCACTCTCGTTTTAAACTAGGTCACAGCAGCTGGCACAAGGTTGAAGGTTGGCACACAATAAAGAAAGCGGAGGCAGTTAAGATTTCATTAGGCTGCACATAATGACGTTATGAAGTACTGGATAGCAAGGAGGATTCAAATGTGGCTGCAATTTTTAAGGTTGTTCAATACAGCTGAGGATCAAGTTTCATTTAGCAAATGCAGACACAAGCTGTTCCATCGAGCAGTATCTGTCTGACATTTCACCGCGGGAACGACTCCACAGCTCTTCAGTGCACTTTCCTGTCCATGTTTGCTTTTTAAAGAAATAAAACGATGTATTGTTTGAATGAATCATAGAAGGTAAGTTAACTCAGCAGAGGCTGAGATCACCAGAAGAAATGTCTGTGTACAAAGTAAAGTCTGTTGATAGAAACGCCAAACAATTAAGCATGGTGCCCAATGGAAAGGGATGATCAAGAGAAAACATGTTTAACTACAAGGGAAACCTCACTCCTGAATCATGAGTGCTTGAATTGGTAACCAGCATCCGGCTCGCTCTAGCTTTATATTTACCGTACAGATATAATAAATTCTCATCCAACTGTTTGTAAGAAAGCAAGTGAGCGTATTCATCCAAAGTCCTTTCAGTTACTTAAACAAGTGCCAAGAATGTGTTTTTACATTTTAGGGCTGAAGCTCTTTTGATTGTATCGCATCAAATTGATCAATACAAGAGACATTTGACAACACACGTTTCAGAGCCGCCACATCGTGCGATGCTAAATCGTAGTGTTGAGTCAATGTTGTGCCGTTTACGTTGTTACACTCTCCTCAGTCACAAATATTCTCTGAAGGCTTTGCTTTTCTACAATTACAGGGAAATCATGCCAATGCCATTTCTTGAGCATTGCAATAAAATGCTGAAAGTCAGTCCGGATGAACGTGGTCCTCATTATGATACAATTACAAAACAAGACTTTGACACATGCAAAATATGGACGACGGGGATCCAGGATGACCTGTTCAGCTTTGAGCAAAGTTATTTTTTGCACAGCTGAACCACGTTAGAGAAAGATACAGTTGACTCTTCAAAGATTGACTAAGGGTTACTTTTGTGGGAACATATATTCATGTTTGCTTTGTGTCAGTGCCAGCAGACTTTGAATTCCTCAACCGCCAGCATTACATTCCCATCACTAATTCAGCTGGATGGGTGACAGCAACCTGCCACTCAGTAGCTTCTGCTAACCCCCTTCATGTCAGCAGAATTAACTGCAGACAGAAGAAAAAACAAAATGTGTCTCTATTTGAGGACTCACACGTTCCCTCTTCTCTGAGAGGGGCTGGGTGGGTAAGACGCGTGCCTCAGGGGAGGCCGTGTGATCGCACTAACAGCTTTTCCTCGACCACTTCCAAGGACAGCCATGATATAGAGGTCACTTTCCCAACGGGCAAACACACATGACGTCTCCTTCTCTCTTCCACCTCCGTCTCTCTCTCTCTCTCTCACCATGGAAACCCGATATGTACAAGCTATCTTCAGACATTCTTTTCAGTGAAAGCTGAAATGAATGTTGCAGTGTTAGAAAATGAATGGTGTCCCCAGTAATAAGTCAGCTCTGTGGTAAGACGCCATTATTTCTAATGAGATGGACAAATGCATCGTCTTGATTCCACCCTGATGCGATCTCACCGAACAACTATATGTTTAGTGTTCAATGCATTGGGTAGTAGTATTGTCTGTGTGTGTGTGTGTGTGTGTGTGTGTGTGTGTGTGTGTGTGTGTGTGTGTGTGTGTGTGTGTGTGTGTGTGTGTGTGTGTGTGTGTGTGTGTGTGTGTGTGTGTGTGTGTGTGTGTTGTGGTTGGGGAACATCTTGCGAGTAAATGGCTGAGTGAGCAGAGCGATGAGCTAGGTGTGTGGACACGCTTTTAATGAGCTGAGAACAAGACCCGAGTTGAAGGAAAGAGGGAGGTAAATATGAGGAGAGGGGGGGGTGACAAGGATGATGACAAAGGGAGGAGAAATACTTTCTGGAATACCATTTTTCAGTCTTGTAATTTCCATCCCTGGCAGAGGTCAGTCTACTCTGCCGTCTGGCACATTACCGTCTCTAGGTTCCTCTGAGATGTCGTGTGTCTTTCCGCTCCTTACTCTTTCATATCAGTAAGTTCCTTACGGAGCTCTTCATCCTAGAGGCAAAGTCATGGACACGCAATGTGTTTGTTACTTTAACTACGCTTCACTTTCATTTCCTGGCGGTCAGTACAGAGGTTTGAGAGATGAACGTGTATGCAGACAAGTAAAGGGATGGAGAACGAAGAAATTATCACGGAGCAGAAGAAGCCCTTTTATACCATGTGATAATAATTAGTAAACGCACGCGCTCTGATAATTTGCATGCAGCTCTGAAGCCTTTGAAATGCAAGGTAATAGGAGTCACAGTTTTGTTATGGTAAACACTATTACGCTGCTCCATTAGCTGCGTGATCCCATGTACATACTGTCTATGTCATGTGATGATGACACTGGGCTTAGCTAAAAGCTCCACACATACAATCTACTTGTTACCAATATGTCCAGTTTGTTTGTTTTGCTTGCTTTTCATTTTGTTCTGTTTGTAACCGTCTCTTGTCCCCATGTAAAGCGTCTTTGTGTATTTAGATAAGCGCTATATAGGTTCTAGTTATTATTATTATTACTTCATTTAAATGGTAAATGGACTTACCTGTAAAGCGTTTTTCTCGTCATCCGACCACTCAAATCGCTTTAACACGACATGCCATCATTCAGCCATTCACACAGATTCAGACACTAATGGCGGGGGCGAGCAACCATGCGAGGTGCCGCATGAGGACCCATCCGGACTCACTTTCACACTCATGCATACACTGCACAGCTTGCAGAAGCAATTTGGGGTGAAGTGTTTTGCCCAAGGACACGTGGACATGGACTGGCGGAGCCGGGAAGCAGCCCCTGACCCTCTGGATGTTTTTTTAACAGCAGAGGTTACATCCAAGTATCAGTGTCCAGAAAAAGTCCTCTTACCGCACTCCTTCTTGGGCTCATCCGATCGGTCCTTGCAGTCCTTGACGGAGTCACACACCTTGGAGCTGTCGATGCACTCTCCGTTCTTACACAGGAACTTCAGGGGGCCTTCACATCTTGTGGCTGTGAGGGAACAGCAGAAGCTCGATCAGCATCACTATAAACTGGACTGACATGTATGTAGAAGCTGTTGCAAAGTGATTCACAAACTGATCCATCAAAAAGTGTGTGATGTCATATTGGATATCTCCAGTGGTTCACCAAATTACTGAAAGTGACAGCAATAAATACTCAGATATTCAAAATCACCCGACATACAGCTGAGAAAATGTGGTCCAGGTCTCAGTAGTAAGGCTACATCTTCTGTAACGTCATCTTGCAGTATGCTGGTAAATTATTAGTATAGTATTAGTATAAGTTATGAAATCAGCTTGTACAACTTCCATGAAATTAAACCCTTTTTAATACTATTTATGGCCAGCATTATGTAGTGGATCATTTTCTCTGTCAATCTAAAGAGGAATGAAGTCTCTGAATCAAAGTTGCCTTTGTATGTTTTATTCCTTGCAGGAGGAACGTTCTGACACAGCTTCTCAGGGAACTCTGTGACACAACGAAGCAACAGTCACAGTCTTCTTTATACACATTACACGCCTCTTAGTCACGGTCAAGCAAACAAAAGTGCTGATTCTGGTTTATACGACAACTTCAAAGAAGAAGACCCCTCTCCTTCTTCCCGGAAGGGTCAACCGGGACCTTGTGTGGAAAGCCATTAGTTTTACGACAGCAGGCTGTCTACCCCTTATTTTCCCATTGTACTAAATCGCTGTGAAACTCACCTTAGCTCTATTTTCATATAACACGACAGCACTTTATTTTACCATCAAAATAGTTTCTGCAACGGCCATTGTTCGTATTTACATTCTGTAATTATTTCCAGGAAACAACGCAGCAGGTAATCCAGCCATATTTATCTCATTTCTCAGTTCACTGTCTTCATCGAAAGCTGCTTCCAACGGATCAAAATATAATATTCATTTCATTTTTATCACCACGGTTCGCACCAAACACAATCGTTCATCAACCAGTTCTTTTTGATTTTCCGCTATTTTTTTGACAGCGGGCGAGTTTTAAATATTGAGGTGAATACTGAACAACCACATTGAGCTATGAGCTAAAAGACTGGTTCAGTGAAAATAATGTTCTATATTTCCTATCCATCAGTTTTCATGACATTTCAATCCACTATCAGACTTTAATTTAAACCACAAGCTGAAATACATCTAAAAGGTAGTGGGAGTAGGTGTTTTACTTTTTTTCGTGAATTTCCTTCACTTTTGCAACAAATACAGCGGTTCAAAGTCATCACTATTTATTTGAAAGCATTTCACAAAGGCAGCCATGTGCACCAGGCGGAGACACATTGAATCATCTGTTGAGCAGGAAGACTGATTCAAACAGAAGAGAAGCAGGCCGGTGATGACGGGTGATGACGGGTGTACCCACCGTTGACGCAGCCAGACTCGTCGCTGTGGTCCGGACAGTCGTGCACCTTGTTGCACTGCTTGGTGCCGTGGATGCAGGAACCATCACTGCACTGGAATTCATCGGGACGACACGTCAACAGGGCTGAAAGAAGCACGCACACACAGAAACACACACTTGAAGCTGGACTTGTAAATCCACTTTAATCCCTTCAAGAGGATCACAGCATCCTTTGGCCGAAACCAGAACAAGCCTTTTTTTATTATCACTTTTTCATTTTCTCCTTTCTAATCAGAGCAAAAACACATTTCAAAGGATCCTTTATAAAAGCATACATGACAGAGTAATCCAATATAGTCGTGTCTGCCTATGTATTGGGAGTCGGTGTTGGGTGCTGCCTGCGAAGAAGACAGTCAAACTGGACGCTTGTGATGGATGATTTCCAATATAGTAACGCCAAGATGGAGGCTGCATAAAGCTAAACCACATTTTATTACCAACCCGAGCTTTTCATCAACCTGGCCCAGTGTGCTCATATAACTCCTTTCTAAATCACACTAATTCCATTTCTAAATCAGACTAAAAAGCAATATATATGATTTAGTGTTATCACAAGATGAGCATTACAGAGGGAATGTAATGGAGACACGGCCGCTGTAGCCTTGACACACATGTGCACACACGCATGCACATACAAACACGTGACACTAATGGCATACTATTTATACCGTGTTTCTCTGTATATATAGCAGATGTGATAAGTCAGTTACCGAGGATTGCATAGAGACATGGATAAATCCCAATAGCATCACATTTATATGGCAACATAATCCCTTCCTAGACAGTAGAGCATGTGACTATAGCAAAAGTAGTGGCGTTAAATGGACAAATACGAGATTAGGCCTCCAGACCCCTCTCTTAACACAGGGATCCAGAGATTGATGTCTTCTAACTAAACATCAATCTCTTTGAAGTGCCTCTAATATGACGCCACAGAGAGTGAGAGGTGTGATGTGTGATGTGTGCACCACACATCTAGATAATGAATAGTGGGACTATCTGGGCTTCACACTCTGGCTTAGTGAGACAGGAGCTTCAGGGCTCCCCCATCCATGACCAGCTAATAGGAAAACCTGTTTTATCACAAGGCACCATCTTCACACTGTGTTTATCGACAGAAACACATTCTTCACCAGACACAAAAAAGAAAAAGAAACCTCACTCCAACTTCCACCACCGGGGAAATGTGCTAAATGGCAAAGTAACACTTCAGAAGAGGAATGGCATATTGGTTTTGTTTATTATTTAGATATCTATATGTTTTTGAAACAAACAATGGCGACGGTGCACTCGTTGCACAAAGATTTAAAATAATGGTGACCGTCAGTGTAACCATCTCCAAATGTGTCAACGTTTGACTGCTCTGAAGCATTCTCTAAACAAGATTAGTATAATAAATGTGTAATAAACTCAAATGTAATGTAACTTAATCAAGAATAAAATCCATAAAATGTCAAGTAGTAAGTAAATGGCGTCCAGCTATAGCCCCTTTATGGTTACTATTCTCTTATCTACTGAAACTCTACCTGGACCCAGTTACATATTCCATGTGCACAGAAACCCTCTCAGGCAGAGAAGATAACCTTAAAGGATGAAACCTTCACACAATGGAGAACGTACGAGCCCCTGCGAGGTAAAAAAGGTGCAACTATATGAAGGTATATGTGTGCCTTTATTAGCAGACAAAACAAAATGTTTTGAGAGTGAACTCACCCATAGAAACTCCAGGCTCATTCAGCAGCGTGGTCATAGCTTTTTGTTTAGAGAGCAAAGGTTGTTGATATCCACCCAAAAACATCTAGTTTCATCAGCAAAACTAACAAATAACGTATTCTCATTTTATATATATTTAAATACAAATGAGAAATTTAGACTCAAAATGTGTTGTTGTTTGTGTAATAAAGACACAAATATACCTTCATACACACACAAGTGCAGCCTAACAGGAGGACGGCAAAGAGCTGCCAAGAGACTCACGGCAGTCGGCCTCATCGGACTTGTCCTTGCAGTCCGGGTCTCCGTCACACTTCCAGCTCAGCCTCACACACTCCCCGTTGGCGCAGCGGAACTCTCCGGCCGTGCAGTTGGTCCGGCGGCCCGGCGGGTAGGGGACCCCGTCGCCGCCGCAGCGCTCCGGCCCTTCGTCTGAGCCGTCGGAGCAGTCGGGGTCTCCGTCGCAGCTCCACATGAGCGGCACGCACTCGGAGGTGTTGCAGCGGAGGTGGTTGGGCCCGCAGGTCAGAGGGGACGCACACTTGAGCTCGTCGCTGCCGTCGCCGCAGTCGTCGTCGCCGTCGCACACGTAGACGGTGGCCAGGCACTTGCGGTTGCCGCACATGAACTCGCCGCTGGGGCAGGCTTTGGCATCTAGAGGACGAGCAGAGAGGAACGCCACTCAGAGAGGAGTTTGAAGGTCGAATGAGGGCCTGCATTGTCTGTCTTTCTGGGGAATTTAATACTTTTATTTTAAAAAGCCTGTGATGAAGGGCTGATGAGATGTGACAATCACCCCTGTGCTTCAGGTTTTGTTCGCAGCACATTAAATAAAAGTATCTGTAGGTAGAAGAAAGGAGATATCTTATGAGCTCAACGTGGGGACACAGTGACAGATATGAGTTTCTCACGTAGGCTGAAAGTCATCAGAACGGAGGAAGAGACAGAAAGAGGGAGCAGGGAAGATGGAGAGAAACTTCCTCTCCGGTGTAGCGAAAGAACATACTGTATCAGCAGGTCCTTCTCCTCCCTCTGTCTGGTACTTCCTCCTCTTTCAAAAGATATCTCTCTTACTCGTGTGTTTGTTTAAACTTGGCTCATCTTTCTCTTGATGCTGGTTATCAATAAATTGTATGTTAGAGCACAAATATCTCTCTGCGGGAAGGAAAAGTGTTTACGGCAACTACGTCTCCACTTCACAAGGCCAACCTGACGGCTTCTGTAAGTCTCTCTCTCTCTCTCTCTCTCTCTCCTCAAGTCTGTCCAGAAGCGCTCCGGCTGCGAAGAGAGTTCAGGTTTCCACTGTGAGCCCAGAGCAGCACAGGTAGAAGTAGAATTAGATAGTTATACAAACCGCAGGGAGTTCAACGCTCACACTTTGACTCTTGAGGCTGTTTACAGGAAGTGGATCTCTGTTTTACAACATTCTCCACAGAACCAGCCCTTTGTAAAGCGAGTGCTTATTGTCAGTCAGGATTGGATGTTCTGATCAAAACAGGGATCATCTTTTCAATCGCTAGAGAATAAATCAGTTTGAAATGCTCTGAACATGAAAGGCATCCACATTTAATCATCAGTTAAAAATGAGGATAAGCGTAGTCTCGTGTCCTTGGTTGACTGTTTAAAACACTGCAGCCAAGCAGATTCAAAACGGCCTCAGAAGATAAGTACACATGGAATATATCAGTAGAGAGGAACATCGCATGTATTCCTATGTGCCGAGTTAAACCGGGGGAACAGGTGCAGGACGGGGTCCCGATGCTATCCTCTGAAGGTGTACCATATGTGGATGTCCCTTTCAATGTTGTCAGCGTGTAATCAGTTCCCTGGTACCGACATGATTGCCGCAGAAGCAGCTGACACACGAATTACAAGTGTCAAGATTCAGTTCAGTAAAGGGTTCATCAATATTAAACAAGCTGCATCGGATTCTGATGTGCTCCATAACTACTGTCCCTGTTATGCCTCCACGCCAACTCCATACTAATGTGGCACTAAATAATTAAGGAGGTTCAACAGCATGTACATTATTACAAAGTGGGCAGACCAGTACACGAGTGGCCTGGTTTCACTGGAGAGTCTTTGTTTCCCAGTGGTGGATTAATCTTTGGAGCAACTTTAACAAGTCGTCTGTTTCCAATGACAACATTTGGTATGGTTGCTTGAATACAAGCAGAAAAGTGGAAAAGTGGATATGTAAATATTGACTGTATGTACATTTTGCATGTACATTGTGTACTATACAACATATCATATTCATGCAGACACAGAAATGTCTGTTATGTATGGCCCCTTCCTCAATAGCTTGCAAAGTAAAACCTGTACTATGAATTCCATCCAATACCATCATGGTACTCACACACTTTACTTTCATCAGCGGCTTTAATGATTTTTTTTCCCAGCAGCAACCAGTGGCTAGAGGTGACTGTTCATTCTACTCCCATTAGCATTTCAGCTGATGATTGAGTGTGTGTGTGTGTGTGTGTGTGTGTGTGTGTGTGTGTGTGTGTGTGTGTGTGTGTGTGTGTGTGTGTGTGTGTGTGTGTGTGTGTGTGTGTGTGTGTGTGTGTGTGTGTGTGTGTGTGTGTGTGAATAGTGCACAAAGGAACTTCCAGGTAAATATATTATAATATTGTGTGCAGGAGGAAGGACAGAGGGATCCGTGAGATGAAAAAATAAAGACATCAGTGTTGTGGTCCAGCAAGTAAAAACTGAGTAATGCATCTTTCATCTGCACACGCTTAATACCTCTGAGCATATCCGTCACTGTCCGTGCAGCTTAACGTCCTCACAGCGTTCACATCGATATCACAGACTTAAACTGAAGGGACAGTTCAGAGCTGAGGTCCACGCCTCACTAGGGAAATAGCTCGGCAGATGACCTTTACCGCGATGCCACACAAACATTTACAGAGGAAACACTGCTGGAAATGAGAAGAGACAAGTCTCTCATGTACAGTAACGACCGAGAGAAGATAATGGAGGACACGGTGGGAGGGTTTTAACCTCCTCTCTGACATCCTTACTGACTGAGAAGGTCAGCTCGGGAGGCCCAATGAGGAAGGTATAGATTGGGCACGGAGAAGAGACAAAACACCCACCTGTCTAGATTTCGATTAGCGGTAGGATTTGTTTGTCGGAGGATGCACATTACTTCTGTAAAACGGTCCTGTGTGAAAGCTTCATCGGTGGGGATGCACAGTATCTGCCAGAGACAGCTGTGAGCGGTGCAGGGAGTAATTGTTGGCCTCATACTATCCAAGCATCATTAAATATGAATCAGGAAACACGCAAGAATACAACTCCACAGAACGGGTATGTGCACAGGCCAGTCAGGCAGCTCAATGTGAAACTGAGTGCAAATGCAAACACACACGAAAACACACAAATCCAGACTCCGCCTCCGATGTTTCGCAGTGATTCCCGCAGACAGGCGTGCTCACGAGAGAAGCCTGGAGATTAAGTGCACATTAATCTCCACATCACTGAGGGTTGAGGACAGTTCAACTTTTTTAGCACAGCCGCTGTTGAAGTGCTGCTTAATGTAATGTTGATCAAGGAAAGCTTCCTCTAGTGAGGGCTAGATTCTACTTAATACATAATTTAGCATGTGGAAGACTCAATTAGCAGGATGCCTCTGCTGGATTTACTCTGAGTCTGTGCTGGGCCATTCGCTCTGTACATTTCTACAAATATTGAATGTATTTTGACTCTAAATCTGTCCTTCTGTACACATTACATCTGTTGCATCTGTCCATCCTGGAGAGGGATCCTCCTCTGTTCTCTCCTGAAGGTTTCTTCCCTTTTTCCCCCCTGAAGGGTTATTTGGGAGTTTTTCCTGATCCGATGTGAAATTTTGGGACAGGGATGTCTATGTGTACAGATTGTAAAGCACTTTGAGACAAATTTGTAATTTGTGAAATTGGGCTATTACAAATAAACTGAATTGAAAAAAATAGAATTAATAGCAGAGTGCACCGGGGATAACTCGGTAGGTTCCAGTCTTTTATTGGGGAGTAAGATGTCTCTTTGTGAGTGTAAATGTAAATGTTTGACTTGTGCTTTTGCCTGTTTGGTCAGATTGTGTACAGACAAACTATGTTGTGGTTGGAACGTAAAGAGCAACAACCAAAAGATGTGTGTGCTTGTGGATTCCTGACACGTGCATGCAGAATGAATGCTGATCATCAAAAGTGGAATCAATCTGCACTTCAGTAATCCAAGAAGTAAAAATGGGTTTACAAATGTCAGATGTTGTGTCTTCTGACAGTTCCTCATTGAGTTAAACCAAAAGTACTGACACTTAACAGCATTTCACAGCATCCATCCCCCCCTCACTACATTGAGTAACAAAATACCTCATGTCTGTGCCCAGTTGTTACCTGTTCTTCATTATTCATCACCAGTCACAGAGACAACTAAGACATCTTATAACCAACCACCACCTCATTGACCCCCAGGGAGGATAGTAGTCCAGTGGAACACGACTTGATGTGTTACTTCAGGTCACCCAGGCGGTCCAAATGATTTATGTGTCCGTGTCATTTATATGTCGGTCATGTCTATAAATATCGGTCATGTCCATAAATTGTGGTTTGTACAAGTCAGTCTGAAGAGAAAACGTAGCTGCATCTGCCGATGTCACACCAACTATGAATTGTGGGAGGTTCACTCAAATGTATTGAGATGACGGTGGAGTCTGTCTAATGCTTTTCAAGTGTTGTGGAGTTTCCATCACTTCTGTCTATGATAGGATTGTGAGGAAAAGAGATGGTGCAAAGCGTAAAGCTCTGACCACAGTGGCCAGATGTGCAGAGGTTTAAAAACTAGCCAGTAGATGCAGACAGACAGCATTCCTGGAGGATTTTTTGTTTCTTTAAGCACCAAAAATCAGAAAATGCAGCTCCTGAACGAGTGCTTTTACCACTTACAGACCATCTTTAACATGATTGAACAAACATGTAATCACAATGACATGGCAGCTTCTTTAGTTTAATGCAACCGGTTTATCTGCAACAATGGTGATTGTGCTGTGGAGAGGGCAGACAGTGGAGCAGCATTTTAGTTTCTTGTTTACACTTGGGGAGTCCCTTCAACATCTGAAGCTCATTGGTGCTGACACTTCCCATGTATTCATCAATACTTTATATGAACTGCACCCAAAGATGATTTGTTACTACATTTGCAGCCGAGCCTTTGGCCAGTGGGAGCAAAATGCAATTGGATACACACACTGTTCATAAAATTGTTAACATTTTTATTTATACAGCTTACAGCTTGCTTAACACTGCTTTGAAGTAAATTCCCTCACTGGCCGTGTGCCAACCGCGAGCACACGGGCAAACTGAGACACACAGGTCACGTCTGTAGATGTAAGAGGTCTGAAGCCTCCTGTCGGCAGTACTTAAGAGTAATACAGCAAGCGGCGGCTTTGACACCATTATCGTCCGTGTGCAGTTATAATTCTGGAAACAACATCAAAGTTTGCATTAACACAAGAGTACGTAACACGATAACTACACAGAACACCCCTGAGACGGTCACATGGATTATGCTAAATGAAGCTACAGCGTAAGTTCAGTCAGAAGATCAAACTCTTGCAACCCCGTCATCTCATTCTCATACATCACCAATCACTTCTCATGCACGCTCTCTCTTATTGAATTGCTGTCAGCGCTCGGCGCTGTCAATTATGACCCCAGCTGGTCGCCTCTATCTATCAAGCACAACGAAACAATGACATCGTAAGCCGATCAGCTTTTAAATATGACTGTCTCTCTACCTTCAGTTCATTCATGTTTAACGCATCCCTCCACTTCCCCATCTCCGCCCAGTCTCATCAACTCCTCCTTCTCTCATCATCATCATCATCATCTCCACCACCAGGTCTGGACTACATGGTGGGATTTATCTTCTTGCTGATCGGGCAGACGGCCCTAATAACAAATCTCCCTGTAGAGTCCAAGCGCCAGACTTTATCATCACATCTGTTAATAATACACATTATCCTTTCTTCATCTGACTGGTCCCTCCTGATGGAAATGTTTTCTGTGAATGTGTTTCTACGGTGTCTTCATATAATAGCCAGGCAATGCAGTATGGGCAAGGGCCGTCTAGGTTCGGACATCAATCATCAAATAAGATGAACTCCTTGTTATGTGAATATTAAACTACATCCTGCATCGGCACTACCATTGGTATTGGGCACCGATGCGATGCAGCAAAATAAACCTCTGTCTTTAAGTCTCTGGGCTGGACCACAAACTCACTGTGTGGTACTTACAGATTGAGCTGCTGTGACAAAACAGTTCAAAGCTTCTTACACTTGATTTTAGACGTTGTCTCTGAGGCTGGCAGTGGGATTAATCAGTGTCCAGATAAACTGGAATGTGCAGCACTCAATAACTGGTGATGTTATCGAGCGCTGCGCTGCGCTGGTAGTAGACTTCTCCTTCCTGGTCCCGCTTAGTGGCATTTACCTCTGGAGGGATTGTGGCCTCTGGCTGGCTGGGCGGCCGCCTGCCGCCTGCCGCCTGCCGCCTGCCGCCTGCCGCCTGCTGCCTGCCCGCGTGTCACTACTGAGAAGCTTAAGGCTGCTGCATCAATACGGATATTAGAATGAAAAAAGGATTAGCACAGGCGAGACTGGGTCTCAATGAACAGCGCAGTGAAAAGCCATCCAAGCTAAGAAGGTCTTAAGTCAATGGAATCACTATCAACTCGGCGTGAGACTGAGAGGCCACTTTGAGGAGGGGAGTCACTGACAGGCCACTTGGCTGACCTGGCAAACAATACCCGTATTACCTGACACATTTTAAAAATGTGTACTGTCTATCATTCAATAAGGAGATGGTAAATATATATTCAAGAGGGGAATTTCGCAGATTTCTGTTATAATTGTATGCCCAGTTGGTTTTGGCTTAGTCTCTAAATAAATACTCAAACTTGTGTATCCTTGAAAATAAACACAAATTGCTTAAACGCCAGAGAGGCATATTCTCCTCACCCACACACAAACAAGTGACAGGGAACAAATGCCTGAAAAGACGAACATCATCGTTTATATCGGATAATAAGGAGATGGCTTTTTTATTCCTCCCTGCATTTACTGCCACGTGCTCATGATCTTCAAAGTCTGCACACCCCACAGCTCTGTCGCCTCAATCAATTTTTTTTATGCGAAGAAGCAAGGGAACGAGAGAAAAGAAGAAGCCGATTCTTCACGGCGCCTCAGAAGTAGGGCAAGGATAGTCCCTGCAGGGGGGGGGGGGGGGGGGGGGGAGGACGGTTGAGTTGTTTGATTGGTTGGGTAGGAGTTGGTGTCATTTCTGATGGTTGCAGTTGAAAGTCTGAAGAATCAAGGTTCAAGATGTGGCGACAGAAACCTCCAGATAGCCACAAAAATCTCTGATACACAAAAAGAGTAATTTCACATCAAATATGACTTTGTTGTCAAGTGCAGATGATCAAAAATTAAAATGCAGTCGGCAGCGTAACATTCAAGTCAAACCAGCAGTAATAATGGTGGATCTTTGAGTTAATTTACTTTATAGTGGAGAACTAACTTCATTAAACTCACCAGATGCACAGTCAGCCTCATCCGCCCCGTTCTCACAATCCTTCTCCCCATCACATCGCCATGACAACGAGACACACTTGTTGGTGGATCCCCCACAATCAAATTTCTCTGGCGGGCACGTCTGTTTGCCTGTGGGCAGAAATGAAAGAGAGAGGGAGATTACGGCATTGGCTTCGTGGTCCCACAAAGAAGAACTACAGACACCGATGGACTCGATTTCTTTCACCCCCGAGATGCAGTTAAAACCACCACACTGGCCAATTCCTTTTTTATATCTGAGCCGCCTCGAAAGAGGCATGCTGAAACATCTAGAAATACTTCAAATGCACAGTTGGCTGTAAAGAAAAATAAATGACAAGCCCCCCTCCTCCTTTTCCTGCCAATCTGCTTTAGTTGGCAGCGGGTCGGCTTGATCCAGATTACAGAGCATGTTGTTAATTAAACATCTTTGCTGACAGAGCAGCCGGAGGGCTCCCAGTACCAAGGGGTCAGCCTTCATGACAAATGATTTCACTTTTTGATACATATATAATATTTATATTTAACAATAATTCACAATGTGTTGTATTGTCACCTGCAAACCCCAAAGGCGTCCCAGCTGATCTAATTTGAATTTTAAAGGGATTTCAAACTGGATGCCGTTTAACATTATTGTATATGGATATTATCACAATGTCCTTTTTAGATGTAACTTGTATTGCTTCCCCGTGAACATTGTGTGCATGCAGACAAAGAAAGGTTGCCAATGTCTGACATGCTGTAATCTGAGAGAACTCATAACCTTCCCTCGCAAAAGCAGAAGTGGCAGCACCTGCGTGCAGCTGGAGGAGCAGTTTGTGTGACGCATATTTACTCTGCAAAAACGTCAACTTGTTGTTCGACCTCTGAACCATTCATGACAAAAGAGCTCTGACCGTGCAGCAGAATAATTAGCGTCTATTCAATAAAACACTGACATTTCACCTTTTTTTCTAACCAAGTTTATTTCTCACAGGGAAATAAATTAGATTAATTTATCCATTTAATTCTTTCAACTATTTATCCATTACTTTTAACTATATATTTCAACCACATATCCATTATGTTTAGCTATATATTATAAGTTTTATAACTATATATATCCATTAATTGTACTACTCTGGCCATTTATCCATTACTTTAAACAAACATAACCATTTATATATTTTATATATATATATATATATATATATATATATATATATATATATTAATTGTAAATGTGTATTTTAAATGTGTATTTAAAGCACATCTGTTCATATGGAAATGCATTTGTTAGAAGATAAAATGTCATTCCTTTTTATCTAATGTAAATTCAATATGCAGTAGATTTGAATTATTAAATAACCAACTGTATTTTCCATAGAAACTAAAGAGTGTACATTTTAGGGTGTATTTTACGTTTAATCTGGGATGTGTTTTTTCTTTTACTGTGACTAAAAGGTTTAAATATTAATGTGTGCGTTCTACAGAGTAAATGTATGTTCAATATGTAAAAGATTAGTGTACTTGCTACATCGTGCCACCAGATTTTGGGAACTAATACCAATATTTGAGTTTCAAAATCATATATATTGGATATTATTGTATTCTTTTGAGAATAGTTTTCTTAGTTATTGAACACGTTAAAATTTTGAATAAATGTTATCATGATGGAAGGCCATTTTTGATATTGTGTTTTAAACTGTCTATAACATTATAATAAACATAAGCAAATATATTGATGATGTACATTAAATTAAAGAAGCCAACTTGGGCTACAAGTATTGGTAAGCCGGAGAAAGAGATCTCCATCTCTGTGGCACCAACGGGATAAGCGGCATTTGCACGTGTGTTATTTTGATCTCACACGGTTTGCCACACATAACCAGTTTGTGATGCCGCACATGCAGAGGCTTTCGTCAGTGAGCCATAGACTCGATCACCATCGTGTTACCTCATTCAGTGATAGACGGTGGATTAACAGGCATTCATTTCAATAAAAATCTTTGAGATTATCACTTTAACATACCAGAAACAAACATTTATTTTCAGGAATCCTTAATGTTAGGTATTACATATATATTAAAAACATTGTACAGCAAAAGCCTAGACTTCACAGTGACCGCAAACATGTTATCAAATTTGTTTTCTGGTCAAGTTGTTGGTATTTTGCGATAGTGACAGGGTGAGTTACAGGTAATAGATGTCATCAAAATTGGAATCGTACCCCTCTAATCTGCTTTGGGAATATTACATTGCCTCTTTGATTTGCTTTGTTCATTTTAAAGAAATTGGATTAAAGCGTCGGTGTGAGGTGTCGAGATGGGGCCTGAAAAGAGGAGTGATGAATAAGACCGACTGCCACTCTGAGGACGCCGTGGTCGCTCATCTCTTTCAAGGCACTTTCCTGTTCTGGTCCCATGGTCGTGAAATGAATTCACAAATGAGTGACAGCGAGGCCAATCATGTTAGGCCAGAGTGTCGGGTTTGGCCATGGCTCGGAGGAGGAAGGAACACTTCCTTTCACTGGAGGCCAGCGCCAGACTCTTGACCTGGATGAGAACTGCAACAAGGAGCTTGTGTCGTGCATGAAGAGGAGAAGTGCCGTTATTTTCTTGTTACTCAACGGCCAACATATAAACGTCCATTCAGATAGATCTGAAGCCAATACTGACTTATATGATATATTGGCCTGTCCAATAGAGAAGGGGACCGCCATGCATTAGATGACGTCTGAAGGGCTGAAAGATGAACCTTCGTACTCTCAGAGGATGTGACAGAGCCGAGGTGGGGAGAGAATAATGGAGAGGCAGCGAGTGCCTGGGGAGACGGAGCAGTGAGAATGGCTGATGCAGACAGGCCCTGACCCCACACGCACACACACACACACACACACACATACACACCACTGCAGTGCTGTTACAGCAGATAACTTGTTATCACTGCATATTGAGGAGTATTCAAATATTTTGTCTAACAATGTCCTTCAGTGAGTAAAACAGCAGCAGGATATTAAGAAATAAATGGAGTGATCATCGGTTAACCTTTTCCACCTACCAGCTAAGACTTAGCCATTCATTTCCCTCATGATGAATGTACGAGGTTAAGACATAAAATATTTTTTTCATTTCCTTTGTTTCCGTTATATGTGTAAGAAAGTTTGCGTGAGAAAAGGGTGTTGGGACGACTGAGACAACTGTTCCCTCTAAAATGTTTTTTCAGTCCCTACTTTTTAGACACAGCTGCCAAGAGTGCTAAGTGAGCAAACAAGCTTAATGAGGATTGAAGAAACTAACACGGGGAAGGAATGATTAGTTGAAATGAATGATTACAGCTGAGTCTGGGAGGTAGTACAGAAAACATTTCTTTTAAATGTCTGAGATGAGAGAGGCTAAGAGCTAGAGATCTTTGAGAGAGGAAATAACATGCTTTCTGAATATAATTCAACCAATTATGTCTGAGAAGGACGTGACGGAGAAACAAGAATCAGCCCAGCAGATTGAGAGATGGAGAGAAGAGAAAAGAAAAGTATGAAAGGAAAAAAGGAGACAAGCTGCGGCGTGACCTTTCAGGTTCTTATCCTCGGCAAACTCGAAACTATCCACACCAAGCGGAAAGAGATGAAGTAGGAGAGGCAGAAGGGATGAAGGAGGAGAGACAGGCAGAGCGAAGAGCAGAGTCTGAAAACTGTACCGAGCTGTCCAGTCCTTTTAACTTCCGACACTTTAATGAACCGTGAAGTCTGTTCCTCCCCGAATCCAAGAAAATAAAATCTAACTTCAAAATGACCACGCAGTGGTAACTCACTGCCCGTCTGGACGGCTATTGATTAGAGACACGTCACATTTAGGTAATGGGGTTTTAGCTTGAGAAAGAAGAACCGTAATAAAAGCCAATTACTCATAGACAAACTGACTGCCTGGCTGTTGTTTAGCACCAGAGTGAAGCGATAAGGATTCATCTCTATGTGGCTCTTTGGCAGGAGATCTGTTTAGAGCTCATCAGCTCTTACTCACGGCAGTGTTCGTCTAGACAGGTTTAATAGCTCCGCTTTTCATTTGATCATCACGATTGACCTTGTTATTGCAGACAGCCTTTTACCCTAAACTTGGCTTTCAGTGAAGAAGTAGAGACTCCTTAATTTGTCCGTTGTCACCAGGCATGTGATAAAACACGGTGATAAAGGAACGCCTAATAAATACTCTGGAGCAAAGAAATGGTGTGAAACTGATCGGACCAGCTTCATGACAAATGTAACACGACACTACGAGTTCCTGAAGTACTCATTTGCAGCCTATTCACATGAATTAATGGATATTTTTCTGCCTATAGTTCATAATAAAGAGTTGTTCATCTTACAGCTAGTTCTTGACAGCTTCTATGTGTGGATGATATAGCTATTTGCTGTTAGTAACATGTACTGCTTAAAATGAGCAGATCTTGATGTCTCACAAACCTTCTATCTGAGTCATTCTCCCCATTATTCCCACCACCTGAGATATAAGATGTTGATAGACTCTGTGTGGCTTTGTGAGCATCTTTCTGGGTCTGAGTCGGTCAAGGTTTGGGTTCTGGTGGTTAATGAGATAGCTCAGCTTCTCTGCTTTATAGAAAAGGCACAAAGCGCTCCAAAAACATGAGTCGTACTCAGATGCAGCGCTTCATTACACCGGGTTAGCGTGGCCATGTCCTCCTCTCTGAATTATAGATCGGCTACAGTGGAAAACACTTGCTGCTTGCAAACTACAAGATGGAAGATTTTTATTTTCTGGAAAGCGTATAATCAATTAATGCGCTGTGGCATGTATCTTTACTTAATATTAAGAGCTGTGCCTGAGCTCCCCGAGTGTGACAGCTGAATAAAAGCAGACTAATAGTTGTGCTTTTAAATATTCTTCATGTTTTTTTCTTTTTTTAAATGGGCAATTAATACGTCCTTGACTGGTTGCCAGTTTATCACAGTGCTAACCATTAAAATAATATTAGGAAAGTCCAATCAGTGGACATAAACACAGTCTTGCTGTTAATTGACAGCACTGGCTTTTTTCCCCAGTAAATTATGTGAACTTGTTCCAGCTTCTCAAATGTGAGGATGTAATGCTTTTAAATCTCTTGTGACTGTCATCTGGGTCATTGACAACAAAATGGCACTGTGGGGTTTTGGAAATGTTCAATAATTCAAAACCTTTTCCAAAAGAAGAAGAACTGTAGAGTTATAATTAGATGCAATGCTACTGTCAGGAAAAGGTTAGGTTATTTTATTTCAGTTATATGCAGGTGAAGACAGTTCGCTCTTAGGAACTCTATCATATCAAGTGTTTGTGTAAAAATGTGAATTGTATTATTCGCCTCAAATTAAAACAATGTCAGACTCTACTATTAATGAGACTTTCATCAACCGTGGTTCTGAGTTAATTACATAGTAACTTGCAAAATAAAGACTTTAATAGCCCACTTCTCCACAAAAAAGGACATACACACACTGAAACGCACATTGATGTAACGTTTAGTATGTGTAGTGCAAAATATTTACCAAGAACATCTTTCTATTAAAAAGGTCTCCCTAAGAAAAAGCTCAACGGTGTTGAGGCTCATTATCGACAACTTGGTTTACAGGAAGGGATTTCCATCAAAACTCCTTTGAGACAAAGTATCCATAATACACTACAAATTACATATCACTTGAGAAGACCAGATTTGGCTATACTAATTGGCAGATTTAAAAAGAAAAACTACATATTTTTCCACATTTCCCAAATATGCACCCGTTAGGGTTTCTCCTTGAGAAAGATGAGACACTGAAAGTCTGTCAACCTTTTTTAAAGCAGAAAGGGCACACTGACATGCAAAACTGAGCTGTACTCAGCAATTTAGTCAGAAAGTGTGAAGGAGCTAACACCTTCCCTCTCTTGTTAAATCCTTCACAAAGGGCCTCGGGCCACTACACCCAGAGAAATGCCCCCGCTCTGGTCCGGAGCAGAGCAGCTTCCGCACAGCTGGCTGCAGCGGCCCCGTTTCTACCATCACACATCAATCGAATACAAAAACTATGAGCTCTGGCACTTCACGGGCCTCCAAAGTGTCGTTCATTTCTCGGGGCTCATGAGTAACTCGCCCAGTGCGGCCCGAATTTGAATTCTTAATAAAGCAGTGTAATGCTACTCCAGCGTGTAATTAAGAATCCACTCAGTGAGCCAGAATGATTGTGGCACAGATGTCTATAGCACTGGGTCCAATATGTCTTGTAGCTTCCTGTGTGTGTGTGTGTGTGTGTGTGTGTGTGTGTGTGTGTGTGTGTGTGTGTGTGTGTGTGTGTGTGTGTGTGTGTGTGTGTGTGTGTGTGTGTGCAAATATGTGTGCAAAAATAATGAAAAACAAGACCAGGGTTGTTTGCATGTGAAGCACAGCTTGTCTTATCTTTTCAGCATAACTGGAGCATGATGCATTCAGGTGTACGCTGTGCTATATGTAATTAACCCGTGTAAGACGGTTGTGCACCCACTGTTCTCTGTTATTTACATAATGGCACATTTCATATCTCAAGCACGTTAAAGATTGGATGCAGTCTGTGTGAAATGCCGCCCTTCCCACAACTGTTAAGACGGTAACACAATTATCACTCTAGCAAAGTCTAATTGATAAATGTGAAGCTTGGGAGCTTTTGACTATAAAGTGAAATGTTGCATGGGATTGAAGTTTTAAGCCAAATGCTGATACTGGGGGAATTTTAGACTGAAAATGAAGCTTTAGTGTAAGTTCAGTCAGGAGAAATACACCTAAGGCCTGTAGTTTATTTATCATATACTCCCATTCACTCCTCTTATGTATGCTACCTCCTACCTCCTAGCTCCCTTTCTCCTGATCAGCTGACCTCTACCCAATAGCACAGCAGCACAGCAACACGCAGCCTATCATCTTGGCGCCCTCTCTTTTTAAATATGATTTTTCTTCCCGCCTTTTAGCACGTTCATGTTGCTGTTTCCCGCACCACACCACCATCGGGTCTTAAACTTCAACAACTTGTTTCATCATTTCATCGTTTCATTGTTTCATTGTTTCTTCTGCCTAATCAGTCACCAGCATCAGTGTCTTTGATTGCAGCTCACAGCAGACACCCCTGGATTAGACATCTCCCTGTTTATAATCAATAAACAATTAGCTGTTCTACATCTGATTTGTCTTCCTTGATTGGAATGCTAAATGTCCGTGTCATTTTTTTTGGGGGGGCTATTACAGGACATGTACCAGTAAACGAGATGAATGAGATAGACGATACGAGAGCCTGGCACAAGTAGCTTGGTTGCTGTTGCTTAAGATGCTAAATGCATATTTGTACAACCTCCATGCTCGAGTCTCTTTTCTCTCCGGTTCACTTATCACACAGTTGGATTCTCTCAAACAGAAAGACATCTGTGATGAAGTCGATCTCATTAGCAACCCCTCTTTTCAGGATACAGCCTCAATTAGACACTTCTCATCTGAAACACATAATAAGCAGCGCTGCAAAGCATTGAAGACTGCTTGTATTACAGTCTGCCCTTTACAGGGGAGCAGGAGGACATTAGTGTTTCCATTGCGCCTCCAGCACAATACAAATATATCAAATATCTCTCTACACCTTAAGATACCTAAATAAAATATGTGTTTGTGTCAAAATAAAGAATCTATCCTGAAAAAAAAGACAGATAGAAACATAAACACAAACAACAATGTTCAATATTGGTGTTCAGGAGTTTTACATCACCAGTCAATACATCAGGGATTTCCATATAAATGGCTTTTTTCTCGGCCCAGATCTCCATCTCCTCATTCTGCATCCAAGAGATGAATCGTTCCTTCATTTATCTTTAATTGGATTTCCAATATAAACGTGTTATCCTTGAGAGGTCCCTTTATGTCTCCTTTCTCGCACTCAACTTTCTGGGGTGGCATCAGAAGCTTTGCTCCGCTGCTACATTATTCATTGAACAGACGCACACATCCGCAGACAACAAAATGGACCAAAACAAAAGTGAATATTTTCTGAAAGATTTGTTCGACTCTCTTGATTCATTTCCCGTGCCGTCTGATGCAATTTAATTCCCTCCCACGATAACGTTAATAATTGGTTTAAAGAGCATTATAATGATGGGTGGGCCAAAAGTGTCAGTTCCAAACTAGTGAACGATGTTGATGATGTTGTTTAATCAACCTATAACCAAGGCAAGCTGAGTCATTCTTGTAAAGTTCTCCTCTTGAACACAAACACGCCTTGAAACGCCTGTTGGGGAGGACAGATTTCTGCAACTATCCTCCAGTGACTGGATGCTCTGTGCTTCTTCCCAGGACGTATTCATCAATTCAGTGTGTTTTCTCTTGTTACAAGATAGCTAGCAAGCAGCCATGGGAGAAAACAAGATGAGCGTTTCAGAAAGAAAGAATACAATTATTAACTGCTTCAAGCCTCCCACACTCGAGGCCCTGCCTGGTTGTGGAAGCGTCAGGTCACCTACAGTAACCCCATCAGAGCCTGTGTGTGTGAGTGTGTGTGTGTGTGTGTGTGTGTGTGTGTGTGTGTGTGTGTGTGTGTGGGTGTGCTAGACTGGCACAGGCTACAAGTGAGCCAGCCAGCGCTCCTCGGCTCCAGCAGCTTGGCAGAGAGGTATTCGAGGCCTTTCTCTGCACTCTCCATCAGACGGCTTTGAGTGTTGAAGTGTGTGGGCGCGTGGAGGCAGGGGAGGCGGCTGAATGGCAGCTGGAGCCGAGATAACAAGGTAAATTAGCGACCCGAATACAGGTTGTACGAGAGTGAAATTAAATCGTGTCTAAAACGACTGACATGAAGACGTGTCGACGCAGAAAATGCCACCATATTAAGCCAGCCACCATTTCATTTTGCTTGGTGTAAAACATCTAACGGACAGTAGCAGTACATCCCACTCTGCCTCTTATGTCCTCCAGTCCAGTTCAAAGTAACACAGTCAACAATTCAGAGGAAGGGAAATTCCAACCTGATATTCATTTCTATGGTTTTGTCAAAAAAAATGTTATCAATAATAATGTTAATGTTGATCGTGAGCTCTGATTCATAACTCAGGAACATCCCCATAAAAACATTGAATAAGGAAGAAGACACCCAAGCATTCTTACATATTCAAAAGAAGAAGTAAAGGGGAGCAATATGATCTGTTTCCAAACCATCTACCTTCATGTATCCGTGTGCACGTTGCACCTAATGTACCGAGCATAAATGCAAGATTGTTCAGTACAAAGAGGGATTATAACTGAATGTATGAGTGCACTCAATTTCAGTTTATCCTTAAAATAGCCGATAGTGGTTTAGATCTTAAACCTGAAGAGTTAAAACCATGCAGCAGACTCAGAAAGCAGTAAGACCCGAGTTTGAATAGACTTGAAGCATCCTTTAAAGATGTCCTTGGTGTTTCACTTACTGCAGGTCTCCTCCGCCTCATCAGAGCCATCGGGACACTCTGGTTCCCCGTCGCATCGCCACCGGCCCGGGACACACTGACCATTGAGGCAGGCGAACTCTGCGGGGGCGCACGTCTTCCTGGCTGCTCAGAGACACAGACAGAGAATAACAGTGAGAAGACAACATGACTCCGTCATGAAACTGGTCGCATTAATATTTGAATGCCAGTAATCGTCGCTCTTGTCAGAGATCAGGCTCACCTTCACCCACACTACTCCGAGACAGCGCTCCCATTTATCATCTCCACTTTCCCTATTTTCCTTACTCGTATTCAACGTGCTGTCTCCGGCTCTCCTCCCCTTCAACTGCTTATCTCCAAATGGCTAACCTCTCTTTCTGATTTTCCATCACACGGCAGTTAAACGGATGCCGATTGCTGAGCACCGCAAGCTCAGAGAGGCTTTTAAACCCGTTACCTCCTAAACCTGTTTACCACGGACCGCTACAACCCTGCAGGGCCACAGGGCAGATGAACATGTCAGGCGTGCAGAGAATTGGAAATAAAAAATAAAAATGTCATTTGAGCATTTTAAAGATGGAAACTGAGAGTGATCAAAACGTTCCGGTCAGGGCCGAGAGCTCATGACGGTGACTACTCAAATCGTGCTAACCCTCTGTGTTTGCAGAGTAACGCACTCAAAGAAGACTCTCCACCTGTAGCAACGAGGCTGCCATCTCGGCCAGTGAGCCAGAAGCAGACAGAGGCGGCCTGTTGGTCCGAGAGGACCTGCAGCACAGTGTAATAAATCACTGGCTTAAAGGCCCCAAGATCAGCTCTCAGGGCGGGTGTTGTTACACGGTCACAACAGTTCCTAAACTGGCCCCATCGTGGCTCTGATGCTGCAAATTAGATCCAGCGTTTAGAGATGTGCAGGGAGCTTAAGCTCAGCTGAGGGGCTTTGAGGAAGGAGAGCGTTGATTCTTCAAGAGCCTTTGCTGCGCTGACACTCACCTAACTCTCTTCTCACCTCAACTCCTGCTCTTCTCCAATGTTATAACTAAAGAGCATCAAGGTGTCAGTGGTAGTTTAAACATGGTGGAGGAGTTTTACAAAATATGGGTTCCACCATACCAGTTAGTTACAACATAGACGTTGTAACTTTTACATACAGATCATTCCTTGTTCCTCAATGGTTTTAAAAATGGTCCGGACTAAATATGGAAGAGCAAAATGTCGTAACGTTTGTGACACTGACATGCACATCGAGTTGTGCAGTTAGCAATGAGCTGCCAGTATTCCTCAGTACTACCTGTTAATGGTTGAATAGCTCCAGAGGCCCTCACGCCTATCGGACGTCATATTTGCTTTTTAGCTGCATTCCCTTAAGATGGACGTTTCTGCCGGCCCAACTCGGTTAATGTGTAAATGTTCAGGTGTTGAATTCAGTTAAATCTTGTCAGCAAGATGGAGGGTTTCCAGATAAGTTTGTTCTGCAGGTATTATTTATGACTATATTTATGTGTGATCCAGCATTCCATACCTCAGTAAACATTATCTAAGTACAACAGAAGCAATCAAAGTAATTATCGAATTATTAAGGTAACCAAATAGCATGTATACATACAAAAATAAACTAGTATACATTTTTATTATTATGTTGCAGCGGCTTTCTCTCCCAAAGAGGTTGAATGCTGTATTAATGTCCTCCCGTGACAAATTTACCGTAACTACTGTATATGTCGACATTATATCAACATATAGCCCGTCTCGTCTCAATTGTGAAAGCTCATTTCAGTGAGTCAATCGAAGTGTAAACCTGTAAATGTAATAAACCTGTGAAAAGAGAACATGTCCCTCACCCTCCTGTCTTAGCGGCTGGTCTTCAACGTGCAATATATTCCACACAAATGCAATTCTCACATTCACAGTACAGGTCACCACGTTATTTATGATGCGATTGTAATTCTTGCCTGCCACCGAGAAGCACTCCTATTAGAAAACGCTGGCCTCCAATTCTAAATCTTGTTTAATTGCTAAAGTCAAACTGATATTGGCTCATCTTGGCTTGTTGACCGTATTAAAAATAAACTGTGAAATGTTCTAGTGCTCCTTTAATAGGACGTGTTGAATTGGTAAATGTGTTTGGAGCCTGTAACAACAATTAGCAACCCATGTTTAATTTCACTCTAGAGATGTAAATTAACATCTTAAATTCTAAATGTTGACAAAGTTCGAGGTGAGGGGTTTAGAGAAGGGACGAAGGCCGGAGGGGGAATGTTTGTCTCAGTAGTTTATTGGGGGCAGTTCATTACGTCTCACTGAGAAATGTGTCAACAAAAAAGAAATAAACACATTTCTATGTTGTTTTTCTTAGATAACGTCTAGATTTCCGGGAGTGCAGCTGAAGTACGACTCGTTTCCTCATCAGAGAGCAGGAATGTGGGCCGTAAGGAGAAGAAAGATGATTATGGGGCAAACGAGGATTGTGACATCCTATTAACTAACACCTCTCTCAAGTGTATAACCTCATTAGTGGTGGGCTCACATTACGTTTCCTGCAACACACACACAAGAACACATGTACTCGCATAAAGGATGCATATTTACAAAACCCTTATATCAGTCCTGTAAGTGGGAGTGGCACTTTAAGAGAGAGAGAGAGAGAGAGAGAGAGAGAGAGAGAGAGAGAGAGAGAGAGAGAGACCGACTCTAAGGTAAAATACAGAGTCTAAAGCAAGCAGGATAATTAGATTCATACGATTTTAAAAATCCTGGAAGATACAACAGGTTGAAATTTGTATTAAATTAAAGAATTAATTGGACTCCCGTGAGAGGAATAAAAAGAGAGATGAGGGAAGTTGAGAATCTAACGCAATGCAGTAAGCACCAAAGACTTTATTTGATGTCATAAGAAAGGCCTTGAAAAGCTCCCATTCATCCGGTTCGTGGCCTCTGCAGGTCAGATGTGCAGCGTGCAGTTCCTCTCAGAGAGTCTGAGCTTCTTCCACCAAGCCAATAAGCTTTCTACTCATTTCAGAGGAGGTCTACAGGGGCCATGGTTCACTTGGCAATAATTACCTAGGCCAGCTCATGCCATCTGCTTGGATTGACTTTCTGTTTTAATTAGCAGAGGTTTTTAAATTGTTTGGCTTGCGGGGGGGGGGGGGGGGGGGGGGGGGGGGGCTATGAAAGAAAGCTTCTTCTCAATAGAAAGCCGAGAAATAGCAAGTGACTAATAGCAGGAGAGATGGAGAGTGACACACACAGTAATAATGCTTGATTAGATCCTAATGGAATATAACTCGATTGTAATCTCTATGGCGGGCACTGTACAGGTAAACACATTCATTCACACACACACACACACACACACACACACACACACACACACACACACACACACACACACACACACACACACACACACACACACACACACAGTAAGCGGTTTGACACAGAGTGAGAGCTCCGGTGCATCTCGGAAAAATCAAAGAAGAAACCAAACAGCCCTTCTGTGTAGTGTGAGTCACCTATCGTGAGCATTACAAATGTGACGTGACACGGAGAAAATGAGGGCCCGGCACAGAGGAGAGCACGAAGCCATGTTCTGTCTTCTGAAGGAGGTGCTGTGGGAAGGAGCTCCACGCTCCAACAACCCCACCTCAAGCCTTTTCCTCTGGGGCCGATGTCCACGTTTCACTGCTTCTAACCCTTTTTATCTTTATAAACGCAGATCATGAGGGAGTGCATGGTCGATTTACAGTATGGGTTACATTAGGTGTAAAAACTGCATTTCAATCTGCATAATCCTGCCTTGAGGCGCTGTGTGCTCACCTGTGCTAAACGCGAATGTGTCGGCGCACGCAGCACGGCAGAGCGATGTCGGCGTTATAATTATTATAACTATGAGGATTTTTTAGTTGCCTATTTTGTGGTGCCCCCCCCCCCCCAGGACGTGGTGCCCTACGCGCAGCGCGTAGTGTGCGTTATGGGAGCGGCGGCGCTGCCCACAATCCTCAGCCCTTGTTGCCATGGAGAGGGAGTCAGATGGAGGTGGCAAAAGCAAAAAGATCACTAACTCAGAACGCATTATCGTTGAATTTGGGAACAAAACACTAAATTAATCCCAAAGTAAATTGTAGTTAATTTCTTTCAACTCCTTAATTTTTAGCTTCAATCTGCCATTAACATTTTGAACAGTAGGATATGGATTTCATATTCTTAAGGCAATCAAATAGACCAGACCTATTCAACTAGCGGCCCACGGGCCGGATACGGCCCGTTTGAATTTAACTCCGGCCCGCCAGACTGCCTGCAAATCAGTCTAGCTTGGTAAGAAACAATTAAACTGACGGACACGCCTCTTTTATACATCGAGACATCTGAGCCAGAGCCGTTGAGTTTCACTGTTGCCTCCACCAGACCTGTATGTTACATCGTTATGTTACGCCCCGTGTTGGTTGCCGTAACCCACTCTCACCAGCGCTCTGGTCTGACCGCTGAAACACCGGCGCTAGCTGACGCTACCATTAAGCTGCAACACGTCTCTCTCAAAGCCGAAGCGTCGGGAAGTTGTCTGCAGGGCTCTCAAGTGTCGCGCATTGAGCGTGAGACTCACTCATTTCGGTCTTAAATCCCGCACTCCCGCACACATCGTATTTCTCACGCTGAAAAAACTCTCGGCTATTTAATGTTTTAATGTGCCGCCGCCGCAGCGCGCAAACATGAGGTGGGGAAATCAAGCACTCCTCTGGAGGTCAGCTGTTAGTTGCCACTTATCAGCCAATCAAAAAATAGAAGTGGGCTACACAACAGCCAATCAGAAAATAGCAAACGTATCTGGGGGGGGGGGGTATTTGATCAATATTCTGTGCGGCCCTCACACACCCCTTGATTTTCTTATTCGGCCCACTTGCTACTGAAGTTGAATAGCCCTGAAATAGACCATACACACTTACACATCAGCACGACTAATATCATTGACAATCAAGCTTCTGTCGAGCGAGCAATCCTTAAATCAGAATATATATCTTGAATAAAGAAAGTACCACTTTAGTAGCACTCAAATGGCTCGTACTTATAGCACTTTGTAGTTCGGCTTTCTTGAAGAATTTGTCCTTTCTCGATTCTTGTACTTCTGAGTTTGTGCTCACGGCTGAATCCACTTATTGTAAGTCACTTTGTATAAAAGTGTCAGCTAAATTAAATGTAATGTAAAGATAGGTGGTTCAATCCTTGGCTCCTCAGTCAGTGTTGGTGTGTCCTTAGTACGAGACACTTAACCCCAACAAACTGTGCCCACGTGTGTGAACGTTGCGTGACTGTTAATTAGTCCTGCTTGGCAAGAGGCACACTGCACAGTATCATACCTGGCATCAGGGAGGGAAGGCCCTGCCTCATGATGAGCATGAAAGGTTGTGAATGGGTGAATATCATGTTGTGTCAAAGCTCCACACAGCACACTGCCTCTCTCCAACACACGTGCACAATCAAACATGACACACACACGTGTGTGATGCTCTCCACATTTTTCACTACCACAATTCAGTTAATTCAGCAAACATAATGTAGAAATAGAGATAGTATATCTTACCTAAAAAGAACAGAGGACATAATGGAAGTCAGGGTCAGGGTCACCTCTGTACTTTTAACCGACTGCAACCAGGATGTCGGAGCAGAACATAAATCCACTGCTTTTCATTTTATACGAGATATCGTTATATTTTTCCAACTGCTTTGGAAGCTGAGAGGAAATACCACCACAACATTTCTCCTTATTCATATTTGTTCAAGTTCTGCAATTACAACAATGAATACTGCATATTATAGTAACAATTTGACCACCACAAAAAGAATACCAACTAGGAAACATAAAAACTCTAAATCACTGATCAAACCAAAATATGAATATTTATGTGTGCAATAAAGCTCCTGGATTTACTTTTCAATGTGCCCTGAGCAGATCTCACTCAATCGTTCAGTGATGTTTAAGAGCAGAGCGGCAGACAGCCTTCAGTCACCCGACATTCACTCTCACACACACACACACACACACACACACAGACACACACACCCACACGTGTGCGCACTCACTAACCCCTTGAAGAAACCTTTTTTTTACCCTGAAGGATATTAATGACAGCTCTTCCCTTTTGGAGGCCACAAGCAGCTTAATGGGTAATGCAGTGATAAGCACATTCTCCTGGGCATGAGAAGACAAATGGCCTCATTAGCTCAGAGTGAAGTCGGGAGTGATGTCTAAGCAGGAAACATAATGTATCCTGTTGGCATAAACCGGCATGCAAATGATTAAACCTTCCCAAATTAATAGGATACCATGGAACCATACAAAATAGAGCGTGGCATCAACAAGACACGGGACAAGTTGTTCTTGAAATTGCTGTTGCGGACGATTAAAGAATCTAATGAGGCTAATTTGAGTGTTGAGGTTTGCCAGAAGTGCCCGATGCACGGGTAGAACTTTTCAGATATACATTTAATAAATCTTTGTTACTGTAAAGCCACAGTTAAAGCTAGATGGACAAATCAAAGGTGTCCTTAGAGTGAGTAAGTCATTTCTCCTGTTGATTCCATCCACTTATCTGGAAGCAGGCCTGTGTGGAGGGCAGCGAGTCACTGGAGCCACCCGGAGGACCAAGAGCCAGCGGGAGCTGAGCTCTAATTGATAGAGTATTGATCAGGCAACACAGAGCTCTCTCGCGCTCTCTCTCTCTCGCTCTCTCTCTCGCTCTCTCTCTCGCTCTCTCTCTCGCTCTCTCTATCAAATGTTAAAGATAAAATTAGATAAATATAGAATCAGATTGCTTATCCTCTTATAGTAAATCCGATTTGGAAATGAAAACTTAATTGTTGTTATAACATAGCAAATTATTGTTTTCCTTATCTACATTGAAGGTGATTTAGGGCTATATAAATCCGATTGACTTCCTTTGAGTCTCTTCAATTTCCTGTTTTGAATGGAACTGAACTAGAAAATGTCTTTTGTAAACCGCGTCTTACCCTTACTCCACCGTCTGTCATTACCTCTGTTTCATATCAGTTTCATATGCAACACCGTCTCTGGAAAATGCAATAAAATTACCGACTGCTCGTAACAATTATGATAAAGATTAATATTGGCAGTGTTTAAGTGTCTTGCAATGCCCTCTGTCAGGCGTGCGTCACACTAGGTTCAGTCCACCAGCATTTCTTCTGACCTTGTGTACTGGCCAAACACAAATGCTGTGCTAATTATAGATCTCATCCTACTAACAAGACACATGTTCTCTCTCCTTGTGGATTCACACTGACATGAACAACCCCTGACTGAGGAGGAGACTAGGCAGCGTAAGCTGGAGGAGCTCCTTATTTCAGAGGCAGCCTGAGAGTGACTTATACTGAAGGCACTTTGCTTCATCTTGGCTAAATGCCAAAAGTCTCAAATGTCTGGAGTATGACAGAAAGCAATATCAGAGAGCCGTACAGGTGGTTGTACACCAGCGTCTGCAAGCGGCGAACACGACACGGCTGAGCCACATTGACATTTATCAAACTCTTTTCAGGCGACAATGTAATTCTTTTATTTATGCTCATGTGACGGTTCACTTCTTTTCGCTCTGCGTGTTCCTATGGAGCATGCTTGTGGGTGGACACACACACACACACACACGCACACAAGATGCACATATCAGTTAAATTAAACTGGCTTAAACTGCTGAGATAACGCATGCATCAGTGTTTATGAATGCAGCTTGCCACTACTCAGTAAGTGAGTATCAGCAAATACACACACATATTCCTGATCTTCACAGCACGATGCCTGCTCCATGTGTCTGACCTTCTGCTACGTTCCTTTTCCCTGTTTGCTGGTTTAGAGAAGCAACATATATTTGATGCACAGCCATATGTCAACATTTTCATCCGACAGCCTGGTATCTTCATGGAAAACACTGTTCCATCAAAAAAACGACAGGACTCTTCACTGAAAACTGAAACTGAAACTCACTATTTCAATAAAGTTTGTTCGAGGGAGAGAAGGTTATAATCACACAGTGTGTTGAATGAATCATCATGTTAAAGAGCAGACATGAACTTCTACCAGCACACTCACTCAACAATGGACGCATGGACGGACGCACAAGACCGTTGCATGATCCGCCCTTCGAGGATGAAAAAAGGTAAAATACATAGACTGGACATGACCAGTTATTCCCTGTATCAAACAGAGGACATCAAACCCTGTTAAGCCCCAATGACGTGTTGACGTAGGAACTATTTTAAACATCTTTTATGTAACAGTTTAGCTCCACACCTTCCTTTTTGTATTAGTTGTTTTCGTCCTGTCTCTAACTATCACGTCATTCCAGATCCTGCTTCCCATCTCGTCAGTCCAACTCCCTTCACCTGCCTCTGATCACCTCGTTAGTCCCTCATTACCTTCACCTGGTCCTCACGCCCTTCTCACCTGCAGCCCATCCCCTCATTAGTCCCTCACTATTTAGCTCCCTCACTTCCACTTGTCCTCTGCCAGATTGTTTTGTGTTCTCAGACCAAGCCCTCGAGCGTACCACTGTGTGGTCGTTGATTCGGTCTGTTTCGTTCCTGACAATACTTTAGGTAAAGGACCTTTATCAGCATTTTCTGTCTCCTGAGTCGTGCATTTGGGTCCACCCTAAATCCCGTCGTGACATTTTAGGTCGCTGTGACTGCTGAATGAGATTATGTCAGATAATGAGCTGATTAGCTAACATTACTTGCATCATTTTACTGTTTATCCTTTTTACAACAAGAAATGCTATGTGTAATTTGCTGTAACTTGGACATTTCCATTTCTGTCATCCTGTAAAATGCTATCCATATCAACAAGGAGGCATCAGGTTTACCAGCAAAGAACAAGGCTGTGAACATATACATATTGTCCATAGGACTTGTGTGCATTGTGTATCTATGAATATATAAGATCAGAACTTAAAAAATAGAGACGAGAACACACAAAAAGGTCAGATTATACAGTACAATTTTAAAGTGTATTGTAGCTCACATGGGGGTGTTTCTTTAGCAGCATCAGTGATGCAACCCAGCTGTAATGTAGTTATCACTTGTGCTAGAAAGTCTAAATTAGATTCAGCCAAAAATGTTCCATCTAATTATGGAGTTAAAACAATTGTTGGAGAAGAGGTTATACAGTAATGTTTGGTGGTAGAGGTTCTGCTCTCTGTATAAATTCCAGCAGCCTGCTAATGATTCAGGAGGGAGCGCCATCACACGTCAGGGGTGTCAGAGCAGAACAGACACTAGCAGCAGATTTGGAAGACATAGCTTTTAAGAGAAACGCCTTCAGAAACAGAGAGACAGGAGCCTCACAGGGGGGTGTGATGGAGGGAGGGAACAGCACAGCCAGCAGAGCGGCAGGTAGGAGGTATGAAGAAGGAGTTTGAATCTTGCTTTAGTCGGACTATGCTATCTTTTGGAGGATCTGCTATTATCCCAATATACATGTCAGTGAGTAATTCGGATCATTGGCCGAAAGCATGTCACCTCTGATACGATAGGTGGCGCTGTTTTCATTACAACGCGTGGTGATACGGACATTTCCGCTTGCGTGTGCATGCGCATCCGCAAAGACGCAAAGTCCGGTTCCGAATCCAATTCACCGTTAAATGCCGTGATAGTCAAATTATCAACCGGATCGGATCGAGTTATCTAGGAGTGTTAATCGGACCGTAGTCGGACCGCACATAGTCGAACAAAGGTGTTTACATGAAACGGATAATTCGATTTCAGTCCGAATAAGCCAGTTATTTGAATGCATGTGAACACGGTGAGTGACTGGGACAATGTTTCTGTAAATGTTCTCCATGAACAATTGTCTTCAAATATATTAGCAGCTGTGATGAAGAACTGAGCAATTCATAAACATGTATTTGTTTTTTTAGGTTGAACATTGGCAGAAGAATCTCATTTTGACGGGAAGTGGCGGAAGCTGGCACGTTTTTAACAGCAGGTTTTTGCAGGGACCAGCCTCTGCTGCCGTGTGTGAATCCACAGGAAGTGTCAGATAAGGTGCACTTTGCACAGTTGGAGCTACAGTACACGCACCCACAAATCCTGCTGCGATCAGAAAATGAACAGAATGGGAAACATTTCTAAAAGAATAGCCCTGTTCAACAGATGGATGGGCCTCTTTTCATTTTGATAAAGGCACATTCTCTGAAAAGAATCACAAGCCTTTGCAACATGAATTTTACTTGCAGTTTATGACAGATAGTCAAATATATGTCATAAAGTGCTGCAGCTGGTAACCTCACAACTCAAAGGAAACACGCCGGTTGGTGACGTCTGTCCCCTGCCCGACAGTCTTTGGTTATAAAGTGGTGTCAAAAACCAGGAGATGGCTAGTTTAAGGACAGTCGCTCAGCCAAACAGCTGAAAACTTCTGCAGCTCTTCCCCCTCCGGAGCTTCTCCTGCACGCTCCAGTTGAAATAACTCAAAATCAACACAGCAGCCAGATGCTCCTTCTGCCTGGCCTGAAACACCCTAGTCTGCAGAGGTTGATCCTTCTGCTTGGCGTTGTATGGTATTGAGTGTTGAGGTCATGTGTTTCTCATCCCAGTCACAGCGGTCTAACCAGACCTTTCCCTCAGAGATGTATTGATCAGACTCCCAGACCTCAAACCTGTAGTGATTCAGGGAAGGTTGACATCACACACACGTCAGCAAAGCCTAATGCTGGGAAGCCAAAGCACTGTCTGAGATTACATGTTACGGTCCACTGTAAATGCACTGATAAATATAGTGCAGATAAGTGCAGATATAGACTGATTTGAGAAAACACTTTAAAAGAAGAGATGACAAAATATCTTGACTGTTCCTCTCTCTTGGGTTAACTAAAAACATCTGAAGTGTGCCTCCACACAAAGGCTGTTCACCTTTTTTACAGCAATTTGAGAAGAAGTGTGATTTTGAAGAATCAGTGCTATAGGAGATCAGATGGAAATTAATGAGGAGAATCCCAAAGTCACTTCAGCCTTCACTTGGACAACCTCCTCACTTTCAACGTAGATGCAGAAGACGCTGTTCTTAACAATTATAATTCATCCGTCAAGAGTAATTACCTTTGCTCCCCATTGAGACCTGATGGACGACCTGATGGACGGCTGCAACAATGAAAGAGCCAGTGGGTCCATCCATTGAAGATGAACTTGTGATGGGAAAATGTCACCCCATTTAAAATGAACCGCTTCAGGTGTCAAAGAATATAGGTAACACATATTAAACAAGACAGTCGACAGCCATGCTATCAGCTCTGTGAGGTGAAGCACATCGGTGCCTTGAACTAAACACTAATGTCAGTATACTTCATTATTAACTAATGCCAGAAACATGGTCACAATAATAATGCTTATGTTGACAACCACATGGGGCCATTTATCATATTCACCATCTTAGTTTAGCATCCCACCAAAAAAAAAAAAAAAAAAAAAAAAAAAATCACATCCAAGAGGTTGGATTACTGACCAAATTGCCCTCTGGTGCCCCGGCGCTAAGAAGCCGAGGTGCAAATGAGACAGATGTTGAAAAGGTGCATACACAACCTTGTTCCTTCCAAGTCTTCCTATGTCAGTCATTAATATGCAGAAGTCTATAAACTTGGAGCAGTGGCAGGCAAAGTGAAACAAATGATCTGTCACTCATAGCAACAGGAAGAACGGCCCTGAGGCCATTTCAACACTTCAAACAGAAGCTGTAACAGCCTGTTTTTAGTTTATCAGATCACGGATCAGTGCAACCTTTTAATAACCTGCTCTAGTGAGGGAGTGGCAAGAGATGAGGGTGAATCAAACTACAGTCTCACTGAAAGTCTATCAATAAAGTCATACACATGCTTGTGTTCATTTCTGGTCATTGGCTAGTTTTTTATTAAATCGCAAACCTCTTCTGGAATTATTAATCCGTTACCAAACCCATTAGTTGCAGTACCGTCACCATAGACTGGAACAGGGACGACCCTGATGATTCCCCTTGTATACGTTAAATGAAGGATAGGCGTCAGGGAGATTATCTGTTTGGGGTCAGTTACGGTATGATTCAAATTAAATTAAAGGGAGAGGACAACACGATGGAAAAGTGCTGAACACCAAACAGATGTAATCAACATTTTAATCTTTGTCTATAGAGACATTTTTATGTAAAAAACAGATGTGAATTATTTGAGCTGTAGCCACATAAGAGACTAGTGTTATTGGGCCATATGAGCCATAACAAGATCCTCTGCATTCAGACTGCTCATCTCAGACAATACAGAATTAATCCATAATCTTATTACATTCCTTTTTATGAACAATACACAGACCATAAATACTTGTTTAAAGCCTCAATAAAGGTTGCTGTCTACTCCCATTACTTTTGTGGAGTCTTTCATGACACATTTCGAGTTAGTTGTATAGGTCTGAATAGTTTCAGAAGGCTTCTTGCAGCTCTAAGTAACAGTCATCCCAATGCATTAGGAAAGCAGGCAGCACTCCTGTGTATGGAAATGTCTGCCACACTGGATTATCGTGTCTGTCTTCAAACCAGAATGGTGTAATGGTAATCGGGAGCTTAGCTTTTCCCATGCAAAGAGAATGAGACACATCTCTCTTCTCTCCTTTTTTCTCTTTCTTGCAAAGACCCGACTCCAATAATACAAAACAAATACTCCAACTGAAGACTCACTTTTCTTAAAGATGCCAACTGACCTGAAGACTACAGAATTTAAATTGCTGTGATAAGGCAATGAGAGATGGATTTTAAATGTTCTACTGCAGATGGAAATTAGCATAGCTGTAATACTGCCTGAGGTCAAATGTATTTTTTTAGAAAATGCCCCCATAGCAAGAAGACAGAGTAATTAAGATTTTAGTCCCAACTGTTGCTTTCCTTTGAACACAACTCAACGGCTACATGCCAACACCACTCGCTCACATTCACCCCGTCTGCACATGTGCGAGTCGACCTGGTGTTTCTCTCCGTTTCAGGCTTCTTGCTTTGTCTGTTTTTTTTTTTGCATTCTTCTTCTCTCCCACGAACAAACAGCTGGAGTCAGGCGGGAGGAGCAAAGTCGCAGACAGCTATTGATGGACTCTGTGAGGGTCGTTATCCTCCAGTGTGGGCCCACCGAACGCCCACTGTCCAATCAAAGAGTCCAGGAGCCCCCACCACAAAGCAGATTACTCAGACTGTGACTAAAGGCTTCCTTCTCACCACCAGAGCTGCTGAACGTTAGCAAAGTAGCACAATGCAGCTACTGAAGAGGGCGGTGGGCACATCCCATAATCCTTTGCTAGTAATGCCTTAATTTCATATGTATCATCGGCAGTGTTGGGGAGTAACGGAATACATGTACCGCCGTTTAGAATACAAATGAGTAACTGTATTCCGTTACAGTTACAATTTAAATAGATGGTATTTAGAATACAGTTACATTGTTAAAATCAATGGATTACATGACGGTACTTCTCTGTTTCACAAGTTTATTCACACTTGATCGCGGCGTAGTATTGGTATGACATTAAAAAAAATGGTGCCCGCCCCGCTGTAACTTTCTCTCTAGCGCCAGATTACAGCAGAAGTCATTTCTGTCTCTACGTGTTGCGTTAACAATCCTCTGTCTCCGCGCCGCAGAGCGCGGACGCTGGCTTGCGCTCAGCGGGGCGGGGCAAAGAAAAAGTCACTAGCACCCTCCCCTTGTTTTTTGCTGCTAGCCTTTGTTACATTACCAAGAAGTAATGTTTTTTTTTTAGTTAAACATTGTTTCATGTGGGAAAAATTATATTTGATGGCATAGTTTAAAAAATATATATATATTGCCATCATCACATTCAGTTTGAGTTTATGTTTTGTTTTGATGGACAGTTGTTAGTGTGTCATTTTTCACAGCTGAGAACATAAAGAAACTGAAAAGGGAACATTTGTTAATTCTTTCTTTTTTTATACCAAGTGAAACATCTTTTGCGTTAACATACTCTTATAGTCTTTGTTCCTCTATAGCAAATTATAATACAATACAATTACACTTTCAGGAAGACTTCCCTAACACATTCAGCCAGTTGGAACAGAAGAACACACCACAATAGGCCTTTTTAGTAAGCAGGATTTGATGGCCGCATTCCTACACTTATAAAACGCAATTCAATGTGGAAGTAATCCAAGTATTCGGAATACAGTACTCAGAATAGTTAATGTATCGGAATACGTTACAGATTACATTTTTGGGCATGTATTCTGTAACGGAATACATTTTGAAAGTATCCTTCCCAACACTGATCATCGGACTGTGAATGCACCGTGAAGCCTTGCGGGTCAGAAGCAAGGGAAATAACTTATAAATACTCCATGTTACCCATTAATATTATAATCCAACCACCACACATCAATCTCCAAACAAAAAGATCAATCATCTTCCTTTTTGCGATGCAAGAACTAACACAGCTGCATGCGCTGCATAGAGTATCAGGATGGACAAATACATCGCATCTCCAAGCAAAAATGGAGAAGGTGACCCACAACCGGCTTTTTTCTGTGGTTTGTCTGACGCACCAACAGCTCCGAGGGCTCCATTAAAAGCATCCGAGATGTAACATTTCAGTTGGACTCACTTGAACTAATAGAAGAGAAGAGAAGTGATTCATTAATCGTTTTCAGAGAATCTTACTTGAGCTTAAAGGACCGGAGGGATATAGCAGCAGCAGTGGTCTACATTCCTGAAGACCAAATTGCATTACGAGTGGATTAAGATCCACTATTAAGAGACTCATTTAAAAAGTCATCGGCACCACTTGATTTGGTTAGCACACTTTCTACATTTACAAAGCCATTTCTACAAGCCTTTGGCATAAAGTTAATGCACGTTTGCACATTAATGTTGAGATCATCCCGTTGTTTTTACGATGCACAGTGTGTGATAGATTGCAGCTTCCAGTTGCAATATAAGATTCCTGTTGCATGAAGCAATTAAATGAGGCATTTTCACTACTATTCTACCTTGTATAGCAACACATAGTGTTGAGATTCATAGTAGGCCCTGGTACCGTTCTGCCTGCAGGAGGTTTCTGCTGTGTGGATGTAAACACATTATTTATGGGGCAATACAAGTGAAAGGCCACCGTGAAGTTGGAGCAGGTAGAATCAAAGCAACATCTGCATATAATGTAATATAATGCAATAATACTGCAACAAAAAAGGCCTTTTTACGATGATATTTGTTTTAAACTGAGTACCCAAAGGTAGTGTGTATACAGTTTATAAAGGACAAACTGATTTGCTACCCTTTTGATGGAAAGTTGAATACAGAAAATGTAGCTCAAACAGCATCTTAATAGAGTAGCAACGCAGCCCGTTTGCCGGGCGTCTGCTCTCATGAAGACGCTCTGCCTGTCTTCATTCAAACCAAATGGGGACTATTGGTTGCAATTGTGTGCTCTGGAGTAAGAGTTTCTGTTGTCGTTCTGTATTGTTTACTTTGCTAGCGTGTCCTTATGTTTAAGACAGAAACCACATCTTCAACTGTGACCTTCCTGACAGAGAGATCACGACAATATGACTGCAAAACAACCACTCTAAAATCAATGACACTACAGCACTCTTAATCACTGCTCCACAACAACACCATCCTCGGCTCGCCTCTATACCGCCTCCTCATCCTCTGCTTTGATTCTTCTCCACCCTCCGTCTCTCATGTTCTTCTTTCTCGGTCGGTCCCTACTCACGAGAGATAACGTTACTTTTTTGCATGATAGGTGCGCACAAACCGATACGCTTCCCACACTCTGAGTATGAGTATGTGCACATCAAGCTATTCCACGAGTATCTTTTAGTGTGAAGCCTGTGTGTGTGTGAGTGTGTGTGAGTGACTGTGTGCCTGTGCGTGTACATATGTGTGTGTGCATGTGAATGGCTGATGGCGATGCATTTAAAACATTTCTTTCTCCAGGCAGAGCTTAGCTGCTGAGCTTTGATCATGAGGTCAGGCACAACTCACAGAAACCAGCCAACTTCTCTGCCTTTCTATCAGCATTGTATTTCCTACTTTTTAGCAGACTTCAACCAAAGTGCCGAGCTACAACTCACACACAATCAAGAGGATCCTGAAGAAGCATCTAATTCGTATGCCTATGTTTTAAATATAAGCTTTCTAAATAAAAAAAAGGGGCACGGCTGACCTTTCATGTTATGACATCTGCTTTTTCCTTGAAAGGACAGCGGAAATATATTAAAAGCTCCACATTACAAGAGTTATTTCAAATCCCAAATCAAATGGGAGTTTTCCCACATTATGAAAGACTGATACATGATGTGAATACCCTTTGGTTAATATTCATCCCATATCTAAAACCTGTGCGGAAATATATGGCTGAACATTTCAAAGAAAACTGAAAAAATATAATTGTGGCGGCTGTTTTAAAATTCAAACATTAAGAAGAGTAAATGTGACTTTCTGAAAACATTACACTCTGAAAAAAGTTGAATGTAGAGCGCAGAGCTATTCTCCAGAGCAGCCAATCAATTATGGTAAATATAATAATTTTATCGACATTCCCTCATGAAGTTTTACACTGTAGAGATCTACATTGAGCTAACATGTTTGACATGTTTAAACCGAAGCGCTGTTTCACTGATGGGAAGGTTGTTTTTTCGGAACATGATTTAATTGTTGTCATCTGGCTTCAAAGCTTCTAACACTTGAAAATCTATTGCTGAGAAAATGAAGGCTGATTCTAATTTGCTACCATTGTTCAGATGATGCTCACAGCTCCAGCAGATGACCAGGCTGTAGTCCCTTTGTCTGGCCCTTCAGGAGGAATGCATTAGTCACATTTCCAGCCAGGCACGATGGGTCTCAGGGCTACGTCGGCGGTGGAGGCATGTTGGCCGGTGGAATGAATTCACGGCAGTGACGGCCCACATGCGGAGCTTTAACATTGTAATGGTGGCCGTTGAGGATGCTGCTGCATCTGTGAGTGGAAGTGACAGCCATAATTCATCCAGCGACACTGAGTCATCAATAAAAGAAAGCGACCGAGGGCTTCGCTTGCTGTGTCACATTCATTTGCCCATCATTCCAATGCACTACCACGCCCGCTGCTGACGCTCTCCGTTCCCCCGGCTTGTCTTCGGAGTGGCACGGTGTCCTCGGTCTGTGATGAGGGTGTGTAGTCACCCACAAAGCAGACACATCTAAATAAAGTGTAACTCGCAGCCACGGCCCGCCATCCCCAACAATCCCTGGAGCTATCAGCAAAGATTCACAAGCATGCCTGTTGAGTCACATGAAGCGACATTTTTCACAAAAATGAATCACACATTGCAGAGGGCCACAGTTTCGTGCAATGTGTGCCAACATCCTCCCTCGTGGGTCTGTGTCTCTGACAGTGATTCAGGATGAAAGGCGGTGTGTGCCTGGATGCCTGTGGCCCCGGGGCCTGTGTTCACAGAGCAGGCAGCTTCTCCCAAACCTCCAGCGTGTGTGTTATCGATGTTCAAGCTCATCTGGGTTACGAAAACTACAACCTGCATTATTTTATCTGTGACATTTATATGCAACTGAGTGGCAGGATTTTAAAACCAGCTGGACTCATTAAGGAACAAATAAATGTCCCCAGAAGCCTCACAAGCTGTCTTCATTCGTACAACAACTATCAGGTGTTGTGAATATTTAAATGAATTATCTGCACGCCATCCTCTCTTTTTGAGTTGACAGTTAAGTGTTTTAAGCACCATTGTGCTGTTGAGAGAACACAATCCGCAGCACAATTATGTAAATAAAAGCTTTCTATTAAACGTTGAGCAATACAAACTAAGAGGAATGGGGGATGAATATATAAACGATAGAGGGCAAGAGGTTGAGGCTGAGTGATGTTTTATATCCCTACATTAATCCCTCCCCCCTCTCTCTCTCCCCCCCCCCCCCTCCCTCTCATCTTCTTTCGCAGCATATTTGCACTAATCTGAGATAATAGCTCAATTGCAGCCTTCTTAATGATCACTTTGGGCGTGCCAGCTTTGAGACACCCAGACCCAGGGCAGTAGACCAGCAGAGCGACCAAGGAAACACACGTAGTTACACACACACACACACACACACACACACACACACACACACACACACACACACACACATTTGTGGGTGGGGACTAGACATATGTATCAGTCCAATGGCCTCTGAGCATTTTAGACACATGAAGCCAACAGATGCACTAAGCACTAAGTGCTTCCAGGGAGAATATGTCTCGTCAGTGTCTAGCGGTCAGACCCGGAGATGATTTAAAACCTGATTAATATTAATCAACTACTGGACAAGTACCCCGTCACTAAAACAGTAAATAAAATTTGTAATGGCATAACAAATTGAATTTACTGTTTTAGTGGTGAGGTCAAAACATCTTAATTGTAGTGCTTCACATACATGTGCTCTGCATCTTTCTTAAAGTTGAACTGAAACAAATTAAGCCAAGAAATCTATATAATCTATCTATCGGTCTCTGCAGTATAATTATAACTTACTTACTTCAGAACTTCTCTTTTTTTTCAAGATTCAAAAAATAGATTAAAGATCAATTAGACTAATGTGCTCTATCTGGCACTCAGCGAGTGAGTTAATAGAACATAGATTGACCCTCGACCCAATGGAAAACCTGCCTCACTGCATTGCGAGATAAAGGCATAATCCTTTCCACGCTATGTACAACTGTCAGCAGCCGTTGAGATTATGGAGAGAATTTGATAAGAACACAAACAACTGCCCCTTCTCACCCTGCAGGGCAGAATTATTTCTTCACCCACTTTCTATCACTAAAACTTCACTTGTTTTCTTATCCCACTGTCTTTGTTTTTCCAAATCATCTACAAAGCCTACAACTGTGGGCCAAGAAAAAAAAACGGGAAAAGAAGAAGAAAAAAAAAAGCCAAGACATGAAGACAAAACTACAATATGACAGAGAAACAAGTCTGACATGGGTTTATCTGATGACAAAGAAGACATCACATCACAGCAGGACATACACACATACCTACATACTATTATGCATTCAACACACATGACAAACATAACAAGGCTTGTACACAATACACAATAAATAAACAATAAAAACTACCATAAGAGGTAGATAGGTAGAAGTACACTAAACAGAAACAGTAAATCATTAGAAAAAAAGAAAAGCAGAAAAAAAAGCAAAAATAGAAAAAATACAGCAAAACACCCCTCTAAACTACCAATGGTATGTCAAACCATGTGCCTAGTTGTTCAGGTTTATATATTTAAATCCAAACCAACACCAACCAAAGAAAAAAGAAAAAATTGTCAGATTTCAAAGTTAGCAATTGTGAAAAATAATGGACCAGATTTCCAGACAGTAGAGAAGAAAAACACCTGAACCAGGATAATGGACAACATGCATCTGCAAGACCAACTGGACACAGGTGTGGTTTACAACTGTCAGAGAACCAACTGGTCACAATTATAAGCTGCAAAGCACCGCTGTTGGTTTAGTCTGTGTTGAATAAAAGCAAAAGAAGGTTGGTTAGACTTTTTTTGTTTGTAAAATAAAAAGGTGATGAGGTTGTTGCTGTTGACAAACTGCAGAGGAGGAGGGACTTGGCATTAGATGCTTCTAAAAAGAAAAAAAAAAATACAATTTGCAGGCATTGAGGTTTTGCAGAGCATTTAGGGAAGCAAAATTGCAATGATAAAGGCAAAGGAAAAACAAAGGAGAGGAGGCCCACAGGTTAGCAAAAACTGCAATCTTCAAAGAAAATGTGAAAAAAAAACTGTGAAAAACCTGAACAAAAAAAAGAAAAGGCAAAAATGTTGTTAATTCTGATTAAAGATTAAAGAATGGAAAGATTGAGAAATTTGATCAAGGATGAGTTGAAATCGGAAAGAAAGAGGATTGTGGATAACTGGAAAGGTAAATGATATGAAGTTAACACAGATGCGACTGAGCTATAATCAGGGATGGAATAATCTTCTTCATGTCAGAGTTTTGAACAAATCTGACTCTGATTTCGAGTTTGAGTATTCTTCAGGGGGGGATGCAGGGCGGGCTCCGCATTTTTCTGCACTCACAAAATCCATTTGCATTCTTGGTAAACAAAATGCACCGTTTCAGATCTTGCAATCTTGCTGAAAGGTTCAGAGTTCATTGATGTGCAATAAATTCATTGATGTGCAATCATTTGTGTTTATTTATGCATTACTGCTCACATACGTGCATGTATGCAATATATCATGCATTATTATGTATGTACATGCAGCAAATGAATGGGTAGTAGCATAATATATGGGGGATGATGGTATGGGATGATGGGGTTTGGATGGATGGGGGGATGGGGGATGGGGGGGGGTGGGTGGGGGTGGGGTGGGGGAGTGTGGGGATGGGGGAAGGAGGGATGGGGGGGGATGGGGGCTGTGAGCACAAGGGTAAGGAGGAGGATTGAGCAAAAGCAGCAGAGGCAATTGCAAAGCAGCAAGATATTGGATATACTGCAGCAGAGCTGCTCCAAAATATCAAGCAGGCAGCAGGATATGCTCCTGAGGTGCATCTCATTCATAATTGTTGCACTTGGTCATTTCAACCATAATTCATTCAATCATTTATTATATTTTCTCCATTCAAATCTTTCCAAAGAAATACAAAATAAAATGTACATATTAGAAAATAATAGAAAAAATAAATAATTTGCTGTGTGTAAACTCCAAAATCCTGCAATTAATTTCAGCATGCAGCTGCATGCAATCTCACTTGCACTATACCCACCTCCACCCCCCTTCAGCTACTGTCTTCAAGCCTCTTCAGATGTTTAGTTACAAAGCCTAGACAAGAAGCAAATAAAAGTTCAAAGTAGAATCATCCCTAGAAGGCCACACAGAGACACCCCTGAGTTAAACTTCAACAGAAACTCAAAGTCAAACAGCCAAAAAAGTAAGTGAAGCCAGCCAGTCCTGAGCTCAGCCAAGCTCCTGTGCCGAGCACACACTCAGCAGACACACAACAACACAAGAGAGACACACAACACCACAACACCACAACACAACACACTAACACATAATGAACAACAAAACTGGGAAAAGTGCCAAATCATCAATGGCATCAACATAAGGCAGTCAGGCTTATCAGGTTTCAGGGTTGACATTAGTTAAAAAGCTAAAAGGCTTTCAGATGTTCAGATTCCAAAACAAAAAATGGGTCAGATGTTCTTCATGATGACAATTTTTATTTCAATAAAAAAGGAAAAAAATTAAAAAAAATTCAAAAAGGAAAAAAGGAAAAAAAGTGTGTGTGTGTGTGTGTGTGTGTGTGTGTGTGTGTGTGTGTGTGTGTGTGTGTGTGTGTGTGTGTGTGTGTGTGTGTGTGTGTGTGTGTGTGTGTGTGTGTGTGTGTGTGTGTGTGTGTGTGTGTGTGTGTGTGAGAGAGAGAGAGAGTGATTACATTTTTTTTTTTATGGGTGCCCAATGCTCCAAATTGCAGGATGCCCAAGGTAACACCCTGCTGGCACAGCACCATGTGATAGGTAGAGGCCGTTGTTGTTGTTTTGAGTGTGTGAGTTTGTTTTGTTGCAAAAAAAACAAAAAAAAGAAAAAAAAAAACAAAAGACAGAGAAAATATATATGATAATATATGTATGCATATATAACAGACATAACCCACCCGCTGGCAGACATTGCCAGCCAGACACACATACAGGCATGGATTCAGCTTTGGCACAACTTCATTTTCTTTTCTCTCTATTCGCTAGGCAGGCTCAGTCAGAGCAGACTGGAATTATTATATTTCATGCTGGAAAAACAGGAAAACACATTCACGATCTGTACCTGTCTGTGTACTGTGTGTAACTAAATGCGCGCAAGCCAATCTGTCTCTCAGCTGGACAGCGTCTTATTTGAAGATTGGAAAAAAAATTCCACCTATTTATTTTTTAAAAAAAATTTAAAAACAACTAGATATATATATATATCTAGTATATATATATATATATATATATATATATATATATATATATATATATATATATATATATATATATATATATATAACCTGAACACACCCTGGGCCTAAGGCACACACACACACATGCCTAATCCCCACTCAAATGTGATTTTATTAGCGACTTTCTTTGTTTATTTTGAAAGCTTTTATAGCTCCATAAAAATAAGAAACTGCATAATAACAAAATAGAGACGACGCGACTAGAATGGAAAATCCACCATAGAAATCCAAATTATGAGAGGGCAGAGACCAACGGGAGACATTGGTGCATTTTCGGGTTCATAACGTTTAACATTATGAGCTTTGGCTTAAATACACATCTTGAACAGAACATTACGGCTTTAATAGCGAGCTGATGGGAGCAATCACAGCTATTGTCCCTTGATGAAATTAATGATATAAAGACATTTTATTTTTTTAAGAGAGGTTTTCATTTACAAAAAAATACTCAACAATGTATAAGATATGAATAATACAATAGGATGCTTTGGATTTCGTACATATTTTCACACAGTTAATTGCTGAGTGATTGGCATTGAGAAGGGGGTGGGGGTTGCAGTGACCTAATTAAGTTGTTTTGTTTTTTATGTTGTTCTGTTTTGATATTATTGTCACTGGTAATTCCTATGGTGATATTTGCATAACCGTCAGGTCATCGCATGTATGTTGCCTCATCTAACAGAGCTTATTTCTCCAGTGTGTTTACACTTACGACAATTTTCTTCATCACTGTTGTCGGAGCAGTCGTCATCGTCGTCGCACCTCCAGATGGTCGGAATGCACCTTTTGTTGTTGCACTGAAACTGTCCATCCTCACACTCATCCGTTCCTGGAAGAAGAGAAAGAAAGAAAAAATATGAGAGGAGAACAGAATCCAGATGGATCAGCAACAAACGGATATGGGAGAGTATAGTAACCGCTTGGAGTTCAACTGCAATTTGCAAATGAATGCCTAATTGAAATTCAGCATTCATTCAGGTCAATTGGCTGAGGCACTGGGAGCGTCATTCTGTTGTTGATCTACTTTACTATGATAATTAAAAGCTGTCGTGGGAGAAGGAGGACACCGCAGCAGAAGAGGCCCCGTGTCTGCCGGACATCATTCTCCACAACATGAAGACAAAGATTCAGTCTGGGCTACCACAGCTCCCAGTATGGAGGCTCACAGCCGGGAAACACATGACAGATCCGGGACACCCCCGAAATTCGTTCAGAGACCCAAACTGTGACACAATACAATTAAACAAGTCATGCCCTTGTGCTTCATCAACAAGATACATGTGTTTGCATTTTCATCTGTATCAAAATGCACACGCGCGCGTGAGTACGGGCAGCGCTTCCAATCTCTCACCTCCACAGTCCAATCACTCACACTCTCTCTCACACACACGGTTCATATGTTATTTCATAAACGTCTCACGCGCAGGGGGGAAAACACACTGACCTTGCGAGAAATGAAGCCTCAGGACAAAAAAATGAAAAAGTAGCAGCGTCCTTATATCCGTCCACATTTCTGAAGGAGGTGATGGAGCTCATTCACATCCACAAAACAAAGCCCAAGAGCCGCTCTCCGTGTAGCTGCGACGCTGCTGCCTGCCTCCGCTCTGGAGCACCGCCTCCCTCCACCTCACTGGCTGCCCGGCGCGTGACGTCAGCGCGTGGGGCGGGGACAAGAGTAGAATAGTGTAGAATAGATTAGTTGTAGTATTTAGTGTTTACCGTATTTGTTCGATTGAACGTTCATCCTTAACATTGGAGAAGAACCGGTCCATTCGGAAGCAGTTTAGAAGCTTTCGATCATCATAACAACAGCAACTAAATGAGCCTATACTTGATAGCGTTCTTAAGTTCTGTTTGATGCCCCACGTTATAAAAGAATAGAGTAGAATAGAATAGAATAGAAAAGAAAAACAGAGCTACAAGTAATGAATGCAGGACACGCTTACTACTCATGAAATTGCTGTGGCCACATCGAATTTAACTCAAGTATTACAAGTAATGTGATTTAAAATAACTAAATAACAACAGTTTTACCTCAAGTATTTAGTTATTCGAATTCAATAGTAAACATGTCTGGGTATAAAATACTACCCTGATATTTTGATGCTCATCGTCATCTAATGAAATTTGTTTTTACATATTCATATAGATTTAGGCTTCAATTGCAACACATGTTGTTACACTGCAGTTTAGTGTTTGCAAACTGATATGCAGGTTAAGTAATAAAAGAAATGATGGTTTGTAATAATAAAAAATACTTTTGAAAAAACACCAAGGAGTGCCCTTCAGACCTGACACCATGATGTTATCTTAAACTCAGAGATGATGTAGACAGCATTAATGTTTGAGCTAATAGCCATTGTCTTATCCCTTTCCTCCCAACACATCCATAACCGCCGTTAAAGACAATATAACCTTGCAAGACACTCGCAGTGCACTCAACCCTGTGATGGAAACACTGAGCAGCCCGAGACTGAAGAACAGGAGACTTTCAACGACTCGGGCTCAAGGTTTATTGAATCTTGACAGTTTGAGCCCTTTGTGAACATGTTCTGTATGTCTGCATTACTGCATACTTTGCAAAAGGAAATTACCCACAATTCATAGTGTTCTGACGTGAAGGTCCACTCCAGGGATGTTAAAAAAAAAAGTGAAAGTTAATAAAGAGAAACTGTCAATTTAAATGTTCACAGAAACATTAACATTAAAGTTTTAGGATGATACCAAAAACTAATGAAAGAAGATATATCTTATAGTACCCACTTTATTAATCAACCATCTCCTTTAACTTTGTTATTGAAGCTGCGGCCAACAACCGACCTAAAGTGTGAATTACCTCCTGTCGTCTTGTTCATCAGGGCGAGTCCGACGCCTGTTTGGTGTTATTTAAATAATATTCCTTTATTAGTTGTATTGTGATATCTTTGTTTCTTATACCTGTAACAACTGTACCACTAGCTGCAAGAGGAATGTTGGCCTCCTCCCTTTTGACCAGCAAGCCACCACACATTGTGTGGGGTCTTTTATCTGGTGCATGGTGCTTATGCCCAGCTTATACCGCAGTATAAATGAACACGCAGCCCAACTGCTGGGAGGTGGCTCAGCAAAATGTGTTACATTATTTATCCAGACAATCAGATTAGGCTCCTAATACTTACCAATAAACTATAGCTGTGAGTGAATGTGTAAGCTAGGTAAAAAAAAAAAGTGGGTCCTGGGGTTGTCCACATCACACCCACTGAGCCAGGGAAATCAATTTTGGATCATGACAGCCTGGTAACAGCAGGGCAGCGGTGTGGACGACCAGGAGCAGATATGAAGGCATCGGCAGGTCAAGCAATTTTGGGTCCCTGTGGTGTTTTTGTGTTCACTTTGGGTGGAGTAATTTAGAAAAGTATACAGAAGTCTACTCAGGGCCTTGGCAGTGGATCCACATTTGTCATGAATGTAAATAAGAGACAGAAAGTATCGCTGATGGAAAGCAGAGGGAGGTGAAACTCACGGGACTTCAGTGGTTTCAGTGAGGCAGAAATCAGCGCTCTGGGCTCCACCTTTTCTAGCTTCTACACAGGTCTCTTGTACAGTACCGTGTTCAACAACCCCATTATTAATATACCCCCCCACCCAACAATATGTGATTCTCATCTATATGCAAATTATTCTCAGGTGGACCTCAGGCTATACTGTTTTTAGTGGCAGCAATAGGAAAATCCCGCTGCACCTCTTCCATTGACCAGACTCCACTGATTGCTCTTATGAACACCATGATGTAACAGATAAAAGTGTGTCGGTAGTATTTACAGGGTCTACTGGCTTCCAGCCAGATCAAGCGAGGCTGTCTTTCAAATCTAGGCCACAACCATTGATGACAGCATAATCAGTCATTTTAATGGAGATAAGCTGTAGAATAACTTAATCCTCCTCCCAACCTTAACATATAGTAACACATTGCTTTGTAGCCTATTCATCACCAAATAAAGCCATGACACTGAGGGGGAAAACGGTAGGCCTGATTTCATTATTGCATGGCAAGCACTCAGCAAGAATGAGGCCTAGGATCAGAGCTAATGAAACAACTGTGGTGGTTGAACAGGTGTTTGAATCTGTACTTTATAAATATAATGTGCAATATAGCTTGGTTTCAGACAATGTCTTCTCATACATTATATATATATATATATATATATATATATATATATATATATATATATATATATATATATATCACCACATAAGTAACAAGATAAAACCCTTAGTACTGCAAGTTGTCAGACAATGACATGAGAATCTATAAGTAATGAGTTGAGTGGGAATGTCTGTCTCCTTTCGGGTGTATGATCCACATCATGCATTATAGACTCACAATGTGTAACGCCCTGTTCCGTATCTCCTCCGTTTCTTCTCTGCGCCTCCTCTCTCTCCATGATTGTTTCATTCCCTGCACCTGCTCTCACCAAGCTTGTCTCGTTATTGTCTGATGCCGTACACCTGTTTCGCCCCTTATATGTTGTGTCCTGTTCCTCTGAGCATGAACTCATGCTCAGAGGAACAGGACGGGGGGGGGCAGATGTACGGCATGAGACAGTAACGAGATAAGCGTGGCTGAGAGCAGGTGAAGGGAATTAACCAATCAAGGAGACACAGGAGACGCCGAGAAGAAACAGAGGAAAAACAGAACAGGGCGTTACACAATAAAACATGTAGAGACCTAGTTGTTAATAATAATAATAATTATTATTATTATTATTATTATTATTATTATTATTATTATTATTATAATAATAGCTCACCTGCCGACTTTGCACCTTAAAAGATGAACTTAAAATGGAAATTCCTGTATGTGTTATCGTTTGTGCACTATCTGCCTTGCTCAGGTGAGAATTAAAGCAATGGATAAATTATGTAGCGCCAGAAATGTATTTGGTTCATTTGCAAATATTATTCTGACCCATCAGAAAAAGAATGCAATAAATAGAATTTACAGTCAATTGTCTGAGGAGTGAGTCATGAGAAATGCTTTCAGCCCCCTGTGGATTAAGCAGCAGGTACTGTATAGTCTGTGAATCAACTTGTATACGCAAATACTAGAATATATACTCTCAGTGCCCAGTCCACTAGCACTCGCTCTTTTACTGTCAGACTTGTATGCCTCTAAATTAAATAAAAATCTCAAAACGTGTCCATCTTGTTGGGGGCCCCAGAAACTGGCAGCAGTTCCTTTCCATGTGACACACACTTCACCATCCTCATACACAGTCACATCAATTATGGAAATAGGCAGTTCCTTTTACAAATGAGTAGCATTTCAGTAAATAGTGTGACTTCTATTCAGCCCACATTTCTTATTTACTTAAACTTTAGGGAACATTTGCAGAGCATTCATACAGTTCTTTCCCCTCTTTGTGTTTCTTCCCCTGCCTGCAGTTTTAGGGTAGCTATCCACCCATGGCCTCTGAGCTCTGAAGGGATTAGGTTTTCATACCTTTATCAAGAACACCTCAACAGATGCTTTTGAGGGATGAGACAGACACTTTGTTTCCTCCAGAGGAAACTGGAACAGCGGCGCTCTGGTCACAAGCCCTGTTTGTCTAACCCAGCGGTCCGCAGCCATGAGATTAGTTTGTCCTCTCTGTTGCGCCTGTTGCACCTGTCAGAGAAATCAGCTGCTGGAGCCTTGTGCCAGAATGAGAAACTGTTCATCTCTATGAGACATTCTTGGACATCCATCTGTCCGGAAGCAAAGAGCCAACTTCTGCCGGGTTGTGAAGGCCGCTATTTTTGCTCAACACGCAGCCCCCTTGTTCTCGACCAGAACAAATAATCACCTTACAAGACTCTAAGCAGAATGTTTTCTTTCCTCCACACACCCAGTTTAAAACTAAATGTGAAACAATGTGAAGGACTGCATTTATTTTACTGCTTAATTTAATAAAAGGTGTTTGTACTTCTTCTGGCACTGCATGTACTGTACATGTTGCAGTCTGAACTTAGATGCTGCTGCCCTCTAAAGGTTGATCTTTTTATCAACACCCCCACCACTCGTTTTTTATTGGAATCCAGATGTGTTCAACGCCTGTACTGTTGAGGCAATATTAGGTAAATAGGATAAGAAATATTTAGAAACAAAACTGCCCCAATAGAGACTTAATAGAGTCAATATTGTTTTACTCAAAAAATATGTCTCTTACAGTCAACGTTGGAAGCACATTCCTGTTGATTTGGCTCTGTATACATACATTTAATTAACTAGTGACTATGATGTCTTTATTCATTATGGAGGTTTGATTTTGCACTCCATGAATCATTGCCCTTTTTAAATTGTTTGGACAGTTGACAATTTTACAGTGACCCTAAATATGTCAGTGCATTTCACTCGTCCATACATTTTCTACATCCAGTGAGCCCTTCTGGAGTCCCTCCCAGAATGCAACAAGCATCAACAAGAACAACAACTGTTCACTGCTGGAGTTGCCTAGCAACTATCGTTGTTTTATAATATATAAGTATGTCCTTCCTTGTATCTTCATTGGAGTGTCTGCTCGTTATCAATGGCTACAAAATGACATGGTCCATTGTGGCCCCCTTATGGTGGATTAGGGTCACTGTTATTCCATTGCGTTCACTTATTTCCTTTCCAAGGAACCGGTACTCCTTTCCTGGATAGATTGGTCGTCACTAACCCAGCATACCACATTTCAACACTCATTTAAATACTGCTAATTGCAATAAATGATCAGGCTCTTACACAGTCACGGCACACAGTCATTCCAATGAAGTTGTCTGGATGAAATAGAAAAAACGGTGCAAGCCGTTTTCCAATAATAAAATGTAACACCAATAATCAGATATCAGAAAACAGTCTCACTACTTTGTTCATGAATTTAATTCATTTTTCCTCAATAAAACATAAGTAGACATTTGGATAAATATAACTTAACTTATCGAACATCATAGTTTCACATTTGGCTTTGGCTGATATTCAAAGGTTCAAAGATTCAAAGGATGAATCACACACATATCAAAGTAATCACATCATCATTCATTATGGTATAGTCCACAAGCCTTAGGAAGAGCAACAGGAGCCCAGTGGAAGACATGGATCGTTGAGGACAGGCAGAATTCACTGTGGCCCATCCAACAGGCTCCACCTCGTGTGTGTGGATGACGCTATCGTTAGGATCACAGAAACACCATTATCACTACTCACTGACATCACTCAGCCCAACAGCAATGCAGCACCCCCTCCCCGGCTCATGGACACCACCACCCGCCTGCTGCAGCCCCGTCATTGTGTACGCCGGTCAGCCCATTGTCTGTGTGGGGGAATGGTGGACAATGTCGCCAATCTCTATCCTAACCATGATCCAACACTGCTATTGTGTGACCTGTCTCTTTCCCAGTCAACCAGACAAGCTGGTGTTCTCGTGTGATGGCTGGGTGGCTGGTGGGTGGTGGGTGGTGGGGGTCCTCTATTCTGCCTGGCACTGGGCGAGAGAATGTAAAGCGTAGATTTGTGACGCGAGTAACGTCACCGTGGTGATCATGAGTCGACACACGGACAGGCTGCTTTCACAACACCCAGCCAGAACGTCAACAGCATCATCACTTCTCTACTTACAGTGAGTATCACGGTGGATTTCCCTCCTTCTCTGTGGCTGGGGTTTTAACTGTTTTGCTTCCGGCAAGAAGTCAAGATAAATCTACCATCTGCACTGAGAAGAGTTTTATACCCGACAACAGCTGGAGCAAATTAAGTTCACTACTTCATCATTGGAAAACTTTCCTTGAAGCCGGATTACTTTTCCGTGAAACACCATCTCTTCTTCAGAATGAAGCGACAAGACCAAACAGCTGTCGGGTCTTTGGAACCAACTCTTTCTTCGTTGACTGACATTGTGTGATGGGATGCAGAAGGATGGACGACAAAGTTTGACACTAACATAACAAAAAGGACCTTTTCACCGAAGATGAGATGAATACAGTTACATAGTGGTGAAAAGAAAATCCTCTTTTTCTGCACATACTTGCAAGGGGCCAGTCTGGTTTTGGGATGCCTGACATGCAGACATTCTACCAGCCACGCCGCACTATCCATCACCCCGCAGGTCTCTTCCTGGACCCCACTCTGATACAGAGGCGTGTCCTGGAAGATCAAGTGGAGCTGTGGTGGTCCAGAGAGCCCCGCCGCTCCCTGTTGTGCTACTGTGCCTCCGTGGCCCTCATACTGGGGCTCGGCCTCAGCGGCGTGGGCCTCCTCTTCACCACCACCAGCCTGTCCGGCGAGTGGCGCCTCGGAGTGGGCACGACCCTCTGTCTCTTGGCCCTGGCTGTTCTGCTCAAGCAGCTTCTCAGCTCCGCCATCCAGGACATGAACTGCGTGCACAGCTGGCGTAGGATCGACCAGCTGAAGAGCGGCGGCAGGGCCGACCCGGCGCTGATGTTAGCGGTGGGGCTGGCGCTGGTGCTCTGTGGGACGGTGCTTCTCTGCGTGGCCACGATGGGCAGCCAAGGTCGTGACGGCAAGGACATGTTGGTGTCTAGCCTGGTGCTGATGGCTGCTGGGGCAGGCATGTCTCTAGCTGTGGGGGGATACGGCGTGATCATCTACCTCAAAAGAAGAAGGGACCAGAGGAGGAGGAGGATGCTGAGAATGAGCAGGGCGAGGAGGCTGGGGGGGCGACCTGTCAGGGTGTTCAGTGTCTCAGGAGGACAGACCAATCAGGCCAGGAGAGAGACGTCCTCCAGCCGGACCAGCCTGATCTGAATGGACTAAATGAGAAGAATCCCTTAGGGAAAAGGGTCAAAGAGTCTGTGAAATGAAAGATTTGTATTAAATGTGTTTATTGCAGCTGTAAAAAATAAGTATAAGCATAAGTAGCCTTAGTCTTGGGCTTCTTTCCTGTCTTTTTGTCTTGAGTATTGTTAAACATCAGAAAAAGAGCAATGTAGAAAAATAATTTGTAAATGAAAAGGCATATTTTCAACGATGACTCAATATTTGAAGGACACATCTTCTGCATGTGTTTTACTGTCTGAATACACCATTGTGAAACATCTGAGTGAATATGGTTGAAGTGTTCACATCAAATCATGACTGTTCAAGTAAAGAAGAAAGACTCTTCTGGCAAACAGCTAAAAACCCTTTAATCAGAGAGAGCTGGATATATGTATATATATATATATATATATATATATATATATATATATATATATATAGATATAGATATAGATAAATATATATAAATGCATATATATATATATATATATATATATATATGCATTTATATATATATATATATATATATGTTGATGCCAGAGATACACATCTGATTCAAGACTTTGCTTGAGGCGTGCCTTCAACAGAGAGCAAAGGGCAAAGAGCAGAGTCCCTACCTTGGTTAACCTCCAAGGACTCCAGGCGTTTTACTCTGTATTCATACCACTGACTTGAAAAGGAGTTTAAAATAATGTATTCATAAAGCACATTTATTTTGGATTATACAGAATTGCACTGATATCAATTGTTTTCATGAAAGCCTCCCACACAGTTTGGACACAAACTAAATTATGAGAGTTCAAGTTTCACCTTTATTGCTGATTCACAGCCAAATAAAATTAACCAAATACACAACTTGAATATGAATAGTTTACTTACTCAAGTGCTATCAAAATGTATCATTAACAGGGTACAAACAATGAAACACTTTACTTACTTATTTGGAAAATGGACACAACAAAGGATAAACGTGAGGTTGAATGATAAAACAGTAGTCAAAACGTTGCCTGTCCAATAAAGGTTCAGGAGATATAATCTAATGCGCAGATAGCCTCTACTTTCATGCCATCCTGCACCCAGCCAAAGTACAGCGTACAGCGTATAGCATTGTACAACTGTACGCAAATACACTCAAAGACAAGCAGTAACATTTTTCATCTACTTCTGTTTTTATATTTTTGTAACTTTTCATAATTTCATACCATTCAAAGTCCTATCATTATCGCAACTTCAGACATTCAGTTTTCACTTCATCATTAATAGTTTCTGTGGTTCCCAAACTGTGGATCTGGACCCTTCCATAGGGTATTAGAGGCCACAGGATGATTAAAAGGAAAAAAGGGAAAGGCTGATTTCTAAATTTGTTACGCCCTCTCTCTCTTTTCTTTTTGTTTAATTTTACTGTTATATTTACACTTTTTTTAAATAAAACAATATGGAACTTTTGTATGGGAACTTACTCTTCACAGCGCATATAGAAAGTGTAAAGGTTGCATGTAGACAGTGATTAATTCAATAAATCACTTTTCTGTTAACTGTCAATCACAATCTCCTTCCTATCATTTATGTTATCTTATTTTTAAATCAACTGTTTTTGATGAAGTCACGCTATAGTGAACTGAAGATCATCGTCGCTGTCTTCCTCCTCCTCCTCCTCCTCCTCCTCCTCCTCCTCTTCTCCGCCTCTCTCTGCCCTTTCTTTCTCACTGGCCTGGATGTAGTTATCCTCGATGAAACCGTCGTCATCGTCGTCCAGCCCTCTTGGAGTCGCTCCGACCCCTCCCACTCTACCCAGCTCATTGTGGGGGAAGGGCAGCTCGTCCTGGCCGTACTGGCTGACCCCGTCGGCCTCCAAGAGCAGAGAGTGTCTGTAGCTGGCCAAGAAGCGATGGAAGAGACGGAACTTGACGGTCATCACGATGAAGAGCGAGACGGTGAGGGCGGTGCCCAGTCCTGCAATCAGATAGGACCACTGCTGCGGCTTTGACCTCTCGTGTGGTTGAGCGGCCCCTGGGCACACGGCAGTAAAAAAAAAGACTTTATAGCATCTCTATGAAGACAGAGAGGTCAACACCAGTGTGGTTTCCTGTAAATGAGGTGGTGTTATAGAGCTCAAAGTTCCTCAAACACACCTGGTTGTAAATAGTTGATGGTAAAGTGCGTAACTTACGTTCAAGAGCAGAACCGTTTCTGTTGCTGTCGTCTTCTGATTGAATCAGAAGACGTCTCTGAGCGTCTTTGTGTCCCCCAACATCTGATATAGTCGCCTGATGGGCTTCTCTGATAAAAGCTCCACAAAGAATTAACACCACAAAGAGGATGCAGCTCCACCGGCCCATCTCTGCGTCCTGAGGGGAAATCAAATCACGAAGTGATTGAATCCACTGGGGATCATGAGATGCTCATAGAGGGGCTGCCGACAAACAGCGTGTGTGAAATTATCCATCAGATTAGCAAACATAGGGAAACACAGAGGAAAGTGTGTACGGAAAAAAAGGTTAAAGTTGATACCCACTTGGTTTGAACTTTAAAAATGTGTCTTTGTTATTTCAACCCCCATCCCTTGTAGTACATTGGGAAGAGATCTTTTCAGAGCCATAGTGGAGAAGAGGAACAATCACAGCAACCAAGAACTATTCCAATGGCAGATGGTATTGTCAGTATTGGTTTAAGAAATACGTTGAATTAGTGTATTATTGTGTTAATGACATCTGCAGTGAGGATAACAATTGTTTTAAATTCCATGGCCAATAAACTTTATACTCTTGCGACTATTAATACACTTAAAATTGGCGCTGGAATATTTGAGGGTTAACATTGTGACAATGCTCAAAGCACGTTTGAGATGTTAGATATAGTCTTTTTATTTATTTATTTTTCCTTTCATAAAATATGATTACATTTAAGCAGCACCACATTAAATGTTTAAGATTTGATTAGACTGTTGTTACCTTCTCCATCAGGGGTGACCAAACCTTTTTGATTGTGAGCCATATACAAAACAATAGTCACAGCCTCACAACACTGCAGACGATCTGTGTTTTTAGACACCCAAATTAGTTAACTATTAATTAAAGATAGATTTTGTGTGCTATTTCTGTATCTGGTGTTCTTGAATGTTATTTAAATTAATGTAATACTTCCAAACTGGTGCATGGCCGAAGTGACCATGGGATGACGTTGTTAAAACAAGCAGAAATAGCCAAATACAGATATTGGTTTATGGTCATGGCCTAAGCACACACTTGAAAAAGATTATGATCCAAATGTGAATGTAAGATGTAAATCTTTATGTTTAATATTAGAATGTATTAAGCTGAGTTAGTTTCTGTGCCGAGGGCATAAAAAAAGTTATAGTTTACTTTATAAAATTAATCTTTAACTATTTCAAAATTGGCTGCAGTTGGCCAGTTGGTCATGGTTTGTTACGGTTTGGCCGCCTAGATCTACATAATTATACATCATTGTTGACATTATCATCATTGATCGCCACCCATTGTTTTAGGTTGTCAGAACCCTGAAATATCAGTGATGAAACTAAACTGATGAATTCGTAATCCATGAGTATGTGCCTTAATAACACAGATTAACTTGACAAAAACATGAACCTTTGTGTTGAGGTATTCCCCTGTCACACAGAAACTGTCACATAGTTTAAAGGAGCTGATTTTACAGGTCTGGAGCAATGTCCATGATTATGTACTGCTTACTAATTAACTTAAGACATAGCATCAATAGGCCTATTTCCTACAGATCCTAGATCTAGAGTGTAGAAAGTATATCCACACCGCAAAGTGTGGCTGAATGTATCTAACTGGAGGCAGCAGATGATTGGTAACATTAAAAGAAATGTATCTGGTGATGAGGTCAGCACATGTCTCAGTCACTCATCACTGGTCATACGACAACAACAGACCCAATAATGTCTCACCTACATCACAGACGCACACATACCATCATTTGCTAAATGTACACAAACTACAACAACACACACACGCACACAAACAAAGTCTACGCCTTACCTCTGTTAAAATACGACAACTGACAGAGCGGGTGTCCTGTGTCACGTCGACTTGACTTTAAACTGCTGCTTTTGTCTTCCTCTCCTGAAAATATGAAGAGCCTTGCTGAGCAAAGGTTGCAGGACATACCATAATACCACCCTTCCTGTAACAGGCCCTTAAGACAGAGATGTTAATGAGTAACTTTATTAGGTTTTCCAGTTCTCCTACCAGTTCATGCTTCACAGGAGTGTAAGACTACAATGTGTTTGATACCTCTACAATTTACTATTTCATAATAGAAGTCATTAATTGCTCAAAATAATAATGAAAATGCTGCAACATGGACAAATAAAGCCTTTTGCTAAATGGACACCATTGTTGCATCTGTGCTCAGAGGCCAGATAGTGTCACTACAATCACATACAAACACACATTAAACAAGAGCAGTCCACAACATCTACATGCTGTCTGTGCACAAAGGGCATCTATTTTTCTTTGGGGCAGTTCAAGAAAATCCCTAAGATAAAAAATCTGATTTTACAGTGAAGAAAAATATATTCTTGCACCACTTCTCAACCTGTTAAGTCATGCAGGTGACCTCGTTCTAAGAATCCCAATACCTGTTTTTCTCTCCGCCTCATTCTGAACACTGCTTTTGTCTTTACTGTGAATAGAGAAATGATTCACAGTGGAGCATTGAGGTGTCCATCAGCGAGACTCTGAGCTCGCCAGGAAACATCATTGAAGAGCGAAGTGGAGACGAGGTTTATTCTTTTTATGTCATAAAACACTGGAGCTTTTTTACACATTGCAGCAACACATCTGTATTCTCTCTACATGACCCTAATTCAAGCCTTTACTCTTATCATGGTTGGTGGTCTAGTCTGACCCAGCAAGTACTAAACGGCTTCAAGTGGAGCTGAACTCTGCATTTAAAGCTTTTTATTATATTACACCCTCAACTTCCCTTCATTGACTGCCCATCCATGTCAGATCAGACTGCCTCCGATTGTAAATGGACACGCCCCCTTCCTACTTGTCCGTTATCAAGACTTGGGTGATGCTCAGATGGGGGCGGTATGTCCTAATACAAATATAGATAGAGACAAATATACCCAACTAGACCCTTTTGAATTGTTCCATGAATGTTTTTCAATTAAAAAATGTATTTGAGTCACGAACATCACAGTTTGACCTTTTAGTTTTTTTGTGAAACTGACCTATATCCCTTGTCTTGCACAATATACATCGCAGTTGAAGTGAAGTATATTTTCCACTAATACTTATTCACATATTGCCGTGTGTGCATCTGCCGGTATCAGCAATCATTCCCACACTCTGCATTTCTAGAGTCCCGGAGAATATTTGAGTTTTCTTAACTTAAAACAATGCCAATTTAAATGTTGGCTCATTGTTACCTTTGCATTGAAAATGTGGAAGGTTAAGTTTTGATCACCGTGTATTTATTTGTATGCGTGTTTGTAGCATGTCTCCCGCTGCTACCTGTGGGTTTCCCCCAAAAGCTCCATGGACGAGTCAGGCGCGACGAGGTTCCGGTCGGAAACATATTTATTGAAGCAACACACTTCTCACACGCACAACACAGAGCAGACCGCAAGACTGCGCCTCTGCTCACTCTTTCTCTCTCCTCCAGATCTGCCCTTCTTATAGGGGCAGCATCGGCTGCTGACTGATTGCTAATCAGCCAGCAGCCAAGGAAAATTGGGGACAGCTGCCACAGTGTTATTCGCATAATTTTAAAAGCATTAAACCAAATCGCATGCAATTTTGTGGGATGATTGGTTATTATCCAGGGACCATTTGATTCGATTTTGTGATTGATCTGGTCAAAGGTTAAGGTCAAGGTCATGAAAAGGTCAACATCTTCTTTTTACCGTAGTGCGGTCAATTTGTATCCAATTGGCATGCAACTAATCCCAAAATGTTCATAATTCAATGCCCAATCTTGTGATATGTGAAGGTATGCGTTCTACCGAGTGCCCGTTCTAGTTATTATATGTAGGCCTATAATGCCCCAAAAGTGTATGAACTAAACTTGTGTGTCAATTAATTTATTACATGTATCACAGCTTTCATCTGAACATTAAATTCTTCTGTAAATGTTTGCTCTGTAAAAACATCTTCTGTAAATCAAAAGAGTACATTCAGAATAATAATGTTTCATTATAGGCTAATTGTTCACAAATAGAAATGTTGTGATTAACAGTTCTAATTATGTACAAAAGAAATGTGAACATTGTATCGATAACTTACAGAACCCTCGATCTCATCCCCGCTCCCACATTGGTTATATAATCTTACAGATGGAGCTCCGTTGTATGAATACAAATCTCCCAGAGAACCTGTATTATATTTATAGAGATGGAGATACACAGGAATATCACTTTGCACCAAAGAGTGGTCGGCCAAAAGGGGCGGAGCTCTCCGTAGGATGAGGAGCCCAATCTGAATGTCTTGTTGAACATTGTTTTGTCTTCTGATCCATTCAACGCACAAAGAAAACTGATTGGGTTTTCTTTTTTCAGTTTGCGGGTTTGCGGGCCCTCCAGATACCCACATGTATATTCACAGGCACAGAAAAAAAAGAGTTCTTAATGACACCTTCCCTTATAAACATGTATCTCACCCAAGAAAAAAAGGCTCATATCGAAGCTGTTTTGTAGTCACTCACTTCCTTTATACCAATCTTCTTACTACTTTACATTTTCAGAAGCCTCTGCCTTTCTGCAGAAAATGATCGAGAATCAAAAGTCTGAACTAAATCTGACGTTCAGTCGCACTGATCGGTCTAATCTCTTCCTTTTCAACTGTTGATAGTGGCTTAAAGTGACGGGAAAGAGAGATAAACAAGCCTTCATTATCAGAGGTGTTGATGAAAACTCAACCAACACCAACTTGGCAGTAGAGAAACATTAAGCTTAGGAAATCGTTTTAAAAAGGTGAATTCTTTGCAGGATAGTGTCAGTATAGACATTCTTTACTTTAGCAGTGTCAATGATGTGGATAACATGAATGGGAGTGTAGGTGGATCTAAATCCCTTCACATGGTACATAATATGATCTGTTTGGGGGTTTTCCACCACACAACAGTCTTTCAACAAAAAGGCAGCATCGCTGCATAATAATCAGAAAACGTTGTTTGATTCAGATTAGTTTGATGCTCTTCCAAGCACTGTATGAATACATCACTGTTCATCTAATGCGTTAGAAAAATATTGTCATCAAAACGTACACGTGCATGCTACAGCCGATCCCTGCACACAGCTTTCTGCTGACATTTACCAATTCATCAATAACAGAAACTTAATTCCTCCAGACTTTTGACAAACATGCCAGCGGTCGATATTTAAAAAAAAATAATAGATGAAAATAAAACAGGTTGACATTCAAAAATGAGGACAGTTCGTGTTTTTCCACAACAATTACACAAGTTAAATGTTTTCACCAATACAAGACAAGGACCGATAAACACTTAGGCGACACGTTTTTGAGAAGGAATTGCCTCGATCCAGGAGATTCATAGAACCTTGGGTCCACAGAAAGGCAGCTTGGTACTCAGCTCTCACTGAAGGACGCCTCCGCCCACTGCTCTTTGTGAAGCATTCTAACATTCATGACGAAGAGAAGTGCAGCGTTCAGAATTAAGAAAAGTGTCGGAATAATTACAATTTAAGAAGCAAGTTGTACACGCAGAGAAATGCTGGTCATTAAATGTTCATTGATAATAAATCAGATAAAAGCGAAACATATGGTGTAACATTTGATGAAACTGCAAGGTCTACGGTGTAATACTGTCATTGTGTTTGAATAGAGAAGTTAGTCTCCCATTATTTCCTCATTTGAATTTAATTAAGGGCAGTTTCATATGTCCATGTCTGTAGTAAAACCGTACTAAACATGACGAAAAGCTTGAAATAATAATAAAGTTTCCTAAGTTGGTTAGTTTGTAAAAAATAAAGAAGAAAAAAAGAAGCTTTGTTTTTCCCTAAAGATAACATGACTCTTCTTCCACAAAATAACGTAACATAAAAGTTTCAAATAAGTCAAATACATATACATTACATAACCATTGGAAAAGCTGAGCCAGGTTTCATTTATTTTGTCAAACAACCCTGCAATGATTCTCTATTTCAAGGCTACATTACAGTAAAGACTGTTTCACATTAGTGATGATTATGAAATAATAATCTCATTGTGTTCATATTTGGTGAAAGCACCAACAGACAACTTTTTAATAACGTCTCAATTTCAAAATGAAGGTATTTAGTCAGAAACACCTTGATATTTGACCCAGTCCTACTATTAGCTCAATAGAAACATCCAATCCTTTGAATGCAGGTCCATGATAACGGGCCACAGCTCACCGCGCAAGGCTGTGGTTATGCTGATATTGTCGATTTCACTAATATTTAATATTCATGTTTTTATCATTATCTAGACTCAGATTACCCTGAGAGCACAATCAAAAAGAGAATCTTAGTGTAAAACTAGTTGAGAGCTGGAAGGCACAACATCGATTCCAGCCGGGGAGCTTTGTGTCTCTGCTGGTTTCCTGTCTGCCTCGTTAATAGCACTTGCCGATTAATAGAGAAAATGTCAGAAATGTAGCAGATGTGGTGGACAGTGGACAGCAGACTTTACCAGGGTGACTTCGGCCTGCACTTCATGTCTCTGTTGCTCTATCCGGCTCTTTTTCCTGCCATCGGTCACATCTTTGGCATCGTTATCAATACACATGAAACTGAACATCCTGAGAGGAAACACGACACATTTGTACAAACATATAACGATTCTCTTCCCACCTGGTAGATCATTATTTCCATCCATATGCTCTTGATTTCTGCTGCAGAGGGCCAAGTGACGAAATTATGCAGTCATGAGGAAGAGAGAATTTAGCGTGGGAAGAAATTGAAGCAAGGTCTTCGTTGTGCACGCTCAAAGTTAATATACTCAACCTCAATGGATTCATTCCACTCCACCGTATGTCCATCCTACTCTTAGTGTCCCAGTCGTCCCCTGTCAACAGCATCGGCCTCCAGGTTCTGTTCTGATCTCTGGTCTGACGACCCTTTTCTTAACAAGAGGTCTTTCGGCGGGCTATGAAGGATTTTCCACGTTCATGCCGATGGCGGTAGCAGTGAAACACCTCTGGAACAGGATCTCGGGGTCCGGCGGCTGGTTATCACAGTCCAACTTCCTGCTCATGAAGTGTTTTCTGAATCCCTGCGGACCGGAAACACAGGTCGCTCGCCCAGGACGGGAACCCTCGCCGGGATCTCTTGCTTAAAGGATAAAGACGAAGGCACCAAGTTCTACACAGCGTCGGTTCTGAGCACTCAGTGTCTTGGCAATATTGTCCCTGATACATTCATGTTAACAATGCTTCCCCTCCTGTTAAGTTTGTTTCTTAGGTACATCAATGAGACCTGGTGAATGTTGTTTGAAACCCCCAAATTCATAAACATATAGTTTATAACTCATCAACAACATCAACAACTAACAATTCAATCAGTTGTTTGTGGAATGGAGTTGTTCACCCTTTCTTAGATAACTGACCCGTTTTAATGAAAAATACATGTTCGAAATATTTTTTAGGTACATTGGAAAAATCTAGATATAAAATGCATTAGTCTACCATAACGAGTATTTTTGCCTAGATGTTATTGGTATTTTGTAACTTCCTTTTTTCATGGGGTGATGTAGATAAATAGAGATGAGACACCTGTGCTGTTCAGGGTCATATTGACCCACTCAAAATCAAGCCAAATGAGTCATATGGATGGAAGTATCTGCAGAGTGTAATGGTGTAGTACTTCTCAGCTACCCTTTTGTATGTTTGGCCCCTCCCCTGATAAGTGTGGCTGGAGTTTTCCTGTGAGGAAAAATAAAGGTTCCCATCAAAATAGTATCTGTATTTCTCGCACAGGTGGGGTCGTTAGAAAGAGAGTGTGTCTGTCTGATGAATTAGGGGGTGTGTTACTCTCAGACAGTCTATTCGAAATCCAATCATATTTATTAGGAGAGGACTGAAAGAAACCCCTACATGAGTAGTCGATGTCCAATAAAGGTTTATTCCCGTGGGGTGATGGGCAGGATAGAGATAGTTCCCATGACAACCAATTTATTCTTTTGTTTGAAGTTTGAAATGTGTACAACTTTCTGTGTGTGTGTGTGTGTGTGTGTGTGTGTGTGTGTGTGTGTGTGTGTGTGTGTGTGTGTGTGTGTGTGTGTGTGTGTGTGTGTGACAGAAAGACTGTCTCACATTCACAAAGAAAGAAATGGTCTAAACTTGACACTTCTGACCACTTATAGCCTCCACTTTCATGGGTCAAATTGACCCGAATATCATCTCTGTGATATAAATCTGCATGCAGGGGGAGAGATGCAAATACCTGATTTTTTTTTTTCGTTGATTACAAATAAGGTAAGCAGAATAAGTTTTATTAAAACAAAGTACTAACAAATATTTGAAACAGGTCAATTTGACATGCAACATAACAGGAGGGTTAATTTAATGAAATTGAGAGCCTATACACACACACACACACACACACACACACACACACACACTAACCTTGCACGAGAGGTAGGCCGTTATCAAGACGACTGGGTTTGGTGGCAATAAAGAGGTAGCAGAGGACGCATACGGTGATAAGGAAAGCAAGAAGGACTACCGCTGCAATGGATAGACCAACCAGAGCACCGATACTGAGAGGAAAAGAGATAAGGAGAGAGGAAACAAGGAGAAGGGATAGGGGAAAGAGGAGAGAGCAAAAGAAGGGTCGAAGAAAGGAAATGAAAATAAGAGACAAAAGTAAAGAAGAGAAGAGAAGAGAATGGGGAGTGGACAGGAGAAGAGAGGACAATTTGAGTAAAGAGATTTGTTAAGGCAATTTAGAAGGAAGAGAAAAGTGGAGGATAAGGGACAAAAAGAGAGAAGACAAATATGAATAATTCAGTGGAGGATATAAGGCATAAAGTCATACAAAATTATTTAAAAAATAGACATCTGTAATCATTATGGTAACTTTTTAATGCGCATTTTTATTCACAAATGGAATTAATCAAATATGTGTGAGTAACTGTTTATGAAGATAAGGAAATGGATACAACATATTTGTAAACGATTTATTCTCAAGTTTAATCAGCAGAGAGCGCATGAGGAGTCCAGGTGGAACCAGGTGCTGCTGCGTTAACAAGTTAACGACGCCCTCCTAAATGACTCCTCTGTTGAACGTGACAGAGTGCGACTGCACAACAACACCAGGACAAGTCACACAGGAGGAAACCAACACGAACACGAGGGGGAAATACTTTTTGCCAAAAAAAAGTCCCTTACCTCAGCCACCACATGTACGCGTACTCATAGGGGAAAAAACTGTTGGGATCATCACAGCAGTACTTGACATCATTAAATCCGCAACAGAAGACAGCGGCAACAGCGTTGCCCGGTCGGGGGCACGAGAAGCCGTCCACCGGCACGCCGTCCGCGCCGGAGTAGCTGCTGCACGCCGCGCTCATGCTGCAAGTGAAGAAGAAGATCCCCGCTTCCTCCGTGTGAAGGTGCTGTTCTCCCATCAGCTCTCTCTCTCTCTCTCCCTCTCTCTCTCTCTCTCTCTCTCTCTCTCTCTCTCTCTCTCTCTCTCTCTCTCTCTCTCTCTCTCTCTCTCTCTCTCACACACACACACACACACGTGAAGTGCACATGGTCAACAGATGCTCTGCCCCTGCATGAAGAGGCGTTACCTTATTGGTATCTTATACCAGTACACTGACAAATGTGAAGCACCAGAAAAAGAACAACAACTGTAAAGATGTATTTTCCTTTTGGAAAAGAGAGACGAAGGTTTCTCTAAAGTGTACTTTAACACAGCAGGCGATGTGAGGTTGCAGCCCATCTACTGTAGTTGGTCGGATGAAGATTATGGGAAAAACATTCAACAATTAAAAATGAAAAAATAAATTTATGATCATAAACTCAATCAATCCATAATCAATCAAATTTAAATTATACAGCACATTTCGGATGCATGAGATGATCTTTAAAATCCTTTACAAATGATTGGAAAAACTTAGGATGCCAAAATGATTACAATATAAATAAAAAATAACCCCAAAAAATCATAATGATTGACAATAAAATGTCAATCACAAAATGTAGTAAAGCGAGAGGGACGTGTGGTATGAATTATAAACTCATATGGGTGTGGAGACTGGAAGGTAAATTAATGCACTTTTTAATGAGACCTCGTTGCTCCAGGATCAGGATAACAAGACTGAAGGGAACGTCTCCCTGCTCCACAAATCAGGCCGACTGTTTTATTGGATTCTTTGAGATTCACTGGACACACCGCTGTCTGTTTATGAGCTTCAGAAAACAGGTGTCAGATATAAAAGACAGATAACAGGAGTCCCATCACTCAGACCATTGCTGGATTTATGAGCAGAAGACTTGGGATGGAGCAGTCAATGAGAATAATGTGTCCTGCCATCCAACACAACGCCATCCATCATGGAACGCAGCAACTGGAACATTGTGACAGTAGACAGTAAGAGAAGAGAGAGAAAATAACATTTAGCATAAATTAGAAAGGTAGAATGATGATATATCTGCAAGTATACGTCATGACTTCGATCATTTCAGCTGGTGTGGATGAAATCAACTGCATCACTTCAGCCCCACAGACGGCAACCACACTCATTCTTGCTCTCAGTTTAAAGCATTCAAGTGCCAAAGATCTGCTCTGACCCATGGATGCTGGCCATGTTTGTGTTTTTTGTGTGAATGAAGAACACACCAGGTCTGACTGCTCGCTCTAATCCCGGATTCTCTGTGGGTCCGATCCAGAAAAAGAGAAAAAATTGGCTTAAGAAAGGGGATTGGTGAGGGATTGTGGAGGGGCGCGGCGGTTAGAATACACGTGTTGCACCGACAGGCAAGTGGCTCTGACACCCGACCTTCATCCTCCTCCTCCTCCTCCTCCTCCTCCTCCTCCTCCTCCTCCTCCTCCTCCTCCTCCTCCTCCCTCCTCTAGCTTCCCCTGCATGGAACCATAAACAAACTCCATCACTGCGCTCTGCTACATGACAACCAGCCTTGTGCCTTGTGCTCGCTGCATGCTGCACAGCAACAATTCATCACAGATTTACTGCTATTACATCATCAATGTACTGTAAGGCTTTGGTGTAGAGCGTCACACCAACAAGCACAATGCAGCTCACTGAACTGGAGTCCTTTGTCAGTGAAGGTTCGCCACGCTCACGCTACAGAGACTCTAAACCAACGCATGTACTATCTACTGTAAGGTAACATCCTGCAAATACAAATATGAGTTAGATATCCATGTTACACCTTTGTAGAAAATAAAAAGGATGCACAACATACATATATATATATATATATATATATATATATATATATATATATATATATATTGTGTAGCAATCTATTCCTTTTGGGAGCAAAAAGGCTGTTCAATAAATTATTTCTGGTGAATTTGAAACAACCTACCAGTGACATATCATTGAGAGGAACTCCAAGACCTCATCCTAATACTACAGTATAACTAATCTTCTGTTGCTATGCACATGAGCATAAACCACCTTAAACCACCATGTGGCAGCACGGGAGAGTGCCCAACTTCTCCAAAGTATGATAAGTCATTGCAACAGACTTAAAATCTCCTTCATTGAAGTCGTATTCTCTGACATAGAGAGCTAAAGGACAAGGTAACACATGGGAATCAATATCGGTCCTAAAATCAATATCCATCCCAGTATCGGTTGTGTTTCAACTGTAGAGGTTTCCTTTACCACAAGGAGCAATGTTTAATCCAGAGATGTGGAATAATCTGGTTCTGATCAACATCTCAAGTTGCTTGTGGCTTTTTTTTAAGTTACCTTTTCTGCAGGGACCAAACATGTCAGTAGGGATTAGCCAGTATCTGAGTCCACGTCTTTAGCCGCAGACAGCATCACATCCTGGAGCCCAGTCAGGGATTACACAGCAGCCTCACAGCAGATGTGGCATCTGGGATTACAATTAGAGTAATATCACCCATCATGTGAAAGCTTGTTATCTTAACAGGAGAGCCTCTGGTTTTGCCCGTGTGTCACATTGGTGCACTGTTGCATTGTGAAGGATGCTGATGTAAAAGGGCCAGGGGTGTATGCATTGGGGATTGTTTTTGTTGCTGCTTGTATTGTAGTATTATGTTTGTCTCTCCTGTCTTCATAACTTCATAAATACATGGTGGGCTTATTTTCACTCTCTTGACATTTCCCCTAAAATGGCTACTCTCTCGATCATCTGCCATGGTTTTGAATTAATTTGTTCTCTTTCTACGTTAATTTAGCTTTTAACTCCCCTTGCATCCTGAGTGTCCTTGCCAAACACAACCTGTCCTTGCTCCCTGTTTTGCCTCAATTACAAGCTGTGATAAAATCAAATTAAATAATCCAGTGGGGAAATTTACAGGATTGCAGCAGCAGAGGAGTGCAAACAAAGAAACAATAAAATGTATAATAAGTAAGTAATAACACAGTGTAAATGTATAATAAAACCAACAAAAACTAAAATTAGATTTTATCTATCTCTGGTTGTTTATATTGCATATTAATTAATTAATGAATGAGGGATTTGTCAATGTGTTGGTATCTTGGGTATACCAAGTTTCTTTGTTTCCTCCTGTCGGAAGTCAAGATGCTGCCGCCTCAGTGGATCACACCACTAAAGATAGCCAGTGCCACCACAGTCAACAAAGGTCCTCAAGACGCTCCCTGCCCTCCACAAGAGTCGACTCTCTTCGGCAGACATGCACTGTCCCTTTTTGTAGAGTTGACAGCAACATATCGGTAATTTCTGGTCCTGTAACTATCTGCAACAATTGTACCCAATCAGAAGGCAGAACAGACTGCTGACATTATTGGCCCCAATTAAGCAACCTGCAATATAATCTAATCCTTACAATCACACAGCAAATCCCAACAACACAAAGCAACAACATTAACGATACAATGAATCCAGAGGTTATTGTGTCCTGTGGGGCCTATTTTCACTATTTACATTCACATATTAATCTAGTTTATGAAGGGCTTTATCACCATTAATATGTTTCACACATTTGTTCACACAACTGGAATGTTTGTATTCTTCTGAACTTGCCTCAGCAGAAATGTACTGTTCATAAAAAAATCAACCAATCAGAGGTATTTTGTTAAAGTTTATTCGATGTATTTTGATCACATTTGTACTCATTTAATTTAAAGTAATTCAAATCCTTTTTGAATGATTAGTGTAAGGAAACCACATCATCAATGATCTGGTGATGTGGTTTCTATAGATGACATTGCCCTGGCATCAGATATAATCTGACCCTATGAGACGTCATAGATCCCATCTGCCTGATGGATCATCGAGGTCTGTATCATGGAATATGCGTACTACCAACTATGCCATGGCCCTGTTGAGACTCCGCCCATGTACAGATTGTAAAGCACTGAAAAATGCATGAAAATGGGCTATACAAATAAATTTAATGAATTGAATTGAATTACAATTTGAAATCCAGCTAAACAAACACACTTTTGACGACGCAAGAGCATCATCTTCATTAGATCTTAAGTAGAAACGGAAGAGGCCTTATATTATAGAATAAGGCCTTATATAAAAATATTAGCGGTCAATTTCTCTTTTTTAAACATTGTTCTTTCAGAGTAAATTGACTTTACTATTATTTCCAGATCCTTCATGTGTAGCACTGTGTATGAAGTGGACTGCTGCTGCAAAGTGCTCTAAGAAACAAGAAGGATCTCTAGGGTGAGTTCGAAAGATGTGTAAATGCTTTTGTGTACTTTTGTTTCCTGTAGCTACTTCAGTGAAACAAGTCAGTAATTCATTGTTATTTTTGAGCCATTATGCACTTCACAGCACTTGAGCATTGTTTTCTTCTTTTCTTTCTTTTTTTGCAGTCTGCAACAATCCGCTGTCCAATTGTTCAGAGAGCTCTTTAATCCTGAGTCGTGCAGCCCCGCCTAATAGGATCGTAGTATTAACCGTGATGACAATACCACCAGCTGTCACAGAGCCCCCTGTTGGCCACCAGGAGGAATGCGTAAGGGGGGGTTTAGTGACAGGGGGAGGCGACAGAGAGAGAGAGAGTCAGACACAGATAGACAGAGATCGAGAGTGGGTGGTGTGTTTAGTCTCATGTTGGAATAATCAAGGAGGCTGTTGGGAGGAGGAACGCAGCGAGTCCTTTGTTTTTGGACGACTACCTCTTTAATTATATTATCCCAACTTTCTTTTCTTTCTTGAAAGTTTTTCCTTCTCATTTGTTTCTTCTCTCAATCCCACCTACTCCTTCATCAGTCTGCATCCATTTAACTCGACCCACCTGCCTCGTCGACACTCTTCTCTTTCCTCCGGAGTGGTAGCAGCTGTGGGTCCTCTGCTGGCTCTATATGGCTGAATAAGTGGTAAAAAGGAGGGTGGGGGTGGGGGTGGGGGGGCCTTGCTCTGGTGGTTTTATCTCCAAGGGCGTTGCGAACTAGCAGTCAGGACCAGAACAAGCAGGAGGAGCAAGTGGAGGAGGAGGATGGCAGTGGCTCTGGATGAAGTGTGGGGGCGGGTGAAGAATGTCTGCAAGCAGAACGGACTGCTCATCCTCTCTGTGCTGGCCGTGGTCATTGGCTGCCTGCTGGGCTTCTACCTCAGAGGCAAGCAGCTCTCCGAGCAGGTCAGTTGTGTAACATGCCTGGGGATGATTGTGGCGTCGGGTTCCCACCCACGTACACCTACACACTGCCCACCTGCCCCCCCCCCCCCCCCCGCCATGTGTACCCCTGTGTCCTCCTTAAAAGCCATGATATTTGGACACCACAACTCCTAATACAAGCAATTACCTGTTCTCTGCATCTGCTTTTCCCATCCAGTCCATGTGCAAGACATTAACGGTTTCACACAAACACACACACACACACAAACACACAAACGTGTATTGGTATCTTTGTGAGGGCACTGTATGTATTGACTCAGGTTCAATCCCTGGGGGATTCTTCATAACTGCTAAACTCCAAACTCCAACCTTTACCCTGACCTAGCGTTAAGGCGGAAATGGAATATTATATGAATACTTCAATGTATAATCAACTGAAAATAAGACTTGTGTTTTTGTTAGTTTCGAATGAGCCGTTTTTATACATACGGAGCAGGTCCTCTACATGAAGTACACCACCTTATTCTAAAGTAACACAGGATGGGAAAACACCGGCTCTAGATAGGGCCATTCTCATGTTGACGTTTCACACTGCAACCTTGAGACTCTACGATGGGAAGAATTAACCGTACACTCACTCCATCACACACAAATTCACATCAAATAATACTTAGTTCATCTCATCTTTATAAAGAAGCTCTTTTTGCCTATTCAAGCCCATCTGATTCTTCCCAAGTATGGGTTTCATCACCACAATAGGACCATTAATGTGAGAGACAGGATAATGTTATGAGGGTCTTTTCCTTTCTCACACTGGAATTGCAAAATAGTGTCAATAATACAGCTTTAAGACGTGTTTGATGAGTGAAAGAAGAAGAGAAGAAAAAAAACACTGTGTGATAGTACTAAGCTGACTAAGATTGACATGAAATTGGCTCATCGCAAAGTTAATTAGTCTTCTGTGACAGACACACTGAAGCCAAATGGAAAAAGACAAAATAATAGTTTTTTTCAATCAGTCGATCAGATTGCCCATAGCTTCTCGGTTGGACATAGTGCATCCATAAAGGGATTGGCATTAGGGAGATTAGTGGTCAATCACTTGAAGAGACCCTCTGTGTTCACTTATATAACTCACACATGATTGAATGGAAAGCGGAATTATATGCACAGAGAAATTACAATTCTTCAGATAACTGGGAGGAGGATGATTTCTGCCAGCACTTTGATAATGACAGAATTTATTAAGAAAGATGTGAACAAAAATGTTAAAATTTTAACAAATGTTAGATTTTTGGAGAACGCATTTGTGAAACTAAATGTGACTGAAAGGCTTCTGCTCAAGGGATTCTTGAAAAGTACAAAAGGTGGATGAGGTGGTGGGTGTAGGACTATGTGGGATTATGATGTAACATGCCTGTAGGTATTGCCATTCATGTTTGAGCGTGCCTGAGCAGTCAAATTAGGAACATATCTGATATGTGCCTTCCAGATGAAGCTGATGCCTGTGTGTTGAGGGCCAGAGCTCTGCTTCTGTTTGGACTTGGAGAGCACAACTCAGTCAATGTGCATTTGGGCAAACTCACACTTGTATAAGTGGGACATGTCGGTGTGTAACAGTTGCTAACGCAGCTCACAGCTCAAAGTCAGTGAGGTCAACAAAAGGCTAAATCACTGCCTCACCCCACATGATCTGGTTGATGGGGGTAAAACACCGCTCTGCTCTGGTTGTCTGGCCTAGACACAGTGAGCTGGGACTGAACCAGCTATTGCTAACTGAGCCTCTCTGTTGTTTGGTGCTGGACAGGTAGCGTCCTATAAAAGGTTTGGGGCTGAAAACAGCTGCTTGCTCAGCTGGACACGCTGAGATGAGACACAACAGTAAAGTTACAGGCTGGAAACTAAATCTCTACTCCAAAGAGCAAAGGGGAGCTGCACAGTCGGGTGATACCTTTCTGTGGATTTGTCACTTTACCAACACCTTTTATATTATACATAGTTCTTAACATAAACATATTGAACACTGCATCTTTAGTGAATTTGACCTTTGTTCTGAGCTCTTCACCTTCAATCTGTTGGTGAGCCTGACTTTTTCTATCCACACATCCAAAGAGCATGTTGATAGATGAGGGACTGAATGTCAATTGACATCCTCAGGCTGAGCAGAGACCAAACAACCTTTTGCAGTAACCTCGCACTCAAGTCTAATTACAGGTGTTGGAGTATTGCTTATGCACATGTGATAAAGCAGTATGAAGCCAGCCGGCGTCAGCAAGAGTGTAATGCTGCGTTCCATGCAGACAACTCAGAGGTCATATTTCCCAGTTGAAATTTGTTTTTCACTTGAACCATTTGTAACTCGCTAGTGAAGTTAAGTTAATGTCAAACAAGCTCTTTTCATAAAGCTAATAAGTGGTTTTATTGCCTCAACATATACTGCCTGTTGAGACGGAAGTGTGAGGGGTACCTCGAGCGTCATAGCAGAAGCTTAGAACAACTGGCCAACCGTCGGGATTGGTCGAATTGGGAGTGTAAATGTCTTTGTTTTTGTAGTTTTTTGTAGTTATCTGGAGTGCAGCATTAGTCTGCAAGTTTGTGGCGTTAAGTAATAAAGAAGTGAGCCTAGCAGACCTTTAAGAGTTTGATTGTAAGCAGTTAACAAACATGTGTTGGATATCACATCAGGTCCCTTAAAACCACCACACAAAAAAATCCCTAGCTGCACCTTCAACAAAAGTAAAAAGGCACAGCTACATTATCTAGTTGATTTCAGAACGAGTGAGGGAGCAAATTAATTATTAGGTATTCTAGAATGGCTAATAGCAGCTGACGAGTGGGCCAAAAAAGAAACAAGAAGCTACATCTCTAAATACAGTGTTTATGAGACTGATACCAAATTATGTTCATTACTCTTTGATTAAAGTCAGTAATTTGCTACATCAGCTATATGTTGGCCTTTAGTAGCCTACTTACTGAACAGGAGGTTCAATTAAGTAAAAAGACAACCGCACAATTCGACGTAGCACTTTTTCGTCATTGGTCGGAGCGTGAAGACAAAGTCAGAAACGTATCATTTGCAGAACATTCTCAACAGCAAGGTGTGAAAAACGTCATGATGTTGTTTTTTGTTCCTCTCGAACAAAGTGAGATTTGGAGTGTGATTTTGTACAAATATTTTTCCATATGACATACAAAGTCTCACTCTTGATAACACCCTAATGAATAGGACCGCATGCCGAATAACTGCAAGGCCCCACTTTGACTCCAGCTTTGGGACATTTGTTACATATCGTACCCCTCTCTCTCTCTCTCTCTCTCTCTCTCTCTCTCTCTCTCTCTCTCTCTTTAGCATTTCTACACTGTCCTTATCCTAATACATTATCGTAATGCTAATAATAAACACTGGTGAATAATGAACTAAAAGGACTCATGAAGTAGAATAAATATTCTTAGCTGCAAAATTGGCCTTAAACCTTAATTTCTGATCACTCAAACACAGGTCTGTTGTGTTGACCGACCATCGAAACGAACTGTTGCAATCTATTTTCAACAACTATTGGATGGTTTGCCGTAAAAGTAGTGCAGACATTCATGGTGTTAGTGGAGATTAGTAGATGTTAGCATGAACTAAACTAAGATGGTTAACATGGTAAACCTGGCTGCTACACATCAGCACCTAATCGATATTTGTAAGTATGTTGGCATGCAGTTATTATCATGTAGCTTAAAGCACCGCTGTGCCCCTTTACAGGGTCTTTGTTTTTATGTCATTGGCGTGTGTTATGTATTCTTTATGATTGGAAAAGTAGGTCATAGTGCATCGTGTTTTTTGGAATAGGCTGAAACGTCTTGCAAATAATGAGAACCTCTTCTCATCCACTATTTTTGAGATATTTTTATTTTAAAATGACAGCACCAGAGTCTAGAGCCAAAATGTGAGACCTTGAATGTACAACAGCAAGACAAATGGCAAAATGTTTGGTGGCTTTTCTAGATCTAAAAATGTTTTAAAGGGGGGCATTCATACTACATATAATGTAATTTGTAATCCAAATAATCTAAGAGTCAAGTCTAGAGTCTCTGCACAATGTTTTCGCTCTCTTTTCTTAGCTCCTGTCAGAAGATTAGCTGCACTATAGTTACAGAATCAGGCAGATGTCTCGTTCTGATAGAAACTTATTTATTTTTGCAATAGTGCAGCAACGTTTAGTTGATAAAAAGTGATTGGCTTGACATTCTAATACGTACATATATACACACACATATATAAATATATACAATGTCCATCTTCTGCAGATGAAGAAAATGAATACAATATGTTCAAGGTGCTAGTGAGGGTATGTGACCTTTGGATATAGATCGGCCGGCTGCTTTCCTGTGTGTCCTTTCCTTATGCTGAGCTCAGCCGCTGCTCGCTCTAGCTTCATACGGACTTGACAGACGCTCTGATCTCCTCATCAAACTATACGCAATGTAGAAAATATGTACATTTTACAAATTGTCAACAATTACAAAAAATTAAGATCTGTATTTTGTGCGTCCTTTTTTGCGTGACAATTATTCATAACAGAATGAAAGGGTTACGGGTCATCCAGTTCTGCCTCATGAACATTATTATGTTAAATATTTAATATTATCTATATAAATAAATGAGTGCTAAGGATGGATGCCTTTGGAGCTCTGCCATTCATGAGCTGTTTTGAGAGTTTTTAAATAAGAAACTCAATCATGCAAATAGAACTGGCCAGACATTCAAAACTCATTTCAACTAGTTTAATATTATAATGACACAGTGACTGTTAGACAACTGATGTTGTGTCAGTGCAGGAAAATAAATCATTACATTACTGATACCTAACCAATTAAAAAACGAAATTAAATTGTGCGTGTCCCCATAGTGAGCGACATACATACATATTTCTCTTGTATAACTGCGTTACAAACAGTGTGTTTTACTCACTTGCAGGAGGTGAAGTACTTCCAGTTTCCCGGAGAGCTGCTGATGAGGATGTTGAAAATGTTAATTTTACCCCTTGTCGTTTCCAGGTAAGAATTATACATTTGTTTTGAAATGTTGATCAATTTCCCATGCAGTCAATGTTCTGCTTTATACTGCATTGTATTGTCTCTGTTGAATATGTTTGAACCAAATTAAACTCAAGTGAACTGAACTACAAATCACACATATCTGTGGTCCCTGCTATCCCTTCCACCTATAGACATCATATGGAGTATGATGCATTATTCGGCCAAATACTTTGCAGAAAGCACTCTGTTCCCTCTGGCAGTAGTTAGTATTATTTGAGAAATCCTACATGCCTCCTACATTGATTCTGAATGTTTGAGCTTACATATGACGAGCCCTGAATAGCAGAGAGTGGAACCGTTTGAGAAATTAGAGTCCATAATAACACATTTCCTGATATTAATGTGAATTAGTTTAATGCTTTTTATATTGCATCAGAGACCGAAACAGGATGGTGATGGATGTAAATGAAAACCCCCCCCTTGATGAGTTTTTTTTTTTTCAATATCAAGGATTAAAGGGTAACGTGTATATAACTAAACCTGTTGCCCTTGTATAGCCTTGGATGCATTTTTAGAAGCGTGGCGTCTGCCAGATTTTCCCTTTTGACTATTTTAGGCCCAAAGCTCTTAGTTGCCTGCATGAGGTCAGTGATGTCCGCCACACACACAAAAACTCCCAAAACAAATCATGCAAACACACCCGTTACAAGCTGGGTGCTTTGTGCAATAAGCTACTTACAATCTGTGCAACAGCAAAGACTGGATGAGAAGTTAATCCTCCCTCCGTCACCCTGTCCGTCTCTCTCTGTCTCCCTCTGCATGTCTCTCCGTCTGTACTTTCTGTGCTTCTGTGTCTGTCTCTTGCATGTTGGTCTTTCAGTTTTAATCTATGTTGTTCAAACACAAGGTAAAGGGTAGGAAGACTCCTTATTTGTGCATTTATTCATGCTAGTCGTCCACTCTCCCAGTTTCACAGATTCCGTGCAGATCACTTCAGTGCAGTTTTCCTGCCAAACACGAGGCACGTGAGGACCAGCGAGGTTAATTACATCTAATCTGAAACATGCATGTAGGCAGGGCGCCCGACGCAACCAGGTAAAACATAATTTCAGCACACGGGAATATAAAAGATATTCCACAGGCTGCTAGAGCTTCTGTTGAGTCTGAAACACGGCTATCTGTATTCTCAGTGCCGGCCTTGACTCGTTTGGAGTAAGAATGGACAATGACGGCGGTTGGCCTTTCCATCCGCTCCAATCCATTCAAAGATGATTTGTTGCCTCTCTGCATATCTTTATAATGTTCACACACACGTCAACCCATCCACAGGCATGAAGTACAGTCTTGGGTGTAATTCTGCTTCTCTCTCTTCTTCTCCGTCTTTCTCTTCTGCCATACCAACAAATGGCAGCAGAGCGTGTCTAGATTGGGATGCAAAGACCGTCTGACTGACATGGCGCATGGTACAGTGGGGCTTATCTAGGGGTGAATATCTAACCCTAACCCTAACCCTAACCCAGGCCATGTAGCCTGCCTCTACCTATTTCTTCCCCTTCCTAGAACCATCTGCCCACCAGCCAAAGCGGAGACCAGATTATCCCATGTACACGTCATGCAGAATCAATGGCCACTCCACTTACCGCCTCCTTATGTTTTATGTTTCTTTTTTTCCCAAATATTAAATAGAACTAGAATTTGAAGAAAATATATTTGTATAATACATACTTTATTTTTTGTGTTTTTTGGTTAAAGAAACAATAAACATTTTGATAAAGCCCTTTTATTTATTTACCCTTTTATTTACCAATGTTTTGACTAAGATCTGAAGGTCAAAGGTGAAGAGCAGTGAAGAGCAATGAAACTACTTTTGCGATACCATAGATAGCAAATATACACAGTGTGATAACCGTCAATATCTTTACCATGATATCCTTAATGTAAATGTGATATTCTTGCTTTTGACGACACAAGTCGCTCTTTCCAGAGTTGTGTCTCGCTTTATGTAATTAAGTGTATGTCCACTCGTCCACTTGTTATTGCTCAGTCATTAGCTCCTCGTGTGGCTTTGAGCTCATTGCTCAGTCACACACAGCGAAGACGAAACACAGTAATTGGCATGGAAAAAGAGCACTGGGAGGCTGACCTTAGTGGGCGTTTACTGCAGAATGTTTACACGGTTTTGAGAGATCATTTAGTCTGGAACATCTCTTAGTATTATTCGGCTTTCACATTCTTGGAAACTGATTTTAATTCAAATTGAAATGGTTTTACATTCTAGGATATGGTACACGTCCTCTCCTGAGGATTAAAACAAATATTAGTTTAAAGTATATGTTACGTTTAGGTTTTTAACGTTTAAGTATTTGTTATTTCTTGGAGCATGTATTTCCAATTAAATTGTAGGTTAAATATAACTGTATATATTTTTTTTATTGTAGTTTTTTTGGTTGTGAATTTTAAAAAACATGCAAGGTAAATATTTAATTTACAACACCATTGACGAACAATGTCTATTCAACTAGTGGTCAGTCACACTCATATATAAACTGCAATACCCACTATTACACAACATTGAAGAGCATATAACTACAATAAATAAAGTATAATTACTAATTAGTTACAAGGAATGCTTAACGAGTTATGAAGCAGACTCCATGTAATGCTGATGCCATTATGTCACTTACATAGGCAAACCATCAGCGAGAAGATTGGCCATTTCTATATGGCGACGTTGGATAATCGTGATGCCTTTCATCAAGTCTGATTCACTGCAACGTCAGAAGAAACAATTTATGACAAACAGGTTCACCAGAAAGTTCTTTAGTTGCTACTCCAGTGAAGGATTTCTGTTCCTTCTGTAATTGCCTTTCATCAAACTAAATGGTTTACCGTGGTGAACAATTAATTTACAGCTGGAAGGCAAAAAAACAGAAAGGCAACTGGAGACGAACCAAAAATGAATGCTAAACCCTGAGGGGAACTATATACACAATTCAAGTTTTGTATTTGTTCGAGAGGGACAATGTACATTGATGAACACTTTGAATTCAAATGTGAACGCATCCAATTACAGCCGCAAGGCTGATTTCCATCGTCTGAAACAAGAGAAGAGTTTCTTGTCAAAGACTTGAATTTGGCCTTGAATGTAGAAACCAGCAGACGACATAGACTAATCAACTAATGAAACTCAGGTGTGGTACAAATTACGCAGGCAGGAGACACAGGCAGGAAGTAAAACCAATGAGGAGGGAAACTTTCAAAATAAAACAGGAAACAGATCCAACAAAAATCCAAGACCCCATGACTATATTCACAGCTGACCAGAGAGTTTGAGGTTCGCTCAAGAAGCCAAGCAGGTCACCAACCAGCCCGGTCATCAGTCATCACCAAGCCCAACCAGAGCAGCTCACTGTGTAGAAGCATGGGCATACAAATATGTAGTTTCAGGAGGTTCATTTACTGTGGGATTGTTTGTTAATAATATTATGTTTCTTAACAGAAACGTGGCATCTGACAGCAATGCCTGCTCATACAGCAGAGTTAGATGAATAAGAGGTTTACAGTATATTGGTTTTCTTAATCTCAGAGATAGACAACACACACAGTAGCTACTGCAGGGCACAGAGGATGTATTTGATCCCTAATGATGGCCATACAACCACAGTACTATGTATGAGCACAACGCTCAACTGAGAAAGCAATCAATTGTTTATTAATTCCTTACATCATGTCTTTTTTGTTGCTTCATATTTAACCCGAAACAATGAAGAAGAAAAAGGAACTCTCTTGGCTGGATCAGTAGACAAATAATAACACGCGTCATAAGCCCTGAGCTTCCTTTGAACTGGTTACACAAATTTTTGCACACACTGACTTGTATTAATGTACTTGCAGTGACAAGTTCAGTGCATTGAACATATCAATAATAAGTGAGGTTACAGGTCTATCAACACCTCTTCTCAGGGTTGTTTTAATTTGAATGGGATTGATTTGGAAAGTAAAAATTCCCCATAGAAAAAGAAACAACATGCTATTATTAAAATATGGTATTTATCATTCATTCCATGTTGTGGCAAGTTCATGTAAATGTCCTGGATTCGTGATAGCTAGTTTTTGGCCATTAGTCGTCACCATTTGTTCATGTTGAACGCTGAGACATGACTTTCTATAACCCTGCGGCATCAAATGGTGAAACTCTGCCTTTAATGATCTGAGCTGCTGAAGCAAAGGCCACAGTGTCACTGCCACTGTCGTGGTTGTTATGGGTTACCCCACAAGGAGCCCCTGCCGTATTTATTTTTTCATCTGGACATACGATTACATCTTTTGCTCAGCAAAGGTGCAGCAAGGAGGACCGTCATCCCCTTATAGTCGAACTATCGTTTGACTGCTGTAGGCAGGGGCGGCCCTTGCACATTTGGCGCTCTAGGCAAGCTTCACTCGTGGCGACTATTTCATCTTCCACCTCCAAGCGGTACATAGCTTGGTTTCCAAGTCGGGGTCAAGATCACTAGATAATCAAATGGACAGGTAAAATACAAAAGTGACTCCTCTTTCATTTGTTTTTTATTTCACAGGCCATGACCTTTAATGAGGGTTCACAAATAGACTTGACTTGGTTTAAAAGCTACACATCAAAAAAACTCATCGGAGGAAAATATAATGCTTGACATAATCAGATATAAGAGAACAGAGTAGGGAGGATAAAGAGAAGGAGGAGGAGGAGGAGGAGGAGGAGGAGGAGGAGGAGGAGGAGGAGGAGGAGGAGGAGGAGGAGGAGGAGGAGGAGGAGGAGGTCATGAGGGAAATCTCTGCAAAAGCAAATTTAATTTGCGTTCCCGCTTTTTGACCTCCTGGTTGCAAATTCTGATTTCCCAAAGAACTGCAGTAAGAAACTGCATCAAACATCTGGACTAATCATTCAGTTGAAACCGTTGCTCTGCCATTTCCTAGGAGTTTCAAGTGTTGTTGTGCTGTCCATCCACCTCCGCTTGACTTTCTACTGTCAACTATTTGTTTTCCCTGGTGGAGGTTGAATTTACTGTATACAACCATCACAGATTGCAGTGGTTCGTATAAGTGGTCTAAAGCACAGTAACATAATAATTGTCTAAGTGGTCTTGGGTAGTGAAGTATTGAAGAACATTAGCGTGCTTCCTGGAGAGCCGTCAGGATAGCAACAATAAATTAAAATAGGGCACAAGAGTGACATTCATCAATAGAGCGCTGATTTTATATAAATAATGATTCTTAGCCCCATTTAATTATAGGGAAGAACATTAATGTTCCAGCTCGACTTTACACATGCACTTTATAGCCTGTTTGCATTGAAGACAAATCTGGTACCAAAAATAGAAATGTTCACACCGCTCTCATACATCGGAGTGGTGTCAATGTTCCCATCAAACCCTCAGCAAGAAAGCAATTACTGGCAAGCATATCCCACACAATGTGCGTGGAGAAATTTATTTAGGTGTGTCTAAACTCTACGTGCAGAAAGCCACTGTTCCTGCTGAAACAAACATTATACTTGAACACATATAATTGGGAAATCAGATGTTTTCTCATGATTCTGCACAATAATCAGTTTAAGGATCATCCGCCCCTTTGAATCTAGGTGGTTTGTTTTCCTCATAATGCACTCTGACACCTTTGTGAAGTCTAAGCGTGTGAACCTATTATTCCTTAATATATTAATTAACCTGCAGTTTAATTGCACAGTCATTGTATTATATTTGTTTGTGTGTGTGTGTATTTATATATACATATATGTTTCATTTTATATACATATATACTTAATTTTGTATTTTATATTTTACTTGTATACATCTATATCTTTCATCCCTGTTTTTTATATTTTATATTTTATTCTTGTGTTTTTAGTTTATTGGTGCTGCTACTGTGATGACAAATTTCCCCTTGGGGATTAATAAAGTATATATCTATCTATCTATCTATCTTAATTGTGCAATTTAGTGCCACTTATTACTTAGGTCAATATATACTTTGGGCACTAACGAGACTTAGCTGAACATCTGCAACAGCGTACCAGTGAGATAACAGTTGTATCCACTATCCAGTCATTGAACTGATCAATTCTTCACCAGTGATTTCCCAGAAGTCCTTCTCGATCCCAAACACTGACCTCGACCCCTTTGTCTTTTTGTCTCCCTGCGGTTGCTGTCTGTGTCTTTGTGTGTCCGCTTGCTCTCCGTATTTCAGTTTGATGTCAGGTCTGGCTGCCTTGGACGCCAAATGCTCCAGCCGCCTGGGCATCATGACCATCTCCTACTACCTGTGGACCACCTTTGTTGCCGTGGTGGTGGGCATCCTCATGGTGTACATCATCCACCCGGGTGGAGCCGCTCAGAAGGAGGACTCTGACGAAAGCAAGAAGCCGATGACCAGCTCTGCTGACGCCCTGCTGGATCTCATCCGGTAGGAGGCTGACGTGTTTCTCCTGTTGCATGTGAGCTCAGAAGAAATGATCCTCATGGAAAGGTGTGAAATTCAATTAAAACAATGAAGGAGTGCCATAGTTCGAAATAATTCGAGAATATAATAATTAATTTTTTTTTTTCCTATGGTTTTTCTTTTTTTATCTTTTATGTGTTGGAGGTGTATAAAAAAAAATGTTCTATGGTATTGATCTCCAACCCGGAGGTCGTGATCTCCAAGAGCCCATTAAATAAATATGTGGGTATTGCAAGATGAAAACTAACATGAGAAATCAAAATATCATTTGGCTTTTCTAATGTAATTCTTGAATCAAATACAATGTAAACACATTGTTTGGGTGTCGGGAAGACGGATTGTCCTCAGAAGGGACCCCAACATTTTGAACTAAATCACATGAAATCATTTTAATGAAAAGAAAAAAACTTTACAAATATGAATTGACTAAAGATCCAAATCAATGAAGATATAGTCTGCGTGCTTGCTTCCGATTTTGTAAAAGTACTTCAGCCCATATTAATGCAGATAATGGAAATGTATTACAAGCGCTGAGAGTAAATCTACTTGTCTGCTCGTAACCTTCAACGTGCACAGCGCCTTCCTTTAAGGCGGTTTCATAACACGGTGGCTGTGGCATGTCCATTCCCAGATCAGTGGTGTTTCACGTGGACTAAAGTGGGAGTAATGCTCGAGGTCAGAGCGCAAAGCCTGGAGCCTCGTGTGCCAATGGGTTATTGTGCTAAGCTGGTTACTGCTGCTGGAGGATGGAGTGAGTGTGTGTCTTTGAGGTGAACCTGGGTCAGCAGCACAGTGACAAACACGCCGTGAGGCCCTGAGAGCCGCCGTGTCAGTGTGACAGTCGGTCAGTGGGCTAAAGTCTACGGCCGGCAGCGCGGAGCCACGAGCCGCTCACTGAAAGCATGGTGCTATGTGTCACGAAGGCTTAATGAAATACAAACGATTACAAAGTAATTCATGTTTTGTCATTCAAATGTTGATCCTCTTTATATTTCTGTATTTTTGATTCAAAAAATCTAATCATACTAAGAAAAGATTTTATTTCTATGATTCACTTTCAATCAGAATGTAAAACGAGGGAGTTATAAACTCGCCAAGCCATGAAATCCAACTATGTACTGATCCGGTGAACTCTGACGTTCACGGGTTCTAAGTGTGTGTGTGTGCGTGGGTGTGCGTGGATGCGTGTGTGTGTGTGTGTGTGTGTGTGTGTATTTTTACAGAGCACAGCTGTGCTTTGGATTTAGCTCCCAAAGCTTCTTTGCAGCCTTTATCTATCATGCAGGCAAACTATATCGGTACACTCACAAACCGTCCCAACTGTGTGTGTGTGTGTGTGTGTGTGTGTGTGTGTGTGTGTGTGTGTGTGTGTGTGTGTGTGTGTGTGTGTGTGTGTGTGTGTGTGTGTGTGTGTGTGTGTGTGTGTGTGTGTGTGTCTGTGTGAGTTATACGTATGCATAATGAGCACAATATGAATGAATGTGCGTGTATACTTGGATGTATTAGGGGCTCTGAGGTCGTTTATTAGCCTGCTCAGACACAGAAGAGGCTGCTGAGTGGTTAAGTGGTCAAATCCACGCAGCATACTGACTACAGCCCCCAGAGTTTAATGTCCCTGCAGATATCTTCGCCATATGTCTTTTAAGTCACTCTGTTCAATGGACTATAAAACACAATATGCCTTTTAATCTGTGTCGGTCTGAAATGGGCTTTTTGTAATGTGGCTGTTATTTGAGTTGTGTGTTGATTTGTGATCTACAGCAGTACTAATGTCACTCCATTGAAAACATAACAAAGACACTGTTCATGCATTGACTTTTGTGTACGTCCTTTGCTATTCTAAAATAACTATTGTATTGTTTTAGTAAAAGACTTCGACCAAAGTACTATTTATTATCAGAAATGGATGACATTTTCATTCACTTTAAAATTATTATTGGAGTCAACCTTAATTTAATAGTTATGGACCTGCGGCCTCGAGAGGTCTGCATGAAGGGAAACGTCATGCCGCACTGTGTTATTGTGTTCTCTGTGTTCTATAGTGTTCCCAGTGTTTCCAAATTGGTGTTATGCAATGTGTTTTTAGGAGTAAAGGCATTAAGTGTTCATGCTGGCCGCTCATTAGCTGACTTTTCCCAGAACTCAGTCAGGGTACCAGCCTCAATGTGCAGCTGATGAGCAGGCCACATCCTGCAAAGCCTGATAATGAAAGTACAACAGTGCACCAGAATACCTGGTCAGGATGCAAGATGAAAGTGCATTGAGTAATGTATACTCAGATTCTCCAACTGTGATCAAATGGTTTATCTTTTTGTGTGAATCAACTTCACTTTAATAACTGTAAAGGAACTGTAAGTGATCAACATAATGAAGATTGTGAAGATATTCATTAGCCAATATGTTGACTGACTTTACATTATTTTCATGTGGAACATTAATGAGTGGACTATCCCTCATTGATTATGTTTACTCTAAGTGACATCACAGTGCCAATTGTCTGGTTCTATTCAATGTTCATGTTTTTATTCAACGTGACCTCGCATTTAATTACATACAACTATATATATATATATATATATATATATATATATATATATATATATATATATATATATAAAATGTATAAAGTCATATCTGAGGGACTTTTGAAAAATCTCTAATTGTTCTTTCCCAGCAACATGTTTCCAGCCAATCTGGTTCAAGCTACTTTCCAACAGGTAAGAACAAAAGGTTGAAGGCAAAGACACGCTTCAAAGAAAAATCCCCCAAAAAATTTTTTTAACAAAGAGCAGCCTCATTCATTTGGAATTGAAAACAGGCTATCTGAGTTACTATGTTCAGTCTTTATGCTAAGCTACGCTAACTGGTTAGTGGTGGCAGCTTCATATTTAGACAATTTACTATCTAACGTTCTACAAGAAAGCAACTAAGTGTATTTCTGATGTGTCAAGCAATTCTTTGTTCTTAGATGAATTGTAAAAATCTGTTATTTATTACATGGAAAAGTCCATTATAAAAAGTGCTATCATCTTTATTACAAAAGACCATAGAAACATTGTTAATGAAATAGCACACTGTATTTATGGCCATTTACAACTGTAATATAAATGTTCTAATCCAACGGTTTGAGCATCTCTGTTGGGGTCATGAATACTCTGCTGATGTTGGGGCTTGTGCTGTGTTTTGATTTCAAGTATCGAACCCAGAGAGTCCCCGAGCTCATCTTCAAACCAACGGTGGCTCAGCTCCTGGATGAGACCACCACGCGCAGGGTCTACGTCTACGGCATCCAAGACGACAACGGCACAGACGTCCAGAATTTCTCCCTGGATCTCACGCCGCCACCTGACGTCATCATGAAAACCTCCCCCGGCACCAGCGAAGGCATGAATGTGCTGGGGATTGTGATTTTTTCCGCTACCATGGGTAAGCGGTTGCCATGGATCCTGCAACCACACACCTCCGCAGAGTAACATGCACAATGCACTTACAGAGTTATGTAAAATTGCATACTTGTCTTTTGTTGTGATCCCATAAGGAAGGCAGGAAACAAATAAATGATGACACTCGTCAATGTACACGCTTAAATGAGTCATGATGTGTATGATTGATGCATTTAAAAACTCATGAATGGTGAATGTCTTTTCTTCCAACCCAGGAATAATGTTGGGAAGAATGGGACCCAATGGAAGCGCTTTGGTTAACTTCTGCCAGAGTGTGAATGAGGCCGTTCTGAAGATAGTTGCCATTGTCATCTGGTAAGAGTTGTATTTCGGAAGTTAATAGAAACAAAATTAATTTGTGAGCAGATTTGCTGATACAATTTCAGCTGAGAAAACAAGTATCTCATTCTTAGCTTTGGTGTTTAGACGACAATGTGTTAGTGTGTGTGGTGTTGAGGACCCAAACACATGCTCACAAAGCAGTTTTGAAAATAAATCTTTATTCTCCTGATTAGCAAGGGAGAAAAATAAGAAAAAAAGAAGAAAACAAAGACAAGCGTGATTAAACCGTTGGATTAGAACATTTATATTACAGTTGTAAATGGCCATAAACACAATAGTCTGGTTGAACAGTAAATCAATGACGTAAAACATTTGATTAGAAATAGACTCATTTTTTATTAAAACATTCATTAATTTCAGGAACATGCACTTTACCTCCCTTACAGGTATTTCCCTTTTGGGATTGTGTTTCTGGTTGCCGGTAAGATGATAGAGATGGATGACCCTTCCGCCATGGGGAAAAAGCTGGGTTTTTACGCCATGACGGTGGTAATGGGTTTAGTGCTGCACGGCCTTTTCATCCTACCCGCCATGTACTTCTTCATCACTAAGAAGAGCCCCATTGTTTACATCAGAGGCATTCTGCAGGCCCTGCTCATCTCCTTGGCCACCTCCTCCAGGTAGGCTGGCTTTGTTTATGTCCCTGTTTATGTTTAGAGAGAAAGGCGTGTGAGCTGAGCTGAGGCTGCTGTAGAGTCTCTCAGGTACCGCATGAATGGAAGCTTTTCAGAAAATGTAAATATGTGTACATGTTATGTTTTACTTACACTAAGTACAACCATTAAATACATTTCAAGGTTTACTGGAAACTGATAACTATGCCCAGGTTGGAGTATAGACATGATTTTAAACGATATTACCACTCTAAATGGAGTGGAGTTTGGAATTGACCTTGAATTAAATGGATGTTGGTCTGGCTTAACCCTTCTGACATCATAAGCCACATCAAGCCTGTCTCTCATGTAGGCTATATTGGCTATACATGTGATGCTTCCAACAACACTACACGTTGCAGCTTTTCAAAGGGGTGAGCAACATTACTAAAAGTGTTCATCCATGGGTTACAATCAGTCTCTGGAAACATCCTCTTTGAATCATCTCCTGTTGATGAGAAATATCCAGAAGTTTTGTCCAGGACGGTATTGAGGGTCCCTGCAAATAATTACTATATATACAGTATATAGTTTTATTATTTATTCATAATAATTAATAAATGATCTCTGTTAGGGAAATATATATATATATATATATATATATATAAATGTATTGCCCCAACAGAGATCATTTATTAATTATTATATAATAATATATCCTTTATTGATCCCAGAGTTGGGAAATATAATAATATATCCTTTATTGATCCCACAGTTGGGAAATATAATAATATATCCTTTATTGATCCCACAGTTGGGAAACTATCATTATTTCCTCCCCAACAGAGAAAATGTATTAATTATTATCATCATTTTCTCCCTAACAGAGGAAATGTATTGATTATTATCATTATGTCCTGCCCTGCAGCTCTGCCACGCTGCCTATCACCTTTAAGTGCCTCCTTGAGAACAACCACATCGACAGACGCATCATCCGCTTCGTGCTGCCTGTCGGCGCCACCATCAACATGGACGGCACCGCGCTCTACGAGGCCGTGGCAGCCATCTTCATCGCCCAAGTAAATAATTATGAGCTTGACTTTGGACAGATCATCACGATCAGGTAAGACCGGCTAAATGTAGACCTTCATCCAATAGAGCAAACTGTGAAATCTTTTTTAACAGCAGTTTATCTGATTTAATGCATTTTGTCGGTTGACTTACAGATAAAAAAAAAAATGTTTTAAACCCCTACTCCTCAGTCTATGTCTCTCACACATATTATAGATGCTGCTAGCATTCGCATTAGCAAGCCTGATAACACCAGTGGAAAAAAAGTTTGCGTTTATGAGCAAAATGTATTCCTCCTCTGTGACAATAAATGCAACATGAAACCACAGATGATTGTGCTATATTTAGAGCTGAACACAATGTTTCAGGCTGACCTACAGTAAGAGCAACAAACAGCAGGAATACAGCGATGCACTGACACTCCAGGAACTATTTGCAGGGTTAAAGGGTTAAAGGAAAATTCATAGGAATACATTTGAAAATGTGAGAACATTCACACCACTTGGTTTGTTATTTAACTGACCCATAACCTGGAGGTGATTCGCTATGTGCTGTAACAGAACCAGGCAAGCTCTTTTTCTTCCTTCCAGTTTTGATGCCAAGCTAACATAACCAGCTCCTGCCTGTGAATTCATATCAACCATAGAGATATGAGAGAATGGTACGCATCCTCTCCGCTAACATTTGGAAAGCTTGTACCAAACTATTCCCGTAAGATGATAATAACTCTTTGGATATACAGTAGTCTTTTCTCCACAGCAATTGTGCTCCAAAAGTATAAACTTTATTACTGACTTGTAAATTACCTCTTGATCAAAAAGAATGGTGCAGGCCTACATCTGGTGTTTTGAGTGCAACATGAATTAATCTGTGGTCACATATTTAGTTTAATTCTGAATTAATAAAAAACATTATGGGATTTACTAGATACACATATATGTAAATGTCACAGAGATTACGCCTCATATGAGCTTCTTAGTCTGATCTGATTTCTGCTAAATCAGTCTGGAAGCCCCGGGGACACAGACAGACACACAGACAGACAGACAGACAGACAGGCAGGCAGGCAGGCAGGCAGGCAGGCAGGCAGGCAGGCAGGCAGGCAGGCAGGCAGGCAGGCAGGCAGGCAGGCAGGCAGGCAGGCAGGCAGGCAGGCAGGCAGGCAGGCAGGCAGGCAGGCAGGCAGGCAGGCAGGCAGGCAGACAGACAAAAAAAACAATGGTCCTCTTCCCACAAACGTCCCCACCATATAACGTTTGACCACAGGTAAACAAGCCAACTCAAGTCCAGGTAAATGGTTGGTTCCTCCTCTGACTTCATGACCGTTCCTACTGTAAGAACATTAAGCGGACCTCTTCTCATGCCGGTGTCATTTCATGCTACTTGTCAAGAACTGATACCTTGTGGTATTGCGCATGCGCCGAGTCGATTTTCCGAGTTTTTTTTGACACGCCCATAATGTTTTGCCACCCTGTCGATGCACGTCTGATAACGGGGAGTGACATCAAAATCCCGATTATTTCCCTAGTTAAAAGTACATTCGGCATGTATATTGTACAGGTAGTAATAATATGTAGTAATGACATGTAGATTAATGAGTGATAAGCAGTTGCTATTTCCTTTGTGTCAACAAATTATTGTAAACATGAGTTTGTTCACATTATCATAATAAAGCACTGGTTTATTATTAGGTTATTTAGTGTTGAAGATAAACACTTTAACAGTGAAAAGTGAAACATTGAACTTTGAAAGAAAAGCATATTTTGATAGTACAATAACATCCTATCAGATAGGGTAGCATGAATCGATACACACCTATCGGTTTATGCAGCGGGTAGCGCATTTTGACAAGGCAGCAAAAAATGACAGAACACCGGCAATCTGCCATTCCCTCATAATCCCTTTGGCGGTAAATCTCATATGACCTGTATTACTCGTGTCTCTAGTCACGCCAGAATTATCATAATGTTTCCCTCTCCCTGCCTCCTGTTCCCGTGCCGTTTGGCGGCTGACCCTGAAGCTGCTCCATCTGCATGCTGACCTAACCCCACTCCGCCCTGCAGAGGGACACTTAGTCCCAGAGGTCTCCAACAAAACATTCACTCAATCATTCTCTGTTGGAAGAAGTATTTCAGTAACAGGTCATACTGCCACGTTGTAAAAATACTGCCACACAAATAAAAGCCTTGCATTGAGAACTTCACACAGGCATACCAAATTACAGAGGTATCATCATCAATATGCACTTCAAGTAAAATAGTAGGCAACAAATCCATTTAGTAGGTTTAGGAAAACCGTCACAACAGTCACAACACTTTCAGACACGTGGCCTCTCACCCGGGCTTCTGGTGGTCTTTCTCAATATTTAATAGCCGTTACTACCTCTGTCCATTTCAAAGTCACAAAAATGTGTTTGATTTGTGTATTCACCAGAAAAAAATGTATCCTCGACTTTCCATACACATTGTTTTCATGCTGAGCAGCACACATAAAAAAGGAAGATTGATGGAAATTCAATGTAAATGAACACCAATCATTAGATTTTATTTTCAGGACTATTTCACAAACTGCCTTGAGACTGGGCTGTGTATATTATATTAATGTATTAGCATTTTAATGTTGGTTAAGGTAAAGCATAATTGAACTACTTTATATCTATGTATTGGACTCGGAACATTTGCTAGAGGGCCATGAGAAAACCATATGATGACCGTATGGCTATTATTTATACACCATTATTGCTCTAATTGTACCTGCACTAAAGCCTACTCCTGAGAGGTGGTTGTATAATTACAGCTAAGCAGTTGTAATTAGCCACATTAGTCATGTCAAGCTTCGTATTTCTCCACATACTGGCACAGTGTAAATGGGACTGTATAGAGTTAGAGTGATATTTATTCAGTTCAGAAAGAATACATCAAACATGTTTTACAATATTATCTTTTATTAACTTATTGCTAATCTATTTAGTACTTGCGTTATAATTTATTATTTTTCACTTAATGGTTATTACTCTATTGTTCGTATATGTTTATGTTTCTATTGTTTTGTCTTTGGCTCTCTCTGGCACAATAATTTCCTTTTGGGATTAACACATTTCATGTTATCTGTGTTGCTGTTGGCTATACCACTGAATGCCCTCTGTCCCTCTGTCCCTCTGTGTGTTATCTCAGCATCACGGCCACTGCAGCCAGTATCGGTGCAGCAGGAATCCCACAGGCTGGACTCGTAACCATGGTGATTGTGCTGACCTCCGTGGGTCTGCCCACCGACGACATCACTCTCATCATTGCCGTAGATTGGGCTTTGTAAGTAAGGGTTCATCTTTGCATCATCATGACATATTTCACATACTGTCAGCCACAAACTCTGGATGTGGTTATGGGGCATTCAAGTGTCTTCCAGTGAATCACATCTTTGGATCATAAAAGCTCATTCATTCTCGTATGGCTCTTTCCGAAGGCGGTCGTATTTTTCTCTCCCTCTCCTCGCCCTGACCTTCCCTGCTTGGCTCCTATTGTCATGTCTTGTCTTGTCCTATACTTGAGAGACTCTTTCCCCATCTCTCTTGGAACTAACAACCATGGATTTGATCAACTGGTCTCTCAACGCAATTAACACCATCTTCTCAACGAGAAGCTCGGGTTCGGGGGAACCTGGCCGTCCTGCTGGGAGCGTTGGCGTGGCGTGTGCCTAGCGGCCCTTTCCGTGGAGAACGATAAAGACATCAACCTATTCTGAACTATGATTACAGGAGTTCTGCTGTTTGGCATTTGGCGCTGCCCGGACATCGGAAAATTAATGAAACGGTGACAGCTGTTAAAAGCCCCCTTAGACTGTCCGACATGATTTACATTGGATCTATTGGAGACCTATTGGAAAATGGGAAGAAAATGTTGGGATAGTAGTTGCGCAAATTGAATGCAGCTACTTACATGACCAAACAATCACAGGCCACTCACACACTAACTTTCAACACACTGATATACTCCCCTCACCCCCCATCCCACGCCTACGCCTGTTTCCCGTTGCAAGTCATGTTTAAATGTGAGTGCTTATGTGCTGAGGTGTGTGTGTTCCTGCTCCCACACTGTCCTCCAATAGGAGCGCAGTCTGAGGGTTGTTTCTCCTCGCCTCTCTCACGTTGTGCTGTCATCTTTCATCCTTTACGTCTTCCGGGCGTGAACGCTGGAGCGTTTCTCTGCCGCTGCTCTCCGTTGTCTTAACTGTAACTGTTTTAATGTGTTGTACGGCGCCCTTAAGTGCCTTAAAAAGGCGCCATATAAAATAAATATATTATTATTATTATTATTATTATTATGAATAATATCTTGTTTTTTCAATATTCGTGAACACAGTGGATGACTTTACCATTTTGTTCTCTAGGGATCGATTCAGGACCATGGTCAATGTGATGGGCGACGCCCTGGCCACGGGCATCATGGCTCATATCTGCAGGAAAGACTTTGTGAAAGAAGGGGAGCAGGTGAGACCCTGCGGAGCAAATACACCATCGGTGTTGTCTTCTCCCGGCTGTATAGACCTGCGTCTGGGAATATGTATTATGTGTTTGAAAAATATAGAAAAGTTGTTCACAGTATAACATTCTTTATAATGCACTCGATTAGACACAGATAGATGAGATAGATTATTTCCCTTAGTCGCTGTATTCTCTGAAGGAAGAATCATCAACCTCCAGGACAAGCAGAAAACATCTTTGTTTCTATTCATGTCTTTTGTCTTTGTGTGCAATCGCATCAAAGATGTGAATTATGTCTAAACACACAGTTAACGCCTGGCTCTAGCTGCATATTTATCAAATAAAGCATGGTATCAATCTTCTCATATCGGCCTGAATATATCTATTTTTACCATGAATATACAAAACTTTAGGTTTTATCGTTCATCAGCTGGAAATCAAACCCCAAATGATTTTGATAATGGTGAATATGTTTACAAGTAGCAGAAGACTACGTTTAATCTTCATAAACTTAGCATCGTGCCATTTAATCTGTCAGTGTGGCGGCAGTGTAATCGTTTGTGTTTACGGCTCTCTGCCAAACAAACCGACTCGGTTGGGTTTCGGAAAAGATGTGGTTTGTGTTGAAATAAACCCTTACTGGCAGAAAGCCCTGAAAACCAACTTCTCCTGTGTGCTGTATAATCTACGCCTTCACTTTTCCATAAAATCAATGTCCAACATGCTTGTGTGAAACATGTCCGCCACCTAAAATGCACGTTATTCTGATTCCTCTTCTTCTCCTCTGTGACCACTGTGTGGCCCAGGTGCCTCTGATCTGTGAAACTCAGCCCATGATCAGCATCCAGCAGATGATGACCTACCAGAACCAGAAGAATGGCGGCTACCAGCCTCCACCGGGCAGCCGGCAGGACCACCGCTCCCCAGATGTGGCCCGCCTGATGCGGCTGGAGGAAGGCGTCCGGCCTCAGGAGAAGAAGAAGAAACACGTTCACTCCTCCCACCACAAGAGAGAGCACCGGGATAAGGAGCACTGTTCCATCGATATGAACGGCCTGGAGACTAACGTATAGAGCAGCTGCCCTGCCAACAGCTACGGACACATCGACTGTTCTACAGCTGCAGGAGCTGCAGGAGAGGAAGGCAGATTAAAGAGTGAGCGGATTGAGTTCACGTGCATCTCCCCTCCGAGAAGCCGAGTCCAGCTCAGGGTGGACGAATACAAATATGACCCTGGAAAAAAAAAGATTTCTTTTTCTCACTACATCACCTAAATAACAACCACATTTGTGTATGTTTGTACATATTTATCAGATATATATTATGTGGTACAAGCAGTGGCAATGCGCTGCTCTAGCTGACAGTCCTTTCAGACCGGGGGGTTCATCCTGTTCAACGTTTCAGGTTTGAGTTTTCAGATCTGTGAATCAGCTTAAGTTAGAGGAGCGGAAATGGAGAGCACAATAGCTCAAATCAGAAGTAGTTGAAGGAAACTATCCTTCTGTGCACAGAAAATATCCACTCATATCTATTTGTATTAATTCTGATCTGAATTGGTATGTTTTTTGCAGAATATTCGTTTTGAGCATCCCTCCATAATAATGCGCACACCCGGATTGGGACAATATGAGATGATTCAGCTTTAATAAGAAAGTTACTTTAACACTCATATGCAACCGTTTGGGTCACATTCAGGGAGAAAAAAAAAGGTCTCATATGTTGGCAAAAAAAGGGATTCTTTTTCAAATTCATCCCTTTTCTCAGCCACATCTTTCCCTACACTTGTCTTCTCTGCCTTGTTGTCCTGAGTGGGTACTCGGCGCATACTGTCAGTACTGTACGGTCATCGCAGGAAGACAAAGGGATGATGGCGGTCGCGATGAAATCAATGACGAGCGTTTGCCCTTGTGTTGAAGTCGTGTTAAAAGTTGTCTAGGCCCCACATTTTATTTCTTCTTTGCCTTAAACCACCAAAGGAGACGCATGTGGGGCCAGTGCGCTGATGGCGCCCCCAGAGCAGCTGAGACAAAACAACACAAGTTGACAATCACAGGTCACACTGTCCATATGTATATGATATGTACATGTATGTATTTTTAAAAGTTAAAACACTTTAGATTTTACGAAAATGTCAGTGTGTTTCAAGAGCTGCCATTCTGTATTTGTACAAAGAAACTATAGACCACAATTTATAAAAATGTATCAACTCTGTAAAAAAAAAAGAATACATCAAGAAATGAAAAAGTATAAAAAGATGTACAAATGGTATACTATTGGAGTTATTTTAGATGGTTTGGATACATGAGGTTTGAATTAGAAGAACTGCAAGTGCAATAAAAGTAGTATATAGTAAAATATATGATATTGTAAAGACTTAAAACTACAATGGAAATCTGAAAACCTGCATCTTCTCTCTTAGAGGCCAACATGAGCAGCTGTTCACTAACGAACCAGTACATGTCACGATCTGTTGAATGAGTCAAGAGAAAAGATTTAACAGATTACCAGAGTGCCGGTTTATTCCAAATCAAGTTTATTTGGCAGCAAGGATGGTTTATAAATATTTGGTTCGGCTGATATTTCGATATTGACGTGCACTATGGTACACTAAAGAGGACCATGTCAATAGAGGATTTAAATAAAGGACCATAGTGCACCAAATGCTGTATCTATAACATAAATTCCACCCATACACAAAGCTCAGCGCCTGAGCAACTAGAGCGTCCTTGTAGCAAGACTGAGTTATAAATATCAGATAAACACCATTATTAAGGTGCATTGGCTAAATCGATGAATAAATGATCGGCCAGGTTGAAAGGAGAGTGTCCTGAATCTTAAAGTACATTTATTGATGTTTCTGAATAGCACAATGAATACAGTTATTTGGACTTTTTTTTATTTGTTTTCATTCAATAACTTATATCCTTTCAGAACAAAAAGGGAGAAAATGGGTGCTGAAGGAAGCCAGCTTCTTTCATCAATTCTCCTGAAAAGAATAAATACCAGGGATGTTGTAGATATTTAATAACACTTTATTTCTCTTATAGGTTCAATGACAGTGTTTTTCAAGCATCTGACACATGAGATTTTTAAGAACATAAGTGCCACCATCAAACATGACAGCCTTGCTTTAAGATAATGAACATCTTCTGTACATTGTGTTCTTATGTTCTGCTGTTTATAAGCTGCCATATTCAGTGCACGACAGTTACTTAATGCACAGTGCTTCCTTTAAATTCAAAAGGCTTGTATTTGTTATTGGTTTCTTTTTTTAAGATGTCTCAAAAGGGCTCTGCGTTGTAATCGTGCTGGAGAACATGAAAAGGTTTGGGAGGCCATAACTTTTTGGAGGGGTGGAAAACAATGTAACGGCTGTAATGACAACGTAACTCTTAAAAATACATATCTCTTCTTTGGTTGGATATAATCATCTTCTGTGTCCAAAGTGTGTCTCAATGTATAAATCTATCCGTCCCCGACCTGTTCGATGTGCTGCTGGACACATTGCAGCTCGGTGAGATGACGACTGGCTCTAAAATCCAAACCAGTGTCGGTCAGACTTACAGTTGCAGGATTTATTCTATTCAGACGTAGTTATAGCCAGGTGGTGAACTATAGTGTGTTTTGCATTTACTACACTGTAAGAAGAATTTCATTCAAACTAGAACGGGTACTCAGTAGAGCGCATACCTTCGCATATCACAAGATTGGGCATTGAATTATGAACATTTTGGCATTAGTTGCCAATTGGATATAAATTGACCGCACTATGATAAAAAGAAGATTTCGACCTTATTGTGGCCTTGACCTTGACCTTTGACCCGATCCATCCCAAAATCTATTCAAATAGCCCCAATCATTCCACCAAATTTCATGCCATTCGGTTTAATACTTTTTGACTTATGCGAATAACACACACGCACGCATACAAATACACCGCGATCAAAACATAACCTTCCACATTTTCAATGCAAAGCTAATAAGTGTCAAAGATCAGGCCTTTGCCGTATTGATAGGTCCGATTCAAATTAGGTCTAACATATACATTTAATTTCCAGAATAACTTGGAACCAAGGTTATTTATTCGATTGAGGCTGAGGTAAAGTGGACTGAAAATCCTCAACTGCGGTTCACCTTGCCTCACCCCGTCACACTGTGTTGGTACAATACATCAACTAAAGGTCCATTAGCCCACTGCTAATGGTCAGAGAGGCAGGCCAGCCGTGCAGCTTGTGCAGCATCTGAGCGTCACCGTTTGGCCAGCTGGCCACCTGGCAGAGGGACAGGATGGGCAGTGGGCATAAGGGACTCGGCTGAGAGGAGCAATTAGGAGCGCAGGCTGGATCTGGCAGAAAGGCGGAGGGGGGAGGCCAAGAGATACATGAATAGACAAATAATGGTGAAATGGTGAAAGGGGCAAGTAGAGCACAAAAGCTGAGGGAAAAACAAATAAAATCCTATATTTGAATGCTACTCAATGAGAACAATCAGAAGCGTATAAGCCTGATGGTGGTGATATGTAACACAGGGCCATTTTCAGAAGTATGTTATCATTTGGATGCAAGATTTAGACAAACAAAAGTACCGTTGCCTTATGACAAGCTGTGGTTTGCCAGGGTTGAGTTGAAGCTGTTCTTTGTTGAGCGTTACCTCTGGCGCGGCAGTCAGTGGAAAAGTCGAGGTGCCGGTACCAGATTGCTTTGGTCCATGTTGGACTTTCCTCCACGTGTAATACAGACCAGCATTCTTTACTGAGCGACTCCACAGGTACACCGAGGCGGGCTGGATGGAGGCACATGAGACCAGCAGGTCAAGTCATTAGAGACAAGCCAGAAAATAACAAATCCATAACATTAACACGTTAGAACCCTTGAGATGAGCTGTGCCTCGTCTGAAAAGTGAATGGCAGCAGGGGCCGCAGCAGGCGGTGGTGAGGAAAGGCTGCAGTCAATAATAAACAGGACTTCAAAGAAGCATCCTGTTAGTCCGATCTGCTACTCGTTTGCAGACCTCGTTCAGATTTCTTTACGTCATTTGTAAGTATGTGGAAACTTGCGTGTAATCTGCATTGTACGCTATATACTTTTTGTCTTTTTGGTGTCTGTGAAACACTTTGATGCTTGTTTTGTTGTGTTATAAGAAATAAGCTTTATTATTATTATCATCAACTTACTGTATATTCATAACTATATAGCAACTGTGTCTGTCCCACGGCCAGAAGAGGAGTCATACAAAATAACCTCATAACGCATCGTCTCAACGCGCCAGTAAGCTCCGCAGCTACAGCATGTCTCTTCCTTCTCTCCCTCTCTTTCCGTCTTGCTCAGTGTGTCTCATGTATAGTTATCTCCCTGCCTCCCTTAATGATAACGGTACATGCAACAAGTGCAGTTTATTTGCTAGGTTGGAGGCAGGTCTAAGTGGGTTAGATGCACGGCTCCGCGCCATCGAAACTCAGCCAGCTATGCTAGTTAGCCCGCCCTCTCCCGTAGCCGGTGCGGAGCCACATGAACTACTAGCTCTTCCCCGGCAGCGCCTGGCCAGCCAGGAGGATGGGTAACTGTTCGCAAGAGTGGTAAGTCTATACAGAAGACTGCTGTGCACCAACCACTTCACCTTTCGAACCGCTTTTCCCTGCTCAGCGACACACCCGCTGAGGAGAACACCCTGGTTATCGGGAGCTCTATAGTCAGGAACGTGAAGATAGCGAAGCCGCGGACCAGGGTAGTGTGCCTCCCGGGGGCCAGAGCGGGCGATGTGGAGTCTTGTTTGAAGCTGCTGGCTAAGGATGAGCGTAGGTACAGTCAGATTGTAATACATGCCGGTGGTAACGACGCCCGAGCCCGTAGGTCGGAAGTCAGTAAAATGAATGTGGAATCGGTGTGTGCTTATGCCAAGACGTTGTCGGACACCGTAATTTTCTCTGGCCCTCTCCCAAATTTGAAAACTGACGAATTATATAGCCGTATGTCGTCTTTCAACCGCTGGCTGTCGAAGTGGTGCCCAGCGAATAAGGTGGGCTACATAGACAACTGGAAGACTTTCTGGGGAAAACCTGATCTGATGAAGAGGGACGGCGTCCATCCCACGTTGGAAGGAGCGCGTCTCATTTCTGCGAATATGACCACGTTGATCACCGGACCTAATCCATGACAATCCGGGGTTCAGATCAGGAACCGGGAGCAGAGTTGTAGTTTAACACCCTTCTCTGCTCTTCTTGTCAAGCAGTTACCCATCCATTACTCTAGAATAGAGACTGTGAAGACTGTGTCTGTCCCACGGCCACTTAAATTAAATAAATCTAAAGTAAACACAAGAGGAGTCGTACACAATAACCTTATACAAGTTAACACCATTATTTCAGCAGTGCAACAAAACAGGACTATTAAATGTGGTCTCCTAAATATTAGATCTCTGTCATCTAAAGCTGTGTTACTAAATGATTTAATAACAGATAATCACATTGATTTATGTTGTCTAACTGAAACCTGGCTGCGCCATGAAGCATATGTCTGCCTAAATGAGTCGACTCCTCCAAGTCATGTTAATACTCACATTCCTCGAGACACTGGTCGAGGAGGTGGAGTAGCAGCCATCTTTGACTCGAGCCTTTTAATAAATCCTAAACCTAAATTAAATTACGACTCATTTGAAAGCCTTGTTCTTAGTCTTTCACATCCAACCTGGAAAACATTACAGCCGATTCTATTTGTGATTCTGTACCGCCACCGGTCCATATTCAGAGTTTATATCAGAATTTTCAGAATTTATATCAAGTTTGGTTCTTAAAACTGATAAAGTTATTATTGTAGGAGATTTTAATATTCATGTGGATGTTGATAATGATTGCCTAGGTACTGCATTCATCTCATTGTTGGACTCGATCGGCTTCGGTCAGAGAGTCCAGAAACCCACTCACAGCTTTGGCCACATGCTTGATCTTGTTCTTACATATGGCGTTGACATTGAGCATTTGAAGGTCTTCCCACAGAATCCTCTTCTGTCAGACCACAGCCTTATAACTTTTGAGTTTATACTACCGGAGTGTACACCGCTAGTCAAAAGTTTCTACACCAGATGTCTAACTGACAGTGCTGTAGCTAAATTTAAAGAAGCGATTCATTCTGCACTTGATTCAATACCATGTCTAAATATAACAGAGGACTCCTGGTCTAACTTTAGTCCGTCCCAGATTGATCATCTTGTTGATAGTGCCACAGGCTCACTGAGAATGACACTGGACTCGATAGCCCCTCTGAAGAAGAAGACAGTGAGGAAGAGAAGGTTTGCTCCCTGGTATAACCCTCAGACCCGCACATTAAAGCAAACGTCACGAAAGCTTGAAAGCATTTGGCGTTCAACTAATCGGGAAGAATCCCGCTTAGTTTGGCGAGATAGTCTTAAAACTTATAAGAAGGCCCTCCGCAATGCCAGAGCAGAATATTACTCATCAGTAATAGAGAATAATAAGAACAACCCTAGGTTTCTCTTTAGCACTGTAGCCAGGCTGACAGAGAGTTACAGCTCTGTGGAGCCCAGTATTCCTGTAGACCTTAGTAGTAATGACTTTATGAACTTCTTCAATGAGAAGATTTTAACTATTAGGGACAAGATTAATAATCTCTTGCCCTTAACCAGTGCCAATCTGTCCTCAAATGGAATGGCTTTGGAAACCCCTGTATGTCCTGGTATATATTTAGATGGCTTTTCTCCCATCAACCGTGACCAATTATCTTTAATGGTTTCTACTTCTAACACGTCTACCTGTCTCTTGGACCCTATCCCGACTAGGCTGCTTAAAGACGTTTTGCCTTTAATTGGCAGCTCTCTTTTGGATATTATTAATGTGTCTTTGTTAACAGGCCACGTACCACATTCCTTCAAAGTAGCTGTAATTAAACCTCTCCTGAAGAAGCCCACTCTGGATCCAGAGGTTTTGGCTAACTACAGACCGATCTCTAACCTCCTTCCTCTCTAAGATCCTTGAGAAAGTGGTCGCAAATCAGTTGTGTGACTTTCTACATCAGAATAGTTTATTTGAAGAGTTTCAGTCAGGATTTAGAAAACACCACAGCACAGAGACAGCACTGGTGAAGATTACGAATGACCTCTTAATGTCAGCAGATAAAGGACTTCTCTCTGTACTGGTCTTGTTAGACCTTAGTGCTGCATTCGACACCATTGACCATAACATCCTATTACAGAGACTGGAGCAGTCGATTGGTATTTCAGGCACCGCCCTAAGTTGGTTTAAATCCTATTTATCAGATCGATCTCAGTTTGTATTTGTAAACGATGAAGCCTCAATGACCACCAACGTTAGTCACGGAGTTCCACAAGGTTCTGTGCTTGGACCAATTCTATTTACCTTATACATGCTTCCTTTGGGCAATATTATCAGGAAACGCTCTATAAACTTTCATTGTTATGCAGATGATACTCAACTATATCTATCGATAAAACCAGAGGAGACTAACCAACTCACTAAAATTCAAGCATGTCTTAGTGACATAAAAACATGGATGACCGGCAACTTCTTGATGTTAAACTCAGACAAAACCGAAGTAATTCTACTCGGCCCTGAGCACCTCAGAGATCAATTATCTGGTGATGTGATTTCTGTAGATGGCATTACTCTAGCATCCAACACCACTGTAAAGAATCTCGGCGTTATCTTTGATCGGGACTTGTCCTTTAACTCCCATAAAGCAAATCTCAAGGACTGCATTCTTCCATCTACGTAATATTTCAAAAATCAGGCACATCTTGTCTCAAAAGATGCAGAGAAATTGGTTCACGCGTTCGTTACTTCGAGACTGGATTACTGCAACTCCTTATTATCAGGCTGCACTAATAAATCTCTTAGGTCCCTCCAGTTGATCCAGAATGCTGCAGCTCGTATTCTCACTAAAACTAAGAAAAGAGATCACATTACTCCTGCACTAGCTGCTCTGCACTGGCTCCCTGTAAAATCAAGAATCACTTTTAAAATTCTTCTCTTAACTTACAAAGCCTTAATTGGTGATGCACCATCATATCTTAAAGAGCTTGTAGTACCGTATCCCCCCACCAGAGAGCTGCGCTCACTAAATGCGGGCTACTTGTAGTTCCGAGAGTCTTAAAATGTAAAATGGGAGCCAGAGCCTTTAGTTATCAAGCTCCTCTTTTATGGAACCAGCTTCCACCTTCAGTCCGGGAGGCAGACACAGTCACCACATTCAAGAGTAGACTGAAGACTTTCCTCTTTGACAGAGCTTATAGTCAGGGCTGAATCAGGTTTGCCCTGGTCCAGCCCCTGGATATGCTGGTATAGGCTTATAGCTGCTGGGGATGTTTAGGATGCACTGAGCACCTCTCTCCTCTTTTCTTTCTCCTATGGATGAATCTTCATTTCTCCATCACACATGACTAACTCTGCTTTCTCCCCGGAGTCCTTCTGACTTCACGTCTCATGGGGTCATCGGACCTGTTAAGTTGTAATAATTCATTTTGACTTTGCACATGTACATAGTACGTTTGTGTTTTAATAATACATATAGCAAGATATGATTAGAGAAATATTAGGGAGAATATTGATATTGTTATTGTTGTGTTATGAAGCATGGAGGTAGTGTCTACTCTATGCATATGTCAATGGCAGAAGTAATGTTTTTATGTGTTTATGAATATGTTTGTAATACTTGTATGTTTATGTTTGTTTATATGTATGCTGCGTGAGAATGAAAGTTAGTTTGTTGTTTACATGTTGCCACGTGAGTTGGAAGCCGGTGGAAATCCGTGATGTTGATTGGAGCAGGAGTGTCACGTGAGACTTCCGTCGCCCAGGTGACCGGAAGTAGCTTGGGTCGCGGGGTCATGACGTTTGACCCGGCTCATTACCTGTTAGCTGGCCGTAAGCCAACGAGAGCGTAGCATGCTGAACTGACCAATGGAGCTAACGTTTAGAGGAAAGGTGTGAAAGTGAAACTGATAAAACTTGCGCGTGAGGTGAGATTCAGTCTACTCTCGGGACGGTCGGAAGCTTACAAGACATCCCCTATCTGCAACGTTGCTTTTAGTCTGTGGCGTAACGCTCCGCTTGGCCCTACGATTGTAGCCCCAGTCTACTGCTTATGCTTCTGCCATTAAATATTGTTAAAACGTAATCATCAGATTCGGATTCTCTTTTTATATCAAGCACGGGACCGCAGTTTCGAACCACACTTAACAGACCCTATGAGACGGCATAGATTCCATCTGCTGATGGACCTTCGATGGTTGGATCGTGAGTTCCTGTCGCCAGCTGTGCCACTGCCCTGCTGGGACTCCGCCCACTCCTCCACTTGGGAGGTCTCCAAACTCTCCATCGTGGAATATGCCTAAATATGAACTATTGATAAACTCTGTCAGATTCCTTGAATGTATTTTAACTCTAAATATGTCCTTCTGTACACATTACATCTATTGCATCTGTCCATCCTGGAGAGGGATCCTCCTCTGTTGCTCTCCTGAAGGTTTCTTCCCTTTTTTTCCCCCTGAAGGGTTATTTGGGAGTTTTTCCTGGTCCGATGTGAGGTTTTGGGTCAGGGATGTCTATGTGTACAGATTGTAAAGCACTCTGAGACAAATTTGTAATTTGTGAAACTGGGCTATACAAATAAACTGAATTGAATAAAGGTTAACAACACTATTTCAGCAGTGCAACAAAACAGGAGAATTAAATGATGACTCGTAATTATTAGATCTGTCAACTGAAGCTATATTAGTAAATGATTTAATATCAGACAATCACATTGGTTTATGTTGTCTTACTGAAACCTGAGTCAAGAAGAATATGTCAGCCTAAATGAATCGACTCCTCAGTCATATTAACACTCACATTCCTTGAGGAGCTGGAGTAGCAGCCATCTTTCACTCGAGCCTGTTAATAAATCCTAAACCTAAATCAAACTAAAAATCATTTTAAATCCTTGTTCTTAGTCTTTTACATCAACCAATTCTACTTGTCACACTGTGCCGGCCACCAGGTCCATATTCAGAATTTATATCTGAATTTTCAGAGTTTATATCAAGTTTAGTCCTTAAAACTGATAGTTATTATTGTAGGAGATTGTAATATCCATGTGGATGTTGATAATGATTTCCTTAGTGCTGCATTCATCTCATTGTTGGACTCCATTGGCTTCTGTCAGAGTACAGAAACCCACTCACAGCTCTGGCCACACCCTCCAACTGGTTCTCGCATGTGGCGTTGACATTGAGCATGTGAAGGCCGTCCCACAGAACCTCCTCCTGTCAGACCCTCATCTCACACTCTGGCCTCGACCTGCCTCCTTCCCAACAGACCTGCCTCCCTCCCAACAGACCTGTCCCCTTCCCAACAGACCTGCTTCCTTCCCAACGGACCTGTCTCCTTCCCAACGGACCTGCCTCCCTCCCAACGGACCTGCTTCCTTCCCAACGGACCTGTCTCCTTCCCAACGGACCTGTCTCCTTCCCAACAGACCTGCCTCCTTCCCAACGGACCTGCTTCCTTCCCAACGGACCTGGCCTCCTTCCCAACGGACCTGGCCTCCTTCCCAACGGACCTGCCTCTTTCTCCGTGCCTCTGGCCTCAAAGGCCGACCTCATTAGGCCTCTTCCGCGATGCCTCGTGGCTGGTGGACCGGCCTCCTGCCTCTTTCAGCCTGACTCCTGCCATGCCCCCATGGCTTTGCTGACCTGTATTGCAATCACCCAAAATAGGATTTTTCCCATCATGCACTGGGTCATGCAGTTCCTGGAGAACCACTGCAGTGTCTGGCACTAAAACCTGCGGCAGCCTCAATCTCACATGCACAACAGCAAAGCAAGTCGGAATTACATTTTCAATTCAGTTTATTTTGTACAGCCCAATATCACAAATTACAAATTTGCCTCAGAGGGCTTTACAATCTGGAATCAAGTTAACACAAAGGTGTTGATCCGAATGCCACACATACTAAGAAACATACACGTTTCAGCTTATTCACTGGAAATGTGACGCACTGGTACAGAAGGACAAAAAGAGAGTCACAGAAAACAGGCCATTTCCATTTCTTCATGTAGTCTTAAATAAGATGATATATAAACATTACTTCAAAGAAATCAAAACTCACAAGGTTTGTCAGAAAAGTATTTATTTGTTATCTTAAATTAGATAATTGCTATCATTTACAGACGTATATTAAATACAAAATGGTTGAGACCAAAAATGGCTTCAAACCACAATCTTAATTTCATAGAGGAAATAGAGGCACATTGAGTGTTTTGACTACATCATTATTCATACATAGAGGAGGGTCACATGTCGCATATAAGCTTATTAGAGACTATGAATGTTTCAGAAATGATAGACTTTAAGATGGTGTGGGTCAAAAAGATTAACAACATATTAACAGGATATTAAAAATGATATATATGATATGCAGTGAGTTTGCTCTGATTTCAAAGTAGCAGCTGGAACTAAAACTTCATGGATCTTCTCTCAAGATCAAATGAAAGTTTTATTTGAGCTGGTTGATAAACATAATGTCATCAGAGGAATTAAGTTTTCCAACAAATGTGTCCTCAGAGGACACAAGGCCAGCCGAGGTCTCACAGCTTGGCCTTCCCCACGGTAACCTGCAGGTGCTTCAGCTTCATCGCCATGCCCATGTTCCCAGTGATCTTCAGCTTCCCTTTGAAGAATGCCTGCACACAAGGAGTTAAAAGGATCAAGATTAAAATGACTAACTTCATCAGATTGTAATTTCAATAAAAACATTACATGTTTCCCAAAAACTAATTGAAATGACATATTGGACAATGTGCTTTTAAGTGAGCCACTATAAAATGTCACATTGTGTGTCAAGTAAACACACGTTATGGTATGATACTGATCAATGAACGGACCAATCAGGGCCCACACCCCTCTGCCATGTCTCTGTGATCCCAGTGGTAGGAAATAATCAGAGCGAGCTCCGAGGCTTTGGGGCGTCCTGGGCTGAACAGTTTCTACGCGTTGATATTGACGCAAAGTTTTAGCTAGAATCAACATGCATGTTGATATTCGTTCAAGCTCTTTGTCCGACAGAAATTCCCCTCGAGTCAAAATAGAGTAGGTTTCAATCATTCAACGACCGTGAAACTATACGTTAACGCCCCTCTGCACTACCAACAGCCTACGACGGTTTATTCTGCTCCGTCTGTAACGTTTTGAAAACACATCTCAAATTCTGCAACCCTTTCCTCTGTGTCCTCAGACAAGACGTGGACTGAACAAACCAAGTTGTCCTTTTTCCTGCTGGAGCACACAAGCAGCGAGAGAAGGTTACGACGGGCAGAGATGTCCAACTGGTATTACCACCCACCAGTAAATTCCGATATATATTGGTCTATCAAATGCAGCCTTTAATTTTTCAGATCATGAGCTCAGGAAAATTATTCATTTTGTCTCTAGATGTGAGGCCAAACTGAACAAAGCTCGCCTTTTTTTTGAAGAGGAAAAAAGACGACATTGAGGCTCTGAAGGTTGCAGAGTTCTCGTCATCACTCGCTCAACCAGCACAACTCAATACTTTGAAGCAGCTCCACTTCTCTATTCTCTTGGCATCAGCCGTGTGGTAAACGTTTGAATCCGCTTATTCCCTTCCCCCAATCTAGAGGCCCCTGGCCCTTGGTGCTCAGAGGCTGCTGTGGGTTGCATAACAACACACTCGAAGCTCACCAGAGGGGTACATGCTCCCACAAGCACAGATCATTTACCTCAGCACGCCGCTCCTGGACAATAAAAGCAGTGAGAGGTCATCTTACAGTAAAGTAGAACATGACATTATATCCTACTTGCTCAATTCCATTTATAATAAACATTATTGGGGGCATATCACAATGTTGGTCACTAAAATACTGAATTACTTTATCTGAATGTTAATATTACTATTTCATCTGTTCATTCATTAATCATCTTACACTCACTGTATCTAACCGTTGTATCTTGTATGCATATCAAAGTTTGTATTGATTTGGCATCACTACCATCTTGATGTAGACAGCCAGGGTTCTTACACATTTTGACTGATTGATTTCCATGACTTTTCCATAACTTTTCCATGACATTTCCATGAATTTTCACAAAATTTCCATGACCAAACTGAAATCTCGGGATAAACATGAAACATTTTGAAAATGTTGCGTATTGATTGCGTACGCCGGCTTTTATTTTGTGCGCCTTTCTTTAAAAGTCACATTAATTATTTCAAACTCGGCGTAAATTAACATGCAATTATAACAAATTTCCATGACTTTTCCAAAACTTTTATGATTTAAGTTTTTTCCATGACTTTTCCAGGCCTGGAAATGGCCATTTAAAAATTCCATGACTTTTCCAGGTTTTCCATGACCGTACGAACCCTGGACAGCGTTTCATCTTCAACATGATATTTAAGTTTCTCTTTTCCAGTCTGTGAGTTTTCTCACGGCCGGTTTGATGCGGCTGTGCTGAGAAGCTTCAGTCAAACTTGCAGCAAAATATTCTCTGCATTTCCGTGTTGACCATATTTCCCAAAGCCTTCCCAGTAATGCACTGGGACCTCTTCGTACTGGTAATGACAACTCACAGCTATGAATGTCCTGTCGCTTTAAGAAGTCTTCTGACTAACCAGAGGAAATGTGTCCATACAGAAACTATTAGAGTCGATGAAGTTGTTTAACAGGTGGCAGATCAGGTTGCTTTTAGTGCATAAAAGGCAACTGACAGCTATAGGTACAAAATAAATATATGTTTCTGTAAAGAGACAACAGATGCGGGGTTTGCTGCATAAAAAACCCAGAGCATTTCATTACTTTTTGGATTGATACGTGTGATTGATGCTTCACATACCGTCTGAGGGTTCAGCTGTCCTGTCATCATCTCCAGAAGATCTTCATCCCTCATGGATAAGGTGCAGTCTGCCTTTTGACCTTAAAGAAAAAAAAAAATGAAGAGGCTTTTACACTTTGTACAATATATGAAATGCTTCATAGTTAAAATATTGCATTATTAATGTTCCTTATAGACCCACACAAGACAAATAACCTATGTAATATATACACAAGAGGAGACTGTTAGTAACCATTATGCAATGGTCGGGAAAGCACTTAAGAGTACATGTGGCATTTAGACGGGACTTCCATTAGAGTAGAAGCATGTTGTGTACGTCATACGTATGACTCACCCCTCAGCATATCTAAGAAGCAGCATACAACCGATATCATAGAAATAGGCATGACTTCTGCCTCAGGCTCCAGGATGATGTATTAAAAAAATAGATCAACAGGAACTCACTCTGACGCTCCGCTAAGCCCAGAGGAGATGCACATGCAGGTTTAAATCCTCCGCCACGAGGCCACGTTATTGTTTAGCTGGTTTGTCAGCAGCATTACAGAAAAAAAGCCACTTTTCCCAAAACGTAGTGGCAGGGTGTAGCGTGGTAAAAGAAAGACCCCGTTACATGTTCAACAGATCCAAACCCGAGGGCAGATACACACCTTATTTGTCACGTATGTAAACAGCCTCATTCATGTGATATGTTATAGCATGTAGTGTAACAGTAAGATAGAGATAACATTATCTAAGCCACTGGCCAGGAACCAGTAAGGCTGTAGCTGGAAAGATAAATTGGGCTAGAGTGTATGTCATTGTCTTTTCAAGTGTAATGATTGTTTTATTTCTTCTTTTAGAAGTCTAGATTATCCAAATACAAATGCGTTACTTTCAAACAATACTCGCAAAAGTCCAAAAAACTATTATGGATTATTGTGACAGAGCATATTAAGAAATAAGAAATAATGGCTGGAACAAGATAAGGGGTTTTGATTTTTGCTCTTTTTCCTGAGTTTCAAGTATTTAATTAGTTTTGTGTTTCGATGTCTCTTGTAGCAGCTTTATTATTCTTTAAATCCATTCCACTTAAAGGTATTTGTGATGAAGACTGTGTTGAAAATGTCAACTGCTTTAAATGCTTCACACTGTATAAACTACACACAGCCAGAGAACCAAAGCAATCTCTCACATCTTCTCCCAAAAAAAGATATTTTTAATGTTAACCTTTTAGTGGTTTTAGCAAGAGACTTCAGAGTTTCTCAATTTAAAGATTTCTAAACCAGGAGCTCTCTGAAAGGATTGAACCTATTTCTTTTAGCTTCAAAGATAGAAAGCTGAACAAAGAAAACGGTTCAATCCCGTCTTAGTATTTGAAAATGTCCCTGAGCTCTTTTAGTGACATCCTACTGAACAGAAGGCCTGGGATGGAAATGTAAAAACATACTAAAGATAAATAAATACTGCCGCAAACGAAATAACGAAGAAACGTTATACAAGAACACCTCCGCTGATCTACACACCTGCGTCAGTGGTAACAGAACCTTTGCCATTTTTCACGTCGACAATCCAAGTCGCCTCTTTCCCATCTGGTCCCTCGTTCACTTTGAAGGCAAACACTCCTCCAATCTTCTTGACAAGCTGCTCTCCTTCCTGCAGGGGATTCAGAATACGTTTGACACCTAATTGTAGTAGACGTCACCACTTAAACCCTTTAAATCAGTCACATGACTATGTAATTAAGGTCATCATCTTTCAGATAAAAACTATGATTTGAGTGTCTGTAATGGCTACCTTTAGTGCAGCTTAATGCAGTTCATTAGGTACAGTGTTAAAAAAAAGGAAAATCTTCAAACAGCCCACGCTATTCTGGGCAAAAATTTCAACTGGAATTATCTTGAATTTGTTCAGTGCCACGAAGTCTAATAATCCCACGGTGAGCAGCAAAGTGAGCGCTCAGCCTAACATTGGAAAGTGAAAGACAGGGGGGGGGGGTTCAAACTAATAACAGCATGTCTCGTATTACCGTATTTTTTGCACTATAGGGCGCACTTAAAAGCCTTTATTTTTCTCAAAAAACGAAAGTGCGCCTTATAATCCGAAGCGCCTTATATATGGATTCATTCTGGTTGTGCTTACTGACCTCGAAGCGATTTTGTGTGGTACACGGCGCTCACGGCGCTAAGTAAAAATGTTTTAGTACGACTTTGGTAAAACTACAAAGCCGCACCTATTGCACCATTAAGGCTTCCGTAGCCAGGAGCGTCGCGGAGTAATACATACTGTGCTTCACCATAATATTACCGTGTGCGTGTATAAGGACCCCAAAATGGCACCTGTCAAAAGAAACGTTTCCATCCGGCGTCATCATCAAAGCTAACCCAAAGGGCTGGATGGACGAGGAAAAGATGAGGGTGTGGCTCAGAGAAATTTACGTCAAGAGACCGAATGGCTTTTTTCACAAATCCCCGTCCCTATTGATCTGCGACTCCATGCGCGACCATCTCACCGATGCTGTCAAAAACCAAGTCAAGCAAACTATTCGGAGCTTGCCATCATTCCGGGTGGATTAACTAAAGAACTCCAGCCGCTAGATATTGGTGTCAACAGGGCGTTCAAAGTTAAACTGTGAGCTGCGTGGGAGCAGTGGATGACAGACGGCGAACACACATTCACGAAGACAGGGAGACAGCGTCGGGCGACTTACGCCACTATGAATAACTCGCCACTTGAACAATGTTGAGAGTTATTGTGAACGCGTTTAATAAAGTTTAACTGACTGACTTATTTGACTGTTTTGTTTCTCTTAATGCGCCTTATAGTCCGGTGCGCTTTATATATGAAAAAAGATCGAAAATAGATCATTCATTGACAGTGCGCCTTATAATCCAGAGCGCCCTATAGTGCAGAAAATACGGGTATCTTATCAACCAAACAAAAGGTATCTTAATGTGTGAGGGGGCTTTTGTTGGGACAATGGGCTGCGATACCTTCTCCAGATGTATTTCCATCTCTTTGAAGACCGGGTATGCTTTAAACCCCTCTAGGCCGCTGGCTGAGCTGGTGGGAACTGCACCTATGTGGGAACTGTGGAAAGCAGCTATATTAAGAAGATGAACACTGGATTTGAAATACACTATGTAAAAAAAAATGTTAAAAGGACTTTAGCCATCAGAGGTTTCACTTTGATTCCAACGCATATTGTGTGTCTAGAGAACTGTCATTGTTTTTCAGAATATAGAAACAAAAAGCTGGCCTCTGGCGTATTAAATCAGTAGCAGCTGATTATCCGTCTTTTTGAAAACTGCAAAAACTCATCACCAATACAATAAATGCTACATAAAGAATCTCAACTGAACTAAAATCAAATCGTGGGAAACGACTTCCTCACCTGGCCTCCTGAGGGAATCCCAGCTTGTAGAGAGTGACCACGACGGCTCCTCCCAAGCCGATGTTGTGCTGCAGGGCCACTTTGGCCCCCGGGACCTGTCTCCGGTCCGCCTGCCCCCGGAGCTGCCAGCACAGCTCTGCACACTGGGCCAGGCCTACGGGCAGAGAGGGCAATGGGACTCGAGTGTGTCGGCTGGCCATGAGCTTCATGGTTATTGAAGCTGTAAACGTAGCTGAACACGTATCGACAGCCAAACTGAAGAGAGGAACATTAGACGACGTGAGAAAGACAAACAATAAGTGCGCTTCTTTAGAGAATTTAATCCTTCGGCAGACACACTAGCATTAGTGTTGTTACTAGTAGTCACCCAAATAAAAGATGGATTCAATTTCAAACGTCTTTTAGCTCTCAAACTCATGAGGAAATAAATTAAATGTATTGATTTTGTATCGCTCAAAATTACAAATCACAGATTTGCCTCAGACGGTTTTACAATCTGTACACATTCGACATCCTCCGACCTCACATGGCATCAGGAGGCATCCGTCTCTTGGGCTTCTGAAGGCTCCCCTTTGTTCAACAGTTAGTTGTTGACATTGTCTTTCTGCCAAAGCTGCCTCTTGCAACTGTAAACCATGTCCGTGAATAGAGAGACGTGAGAGTAAGCAGTACATGTGCCGACTCCAAAACCAACACAATCCAACTGTTTTAAAGGTTCCTGCCAAGAGTCGAACTGCTGATCGTGTCCGACCTTTAACCCTTCACATGTCTTCTGAACTACCACAAAGCCACGGAGGGAAGACGGATGAACAATGACCTGACAGACGCTAAGACTACCTGCAGAGCCGAGTTCGAGGTAATGAGTTTGCCATACAAGCGTTCACATTACACGGTCATTTGGTCCAATGTAAAGACAAAATATTTAACTTAAAATAACTTTTACAAATATTGAGTTGCAGTAATTACATATTTTTTATGGGGTGATCTTAAAGCGACACTATGTAACTTTTCCCCTGTAGCGCCCCCTTCAGGTATTTAACGTTTACTTCAGTGTCGTAAACTCCTGCCTCTCGAGCCATATATGGCTCTTCCGGTTGTGAGCGCTGCCGGCAGCGTGCCTCGGCAGCCGCAGCGAGCCGTTCAGCCGTGGCATGTCATTCTGTCTGTACGCGTCGCGTAGTGGAGCAAATAAAAAGTCACCTGTGAGCGCGGACTGGCACTATATGACGTTGGGTAATCACTGCCAGAAAGCAAGTTTAAGTACTTCCTGTTGCCCAACCGGAAGTACCAGGCCGGTCCCAACATCTTACATTCAGCAGTTTTCAGCCCCCAGACCCCCGATGGCAGTGGCGGAGGCGCAAATCAACATATTAAAAGTCATTGTAGCGGCACAATTTTTTTCAAGCTGTTATTTTAAGGTGGAAAAGTTACATAGTGGGGCTTTAAGTAAACGTCAACACTCGCATGGACACAATCCTGTACCATGTCTCCCAAGTGAAGCAACGCTAAAGCATTGTCCCGGTGTTAAACACTTATAACTTCATTGAGAGGGTACGACAGGTTGACCCTTAATCCAACAACTCCTTAATCCCGGCTGGGGCAGCTCCTGCGGTAGCGTTACGGTAAAGTATTTAATCCCTTCTGCTCAATGAGCTTTTTCATTTCTCTATTATGCCAATAAGCTAAAGGACTTAAGGGTAAAGACGACTTCAGGGTCCGTCTCTTACGTCCAGCAGCACTCTCCTAATCCTCTCCTAAGGATTTGTTAGTGTCAGTGTCAAGATGTAAATTGGAAGATTGCTGCAAGCTTGGCTATTTATTCAAATAAAGAGCCTCAGGATATGGCCTTACATATTATTTATACAAAATGAAAAGGAACATTCAGAAATCTCTAGTAAATTCTTCTCAAGAGAGAACATTGCAAACGCACGTTTGATGAGCACACGACTTTTCAGCTTGTTAAATCGTTACATTTACTGCGTCCCCGGATCTCATTTCGACACAGCCGGTTGTATCCGTGGTCACGGGCTGCTCCCCAGGTGAGAGGTGACAATCACATTTAGAAGCAACACCATGGATCAGACAGAGCTTAGCGCATACTGGGAGTGACCCAGTAGATCGAGGGAGTGTTGATGAGATGAATGGGGAAAGTCAATGCAAAACTAATGAGGTAGAGGAGTGATGCTTAAGGGGGAGAGGAAGAAATAAACACAACACAGATAATAAATCAAAGAAATATTTAGAAAGGGATAAATCCAATGATTGGTTTGAAATTAGTAACAGAAGGAGAATACAGCAGTGTCACTTCGTTGTCAGTTGTCAGTGTGTGTATGTTTGTGCGCTCACAAACAAACCTATGTATGTATAACATGACATAGTATGCACATGAAAGACCTTGGCGATGCAGTCGGATGAACTGTTAAGAGTTTAACATGAGAGATTACAGCTGGACAAAGCCTCGCTGCCCTCTCACGTGCAGGCTTACCCTACAAGGTGGCCATCACTATGTGACACACGCCACCTAGTGGCCACTGGGGATTGTTGTTTAGCAAAGTTTGAATATTTGCGCCAGCATGCACGTCACAATAAACACAATTCTTTATATCGTGTGTGTACAGTGAAGCAAATCCTCTTCATCAACTGCTCCACACAAGTTAGAATTAAACATTAGTTACAAATGCTTTTAGATCCTGATCGGGCCTTCCAGCCTGGAGTATGTATTGTTATTATTATTATTCTCCTCCTATATGACAAGAGGTTTTCATTAAGAGACAGAGGCTTGACCTACCTGTGGCACCCAGAGGATGTCCTTTAGAGATTAGACCACCACTGGGGTTGATTACGAACTTCCCTCCATACGTGTTGTCTCCTCTGTCAATCAGCTCTCCAGCTTTACCTGGTGGGGAAACACACAGACGACGTCAAAACAGTGAGAATAATATATAGGTAAAAAAAGAAGCATGCACTGTAATATCAACAAACAGAAATTTGGGTATACAAAGTATATTGAACATTTGTATTTTAAATTGAAAAAGTTTATATATTTGAAAACAATCGTACGTGAAGACTTTGTATATGACTTTTTGAAAGGGACGATGTGAGAATGGAAAACAAATAATAAGTTCCTAAACATAATGAAGAAATGCTAAAAGCAGTATAAAGTTGGTGTGATTAGTGTCATTACGTACAATACAACACCGAAAAGGATTATTTCTATCTCTAACCCTTAAGAAGGCTGCGTCATGCCTAAGAGATTAAAATGTATTGCGCTGGACAATACATGGAACACAGCAACACTCCTCTGCAGTCAAGGACATGACCTTGCGAGTGTGCAAGTATCAAAGTTCACCTGTGCATATTCTGCAACATCAGAGATGAAGCCGAGTCCTAAATATGGTTCCGTGCTTCCCTGCAGCAACAACATTTAGAGACAAACTTCCTGCCTGTAAAATAGTCATGACTCTATGGTTCAGTAATATCTGTGGCATTTCTGGATTATGTCCCTAAGTTCAGCAACAAGCAATCAACAGGTTTGATTTCTGTTTCCATTGTTACTGAATCTCCCACAAGAATGGATTTTGAAAGAGCACTATATTTGGTATTTTAATCGTAAGGGACGAGCCGAGCAGCCAAAAAACTCAATAAGGATATTCTTAATCATAGCACATTTGTTTTGTCTTCTCATAAAAGTAGAAACGTAAAGGGGGACAGGTGATTGTTGCATCCATTCCCGCTCGAACAGCGAAGATTTAAAATAGCCGTTGAGGGTTCTAGGAGCTGCGGTCTTACCCTCTGGACACAGTCCCAGAGCCTCATACGTGATGAGCTCATTGGCTGAGAAGCAGTCGTGCAGCTCAACCACGTCGACGTCACTGGGCTTCAGACCTGCAGCTTCATAACACTTTTTGGCAGCCGATTGAGACATGTCATATCCCACCTGCACAGAGAGAATAAAAGAAGAAACAATAAGGAAGTTGACAAATTGATCACAACAAAGTTACCTTAAAGTTCATCTCTGCTCTCCCCATAATGATGACATCTCATTCATCTCTTGAGGTCTTCCTTTATTATTTTCAGGAGCTTGGGACCATTTAACGCAAACAATTTGTCAATTGTTATGATAGCGAGCTAAATATGTCTTCCTTTTGTTTTGACTACTATAAGGATGGAAGCTAAGTAATCGATCGCTTCAAGATGGTTTCACGGTATTAGGGCTGCACAATTAATCAAATAGTATTCACCATCAAGATGTTGGCTTCCTATAATTTAAATAAACAAGTGATCTGCTTATAGATCTTCTTAGATCCGCCTCCTAAACCAACAGCCAAGCGTTCAAGATGTGTTGGCTCTCCTGTTGGGGAGCTGCCACGCTGCTGCTGCTGCTGCTGCTGCTGCGTACACACCCTGAAGCTTTAGCCTTTGAGAACGTTTCTGAATGTCGCTTCTGCAGTCGAGAATAGAAGAGTCAGATACCGTCTACAGGAAGCAGACGGGCACAACTCAAACGCACAAAATTAAGTGAAGAACAACCGTAGTCTTCTTTTGATGCAGTGAGCTACATGAGCTTGAATGTAGCACGACATGGAAGTGAAAGCAGTACTCGGTTTATTTAAATGTTAAATAACAATACAATTATAGGATCTCAATACTAATCAGTATACAATTTTATGTTGTTATCATTTGGGCTGTAATCATGCTGCCGTACGCTGTCGGGCTTCGCTCTCTGGACAACTCTCAACTGGTTCCAAGGTTAATTGATCTCCTTTTAACGGTCAGATAATTGAGTCACCTTGGTTCAAGTGCTGCTGTGTACACGTGGGTGGAGATGGAGGACAACTCTTTCTCGTAGATCTGAAGGTGACAATGTACTGTACAGTAGGAAAGGATAAGTAGGACCATAAGGAGCCTGAACTCACTGCACTATACCAGAGCAACATTTTAATCTAGAGTACTATAAATATAGCCTTTCTATGTTGTCAGTGTTGTTAACATTGAAACATTATTTCAATGGCCATAGAAATAAAAAAATTCCAAGTATTTAAGTGCAGTGCTCAAGGACACTTTGACGTACAGACAGTAAGAGCCGGGGATAGACCGTCAAACCTTGTGGATGAAAGATGGCTCGCTCTATCCGCTGGACTACAGACACTTGAGGCTAAAGCGGTTCCGCTCTTGAAGTTATATGAACAAAACTATGATTCCACAACAACCGAAACAAAATCCTATTAAAACATAAAATATTTATTTTAATGTAGATCCGGAGAACGGGAGAAAGAAACAGAGGTGGTGTGTTGTCATGAGACACACTGTGTTAATGTCAGTTTCATACCATCTTGATGCAGCTGTTCTCTTCAAACGTGGAGGCGAGGTCGGTCACCATCTCTTGGGCCACGATCTCCACCGCCTGGCTCTCCAGGCCGTGTTTCCTGACGAAGGCTTCGCTGGCCAGAACTGCTGCTCCAGCGCCATCGGATGTCGGGCTGACGAGAGAAGAAGACGAGCAGGAGGGCAGGAGGGCATGGCGGCGTGAGGAACTGCGGCAATCGTCGTCAATAACTCTGCTCTTTGATCAAACGTAACCCCGGTCCCGAGAGGTCCACTGGAGGACGGATGATCCTCGTAGAGATGACGACGCGAAGTGTAACTCAGAGAAACTCTTACCAACACTGCAGCAGGGTGAGGAAGTCAAACACCTTCCGGGAGCTCTGCACCTGCTCCAAGCTGTACTCGTCCTGGAACTGGGAATACCTGAATGAATGCACACACACACACACACACACACACACACACAAATAAAGTATAAATTCAAAGATGATTTTGAAGCAATAATAATTAGGTTAAACTTACGGGTTGTTGGTGGAATGCTTGTGGTTTTTCCAGGCAATTTTGGCAAAGTGTTCCGGTTTCGTGCCTGGAGGAGATTCAAACATTAACACAAACCTGTTTTGTATATGATATAGTGAAACCATGACCTCAATGCAAGATCCATTCCTCGGCACTGTCCCATGTTAGACCTTGAGAGATGTTTTTGTGGCGTGTACCGTATTTCTCCATGTGCTCCTTGCCAGCGTTACCGAACAACTGTGCTGCTGCTGGCGCTGCCACCATCCCGTAGCGGTTGATCATCACCTCCATGTGCTTGTCCATTGGATTGGTCCTGTCCATAAACTAGAAGCAGGTCTTTTTTAAATAATATTTTACTTGGTTTTAATCTGGTGAATTTGCACTATTACACCAACAAGCTGGAATTTCCGCTGGATGTTCAGCAATTCAGAAACAGTGTGCCAGAAAACAAACGGGACATAAATATATGATATTAGCCAACACATCTTTACCGGCATATGACATATCAAAACTTGTTTTATTGATGGTAGATACTGTTATATTTTGTATGTTTTGGTGACAAGTGAAATTAATTGCTTGGCCTTTTTGTGTTTGAGGTTTGCTTTTGGAAAAGGATTATGATAGTCCCTCTCCCACGCTATCCCCTCTGCTCCCCTGTAATAGGAATTCACTCAATAACAATTAGTGTTAATGAACATGTGTCTGTTACAATATGTTTTTCATTTACATATCAATGAACTGTATGCCTCCGGGGGCGAGTGTGGAAATCAGCTGATATTCTCTGCTGCTCTCAAAACCTACACAATTAAAACACCTGATATGGTAGACTGTAAGACATTGTGCTGTGTTATGCGTCATTCTCCTCTACATCCAACACAACACAAAGCATACAGGTTGTGTTATACCTTTGCGGACAAAGAGCCCCTCTCCATCTTCTCAAACCCGAGAGCAAGTACACAGTCAGCAAGATCTGCAAAAGGAGATTTACAGTTTACAGTTTCAGTTCAATAATAGATAATGGCTTTGATCTGCAGAAGTGGTTTAACAAGTGTCTATGGATATTGCAATACTTTTCTCTGTTGTGAAAATGTGTCATCATTTGACTCTACTCACTGCCCCTAACCAGCTGGCGAGCCATGAAGAGAGCAGTGGAGCCGGTGGAGCAGTTATTGTTGACGTTTATGATGGGGATCCCGGTCAGGCCAAGACTGTGGTAAATGGCCCTCTGCCCACATGTGGAGTCCCCTGAAGGAATAGGAGATAGGAAAGAATACAAATATTCCATTTTTTGTAAACTTTTTTTTTAACTGAGGTTATTACAATATGAGAGACAGTTTGATTTTACATTCATAAACAAAAACAGTTGTTTAAAATGTGTGTATTTAAAGTATATAGGATATAGGATGTAAGAAGAGTGTAGTGAGAAAATATGCAGTATTGTGATATAAAAGTTGGTAATTCATATTTCAGTGGAAAACATGCCAAATGTAACAATAACAGTAACATACCATAGACATATCCTACACAGGCTTGTTCAATGGCAGAATATGGCACTCCTGCATCTGCTAGAGCCTTTTGACCTAAAAGATGAAGGTGAACATACAGTAATAAAACATGGTGTCACATGTTATGCATCAAGCATATCACAGATATTTAGATATGGTATCTTTTGAGTGACTGAACAACGTCCATAATCTGAAAGCTAAGCACCTGCTTCCTTGGCCATGTCAGGATAATCATAGTCGCCCCGAGCTCCAGGCTTGTCAAACTTCAGCAAAATACAGAAAAATTTGTGTCAACAAACATCATCTATCACATGTGTGTTCCTGTTCATAAGTATGAGATAACCGAAACATTCAACATTACTGTCACTATAAAGATTATATGAGATGAAACTTCAGTGAGTCACACTAATCAACCTGTAGGGGACTCGGCTTGGAGCACATCATTCACAGCACTAGTGCAGCGGCTTACGATATAGGTGACAGGGTCCCTTTAAAAGCTGGTATCGTAACCAGGGCAACGGGATGGCGTTGAGGGGTTAAAGGTGACAATACGTCAGTGGGACATTTGTTTAAGAGAGTGGAATAAACAGCCACATTGGTGTGCAACCAACAGATAAACCTTGTCTACGGCGTTCATCCCTGCGCTCTTACACTGTAATAGACGATGGCTATGATGAACTTGACTCAATATTTAATCATTAGCAAAAAATAAAGCCAAACATGCTCTTTGGCCGGCCTTTTAAAAATTAACACATTTGCTGTATTGTGAAATGAATATTATTGTCACCAACATGTTTGATGGTCAACAAAATACCTTCAGATTAATTAAAAGATTATGAGGACATGTATTTGAACATACATGAATTGTACATTGTTCATCATGATAAATATTTCATTTTAAGGAACTGTTTGGCAACACTGTCTTCCAAACTGTTTGGCAACCTTGTCCTTCAACATTGCATGGAACATGCAGTTCTAACACTAATAAAATATTAACCTCATCAGGTGTGAAAAGATACATAGTCACCAATAAACCGTCATAATAATAATAGCATTACTCCAGTTCAAGCACTATTAACATTCCCAAGAAACCCCATAAAACTAAACTAACATGATCATATTCACACAAAAATTGGATTCCCTTCATTAAATTATGAGTTTTCCTCGGGTGGAGAAGGCATGACCCGCCTTTCTCTGCCTCTGATTGGCTGATCCGACAGTGCGAGCCAATCAGGTGGAGAGTCGGCTGGTTGTGACGTCGCCATCCGCCGAAAACATTCGATTCGCGCATGGATGTGTCAGGATGATGACCTTTTGCACAGATTGTAACTGGCCATGAACTATGGACTCAACATAAGAATATAGAGCAAAGTACGTTGAGCAGACAACCCCGATCTGTTGCTACCTTTCTCAAGAGAACCAACCATTTTACAATTAGATACTTAATCCAAAACTATAGTGCAACAATGGTACCTTGTCTGGGCTAACCAAGCTAACGCCGCTCATGTTTACAATGTGAGCTCTTGGTGACACTAATCTTGGAGACTTGTTGAAGCAATATGAGCACAAGTAACAGTTAACGCTATGGCCGGTTGGATAGTCACAACAACAGACGTTTTAAAAAGGAACATGTCCAATACATGCAACCTGGAGTTAGACAACTATGCTAGGCTCAAGTCTTACTGTATAAAGGCTCGTGCATGTTCCTGCATGTCGTGTGACCGACTGAGACAACAAGAATATTAACGGAGTAATGTTAACATTACCTTGGTCATGCCCACGCCGATGACGAACACCCTGTTCATCTTTCTAGGTGGCATGGTCGCTTCTTTGCAGCTGGTCCACAGAGATCTGTGAGCAGCAGACACGAGCAGCCCTGACATGGTCCACCCACAGTGCAAAGATCGTCTGTGTACCAGCTGATGCCTCACTCGATAAGGAAAAAGACCCGTCTCTCTGGTCATGCTGGAGAGCGATATCTTAAAGACAAAAAGGGTTTTCTTTTAAATCTTATTAATTAACTAATAATAATCCTGTTATTGTCAGCTTTTTATTGTAGAGATTTTGTGAAAAATAAATAGGTGTCAGGCCATATTTACAAAACAATTATTTACTACACAATGTGTTTATTTGCTTGTTGTAGGATTGCCAACTAATTGTTTCCTCAAGTGCAGTGTTTCTTTTTAATTGTCTAATTCTATTTTATTGTAGGTAAGGTCTACACCGATGTGATACAATATATCCCCTACTCCTGTATGTTGATAGCAATTTCTAGACAGTTTACAATACTTTGGAATGCTAACAAAGTGAGAGATCTTACTTTTCTCATCCCTCTAATCGTTGGTTGACAGCAGTCACCAGCACTTGTTGCTACTCATTTAGTTTTTGCTAGAGGAAATCTTTACTCATCATTGAATATATGTAGGTTAATTGTGACCGACAGCTGTAATAAATTATTATTCTTTTTTTTTTTTTTAAACATCCCACACGTCAGTTTTTCTATTACAGTGTGGTACATGCTAGATGCCTACTGATCATTTAAAATGGCATTCAAATGTGCATATTAAAAAGAACTCAAAGCAAAAAATTCAGCTTTCGATTTTATTGAGGCAGTGGAAAAAAAGCCTTGAACATGGTGATTGATCCAAGACGTGTATGGACAACCTTTGGTTTTAATCCACCTCTGTTAATGTTCATCATCCAAACCTCATCACATCAGCATGTGATGCATTCTTGATGGCAACTAAGAGGCCTGAGGATGTTTGAATGTAGTGTTCATTCGTCCACCTCAGGCTCATCGCTTGATGACATCAGCACTTGCTGACATCAGCACTTGATGAACTTGTGTGTAACTTCATATATTCCCACCGACTCCTTAACTTCCTCGTCGTAGTCTGTCCAGTCCTGAAATTTAAAAAATGTGGTTTGTCAAGTTGCACAGATGAAATAGGCGGTTACATTCTGGCGTTACAAATGAATGACACCAGAATGCAGGAAATTGTGTGTATGATGCTCACTAATTTATAAACTTGACTACAGTCTCACCCACTTCACTTACTTTTTCTAGCAGGTTAATTTCAGGAAACTGTGTCCCAGACTCTGCTCCTTGTCCAGCGAAGCCCGCCTGGGGTGGGTTTGAATAGAAATTGAGAGGAGTCACATGATAATATAGATTGTCCAGTTTATTGAGTTTTCTACCTGAAGTAAACCGTCTGACTAAGGAACTTGTATACTTCTTTCAAAGATAAATATATTAACTTACTAGCCCTAGATATAATATAGCAATAGTGTTTTTGCAACCGTGTTCGGCAGGACAGATATCAACAGGGAGTTCAAGTTAAAATTGTCCACATTTAATAGGCGTTTTTTACAGGTTTCTACAGGTAGAAATGATCAAATGAATGATGGCTGAATTTCATTTAGCCGCTTCAGTTTCAGGCTCCAAGAGTGATGCATAGTGTCATCGTTAATGTCATGAGTAACACCCGCGCTTCCTTTACAAGTTAAAATGTCTGCTGTGAAAAAGGCTGATACGACGCGTAATGAAATCTGCCAGCTGCTCGAAGAGACTCACTTGAGGTTGGAAGTCAATGGGCTCAAGGCCGCGACACTCAAACTGCACCATTGTCTTGAAGCTTTCGCTGTCCTCCGCCTTCCAGCCAGAAAACACACAGGAAGAGATGCCTTGTTAATGGCGAGAAGAAGAAGCAACTAACTATTAGTCTATGAGACAGGGAGAAGATTCCAAAAATATATTGGAGGTGCTTTAAACTTCCAGAATAAAAAAAAAAAATGTATGTCTTAAAATAACGTTCAGTAAATAGCCCATATCAATATAGAAACAGTTTGTGCTTGCTCTAATCATTCAGCCTGTTGAGAGATCCCATCCTAAATTGCTTTATATCCTTTAATCGGAGAATTGCCCCTTAATTATCATCGTTTTACCAACATTCTGCTGTTGCTTAATGCATTTTTCCTTCTCCGAGTGCAACTGCAGTGTGTGTCTGTGTGCATTACAGTTGCACTGAACACAAGAAGTATTCTGTGTGGACTTTCTAGTTACATGAAATTGATGAAAACAGAGGTGCAAGATGTGCACTTACATTGTAGGGTTTAATTGTGTCTCCCAGGATATCTGTAAAATAAATTTAAAAATAAAGATTTCCATATTATACTTCCACAAGACCTTTTACCTCGGTAAAGGACAACGTGAGTCAAATGGTATGTTAACTCGTACCAATTGAATTTTCCCTGGCACAAAGTTTACACTTCTGCACCATACTGGCACTGCTTCTTCCTCCTTTTAGTGGCACACTCTCCTATGGAATAGTAACAATAACAAATAAAATAGTTGGATGCTGTCTGTGGCACAATATGGCCAAATATGCCGAACTGTATGAACACACATGTCTTTACCTCCTGGTTTACATACTGCCATTTATCTGAGACCTCTCCACAGCTTCCACACTTCAGCTACGTTGAGGGGAAATAATGAAGAAACACATTGTTTATGTAGATGAGACAGAACGTGAGAGAGGCTGTAACACAGTAATAAACAGTAAACAAACATGATTAACGTGTGCACGTGTTCCCTTATTTAGTTAGTTGCATGACGAAATGATGACCATCATAGTTCAGAGTTATAGATTAGCATGCTAGCTTTCCTACCTTCAGAAACCAGCGGAAGTCATCACCCACTGGTCTCACATTAGTGACATTTTCCAGGGTGGCTTTGAACTGGAGCCCAAATTTCTGTCATGATATAAAGAGAGTTTTAAAAGGAACTAAAGTTAGGAACACTACTGCACTGTTTACATCAGATACATGCTGCGGCGACACATACCACCATCTTGGATCCTCCCCGCTGTCAGCTTTGCTTGCTGCCTTCAGGTACTCCTCGTAAATTCAACAACTCTGAATCGTAAGGAGAGTTATTACGTTTTTTTTTTATCGTTTCAGCAACGCTTTGCTTTTGTAATAATGTTGCTGTTAATGCATTTGAGAGCATGTGATTCTTTCTTACAATGTTTATTGATACATTTGTATTGTATACATGCTTTTAACAACTAAACCATTAGACGCATGTGAATAATCACATATCCGTGAACACTTTAATGGAGCATAACTCAATTGGACCCTCGTCTCGTGCAGTGATTCTCAACTGGTGTTGGTGTGTTTGTTGTTAACTTGATACATCCCTGGTTGTTAAACAGAGTATCGCTCCGCTTCTGAAAGTCTCTCGGTTGGCTGCAATGCCAGGATCCTCCTTTTGTCACTGGCACCGCGGTGGCAAGTGTCAGGCATCAATCAAGTGTCAGTCAAGTGTCAGTCAGGTGTCAGGACAGTGGCAAGTCAGTGGGAAGCAAGCAGTACTCCTTCGACACCCGTCAAGAAGCTGACAAGCTGAGCGAGTCACATTTTCCTGGGAACACTCATTAACATTTTATCAAACCACTTGTTTTTATTCATGTGACAACGGTAATTGTTTTGGAAAGAGTAGATTTTGTTTATTTTTGTTTCAAAACCAACGAAATAATACATGAATAAATCAAATTAGAAACACCAAAGTATTTATACGAAGAAGGTGGCTCAGTTGACTCATCATTATAAATGATGATTGACGGCAGCTGACCTGTCGAAATTTGGCTCGCCCACTCAGCTTGGCTGCTTCTTACTTCTTTTTTATTTTATTCTTTATTCATCAATTGTATATCTACAATGTCCTAAAGTGCCAATAAAAAACGTCAAAATACATTTAAACGAACTGCCTTTCATGTATGCACACATGCACAAGGTCAAACACCGAATTGCTTATTGGCAGACATTTCTGTTTTCATGGTAGCATTGTATCTATCAGAAAACATGACATTACAGTGTTAATTTTAAAATAAACTTCATTGATTTCAATAACACAGCAATGTTATGCAGTAATTGGCTTTTTTTGACCAGATGAATCCACATTCACCGGGAAAATAAATGACCGCAGCTCCACGCGTGAACTTTTCTACCTTAAACTATTTGCCTCTTTTATTGAGTATATGGGAGTTATAGACACACTGACGAAAAAAGCATGTGCTGATGAATCTTTTTAAAGTTGTTGAGTACATTTAACGCTATGTTTTTGGTCCAATCTTGACACCCCACTTAGAATAATAAAACATTCCAGATCTTGTGGACCCAAAGCTTGTACCCGACAGCTGTTCGTCTGACCTGTAAGAGGTTACCTGTAGATGGTAAAACGCTGACCCCTAGTGGCAGAGGACTAAAGCTGCATGCCTGAAAGTGTATAAATACTGATTCGTTGTGTGTTTGTTTTTGCAGATGTTTATTAATTAACACCATACGATCGTTTAGGTACTCCTTCTCAGACAGATCTAAGAAAATATGTGACATTTAAATTTGGTATAATAACAAGTTAAATATACTATCTCATAAGGTTGACTTCTGAGTATATTGTTGATGCATTTTTATTTTAAATACTAGAATACTCAATAGTATGTAAGCATGTGAGAAACCAGCTTATAGGTTACCGCTCCTATTGGGCTTGAGTGTGGAGTATTAGCAACTCGATAGGAAAATAAGTTAACATATAGTGTTTTAGTCACTTGTGGGAAATGGTGTTATTATTTTAGTCCTTCTACAAAATGAAATCAAGATCTCCCTAAAGCTTGCCAGTAAAGGGAATCATTAAGTTTTTTTCTTTTAATTGAAATACTGAAATAAATGAACTTTTCCACAATATTCAAAATCATTGAGATGCATCTGTATTTAAAAGAAATCTCATGTACCCCCACTTGAGAACCACTGCTCGCATCTAGTGGACACAATGAAATCAAACTGAATGACCTACCGATTGGTGGCCCGTGGAACAAGACTTCTCAGTGAGAAGTCTTTGATACATTTACATGTGTGTATATGTCACATTAAAGCATGTTAAATAATAATCACTTCAGACAAGAACACACTCGGCTGCATCAGTTTATTAACCATTAAGCAATTGCTTCATTGTCTCAAATCATTCCACAGCCTACAGTACAAATCTCCCAGTACAAATCAGTCATTCAATGTACACAATAAATACAGCAAGTGGAATACAAAAAGGATTCAACAGTTTATTATACCCTTAAGTTAAAGAAAGAAAACTGTTTTTAGCGCGGAAACTTACTGTACACGTTAACCTGAGGCAACTTTGAAGAGGCATTGCGGTGGGTCTCGGTGGTTAATGGCCACACCTGGGAAATTAATATTGCTGTGGCATTGAACACCTTTTCTGGCATTTCAACTAATGTTTTTTCCAACCTGAGCATGACATAACAGGGCAGATTCTCTCATGATCGCTCATCCAACCATCCACAACTAGGCATATTCAAGTAATATCCCAAATTAAATAACCATCTTAGCTAACTCAAGTGTTTGTATAAATTAATTTTAAATGGGACAGTGACCAGCATTGTAATTCATTAGAAGATCAGTGTAACAGTTCCCATTGGACTGGGTTAATACAGTAGTCAGCTGACCCTCGCAGCCTTTGGCGTCATTGATCTGGCAATCACATTATTCTGCACCCGACAGTCAGTACTGGAAAACCTTGTAGTGCGTCGCTGCTCCGACCGACATCGTCAGTGTGGTGGACACTTTGTAGAAAACAGACCTCTCGTGAGACAGCCCACGGGAAGTAAATACCGAAAAAAAAAACATGTAAAGGGTTGGAACACACTCCCAAGATTGTTGGTACAAACACAGAGTGCAATCCTGGTCACGTTCTAAGTCGCATCCTTCTCGTCTGGGACCCAACCAGCCTCCCCTGCTATTAGGGGTTCAAGTTTTATCAGACATTGCAATAAAGAAAAAGGGTTCCCCTCTTTTATTCATTAGCGGCACAATTTACCATGGAGAAGCAGGGGATACATAAAAAACAAAATGCAATTTGGGAGGAAAATACATGGGGTGAATTTAACCCATGTTCCATCACAATAATAAGAGCTTCTCCTTCAACCTGCTGACAAAACAAATGATCCCAATCCTAACTTCACTAATTACAATGAAAGTACCCAATAAGAGTCATAAAAGGCATTTCAATTATTTTTGCATCTCTTAAATACAGGAATGCCAAAAGGCATTATTTACAGCGCACCCCCCCCCGGCTTGTGAAGAGGCGTGGCGAGGTCAATGAGGCCGGCTGCTGGACTCGGAGGTCCGCCGCTGACGTGGAGTACTGTGGCCGTTGGTGCAGCCGTTGTGGCGCTTGCTCAGTCCGCCGTTCAGAATGTCTTGGATGTGCTGGACTATCAAGTTGATGGCCACTGCAGAGATTGAGGAAGACAGATGTTTACACAGAGTAGCCCACCGGTATGGGATTGCATTATTAGGCAAAACAATTCAAACTTAATGGCAATACCGGGTGCCTACATTACCCACAATACAACACTTGTCAGTCAGACAGATTTATTGCTCATTGAAACACCACAAGGCTCACTTGGTTCCAACTCCACTTTCCCAGATTTCTCTCAACTCGTAGTCTTCAAACCCGATTGATGTTTATTAGACTTTAATGTAAATTAACTGATCTGTAAAATCCCCATCCTGACTAAACGAGAATGCAACATGAGCGTAGAGTAAAACGATTGTCCTTACCAAGATTATCTGCTCCTCGTGGAATAATCACATCTGCATACTTCTTTGTCTAATAGAAATAAAAATACAGTCAAAGTTACAAGCCAAAAAACATTTCAGATGATCAGCTTCACTCTCATGCACAACCACAGACGCTCGTATGGTAAGAACGTCACTTACTGGTAAACAGAACTCCTCGAAAGCTGGTTTCACAAAAGTGATGTACTGCGCAAGCACTTGCTCCAGCTCCCTCCCACGCTCACTGATGTCTCGAAGAACTGAAACCACACAAAACAAAAATACTAGCCATGAAACACTGACAAAAGTGAGGGGGTGCAATGCTCTACACCGTCTGTGCATCAACCCAACCGACACTACGCACCTCGGCGAGAGAGTCGCGTGTCTGGATCCGTGTCAACAAACAGCTTCATCTGGAACAGATCTCTGATTTCCTGCGAGTAGAACATGAGGATGCCCTCAAACAGGACCACGTCAGCCGGATACACCGTAATAAACTCCTCTTTCCTGAAACAGACGCCATGATCTTTGTCAATAATTACACAACCAAGGTAGTCAGGAACTGGTTCAACATGATCATGATCCTGTTGCCTGAATGTTGGGCGCGGACTAAACAGTAACTGAAGTGTTAGAGATAGGTCCTCACCTGGAATGATTGACAAAGTCGTAAACTGGGATCTGGACCGTCTCCCCCTTCAGGATTTGCTTGAGTGTTTGTTTTATCAGCTCATTGTCAAAGGCATCTGAGGAAAAGAAAAGGCTCAATTGGGATCTTTGTGAGACGTTGTGCTACTTGGACACGGTGACATCGGCTTGGTGTCGGCCAATGCCCATGTGGGACCCCACACTGCACGTTTGGTAACCCAGGAATCCCTTTCCTGGAACAGGTGTTGGGTTCAGTCCCTGAGCCTGAGAGCAGCTGCCGCCAAGTAAGGCCTGCTGACTCCGAGGATATAGAATCAGCCTAGAAAGGAAGCAGGAGCTTCGGGGGAGCTAAGTCAGACTCCAAAAATGGAGTCTGTGCTTCTGCCAAGACGCAGTGGTCGAAATCAACGTGGCAGCAATGCTTGCGGAATACAAGCCAGAATTAAATGTTTGATATAAATTGCAAGTTATTGTAATCTAAATCAGAAAGCATGTATTAATCAGTGTGCCAAATCAGCCTCAGCTGTTATTGCATCTCTTTTCGTACAATATAAATGTGGGTTGGAGGGTGGGGAATTTTAAACCCACAGTTTTCGGAATCGTCTCTAGAATCGTTTCTTGTGTGAACTGAAATGTGAGATATGGAGGGCAAACATGAGCCTGCTGCCATCCAGCAAAGAATATATATCCCATACACTGCATTACTTGTGCCACCTACTCCTCAGCGTGTGCATACCTGGGTGATCAAAGTTGAACTGGCCCTTTAGTGCTTTGGCCTTCTGCTCTGCAGTTAGCACCTTGTAGAAGCTGTCCTGGCTGAGGATCACCACCTGCCGCTGGTGGTGGTCGATCTTGTTCTGGCCCAGCAGCTCCATAATCTTCTCACATACAGACGACTGCAGGAATAAGAAAGACGGTAAGCCACTGGCTGGACCACAAGGGTGACTGGGCATAGCAGTCTACATACACGGAGGCAAGAAAAACTTGCTGGGTGTGTGGTTTAAATCTGCTGCAACACTGACTGGCATTTTTCACAACCATAAATACAAAGATTAATGAAAAAATATTCTCACTTCAGTCCAAATAGAACGGAATTGAGACTTGTGTAACGAGCAAAAATAGAGTGTGTGGGGGTAATTTCCCACCTCGTGTGAGGTCAACTAACAATCATACGTTTGCCCCCACTGACCTTCCCAACCAAATGAACCGCATACCCAGTGCTGACTGGGCATTACCAAGGCTCTACTGCCTTTGTGTAAATGATATGTGCCCTCCCCCCACTAGATAGCTGGCAGTTTGTGTCAACACTCAAATACAACAATTTCTGCGGAACCCACTAATATTTAATGAGGTATCATTTTAATGCCCAGACTCCATTATTAAAATAATCTATTGTTTTTCATAATATGAATAGCACCCGTTTCAAAAGTAAATCACTTTCTAAAAAAGGTGTCACTTTGTTTCATATTGAAATAGAATTAATGTTGATTCAGAGACAGCTACTTGACAGGGGATTGTAGCAAAATGAATGTAGTGTAAATTGAGATTTAGAGGGTTAATTGATGCTTAGATATAGCAACAGAATGTCAACTTGTGTGTTTATTACTGATAGAACAAAGAAATAAGTTTCTGTATTCAAAAGCTAGCCTCAGCAGTGAGGCTGAGGAATACAGAGTGCATTGCTGCCACGTTGTGCTGCTTTCAGAGCAGAGCAGTCACCTTACGACTCCAGCCGGAAGTAGACCGGCCTCAAACGAGGACAGACGCCCTCCTCCCTCCCTTCAGTACCTTGTGTGGGGCGAACAGGAAATACAACACTGGCTCGGTGCCAATGCGACACAGTTGGAAGGAGGGGCTAACCGGGGGGACGAGTGTCTGCCTCGTATACAAAGATAATGTATGTGAACCTGAACTGCCTGTGAGACCAGACAGTCGCATATTGGACCCTTTATCTTTGAACGCTGTTGAGTTGCGCCACGCTGGCGTAGTTAAATCGTGTCTTCCGATGACACGAGGCGTGGTCTTAGGTCGCAAATGTACACCGATTAATAACAAAGAAATTACGTCATTAGCAATAGCCCCGGCTGGCTGGAACGTGGGTGTCGGTGCTGTCGCTCAAATTACAGTACAAGGCAAGTGAGAGAGGGTCAATATTTAATCTAATTACATACTACACTACAGCCCGACATCTGGGTGTTTAACGTTGTGTATAGAGAACAAAGGACCTGGTCGTGATGGCACATATATAGTTTAATTCCGTTAGTTATATTATAACACCGTATTACGCTAAAGTCATTTAAAGCAACATTATCGGTTAACCCAGGTCAGTCGAACTAACATAGGGGGACCGCTAACCAGTGGGTACGTGTCCGACACTTTTACCATAATTATTTTCTTTACACCATTTATTTGTATTTAACTCAACGTGTGGCTTCGAGACGAGCTCGGGCTCATTGTCTAGCCACCGTTAGCACAACCGGTGTTGTTGGATGTGATGGAATTCAACCGGGCAGCTAGCTCTGCCAAGGAAGCCCAAGGCTCTTCACCGGGACTAACGGTCTCCTGCTGCTGACGACCGACATCCCGGACGAACCGGGGAAACGATGTTCAACTAACGCGAAGTTCACTGACGTTAAGGAACAACGGTATACGCGGGTCAAGTTGGAGCGTCAGCGCGAGGCAGACGATGGAGCTGTCAATCATAACTCCACGTCGAGTCCGTGGGTTTGCGTCGCTGGAGCCACGCGGTCGACCGGCTGGCGACAAAAACCGTCGCCGTGATTTAGCTCAAAATCTAAACTATGACAATTCGCGAAACCCGTTAAATTAACGAGCTGGAGTGCCAACCTTGCCGCTCGCGGTGCCCCCGGAGACACCGATGAGGAAAGGCTGTCGGATAACCTCGGTGTTCTCGCCGCGGTCCCTGAGGTGTGTTTCACTGTCCCCGGCCATGCTTGCAGTGAGCCGTCACAGCTGCTGCGCTGGAGCATAAGTAAGGCGGAGCTCCGCCCACAACACCATTGTTCGCTTTATGCACCTTTTTTTTTTAAACATTTTTTTATTTAGATGTATTTTGTTTACAGTGTGTTTAAACTTGGATAATAATAATGTATAAAAGTGTATATTTTATTAATTGATTAATGTGTATATTTTATTTGTGATTGACAGTGGAAATAACCAATCATCCGTTACGCCTTTATCGCTGCTAGTAATGTACACGTTGTGATAGTCTGTGTCATCCTCGGATCGAAAAACCAGAAACAGCACGGGTTTTTCGTTTTTCATTTTAAACCAAAAAATAGAAAAACGGAAAAGCACCGCCGTGTTTCACTTATCTGAATCATACGTGAGAACTAAACTGAAATAACGAGCCGATTCTATTTGTTGCAAATGCCTCTTTTGTTGTTTTTTTCATTTGTAGAGCAAGACATGTGACCCGGAAGTAAGATTATGTCGAAGCGACATCATATTTACAGTATATGATGCAAGCACATGAAAACTGAACGTTTAACTTTAGAATACAGATAAATTAATAAATATACATAAATAGACCTGGGCCAATGTGTGAGCAACAGTAGTTGACTACAGGTTTAATATGCATTTTCCATGTAAACAGCAATAAAGACATTTTGGATTTGTCCGATTTATTGCCTCATCATCAAAATATGTCCCCTCTTCCATGTGGGTTTGGTTCTGAAAGGACATACAAAAAACAAGTAGTTACATCATGTATACAGCTAGGTTGAGAATTAGCTATATACATTAAATAATGATTAAATAACGTATCAATAACCTAGATAATTAATAAAGATACGAGTAAATATAACAGCATATGATTTAAATACACTTACACTACCACCTATTGGTAGAAAGGATATACACGTTCACTCTAGGTCTCCGCGTTCATTCAGCACAATACGGTGGAGAAATAAACATCAACGCTAACAGCAACAACTGCGCACATAAAAAAAATACTTTGATTATAATATTGCGTATTGCATAAAACAATGTCTAATACACAACTTTTGCACAATGCACAATGTTTGCTGTTTACATGGATACATGCAAAATAAACCAACTGTAGTCAACTACTGTTCCTCACATACTCACATCGGCCCAGGTTTATTTATTTATATTTATTAATTTGTTTTCTTACACGTATGTGTTTGTGTCATTCTCTGAAAATATAATGTTCCTGCATACGATCCTACTATTGCCGTGGCTTTTATTTTGACATACTTGTACTTCCGGGTCACCTGTCTCTCTCTTCAAAAGAAAAGATGAACAACAAACTATCTCGGCTAGTTATTTATCTTTTGTTTGGTTCTCTCGCGTTTCAGTTTTCAGTTTTCAGTTTTTGGATTCAGATAAAGCAAACGGCTTTCCCGTTTGTTCCCTTTTAAATGGAAAACATGGTTTTGAAATACGAGAGAACCAACAATTAAAATAACGAGACAACTTTATTTTATGCAAATTAATTTTGTTATATTCTTCTGTAGTGATTAAACAAAACGAAACAGGTGACCCGGAAGTATGATTGTCAAAATAAAATCCAACGCTGATCGTATACAGCAGCTTTACTTTGACAGTCTGTGATGCAACACGGTGTTTCTGTCTGTTCGTGTTTTCGATGAAACCATAAAATAGACTATCAACTTGTGCACGGACCCTGTAAGTAATTGTTTATTAGTTTAAGACAACCGTAAAACATGAACAAATAACAAAGCGAGTCAATAGAAGTCTGCGTGTTAACGGTGTTGCACCTGTTGAAACGAACTTTAAACTGCTAGTTGAGTGAAACTTCTTTTGACGTTTTCTAACGTCAATGTTGTTGGTACTGTTTAAATGAAGGGATGGTGTTGCATTACTTTTAGCAACTAACAAAATTACTGTTTTCCAGTGATCGGCTGATCTTTGAAGCAACGGTCATTTTGAGTGACGTCATGCTCCGGAGGCTCGCGGCGTCCCGGCTGCCCGCTGCTGCGGCGGTGCGATGCGTCTCCTCGGGCTCAGTGGACATCAAGGCCCCGCTCAACTTCTGGGCTGGAAAGAGACAGACGAGTTTGGAGAAATGTAACAGGGAAAAGGTTTACGAACCTGCAACAGGTGAGCCGCACACATATTGATTGGTTAGTTTCCCAGCTGGACTTTGATCATTGCTGTGTGAATTCTCTTGTGACATCTCTCCTGTGAGCTCAGTATCATCACAACACACTCCTATACATGGAAATCCATGTCGTTTCACGTGGCCACTTTCTTGTACAACCAGTTATGGCGCCTGAGCAGCTTGATTTGTAGGCTCTTTGTGGCTTGGATCCTAAAGTTGTGATGCAGACTCCATTTGAGCTGACACACAACATCATTTCCTTCTTTTCAGGGATGACTTTGAACCAGTACAAACTAAATGAACAAGAAAGTGAAGTGGCCTCGCCAAACTTTGCAAACTTGTTGTTTTGTACTTCACCTGTGTACTTCACCTGTTTATACTTCCCGGTTGTCACCATGACGTGTTTCACTGTGCAGGGCGAGTGCTGTGCCATTTGGAGCCTTGTTATGCTGCGGAGGTAGACCAGGCCGTGAAGGCTGCCAAGTCGGCGTTCGGACATTGGAGCAAAATGTCTGGGATGGAGCGGGCGAGGGTCATGATGGAGGCTGCCCGTATCATTGAGGTGTTTTTGTTCTCGTTCATTTGCTTCCCCTGGTTTCCATCACCATTCAGTTTGTAATGCGATCTTATATTTAGCACAGCGAAGATTTAAAGAGTGGGATTTAGTACACATCGTACCTATTTAATGTAAAAAGAAGAACACAATGTTTCTTGATCCGCAGCTTTACTGTCTTAGCGGAACATTTGAAGAGGCCAAAACTCAGCAGCACTGGGAATAAAAATAACCAAATATGTATCTAGCTAATCTGTTTATCTACATCTCTTCCTTTTTGATTAGCAGACCTTATATAACATAACTAAATAGGGGGACGCTTGTACACTTGCCCAATGTTGCATCTGAAACTAAATGCACAACACTTCCTCTGGCTTTTAGAGCAGGAGAGAGGAGATAGCTGAAATGGAGGTGGTCAACAATGGAAAGTCCATTACAGAGGCCCGTCTGGATGTGGACTCGGCCCGACTGTGTATCGAGTACTATGCAGCCCTGGCTAGCACTCTCGCAGGTTGGTACAGAACAAATCTACCTAATTAGTTATAGCATGTCCCATTATCCAAGAGGTCTTAAAGCAGCAGGCAAAAAAGAGACAACAATTTCACTCTGGATTTAACTATGTAACCCACAGCTTTATGAATGACACGGTTTAGTGGGAACGCCATGTGTTGGTGCATTTGCCAACTTTAAGATATAAGTGAACATCTAACATATTTCATTATTGCTATGATAAGTGTTGGTAGAAGAAAAGGCTTTATGCAGTATATTATTTAAATTTACACTGTCTGCTCTTTTTTTAACCAAAAGCTAAAAAATGTCACCTTATATACCTGTTTCTCTTAAAAATAATGTGGCCTTCTTTTTGTCCAGGCCAGCATGTCCAGTTGCCTGGGGGATCCTTCGCCTACACACGCAGGGAGCCTCTGGGAGTGTGTGTCGGCATCGGTGCTTGGAATTATCCGTTCCAGATAGCTTCCTGGAAATCCGCCCCAGCGCTGGCCTGTGGTATGCGATGCTTCTAAAGTTGTCAAGACATAATGTATTACCTTTAAAACACCTAAAAGGTTTCTGCTCTAACGGAAGTTATTTCCTATTGGTTACAGCTATGTTTATGTATTGCATAACATCTCAAAAACTACCTTCAGGGATTGAGTGACATTTGTTAAGAATTTAGAAAAACAGGTTTGGGGTTTGTATAACGCCACAATGGGAACATGTATAACATGTTGATTTATAATAAGTCTTTTAAAGTAGTAACATGTTTTGTCTATTTCAGTCTTAACGGACCACACAAACAAACAGTTCCTTCAAGTTTGATTTATTTCTCCAAATTTGGTACATAGGCTGTTGGATGTGCTTTATCATTTTTCTTTAGTTGATTTCCAAATTATTATTGGACATAAACTGCGACAACTCACCAAGCTAAACTTACTTTGTAATTGCAGGCACATTTAAATGCACATTTACTCTTCGACATCCTGAAAAATGTAAAGGCTTTTTACCTGTAGATGGCACTACAGCAACATAATAAGTTTAAATGATCACATCCCAGGAGTCATGAGTCTGTTTTATTGCACATATTACATTATTTTCTGATGTAATAAGGCCTAACATTCTTTATTGTTCAGACTCTGCATAGATCTGATCTCTGAGGGCTTTCAATGATTGTACTCACTCTGTTGCCTGTCATCTAAAATAGGAAACTCCATGGTGTTCAAGCCGTCTCCGGTGACGCCCGTGACAGCGGTCATGCTGGCAGAGATCTACGCCGCGGCCGGCGCTCCGGAGGGGCTGCTCAACGTGGTGCAGGGCGGCCAGGAGACGGGCAGCTTACTCTGCCACCACCCAGACGTCGCCAAGGTGTCGTTCACCGGCAGCGTGTCCACAGGCAAGAAGGTCGGTGACTTTAACTGTTTTTATTAGCGCGAGATATTATAGAAAACAAAAGTCAATCATGAAACATAATTGGTCATTTTGATTCCCTTGATGTCGGATTTGTAGATTTAGCGTCAAAGCTGTGGAGGTCCGTCTGTGCCTTAATCCTAAATGTGACCAGAACAATGGAGGGTTATTCTTCTGTGTGACTTTGGCCCACAGATTATGGCGATGGCATCCAAGGGGGTGAAGCCTGTGACTCTGGAGCTCGGGGGGAAATCTCCTCTGCTCATCTTTCCGGACAGCGACCTGGAGAACGCTGTGAGGGGAGCTCTGATGGCCAACTTCCTGTCTCAAGGCCAGGTAGATATTGTGTTCTGGTGGATCTATTATGCGACCGATCTACAAATGAAAGCATCATCTATTTGATTCAATCTGACACAGGTCTGCAGCAATGGCACAAGGGTCTTTGTTCATAAGGATATTCTGCCAGAGTTTGTGGAGGAGGTGGTGAAGAGGACACGGGCGATCGAGCTAGGAGACCCACTATTGGAAAGCACACGAATGGGAGCACTGGTCAACCAGCCACACCTGGAAAAAGTCTTATCCTATGTTGATCAGGCAAAAGCAGAGGTACGACTAGTCCTTCTCATTTATCTTGCTTTGTCAACAGGCTCTGGTGCAGCAACTTTAAAGAGACCTTTTTGTACATTGTTCTGTTTCTAGGGCGCGACAGTGTTGTGCGGGGGGGAAGCTTTTGTACCATCAGACCCCAAACTCAGAGGAGGATACTACATGACTCCATGTGTATTGGGTAAGACATGTACACAGCGCATTCAGAGGATGCACATCTTCACCTGTTGGGACAGAGTCGCAGCCTCTTGCACCCCTCTTCTAAGTCTGGCTGCGACATCATACATATGGAAGAGTCAAAGGTGGATTCATCTCGACTTGAATACTGTTCAGATCGGTGACTCTGAGGTCACACACGCGTGTTTGTCCTTTTCCTTCGTTCCTCCGTCAGGTGACTGCACAGATGAGATGACCTGTGTGAAGGAGGAGATCTTCGGTCCTGTCATGTCTGTGCTGTCCTTTGAAACCGAAGAGGAGGTGCTGCGGAGAGCCAATGACACCACCATGGGTCTGGCTGCAGGGGTTTTCACCAGGTGGGTTTGCGGCGAGACATCAAAGGCTCAAAGAAGGTTTTTAAACCATGATTGTCTTCTTGAAACTTAAAGAATCTAGATAAATAAACAAACAACCTCTGTAGGGATGTGAAGCGAGCCCATCGTGTGGTGGAACACCTCAAGGCCGGCTCCTGTTTCATCAACAATTACAACATCACTCCAGTGGAGGTGCCCTTCGGAGGGTTCAAAATGTCAGGTACTGACCGGCTGTTTGCAGACAGACCAAGAAGTCATATTTCTTGAAATGACTTCAGTCTGCTTGATGCACTGTCAAAGTATTTTTTCTTCTTTTAGCAAAGTATTTTTCAGCACCGTCACAAAACACCACCAGTAACTGAGGCGTTCTTTGAGAGAACTTCCTTTCATTCCCTGTGATCTGTACATTCACCAGGCATTGGGCGCGAGAACGGCCAGGTGACGGTTGAGTACTACTCCCAGCTGAAGACGGTGTTTGTGGAGATGGGAGATGTGGACAGCCTCTTCTAGGACACGCGCCTCGAGACGACGACGGGGCTGCGACCGCGAGCCGGAGACTGAAACGGACGGCCTGGACCAGCACACTTCAGGGATAGTTTACTTTAGCGTTAGTGATGAGGAGCGGGGCTGTCCGGGAAATATGTCTCTGAATGTGAAATAGATGAAATACTGAAGCCGGCTGAAGCTACTAGCAATGTAGAATAGCAGGGATGTACAATTTTAATTGTAAAATGTTCTTTTAAAGTTATCATGTGTCAAATAGATGAAATTAAATGTTGATCCGTATTTGCTTGAATGATTTCAGCTCCTACAGAATAGAGCCGAGTCATGTCGAATGTGATGTCTGATGTATGTTTTCTCACTTGATTTATTTTGTAACCCATATGAAAAAAAGAATACGATGTACATGAATATATTTTTGAAATGTTCTATACACAAAATACAAAAACAATCAGCACCTTGAATGATGTATTGATTTAATTCATCGACATTGTACAGTTCATTTATGCTTTTTGTACAATGCTGTTGGAATTAGAAGTTGACTGTAACGTCTGGTGGGTCAAGATAACTGAAGGAACGGTCTTGACACATTTTCACATCAGATAAATTGTATAGTAACAAAACTGTGTTTAACACTTCAATAAAATGAAGAAATAATGAATGTTTGTGTTCACATTGCTGTCGGAGCTTTTCTTTTGTGTCATGTCGTGGCTACATTCTTCTTTTCCTCCTGGACAGATGTTTGGAAGCTGCATTTCTCTGAGACCGAAAAAAACAAATCACTTGTCAAGTTTGCATTGTGTGATATTTCATATTCTCTAACCTGCCTTTGACACAGTGGACACCACTTAATGTGATTACATTATTATAGTATTTCTGAAAGGCTTCAGTTTAATTTCAGGCCTGTTAAATATTTAGAGCTGAAAGCTCGTCTGAGCTATGACTTAATGACGGTACTGTCTTGGTAAACAGCCCAATACTGTCTGAGGCTACAGCCTGAACTACAATAAACTATATATTATATACAGTAGGTAGTACCAAAGCTGTCCTTTGCTTTACATTATGTTCCTGTAACAATATACACATGTGGTAATATGCATGATAATTAAATTGCATATAATATTTCAAACATCGTTATACATTTGACAAGAACAGATGTGACCCGTACAAGAGGTTTCCACTGTATAATCATGCCTCTACTACAACTATACCTTTGCCATCGGTTTCTTCGGTTTCTTGAACTGTGCAGACTCTGTTAAAAGGAAATTTAACAGTGTGAACCTTTTTAAATATATTTGTACAGTTTTATAACAGTAGCGGCAGACTTACCATCTTCGGAAGGGAAATCCTCTTCGTAGCATGTTTTCTCACGAGGATCCTGTAACCAGATGTTTACGGACAATCAAAATAAACTTAAGCAAAATACACCAGCGAACAAAAAAACATTGTTACAGAAAGTAGCTAAATTCAGCTATTTTTGAAAGAGGGAATGTTGTGCTTGCTTTCAGTGAGACAAAGGCAGGGTTCTTACACATTTTGACCAATGGATTTCCATGACTTTTCCCTGACTTTTCCGTGACTTTTAAACCAAATTTCCATGACCAAACTGAAATCTCGGTGTATACATGAAAGTGAGAACATTTAGTATTTAAGCTTACAGTATACCTTAGATGAGACAATAGTTTGATTAAAAAAATAAACATTCATATACAAGTTTATTCTCATAAACATTTATATAAATCATTATTCTTAAAGAAAAGAGAGCGCCACCAGTAAGAGAGCGTATGCCGGCTTATATTTTGAGCGTCTTTCTTTCAATAACATATTAATTATTGACAACTCGACGCAAATGAAGATGTGAATATAACACATTTCCATGACTTTTCCAAAACTTTTGTTATTTAAGTTTTTTCTATGACTTTTCCAGGCCTGGAAATTACCATTTTAAAATTCCATGACTTTTCCAGGTTTTCCATGAGCGTACGAACCCTGAAGATACACCGGGAATCCAGCATTTAATAACCCTCTTGCTGCACCCACCTGGATTGTGTCCCTCTCTGGAGGATTGCTCTGAGAAACGTGCTTGGTCTCCCTCGTGTGGGTCCCTTCTTGAAGCTTCTCCAGCCGGCTTTGCTCCGCCGACACCCGCACCCTCAAGGTGTGGAATGCCGTCTGCACCTCCCCCACCTTGAAGTGCACGGCCATGCCTTCAAACCAGAGGCTGTCGCATTCGCCCTCCTTGAAGCCAGGCGGTTGGTAGTTAGCTGGGGTGACTGAAAGGAGAGCAGGAGGAGATGAATACAGGGTGCAACCCGAGAAGTTACAATAGATTATTCATTTTGTACGTCAGAGACATTAATGCATCTTACCGTCGTCATAATAGTAGAGCTTCATGGTGAGGTACACGTTGTTGGGCAGGACATCCAGGTTCTGCATAAGCAGGAAGAGCTTTCTGATGAGCAGCACCGAGGCTCTCTTGGTGTCCTCCAATGTGACCTGCACCTTCACATCGTTGAATCTGTGGTTGCACAGAGGTTATGTCATCATCTCATATGGAGGCCTATCCAATGCATCTATGCAAGCAGAAAGTCGATCCAAACCCGAGTATGTCCATCTCTGGTCCCTTCTCCGTGTATCTGAATTTGAACTGGTATGACTCAAGTATGCACTGCCAAGGGAGAAATATTTCCTAATGTTAATCAGACTTCACCTTTGAATTTGATAAAATAGCGTTTCTATTCAAAATAGTGACATCATTTACATCATTTCCAGTGGCAACTTACATCTGGTTTATCTGGATTGGTGTACACCTAGATTGTAATAACATGGTGTACACAGTTATTGACAGTTTTTTTTCCTCTGTAAGCAATGAGTTAACTATAAATGTTGCTGTACCAACTTCATTTACTTACCCCGATGAATACAATCTGGAGCTGTAGAAAAGACAATGTTAAACAAGAGTATTATAATTATAGATAGGAAAAAAAATGTCAGACCCGAAAAAACATTACAAATTACAAAGTAAAATATTCTCATATGCACTTACATACTGCTTCTCCAACGCATCGAAGCAACCCATCATCCTGCAACATACCAGATTGAACCGGATGAAGACATCAATCAGTAAAGGAAATTATATTCAGCCATCTTGTGCTGATTTTCACGGTTGACTTCCTACTCCTGGTGGTCAGCTCACTGCTGCGGCCAGCCGACCAAACTAACTGTATATTTTGTATTAGAGCAGGTTTATTATAATTACCATTTAACAACTTTGCTGGCACCGGGGGTGTTGCAGTCCTGGCGCAAAACTTTAATGCACAAATCTGGTGAAATGAAAAGAGGAAGGAAAAAAGTTTACCACCGTGCTCCTGTACATTTATGTGCATTTTCCTGCCTTTGCTAGAGGTCTAAAAGGTTATTTTTCCTGATTTCCAATACAGCTGTAATTACAATAGAAAAACACAATTAACAACAAATGAAATGTGTGAAACGGGTTATGGTCTTGCTAATTATTACGGTTATTCCTATAAATTGCAGGCACGAATTTTCCTTATTGTCCTAAACGTTGCCAGTCCGGTGTGGTCACCTTCCAGATATCTGGATTTGTAGGCATCCTCTGGAAAGATGCCCCGGAGGTAGGTGATGGAGGAGACGGCCACGGCTATCATCCTCTTGATGAAGACGAGGGACTCCTGATGGGTTTTCAAGTCCGTCAGGAACAACTGAGTCCACTTTAAAAAATAAAATAAAAAAAAAACAGATAAACAAAGACGTTGAGAGAACATTTGGGCTGAATTTGACTCAAGTTCAGTTGAAGACCACACGAAGGCGCAGTTGTCCACCTCAAGTGTCGCCCGCTTGTAAATCATCATAAACATGACGTATAGATGCAGAAACAAATACATGATGAGCACGTTATCGTTTCAGTGCGGGTTGTGGTCAAACCTCGGCCGTTTCCTCCTTCCGGATGCACATCTTCCTGGCTGCCATTGTCTCCTTTTCTGGAGCCGATGGATCTTCAAAGCTAACAAGATGACAATGAGCTCCCGACAAGAAGCTAACACGGGACACAACACGGAGGCAGTAGAGGAAGATTGTCGAAATGTTTGCCTGTCGTAAAAAGCCGATGTGGAGTCTCACCGCGTGAGGCTTACGATAAAGTTCAGGGTAAAGTTACTCAGCCGGGATATCGTAGTTTGTCTTTCCCGCCAAAAGTATCGCCGTCTCTCCACATAAATGACCGGAAGTACTTTTTTAAATATTTAGCTAATGCGCCTTTACGTCAAGTAGGCGTCGGTATTGAATTAATACAATATTAATATTACCTTTCCATTAGAACATTTCAACTTTCTTCTGCATTGAAGCTACTTCAGTCGATGAAGATGAACGTCTAACTAATGAATTAATTAAATTCAAATAGATTAAGAGATCATACATTATCTGGTATGCCCAACCAGAGGATGTGCCCATTTACCAGCTCTATAGCAGCAACAACACAGGTGTAATTAATGTTATTAATGATGGCCGTGTTTGATTTAAGGGCAGCAGTTTACAATGCACAGTACAGGACTCTAAATTTAAACACATTTAGGATGTTTCACTTTTATGTGGGTTAGTATTGAGGTCACTACAGTAACATTGTATTCAAAGTAGTCAAAGGGGTAGTTCTGTCCCAATACATCTATTATAACAGTAAAGTTGAGACGATGTCAATCAAATCTGTTGAATTGACACTCATGCGGGGAGAGGACTAATCAGCCCAAATGAGTAAAAACACATGTGTGCAGCAGTGTGAGCAAACATTTAGATAGATGGATCTTTATTCATCCCCAGGGGGAACAATGCCTCTGGTTACCTGTTAAGGAAAACTAATGTATTTTAAACTTGTAATAGTTTTGATAAATATAAAGGAATCGTATACCTTAAATCTAATGCTGTGAACATGAACACGAAAACTGAAAATAAAATCACCTGACTTATTAAATACCGCTAACACCATCAAAGACATCCTAACATTTCCCTTGTGATGTTTTAAGTAAATATGTTCCTCGACAATAACAATAACAATGTTATTAACTTCTCTATTTCGATGAAAAAAACATGTGTGGTTTACTGTAAAAATGAAAAAAAGTTAAGCACAACATCATTTAGAGATGCGGCTTCATTCCAATAAAACTGTTTCTATGTTTATTTGCTGTTAACAATCATAAGGAATGACTTTCAAATAGTACAAACAGATATTTAGCTCAGCATGACATCACCACAACATAATTACACAATGATATACGTTGGTCATCGTTGCACTATCCACTCTACAGACGACTGAACACACACAGCATGTTCCTGCTACTCCTCCACAGGCACAGCGGCTGACTGAAACATTGTTCTCTGGAAATGTAATCTGTAAATTAAATCTCTACAGCAGGCTGCAGACTCTGGGTTTGGGTTTATCACTGCTTGGAGAAGAAGTCTTTGCTCTTCTGAACGTCAGGTTTGATGGTGTCACTTCCTGGTTTCCAGCCGGCTGGGCAGACTGAAAAGATAAGCCTGTAATGAGTCCTGGCCCGGTAGAAACAGTAAAGACGTCTGCTAACATGACGCACATACAGCATATATAACCTCTCATCCCTTGCTTTGGTTTAACGCTGGAAAATGCATCAAACATTTGGTTGTATAGAGCAATGTATTGCCCTACTTTCTACATTCATATCTCAACTCGGCGCACAGTAACATGAACATCAGCATTTATAAGACGTTGTTTTTTTTGAATAAACATTTTTTACGTCCTGTCAAACATTTATATCTCATATTATTTTTGTGACATAAATTAAACTTTGATCCAAATATAAAGTGCTTAAAAGTACAAAGGTTAAGTATTATCATAACTATACTTGGGTTGTGGAGAGCAACGTGAGATTCATTATATCCCCCACAGCATAGCACATTTAGAAAAATTAGAACAGAAAGGTTTAATAAACTTGTGTTATATGCTAAAGGACACAACACAAATACATCACATACTTTACAGAGCCAGTGTGTAGCATTACGAAGGATATTTTAATAGGAATGTAATATAAAAGTCTGAACTCTGTTTTTATTAGTGTATAATCACCTGAAACTAAGAATTGTTATTAGCTCAGAATGAGTCCGTTTTATGTACACAGAGAGCAATCTTTAGACATTAAATCTTACACACGTCCTACACCCTTTAAGTCTGCAGTATGGTGCAGCTGTGACTTACCTTCTCCGTGTTTGTCAGTGAACTGAAAGGCTTGAATCAAACGCATGGTCTCCTCAACGGAGCGTCCAACCGGGAGGTCGTTGATGGTGATCTGTCTCAGGATGCCCTTGTCGTCAATGATGAACAGACCCCTGAAGTAGAGAGAAAAAGCCGGTCATAAGTCTGCGCAGATGTGAACATGGATAAATTGATGTTGCTGCCTGAAACTTTTTTAGGCTGATGCATTTAATGATATGTAAAGAAAAGTGCATCTTCCCCTTCAGCGGAAAAAGCAACTAAGACTGGCGTTAACGTTTCTAATCTTTGTCAAAGCAGACTGAAACTCCACATTGTTGAACCCACCTGTAGGCGATGCCCTCATCCTCCTTCAGGACACCGTAATCTGTGGAGATGGTGCGCCGTATGTCGGACACCAGGGGAATCTTCATGGGACCCAGACCGCCCTGCTTTCGTGGTGTGTTGATCCTTTGAGAACATTAACCGAAAAGAAGAAGAAAAAGTAGACGTTTGCAATAGAGTGAGTCCACAAATTCAATGTGTAAAGGATAAAGCGTGTGACTACCATGCAAAATGGGAGAAGTGAGAGTCAACAGAGGCGCCGATGACCTCACAGTCGATCTTCCTGAAGTCGTCGGAAGCATCACTGAAAGCGATGATCTCCGTCGGACAAACAAAGGTGAAGTCCGCAGGATAGAAGAAAAAGACAACGTATTTCCCTGCACCAAAGGGAAGGAAAACAGATCAATCAATCGGACCTGCAGTCATTAAGGGCCAATTCATTCTAGTCTTCAGTAGTGTAAATGAATGTCTATTCAATTCATTGTGGGATCACAAAGCAGCAGTGTGTCACAGTCCAGAAGGGAGCGTCATCAAAGTGTGTCCTTCACTGAGACCGTTTAAGGTTTACCTCTGTAGTCGGAAAGCTTCACATCATTGAACTGTCCGTCTGGCATCACCGCCTTAGCTGTGAAGTCGGGGGCCAGCTTTCCAATCTGTGCTTTGCCTGCAGCCATCTTGAGTCTAACCTGTTAACAGAAGAAGGAAACAGGTTCATGTATTATGCAATCTCAGTGGTGCACTGTTTCTTTTGTGTGTACAATAATGGAGGAACAAAACCTTCCTCATTTACAAGAAAACAAGTGTGTCTCTTTTTATAGAATGTTGAAAACATTTAACACATGTTTGTCTCTTATGAACGCACGTTGCGTTATAGGACTGCAACTATTCATGCTTTCCTATAATATATAAATCAATTTATCAAATATTTAGTAATCATTTAATCATCAAACGCCATATCAATAGTCAAAAGTGAATGGACAACTATTTTGATTTTAAAGAAAATTGTTTAGTCAACAATACCAAACATTCCCTTGTAGTCTACTAGTTTCTCCAATTATTAATGTATGTTGGTCAGAACAAAATATTTGTTGACACCATAGATGATCATATCAGCATTTTCATTATTTTCCGAATAACCAAAGGCAGAACAAGAAAATATATTTTTTAAAGCATTCGTCAGATTGAAGCCGTTCTACAGGACTATGCAAATATAAGTGGCATATAGAAGAAGGACGTGTGCTGTCTATAACAGCTATATATATAGACATGCAACAACCGAAACCGATGAGCCATTTTCACTTCTTCTCTTTTTTAAATTAACAGGTATATTTCTTGATACACACTGCACGTACCTTTTCAGGAATGTGCCCGCCTGAGTTCAATAGTCCGATAAAGACTCTGTAACTATATAATATGGTGTACATATGCGAGCTGGTTGTCATCAAATGCATCACTAACACATTTTTCCTAAGATTTGAGTTATGGCTCCGAACCATATATTCTAGAAACAGATGATAATGTTCTTTCAATTCTCAAATCGCTACTTATAAAAAAACGTGTCGTTTTTTTGTGAATGAAAATAATCATTTTGTGAAACCACTTGTTGAACTGTAAATTTAGCGCACACCACGAGACAGAAGAAAGAAAACTCGTAAATAGCGTCAACAAACCTGAAAAATGAACAGTGGGTAATACAAACTAGTAAAAGAGGATAATCAAGACATAATGAAACACGTACCTCAGTTGTTTTCACACCACACTAAGTGTGACTGGCACACGCGATTGAAGCATATATATCAAGGCTCACCTCTCGCGATAAGTCTGTCGGAACGTGACTAGAGGCCACTCCGGTCGGTCCAGTGCCCCAGTCTCAACCAACTTCCTACTCACTACACAGCATGACTTTGCACTTTTCCCTTGGATTTTTCTGGGAAATTTCGTGGTGGTGAAAGCACATTAAATCAAGGAGGAAGTAATGGCCCAGAGGAAATATTCTTCACGTTTCATTTTCAAAGTCTCACACTTATTTAATAATACTTGTGGGACACCTTCCCTCTATATTTCATCCATCTTCAGTAATCATGGGCAACCTGCATTAGTTATACAGTCAGTTGGATGCATACCACTGAATCTATTAATCTCAAATAAAAAAAAATAAACAGTAGATTTGTATTGGCTTGTATTTCCTAATCCAAGTTGACAGTCATAATTGGTTTGGATTGGTGATGGTTTCATCACATTACTTTTTTATGATACAGTAAGTTGTCACCATGATTAGACATGAAACTTCTGATTATTGCTATCTAATTGCACAAACTACATTAAAGTAATTTAAGCACTATTTGTTGCTGCGTCTGTGGCTCGTTGCAGCATTTCAGTGCCTTAGCAATGGTTTACTGATTAACTTTCCAATTCAGGAAATGTATCACTACCCCATAAAACCCACATTCTTTTATTTAGTCGTTTGTGCTTTGTGTACTGACTCTCAGACATATAAGAAGACAAACACGATTCTACTGGGAAGTGTTTTGTACATTATGATAGTTCATTGTTATCACCAGAGTACATTTTAGAGGAAGCTGAAATTAAGTCATTTTCATACTATGAATAGAAACAAAAGTTCCCAATAACAGAAAAACAATTCAACAAATGCAATGCACTTTATTAATATTAATGATGGACTGTGACCATTCCACTTTAATATATCTCTCATTCGAGCTCCGTAAGACCATTTCATGTGCAGGCCAGATGCCAGTTTCCTTCATGTTTCCTGGATTTTCACCTATGAACTGTTCTGTATTTACAGTATAGGGTGGTGCACTGTTGCAACACCTCAGACTATCCCGTGGGCGGCAGAAAGCATTTCTCATTCTCATTTCCTCCACTGTTATATTTACTATAATGAGGCTAAGGAACACCGACCTCTGTCGTTAAGACCCTTCTTTTATTTTAACACCCTTAGAGTGTTATAGTTTATACAAAATTAAGAGCATTTATCTATTCATTAAGATATTCCCAAATTGTTGCTCACACGTATACTTCAAATGGAAAAAGGTTTAAATCCGACAGCGACCAAGTCTAACTTAGACACAAGCATAATATCCTGTATTTTACGAGCTTTGTGACAATTATAATTATTATACTAGAAGTAAAAACACAGTGAAAGGAAAGTAAACCTTGGTTTCTCAACGCTACATGATGTCACAGTGTCAAGCTGGGAACTGTTTGAGTGACCTTAAATTCACCTTCTTAAACATGAAATGTTAAAGTCAATTGTAATAATAATAATAATAATAATCAAATATATGCATATGCTGACACATTGATTTGTCAGGAAATTAAGCTTTAAATATGAATATTTTCCAACAATCATTTCAGTGAAACCTGTGTTGTTTTGTATTAGTTCACCCGAGTCGATAACCTGGACAAACAGAGGCTGTTATCGGCTCAAACAGTCTCTCCATCACACGTCTTCTCTCTGCTGTCACCAAGCAATGTCTTTGCATGCCGTTGCCATGGGAACCACATCAAGGGCCAGATAAGAGGGGGGCACACAATAACCTGTTAGAAGCTCCATGGTGGGCTGCTGATCAAACGTGCCCCTGTGTTCAGCACACGTTTCACAATGTGCACATAATTAATGCATCTACTCCGCTGATATTGGCAAATCTTTGAAAGGCACTCGTGTGCCCACAACCCGGTCACATTCAGCCATGCACATTATTATTCAACAATTTAAGTGGTTAGAAAAATCTTTTATAATGTTAGTGCCAATATTTGTTATCTAAGGCAGTTCCATGTCCCTTTTTAGTAATTCCCCAAATTAAGTTAAATGGGGGTATACAACCTGTTTAAAGTCTACATATATTGCTACAACGGATTGATGCATCACCGCTCTGTGGGGTTTTCATCAACGGTGTATTTCTTATAAACTCTATCACACCCAATAAATGGAAGCAATATATTTTAAAGGAGTATTGCAAAAGGGTTCAGTTCCTTTTGGAGTAAACTTCAATTACATATTTACATGAAATAAAAAAAACTTTAACCATAATGCTGTTGTTTCATTGTCATGGAATGAAATAAAAAGCAATGTTTTAGATTTTGAGAAATGCTTACTCAGTTTCTTTCTATTAATTAGATGAGAGGTTTGATACACTAAATATGAGAGTGTATAGTATCAATTCTCTTATCCAACTCTCGACAAGAAAGCAAGTGAATTACGCAATATTCACTTAGTTAAAAAAAAATTACAGGATACAAATATACACTTTTTTTTTACCAGTAAAGGAAACGTGTGCTGTTCAGGGCAGGGTGAGTACACACTGTAAACAATTGGCAAAAAATCTCCTTCAAAAATATATTCCCCACAGAATATTCCCTCTCAAACTGATTGCCTGTAAGAAATGTGTGCTAAACGAGCTGTGGTTTGCTGTGTTGGTAGATTTCACCGAGAAATTATAGCTGTCTCTAATAATGACAATTTGAGGAGGGTTAAGTGTGATCGTCTCAGTGTGAGGTTGATTGGATGCCAGGCCCAGACTTGTCTCCCTGAGGCAGCGACACAGTGGAGCCAGCAGGAGGTGTTCAGAAAGGAGCCGCATCCCTGCCCCTCACAGCAGGACATGACAGCAGCACTATGTAAACACGCGCGCACACACGACCAACACATTTCTATTATATTATACTGAACAGTTTTAATAAAACAGTTGCATACAGTTACCCAACATGCTCAGTATCAAATAAAAAAACTTTACAAAATAAAATTATAAAGCAAATAGTAAAAACATGGCTTGGAAAAAAACATATATATTTGTACAATTCTCAATTCTAATCATTATCCTTCTCACAATAACATATTATTGCAGCTTTACTAATTCAGGCCATATGAATTATACATTTAACTATCTCTGCCTTGTTTGTCTTGACAGACAAAAAGACGTTTAGAAAAACTGCTGACGTGAAATAACAGGCTGCTTTATCAAAAAATAATCTGAATAAAATATAAACATGGATTGATTATTTCACGATTGTATAAGTATTGATTATATCAAGGATTTCCCAAAGCAATTTGTCTTACGGGTACACTCGCAGGTGTAGGGCTCTTAATCAACTGGTCGTCTGACTTTGCTCTGTGCCTTTAAGAATGAGCTCGCGCTGGTTTACAAGCACGGAAATCCACCGGAACAGGAGGAAAATTTCGCGCCAAATTGAAACAACGGGGTAGTTACTCTGAACACCAGGAGTAACAAGCTGACGAGACACTAACCAACTGCTTTTAACGGTCCAATCGTCATCTATCGGAACACGTATGTATATTTATATATACATAATATTAGACTGTGATTTCCACACAATGGTCAGTTGAAAACTTACGGGCCCAACTAGTGCAACGGTTCGGCGGTTGTTGTGTTGGTGTGTGAAGTCGAGTTGAAAAGTCATTTTGTGTGTCCAGTTCAGCGAAAATGGAGGAAGCCAACAAGCTAATCGGCGCGGGCAAGAAGCACCTGGTGATGGGAAAGGTGGTCGAGGCGGTGGGCGCCCTGCAGGAGGCCTGCGGCATGCTGTGAGTTCAACTGTCTGACTGTAGAAACCGATCCGACTTCAAACGCGACTTGCTAAGTCACACAGCTGCAGCTAGCTAGCTTTAAATGACCAACGAAAGGAAGGACAAAAATGTATTTTCAGATTATTCTGATAATGATCACCGTGAGGCAAACGTTAGTATCAAGCCCCAATAATAATCAAATAACAGTCAAGGTGACTAATTAGAATAGTGTGCTTCTCACAACTTTTGTTTTTTTCAGTTCCAGTTTATTTTTCCGAAGGAGAGCAGGTTAACTTTCAGACTGGGAAACATTAGTATGTAAATGGCAAAGAAAGCTGAGCAGCAGGAATTTCATCTTCCAAACAGCCTTTTTAAGGCCTTTTATGGCTATTTAAAGAATATTACTCAATTGATGGAAACTGTATGCAGCTGTTTTTCAAATGCAATAAACTGTGCTTGCCATCTGTGCTTTTATAATGATTTATAATCTAACATCACAACGTAATTGTTCTCCTTCAGTGCTAAGAAGTATGGAGACACGGCAGACGAGTGTGGAGAGGCTTTCTACTGGTGTGGAAAAGCGCTGCTGGATTTGGCTCGGTAAAGTCTTCTGCTAGGCTACGCTGTGTTGTTCCTGTTGCATTTACGTAATGGGTAGAAATGCAGAGCTAACTGCCACTTTTATTGTAGGATGGAGAACTCAGTCCTAGGTAATGCTCTGGAAGGTGTACCAGAAGAAGAGGAAGAGGAGGGTGAAGAAAAACCCAAGGACTCAAATGTTGACGGCACAGAAAACATTGATGGTGAGAACCTTTTTTGTGTGCCATTTGATCAGTGGTTGTTTGTTTTCCCTGTTGCACTGCTCCTCCTAACGGTCTCCTAACTTCTACAGAGAAGACCAGAGATGAGCTGAGGGAGCAGGTGTACGACGCCATGGCAGAGAAGAAAAATGAGGATGCCGATGGGAAGCAGAGCAAGGAGGAAGAGAAGGGTGATGCAGAAAAGTCTGAGGCTGGTGATGAGCAACAAAACACCGCAGAGAACGGGAAAGATGAGGGGGAAACCGGCAAATGTGACTCAACTAAAGACTTGGAAGAAAACGACAAGGAAGCCGAGAAATCGGGAGATGAGAAGGATGAAATAGAAGGTGACCTTTCTCTCCAACTTCAGACCTTGATTGCAAATAGCTTTCTGATGGTTGTAATACCTAAATGCATGTTATTGATTCAGATGGTGAGGAGGAAGACGGTGGTGATGCGGAAATGGAGGCTGACGCAGAAGAGCAAGGTGAAGAAGATGGTGCTGCTGAAAAGGTACTTGACCAATCGACTCACTTCAAAACACACTTCAAAATGACTGACCGGGTGATTTTAAGTGTCGGATTTTAAATCTGTTGTTCTTTTCAGGACAGTGACGAGGAGGAGGAGGTGGGCAACCTGCAGCTTGCCTGGGAGATGTTGGAAGTAGCTAAACACATCTACAAGAGGTAATGGGGTACTGATCTAAATACTATGATCTCTAAGCTACAGCCATATGTTAACTTGTGACTCCTTTTTCATGAAACAAGGAAAGAGTCTAAAGAGGATCAACTCATGGCGGCCCAGTCTCACTTGAAACTGGGGGAAGTTTCTTCTGAATCAGGTACCAACAGATTGATGAATAAATCAGGATAGTCCCAATGAGATTTTAAAAAATCTAGTTTCCAATGGCAGCATTAACGATAAACATAAAATCACAAATGACAGACGTAAAAAGAAATGGTGGAAAGTAACAATTTTTGACACAAGACTAGTAACAATCTTAAGTCAATGAAAACAAAACTAAAATGCCTGAAATAACCTGTTTATAAACATTCCTTATTGCCTTTCTTGAGAAAAGTGTCTTGAGTTGCTGCCTGTCTTATAGGAAATTACACTCAGGCGTTGGAGGATTTCCGGGAGTGTTTGAAGCTGCAGGTGAAGCACCTGGACTCCGACAGCCGCCTGCTGGCTGAGACTCACTACCAGCTCGGGCTGACCTACAGCCTGGACGTCCAGTACAGCCAGGCCATCGAGGAGCTGAGGAGCTCCATCTCTGTCATAAAGAGGCGGCTGGGTAAGCGACTGACGCGACCGCGGCCTCGGCCTTTGAAGCCGTCGCTATGCCAACGTTCTCCCTTTGTCCGGCAGACAAACTGCAGGAGATGCTCGACGGGGCCGAGGGGCCGGATGCTCTGCCAGAGGAGAGGCAGGAGATGGAGGAGCTGAAGGCTCTGCTGCCAGAGATCCAGGAGAAGGTGGAGGACGCCGCAGAGGGCCTGAAGATGACCAGCACGGCTGCTGAGGATGGGAAGGCTGCGCCGGTAAGTTTAAGAAGACGGCGCTGCTGAGTTCAGTTTGTGACGGTCAGCCATGGTTTTGTTTGTCTTGGAGGCCGGAAGTTGGTCATTCCAACTGGGACATTTCTGGAAACCTTCTACATTCAAACTGGAAGATCCACATATGATGTATTTTACTCCAGTGGTTCTCAAATAGGGCTACGTGTACCCAGCGGGTATGTCAGATTTTTCTAGATGTCTTTAAACTTAGTATCTATTTAGAAATAATAGTAATTAAAAGAAAAATTCAATTGCATGTAAATGTGAGTTCATAAACTTAATTTGATGCCTTTTAGTCTAAATCAGATAATGATGGCTCAGCGCTGTGTCTTACATATTTTTTTCAAACCATAAATGCGTTGCTCTTGTTCAGGGTGCTCGGCTGTAGACATTTCCTAGGGGGCACATCCCTGTTCTACTCGACTTACTGCAGGTGTAAATCGACAGGATCAATTGTTAACGAGCTTGATTCTGACTCTGGTGTACCCGTCAGGATGGAGGCTCCACTTCCTCTGCATTCCCCCTCTCCACTGTGCAGAAAGACGACTCCTCGTCCAGCTCAACGGTAAGTCTCATACTCTGGAGCCTCTGCCCTAAAGAAAAGATGAGTGAAGTTTATTAGATGGCGGTATTGCCTACAAAGTACTTTGTTTGGCTAAATCCTTTGAACTTTGGTAACTAGTGACACGTCTTGAATTCTGCCCTCGACCCAGTTCAACAGCACGTCCACCAGCGCAGCCGGGTCGACCAAAGCTCCGGTCTCGGACATCTCCCACCTGGTCAGGAAGAAGGTGAGGGAGCTCGATGTTTGTTATTATTGATAAATGGAAAAATAAATTGCAGAGCAGAATTGTCTTATGTGCATGAACGTGTCGGTTTCAGAGGAAACCAGAGGAGAGTCCAGTAAAGGAGGTGAAGAAGATGAAGCAGAACGACGGACAGGCCAACGGGGTTCACAAAGCCAACGGAGACTCTAATGGACACGCTGACAGTACGGAGGTCAAGAGGTGAGAGACGCGGTGTCGACTTGGCCAGACAGTTTAATGCTGCTTCGACCATTTATAGCCCAAAACAATAAGAGCTTTAATGTTGAGAGTAACTCAAACTAATTTTCTTCCAGTCAATGAAGATGAACTTTTTGACGCCACCCAAGACGTGATTCACCAACACGATGAGTTCTTACTGTTGCGTCACGTGTTTGCTGCTGTAAATATTTGTGTCTTTTTCTATGCCTGTTGTGATGTCAGTGTTTGATAACATGTGTAACCTTTAAAGTTCAATAAAGAATATTATGTCATGAACCTTTTGATCACGAGTTGCTCATTCGGCAAAGGCATCTGTAAAGCGACTTTGAGTGTCTAGAGAAGCGCTATATTAAATAAATATTTTTATCTCGTATAATTAAACTGCCCTACACAAAGAATATGTGGCTAAAAATGATTGGAGATGGTTTCAACCTGGAGACGACTTCACCAGCATCCTGATGTGTCCGGAGGCCCAATCTCCACCCTGATGGGTTTTATGGGCGCATTCTAGCTCAATCTGTGAGGATTTAGTTCTGTCCTGTCAAATCATTAAGTGACAGACATGTGTAACCCTTTGTGAACACCTTCTGTAAATCAACATTGTATGCTGACTTTGCATATATGGGAATTACCTACAATTCATAGTAATGTGACGCCAACGTGTTGCTTCTCACTTCACTGTGGTGTTTTAACTCATCACACCAAGTATTAATGCAAACATGGGGCCACTGGTCTGGGGCCCAATCCCAAGGTCACCCCTCGACCCTCAGGGACTGACTGACTTCGCCTGGTGAAAGGCTGATGTGGTAGAACTACAAATGGGTCGTCACTTGGACGTGTAAAGTTATGAACAATTGTGGGTATTTTATACTTTTCATAAATAAATTCATAATTTGTCTTCCAGGATCTTGCCTTACAAGATGAGGCATTTGCTTCAATAACGTAATGTAAAGACATGCTTGAATAAACCTGGTGTAATGCAGTGGTGGGCTGTCAGGGCCAGCAAGGCCTTCTCTGCTGGCCTAAACATCATCAGAATCACATTAAAAATATATATATTTCCCCAAAAATATGTATTAAATTATTCCCCAGAGTAAGTTATTCTCTTAATGTCATAGCTTTCGTCTTGGTTGCACTGCTGCTGAGATTTGAAGGGCTGGTGTTTATGTTAGAAAGTTAGATCTTTTATCCAATCATATTCAGCCATCGTGTGTTACCAGGGGTCTAAAACTAAACTAATCTTACATTAGGTTGTTCAGCTGTAGTAAGACGGCATTGAAGACCTAGGTAGAAAATGCACGGCCCGCCACTGGTTTAATGACGTAATGGAGGCTCCTCTCGCACGTGCCGTCCTTTTTTTTTTTTAAACGTCTCCTGCTTGAACTCGTGGCCCTGCGCAGAAAGTGGTCACGTGGGCACTAATGTTAGATCTTTACTCGCGAGCTTCGAGGCGCGCTCCCGCGAGGGTTTAGTTCTACGCCCGTCATCCGCTGGTTTTGGGCTCTCTTGCACATATGTTGAACTCTTCATGAACCCTTTCCTTAAATCCGCATTTCTGCAGACTTTGCCAGACAAATATTACCCACAATTCACAGCAATGTGCCGTTAAGCACGTGGACACAAGACCTAATGAAAGGTAAACAGGATGAGCATGCATCTTCACCCTGGCGGATTACTGTACTCAAAACATTTAGGATTAAAGATGGTACGTAACAAACAGATTATACGACATTCAAACATTCAATTTCGTCATTGAAGCTGTTTTGATAACGAGTAAATGTCTCCATCTCGTGAGGAAAGCCTGGAAGACGGTCACAACATGAAGTATGAAATATCTATGAAATAAATACATAACATTCTCACGCCCTTACAGCCTCTCACACTCGGGTCACCAGGTCAGTAATTCCCTGAAGGGGCATTGGGCCAACATGTCTGCAAAAGCATCCCAACACCGGACACTCAAACCCTCAGTGAGTGAAGATTGGGACTGGGCCTGTGTCCGAGTCTCAGAGGACCACTGGGCCTGTGTCTGAGTCTCAGAGGACCACTGGGTCTGTGTCTGAGTCTCAGAGGACCACTGGGCCCGTGTCCGAGTCTCAGAGGAGTCACAGAGGACCACTGGGCCCTTGTCCGAGTCTCAGAGGACCACTGGGCCTGTGTCCGAGTCTCAGAGGACCACTGGGCCCTTGTCTGAGTCTCAGAGGACCACTGGGCCCGTGTCCGAGTCTCAGAGGACCACTGGGCCCTTGTCTGAGTCTCAGAGGAGTCTCAGAGGACCACTGGGCCCTTGTCTGAGTCTCAGAGGAGTCTCAGAGGACCACTGGGCCCTTGTCCGAGTCTCAGAGGACCTTTGGGCCCGTGTCTGAGTCTCAGTTGATGACTGGGTTCTTGAGTGTTTGCAGATAAATCTTTTTGCCTGAAATGTATCTATTGTTGAACTTTGAGAAACACTTTTGAAAAGAGCAACATTTCCAGGTCTAATAAGGGCTCTAGTCCAACTTTAACTCTATTCTGTAGCTTTACTTTTTTCCTCCACCTAAATATATTCAATCCCAATAAATCAACAGTTGTTTGTTTTCCACAAAAACAAATTAGTTTATAAATGTCATTGCAAACATGTTTGCGGACCAACATACGGCTTTGTTCTACATTATCTACACATCACTTTGACTTAGCTGCTCTTTCTTAAAGCTACAATCCCTCTGGGAGCGAGGCAAAATACAGGCACATTCCATCCGAATATAATATTGTAGCGGAAAACATTTTCTTGGCAAGAGATGACGCGACAGCATCTTTAAAAAAAGACAAAGCATTTTAGTGAACATTCATCATCTTCATTCAAAAAACTCATCGACACAAAGTGAATCACATGTTGACTCAAACACCACAGGAGCCAGATTCATATTGAAACATATCAGCTTGTCAGGAACCAATTTTTATTAATATCATTAATAATGTGTCATCAGCATCATCAATGAAATGAGTTAGTCTGTTTAAAGCAGAATCAAGTGTGCATTCATTGCCCTTCTTTTCTTGATGAACACGTCAGTTCCACAAAGCGAGGAAGAAAAAAGAAGGGATGGGAAGGTGGGGGTCAAAGAGGACCGGGACTGCAGTGAAGGAGGAAACGCAGGGAAAACGACGTCTGGCGGAGCAGGAATCTCCCCCTTCACTGGGATATGATTGGTTTTTCCCTTGTGCAAGAATGACAACAAAAAACAAAAACAAAAACAACAAAATAAATTCAAAATGGTGCTCTAAAAACAGAGATGAGAGGAAGAGGGGGGATTGCTTGCTGGGATGTTTTGTTGGCATTTGTGTTGTTGATGTTTTTCTTTGTTCCGTAAAGCCACGTTAGGATTTGATACAGTCCTCATCGTCAGAGGTCTGGCTGCTGCTACTAGTTTCGGACTCGGAGCCCTCCTCGACGTTCGCCTCGGCCACACTCCTCCAGGGGGTGAAGTGGAGGGTCACACCTCGCGCCCTCGGGAGCCCTCCGTTACTCTGCATGCCGTTCCTCTTCAGCTGGTCGGAGGGACACAAGGAGTTAGGACCAGAACAAACACACGGTGCTCCGGCAACACACGCTCTGTGGTCCCAGCTCACCTGTTCAGTTTTAGTCTGGAACTCTCTCAGCTCGTCCTCGGTCAGAGGCTGGAAGTTGTCATCATTTTCTGGGTATTCCTGCCAGCCCATGGCCTTCAGCAACCTTAACAAAGCATTGCAATGTTCTGCTTAGTGGATTGTTGAGAGAGAGTGAGACGAGTGTGTGTTTGGGTGTAGACGCTCGTTAGCGGTGACCTACCTGTGCTCTGCCTCCAGGGAACTGGACAGGTGTTCAGTGTCTGAGTCACTGAGGGAGTAGGACACGCCGTTCTCGTGGCAGACTTCCTCCCTGTAGGCTTTGGGCTCTGGGGTGCTGCTTTCCCCCTGAACACATTCACACGGCAACACAACACACGTAAAACACACATTTACTTACACAGTCGAGTGCAGCATGTGAAAGATTTTGCAGCTTGAAGCCAGCACTTAAGGAGAGCTGGAACATGAACGTCTTATTTGAAGGAAAAGAAGAGAAGCATGTCCCTCATTCACTCACTCTAACAAAAGAGAAAGGAATAGGTGCCGAGTAAAGTTTATGAATCTCCAGTCGAACTGCTGCCTACCTCTCCCGAGGTCCCGGGGCTGCTGCTCGTCACCAGCTCGCCGGTGCCCTCGTCTTTCAGAGCTCGCAGGAACTCGCTCTTGCGGTCCGGACCGCGCCGCATTAGCTTCAGCCTCGAGGGGGCAATGTCTATGGGAGGAGTCGTGCTGGAAGGGTGCTGTGGGAGTGACACAGGAAGGGAGAGAGGGACCGGCAGAAGCCATTAAAAAGAATTATAAGAATTATTATTTTGATCAACTATGAAATCCATTTGGGCAGTGGACATTTGCAGCATGTTCAGGTTTACTACTTTCTGATGCGTTTCTTTTAACCGTTTGCTAGCCGCCATGGGAATCAGGAAGTGAACGCCGGGGGCGGCCGGGTCTTCGGCTCAGTGTCCCGCTTATGGAGCAGTCTCCCTGACCACCTCAGGGCAACGCAGACACCGGACTCTTAAGACTGGCCTAAAATATTTTTATTTAGAAAGGCTTTTAATGTCTTTGAGTTGAGTTTTATGACAAGTGTCAAATATTCCTTTTATATTATAGTTTTAACTATGTGGCACTCTGAGGTTCTTGAATTAAGAGTGCCATACAAATGTAATCCATTATTATTAATTATTATTAAGTGGCTCGTCTTATAGCTATTACAGCCATGTGAAAACATCCGATGGCTGCACTCGTCATGCACTGCAGACGGAGTCAGGGGCGGCTCACATGTAGCCTGACGATGTCGTCCTCATAGTTCTCGTCAGAATGTGAGTCTGACACGCTCCGTTGGGCTGTGATTATGGGGCGGGTCTCAACCGAACCAGGAAAGAAAATGACTTTTCGCTCAATTGGATAGAGCTACAGCCAATCAGAGCAACGGAGTATGTGACGTGTTTTAAGCAACGCATAGTTGTTGAACTCAACTGCACGCACGCTGGAAGAAGCAAGCGCCCTTTTATGACGTGGTTGGTTACGTTACTGTTGTTCATCTGTCCGTCATCGTATAAAGCCCGCCCTGACCATTTGATTGGTCCGCTCAATTTTTGACCGGAGAATAATTTCTCCCCAATGGAGCGACGCCAGACTCAACTTCCCGACCAAATTTATTTAGGGCGGGACAAGTTTGGTCTGGTATCCAGGCTAGCTCACATGGATACTGGCTTTACAAATGTGACGCTTCTTATATTAAAGACTGACTAACAGTTTAAAAAGTACTTTTTAAAGAGAAAGAGGGTTCACATTTATCCAACCGCTTGTAGGTGCATTCCAATCGTTGACAGGTGAATCGTGATGTGGTCACGAGGACCGTCGTGTCCCCCCCCCCCCCCTCATAGTTCACAACATTTCACTACAGCGGACAGCGGATGCGCTGCTGCAGAGGAAACCGTGCGGCCTACATGGAGTACGCATCTCAGTCAAAAACCACACGGCACATAATTACTGTGTTTCGATAAAACCGGTGATTTACTCGAGCAGCCACGCATGCAGCCATAAGGGCTCAAGAGTTTAACGATGCTACATTTGAACTTTACAAGTTTGCTTGCTGTGCACATGTTGGTCGGAAGTCCGACTAAACTGCTGCATCACGTTGGGGTTGGAAATGTCCTGAATGTCGGTTGTAATGACAGACAAAGTTATTCCGTAGTCCATTCCCTACCTCTTTGTGGGTGTTGTGCTGCGGCGCACTGACTGGGGTGCTGGGTTTGGCTGCAGAGACGGGGCTGGTGAAGACCGAGTCTCGGCCCGGCATGTGAAGCCCAGACTTGATGATCTCTCTACCGCCGGATTTCCACTGGGTGCTCTGGAACAAACAAAAAGGGACATGTTTGTTTCACAAACTAAGAGATGGCTTTGATCTCAGCATGGCGACTGCAGAACTGGCACGAGATAAGAAGTGCTCATCACAGACGGTCTCATCGTCAAGCTGCAGAGATAGTGTGACACGTGGCAGCAGGGCTACCTTGGTGGGCCCCACAGCGGCCTTCGGGACCAGGTTCTTGTAGATGCTGGAGCCTGAAATGGGAACTTTGTTGCCATTTATGGGCAAGATGCCAGCAGTGGCGAAGCCAGCAGAGAAGGCCGTGCTGGAGTCCTCCTTGGAAACCTTCTTAATGACCAGCATTTTGGACACCATCTGTTTGCCACTAGGGGGATTTTCTGGAACACAAAAATGAGGAAATGTTTCAAAGTCGAGGATGAGATGTTAAACAGAGCTGAATGATTTTTGTAGTCTCTTCTTTATTCAAATCCGGACGGGGCGTCCTCACCCCACACTCCAGCATGGGGAGCCACTGCTCGCATCGGAGTCCCAGGCTTTCCAGTTGTTTCAGGGTTGAGGGAAGGCTAGAAAGAGAAGCGCCTGCATTAAATACCGTAGCATTCACATTTTACATATTCAAGTTGGATCAACAGTCAAGCCTCTGAGCATGTCGTCATCAGGATGAGTCTGATGGATCAGGGAAAGGAACCTCTTCATAAAATACATTCTCTCTTCAGAGCTGACAGAATTTGGACATTTCTTTAGTAAACAATCCATCACGCTGACTCAAAGTATCTCATCATCCCACAGCGCAACAGACATAATAAACCGTGTTAATGTCAGTGGCGTGTCAAAGAAAACGCCATCAAGGTCCTCTACTCACAAAGTCCTCTTCCACAAACTTCAGCTTGTCGTCCTTGCCGTCTTTGCGTTCCTCGTTGGGGAACTTGTCCTGGTACGAGGTTCCCTTGCGGGGATGAAAGTTGCCGTTGCGCTGCCGGTGCCCCGCCTGCCTGTCCCTGTCCACTCCTAACCGCTTGGGGTGGCGTCCCTGGTGGTGGTGGCCGTCCTGGGCGCCCCGCTGCGCTCCATGCCAGCTGGGCGTTTCCTTCCAACAGGACCCCCCTGCCAGCCCACCGTGCCCCCCTTTGGCCACCCCCGAGTCCACAGAGTCATGCCTCAGGAGCAGAGAGGGCTGCTGCCATCCATCACCTTCAGAGGAGCAGAGACAGTGTACAGGAGTGAGGTCACTGTGCTTGAGATGGCGCTGAATACCAGGGAGGAATGGCTTTCACCAAAAACATCTGAAGAAGATAATATTCAGCCTTTCATATTCAATTTAAAATATTATTTTTTATTGAGACTGAATCGTCTCATTCTGAACACAACACTGAAAACAGGTAGTCAGAAAAATGTGATATTGAAGATATGTGGCAATCCTGATGAGTCACCATCATGCGGTTAAGGCTAATCTATCCTGTCCATTGAGATCGGTTGATATCGACGTTTCATTCAAAAGAAAGTTACTAAAACTACCAGAAACTAAAGAGAACGGTCTAACAGCGTCACATTGAACAGTGGTGTTGGTAATCTGGGATGTTCATGGGGGTGTTCATGCTTTAGGCACAACAGACTCAAACTCGAGGCCCAGGAGCGCCTACAGGACACAGAACCAGCTGCTGAGTGAACTCATCAAAACTCTTCATCTCTCTGCCCTACAATGAAAATACTCAACGTCCAAACCACGAGGGGACAATTCATTCCCCAACATGGCGGACTGGCACCGCACACCAAAAGTACGACACATGAAGCTGCCGTTCTGCTTCAGAGAGACGCCGAAGGTCACGTGAAGGACAACAGGGAAACATTCAGTGAGACAACTGAGACTGAAGGACAAAGGGATGAAGAACCTGTCAAACAGGAAGTGCTATCGATTAATCGCCGACTGCTTGGTTGTGCAACTGATCACCAAAACAAAACCAGTCCTCCAGAACAATGCTGCCGAAACGGAGACAAAACACCGTTGGAGGGAATATGATATTTCAACACACAGCAGCAGCATTTCACAAAGGAGGATATGCAACAACAAATAAAAGCTGGTATCACATTGCACAGATTCTAAGTTCACAAAGAACAGATCAGCAGAGCAATGTCCATGTGCGATGTATACACGCCGATATTTTGTATTTTGACCAATTCAAACAATAAAATAACCTTGACCATAATCTAGAGAGAACGGCTGGTTTGAGAGTGTGTGTGTGTGTGTGTGTGTGTGTGTGTGTGTGTGTGTGTGTGTGTGTGTGTGTGTGTGTGTGTGTGTGTGTGTAGAAGCTGCAACATGTCAAAGAAAGCCTGAAAGAGGAAACGGTCTCCACCGCCACCTGCCTGCTGCCTCACACACTAACACAATGACACACACACACATAGCCACACACAGCCACACACACACACATAGCCACACACAGCCACACACACACACAGCCACACACAGACACACACAGCCCAGCCTTCTGAGCCGGTGACCTCAACCAAGTCCTCTTCAAGTAGAAGTTTGCTGCTTGCATCTTCACACAGTGAAAGTCCAGCCACATTAATATATTGTCATTACTTGGCTAAACTAATTGAATGTTTGATACGAAACCAGCATGATTTCCACCCTGAAAGCTTAATAAAAGACTAAATTCAATTAATCTCCAATGTCTACCTGTTCATCCTTTACACAACCAAATATGTCAACTAGTAGCATGAACCTGTAACCATGACCAGCTGGAACAAATAAACAACTTCAGGACGCGTAACCAACCAGCTCAGGTGGTGGTGTGAGACACATGACAGACAGATGCAACAATTTCCCAACCAAGCCTTTAAAACACGCTTCTGTTACACACCACTGTGGCAGCACAACATGGTAGATGATTCCGTTAATAACCTCATCACGGCGTCTGCATTTCTGCTCCTATTCCAGCGTTTCTGTACCAACAGGAGGGACACTGCTCTGAAGCGTTACCTGCTGGAGCGCGCAGGGAGCCGTTGTTAAAGAAACCATCAGAGGAGTTGTGGCGGCGGCGGCTCACAGAGTTTCTGCCGTCTCTGTGGTGGTGAGGCTCACCTTGTTTGTCAAGGTTGGAGGCAGGGGACTGGAGAAGGAACGAGAGGGGACAGTCAGTCAAAGGGGGACTCTTCAAGGAGACACAAAGAGAACAGAACACATATCCTCAAACTAAAGGCCAGGACTATACGCTGGTTCTTCTACTTGTGAAGAAATGCAGACGAGCAGAAATTCTCTCCATACGAGTTCCTCAGAGACCGCCAATACCTCAAAGTGAAAACTGCCCGTTTGGATCTGTACGTAGTGAATGAAACAAACATCTTAGGAACTGAAAATAATCTTGGAACGCTCCACCATGAGAAATGTGCCGCTATGGAAAGGATCCTGAAGTCAATGCACCGACACGGCTGTGTTTCATATCCGTCTGCAAACGATGCGCTCCATCTGAACCGTATCCGCGACATAAGCGGAGGTTAAAAGATGAAATTAGACCGTCAGACGATCGCCAAGCGTCATTATAACTCCCAGAGACTATATACAGGAATTAGATAATAAAATGTTAAAAAATGACAAGGGGGTATGAACTGCCACTAATGGATGTAGGTTGAACCCTGAAGACATGGAGATGAAGTCATCCGTCAGCAGGACAGAGACTGTGGGCTCGTTTCTTTGTCTTGGATTCACGGACCGGACGCTCTGCTGAGCAACTTTACAGTTTACGCTGAACACTGAACCTCAGATGTGCAGCCGGACAGCTCAACACTCTTTTTAAAAAGGAAGAACACAAATCAATTGTTCATAGACAACATTTGGTCTTCTTCATTTGCAACCCACCCCCTCCTCCACACTATTTGACTCACAACAGGCAATATGTTCAGATGGCTATTTGTGTTTTCGTACAATATTCAATCTGATCTGAATGTGGCAGATACATCTTTTTCTCCAGACCCCTAAATTGCCGCCACATCCCAAATTATGCTCAGCAGTTAAAGTATCTCTGGTGTTGCTTCAGTGATTGTAGTTTCTCCTGTTGGAGTCAATCAGAGCCGTTAAGTCATCTGAAAGGTGTGCTTTTTTTTAGAAAGGTCACTCCAGATCTAGTAATGCCAGGATGCAAAAAGCACAAAAACCTGCCATGAAATTCTCAACCAGTATGACAAGTTGTCATTTGATGTTAATAAAATAGTTTGTTTTCTTTCATCTAGGTGTTCTTTCTCTCTAGGCGTCCCTCCCTGAGAGACGCACACAGACTGAAACAGTGTTAGAGCAGTGACACTGACCGTTAGAATTTCAAGCTTTGACTATTTCAATTATCATTATTTTCCTGTTATAAACTGGCACGCACACTTTAATGCATACAGTGTACAAACACACACCTTGGCAGGCTGCGGCGTGGAGAAGTTAAGCCAGGCAGGGACAAAGTCATGCTGCGCCATTTAGGTCCAGTGTTTCCGGTCAGTGGATCGAGGCATCAAACCTCATGGCCAGGATCTAACAAAGGAAAGTAGGAACGACATCTTTAAAACTCAGATACATCTCATTTACGCCCAGAAACATCAATACAATGATTTTTCCCACCCATCCATTTTTGATTTCATGTAACTTCTTGTAAGTGTATGTTTTTAACAGCAAATTCAGTGCATAGTAAAAGTCTCCCTCAAGAACCAAAAAGAGTCTTCTTCTTAGCAGAAAACAACAAAGTGAACTTGCTTGACGCTGTGAAGCTGATCACTGGATGAAAAACTTCCTGTGCAGCATAACACAAGTTATATTCTACAACACGTGTATGCGGTAACAATTTATATAGCTCTCTGTGTTCCTTTAAAGCCATTGTGCTTACAAGGTGAGAAAAAGAAGATCTGCTACTCACAAAATGTTTCAATTAATTTCATGGCTATTGAGTACATGCATGTTTGCAGTAGCCGAGGCAGTCAGGTGAAACGGTATAATTACCCCAGAGTCTGTGGCTCTGAAGTCCTCTGCCTCCTCTCTTGCTCCGGCTGGGCTCGGTTGCTCAGGCCTGGTGGCACTGATCACAGAGAGCGTGCACCGACAGTCGGGGAGCAGCACACAGACGACCCCCTCTCCACCTCCTCCAGGACAGCACAGTCCCTTTCCCCAGAGGCAGATCCCTTCTTCCAGGATGAAACACTGAGCGACGGGTCAACAGGTCGCAGGAATGATCTGGAGGGGCAATCCAGAAAGCTGGCCGGGCGGGAAGTAGATTTCAAAGCAGAAGTGTAGAGGTCTAGGGAGGACCGGTTCTCCCACCAGATTCCCAAACAGCTCCTGGATTCTTTGCGATTCCAGTCCAAGTTCTTCCCAGGCGGCCTGAATCCGTCACCAATGCATTTGAGCCATTATCTCTTATTGTCAGAAGAAAGACTCAAAATCTGATTGGATTTTATGCTGACGGGCAAAATGAATTGGTTTGACAGGTGATGCGTCCCGATGGTGAGGAAAAGGTTGTGTTGTTATTAATAAAATAAAGCAGTCCTTCAGTTGTTTGCCCTGGAAAATGGACAGCCGTTGTTGTAGCAGTTCCACTTTGACACCAGAGGAAAGGAAACCGACGGGTGTTATCCTGCCACACTGTGTGCCAGTACGTTCTTACGTCGACTCCCTTTAACGAATCATTTTAAGATCTACCGAAACACATGCAGAAAAGAAAAATGAGCTCAGAGAAAGCCTTTCATAGGCGATGGAGATCACTGAGAACTACTGCTCACCTCATTAAACTGATGAAAAAGACTGTCCGAGATTGAAAAAAATAATGCTCAAAGGTTCAAAGTCACATGACAATGAAGGAAGTAAGACCCTAAGTTACATTGCCGTCATTTTCTGTTTGGGTTAGTGAAATAGAGATGCTGCTGGATAATGCATTATAATGCCGATTTTATCTTTATACGTTTTAATATCACATTTGTAAGATGCCCATTTAATTATATGCTGTTTTCCGATTGAAACAGATAAAGGGTATAGCTCTGATTTCATAGATATGCAAGCTCAAAAGCTTAACAAAAATCTTCAGCGAGTCCAGAGAGTTCTTCAGCAAAAAATCAAACGTGTCCAAAGAGAATTCCCAACGGTAGCTCAATCAACTTCTTTCCTTTGTTAGAGAATCCAAGAGAGTTAAAGAGAGTCTTTCCTTCCCTTCTTCAAGTTCTTTTTCTCACACATGAAGTTACAGCAGTGGAATTTTCAGTTTTCTTGCTGAGGGTTCACTGGCAACACTGGACCTGCAAAACAGAATAACAGCCGTCATTAAGAAACGCATATCTCACGCCGCAGGTTCAAAAATACACAAATACTTACACTGCAAGTATAAGTGATACAACGAGCTTACCAATAACAATTAATACATCAGTCCTGCAAAGAATACATAAATAAAATCCAACCTTTATGGAAATTGTAATGATTTTGCTGTATGCTTATTTTGGAGGTGTGTTAGTGAGGCTGTTGATTTGTATTGGGATGTGTTTCTAATATTGAATTTACCCTTACTGTTATAAAAAGTGGCAGACAAGTCACTGAAGAAAATATTGAAAAAGTACCTTCAGATTAATAATAAATATAACCGACAGCTAAATAAAAAAAAAAACAGTCCATTGCATCAACATCTCTCTGTAACAGATACGCTGCAGGACTGTTCTATTAGACTTAGTTTACAGATAAATTAAATGTAAACCTCCATTTATAAGAAACACCTACTGTCAGACATCAACTCCAAAATAGCTTCCCAATCAAGATACAACTAATTTCTTCAAACACACTTAAAATACATTATGAGATACACAAGGAAAGATGTGATTCTGTGAACTAGGAAATATTGTATGCTGAATGCTGAGTATTTTATAAAATTGCACCCGCTTTGGTAAATTAATTATTTATAACAGTGTAAAAATAACTCGAACAAATTATTCCTCTGTACTTCTCCACAGACACGCAGATCAATGCTGGATGAAGCCGAGGTTTATAATCTCAGAGATTCTTCAGCTTTACGAAACCTTCAGCCATCATACAGATTAAACACAAATACCACGAGATGAATCCCCGCACACACAAACTCAGAGCTGCCGTGGACGGATAACAACTGACGTAACAGCGCGACATCAATGAGTTGGCCACTGACCACAACGTGCAGCACTGACGTTAAACACAAACGTGCATTCACTGAAAAACACTTTTCAGATGAATGACAGCAACAACATATTTGTGCAAAAGCACCCAGTTAGACATGACCACGCCATGTGGACATGTGCACACACACTGCAGTAGATCGATCAAACACACACGAGCGTCACATGCACGTTTCAGAAAAGCTAGACCTTAGCTGAGTGCTGCTGTGCATTGGAGTGGATATAAGTAAAATGCGATGCAACACGGCCCCGCTGTTAAACAGTTAACGTGCATCGGTAACTAATACCGTAAACGTGATCAGATCTGTCCCGACTGCTACTGGCTAATTCTGCTTAGTTACTTAGCTCAGGTTAACATTAGCTTAGCCTTGGTTAGCTAACAGATAGCGTTACCCATCCTATTAAGTAACGTCAGCAAACGAAAACAGCGACGTAGTTTAAATTGATTAACACGGTTAGAGGGCTTAGCACCGTAACAACGCACTCAATGAGCTCGCGGTGGCCGAAACTGTATATTAGAGCAGCTGTCACGTACATACAATAGAGGTAAACAGACCTGGCTTCGTTGGAACAACACAGTTTCAAAATGGCCACCTTAGCAGCGGCAGCACACATTTATCAGCTCGCTAGCTCGCGCTAACTTGCAGTGTTTCATGACGCTCCCGTGTTCTCTCTCCCGAGCAGCATCGCCTCCGATAGAGAGGTATTCGAGTATATATGTTTAATCTGAATATATTAACCAGACTTCACAGTTTCTCAATATACTCTTCTTCACTAAAAGGCTATTGCTGTGTGTTTGTATTTTCGGAGGGCTTACCACTGGCGCTGGCGCTGTGGGACTCGAACGAGCTCAATGAGGCTACGTTCAAGATCTGGCAAGATTATGCAACCTTACGAGGTTTCACGGTGTTTTTAAAGTCGAACAGGGTTCAGAGTTAGCTTCTCTAAATCATTTTCCATTCTAATATAAGAACTTTTCCATACGTAGAGTTTCGACATGATATTTTTATTTACTTTTTTATAATAATATCTATTCTATAACATGGTGTTGGTAGCACGGATATGGGGGTTTTGCCATCTTGAATACACTTTAATACCTCCCGCCACAGACAGGCCAATCAGTCGATACAGGAGGCGGCCTTATGCAGCGCGTTCGGAGACAGGCATTTAGTTGAGCGGCGATATAATGATAGCCTGCAAACGACCTTTGGTTTACTTTAGCTAGATAACATTAACTTTGTACTTACTAACTCCCCACAACCGTTCCTGCAGTGGCCGTGGCAAACGATTGAATGATAAACAATTAAAGGGTACGCTTTAGTCAATTGCAACAGCTGTGTTGTATTGGTTGTTACAGTTGGAGAGCTCGGTATTGCAGCAGGATTAGCTGACGTCTGCTAGCTTTTAGCAGCACCACTGTTAGCCCGTGGTTGTTATATATTAAATATAACTTTAGTTAGTTTGTGCTATGCAGAGTGTTGGATTACAAATTAATAACATCTCTTTTTCAGTTTGAAAATGATTATATTTGCATCTGGAAGACGCATAATTCCTGGGGTAAGTAAGATACTTTGACTGTTGATCAATGCAAGTTGCTTTATAATTAATACAGATGCACTTTGTGTGCCAGCATTATAACAAGAAGTCATGATGTTTATTCCTGAGTCCAGATCTTTAAGTCTGCCCACTCCACCAAATGCAATTGACAATGATGTCTGATATTAGGCAATGAGGTTAATGCATTTATATATGATTCTATTCTCAGTTTCCAGTCTGGAGATGTCTTCAGCAGACAATCGGAGCGACACCTATCAGAACCTTTCACTCCAGAGTCTCCTCCGAGTTAATGCCATCCGGACTAACTCCCACGAACAGATTGTTGAGCATCAGGCCTGTGAGCTGGCCGCTCTCGCGTCTCTGCCACAGGGATTCACCAAGCACCTCGGAGAGAGGCGACAGCAAAGATGGTTTCAGTTTGAGGGCCCTCACCCAGGCTCCCACACCGGCTCTTTACCTCGGTGTCTCTGGGCTCATCCCTTTCCTGTCCGTTCCCGTCCTGATGGCTGCCACACAGTCCTTCTACCCTGAACTGGCCTATGCTCAAGTGGTCTATGGCGCCGCTATTGTCTCCTTCCTGGGAGGTGCCCGCTGGGGGTTTGCCATCCCTGCCGGTAGTCCTGCTCAGCCTGACTGGATGAACTTGGGCAACAGCGTGGTGCCGTCCCTCCTGGCTTGGCTGGCACTGCTCTGCAGGGACAATATCGCAGAGGGAGCCCTGCTAGTTATTATGGGACTGGGTCTCTCTCTGCACTATGACCTGACCCTGCTGCCTGGCTACCCTTCCTGGTTCAAAGCCATGCGGACTCTCCTCACTCTGGTCGCCACCTTCTCACTAGTGGTGACCCTGACGATGAAAAAACTCTGCACTGAGAAGAAGATTAAAGACTTTCAGAACTAAAAACAGTGGACACTGTGAAGCTGAATGCAGCTAAGCAGATATTCTGGTTTGTTCATTCAGCACACCAACGCAGTCATTTTGCTACCTCTAATATTTTTAATATACTTTGGGACAAAGGTGACATGTATAGATGTAGTATATCATTTAGAAACAGAATAAGGACAGTAGCAAAATAGGCACATACTTTTCAAGCTAGTTTAAAATGTAGAACAAGACGAACTTTGAAATGAAACATTTATCAGAAAATATTTGCAAAAATCATTCTTTGCTGTAAAAAGACTAGACACAAAGAACCCTTGTTAAAATGTTTGAATGTGCCAATTTTTCATTTGCAACTTGGTCAATAAACATTGGACTGTTTGCCTACTTTTCTTTTACAATTCCAAACTGATAATTCAGTGTAGTTCAGTGTTTAAAAACCTCCGTACCGATCTTTCAATTCACAATGATTCAGAAACCAGAATTTTAATTAGTTACATAAAGGTGTTACATTTTCACACCTCAGTCTAAATGTATCACAATGAGTTTGACTGGAGATGGACATACGACAATGTTCCCTGTAAATAATGATTGCTGAGTTTAGTGGCAGAGCTGAAGGTAAGCGGTCTAACATTTCCTTGTTTGCACTGTGCAGAAAATCTCTTGCAACTCGATGTAGTCAAGTCAGATGTTAGTCCTGTATGTGCAAGATCAGTGTGATGTTACAGTGGAGGAGGCCCTCAGCCTGACTATGCAAAGTAAGGAGAGGTAAGGCAGGTGCAGTTTACACCCTGCAATAACATGACTATTAGGAAGTTATTTTAGTTTAAAAAGCAATCAATAAAAGATGCTATTACTATTTCTATGAAATTCTGTAACTGCAACGACTTCAGTCGGTCAGGAACCGTGATGAACTCCAACATCGAGAGAGCAAACATGACATACTTTCACAAAATATTTCTAAGTAACAGTATGGACATGGTCTTATCGTGTATCTCAACATCAGAACGTTAAAATTTCAATTTGAGTACTGTCATGTGAAACTGATGAGTGAAATGACAGGACAATCAATTCCTCGATTGATTGTAAATAGTGATTAGGAGGCACTATTATATACAGTATCATATATACAAAAATAATCCAGTGGAAATGACTGTGATAACTGCACTGGTGGGACAACAGTGGATGCTGTTCAACTTCATTGTTTACACAGGAACCACTTACCATGGGACTTTGGTTCCAATATAAAACGGGCTCCAGTGGTTTGATACATCTCCCAAGGAGCAACACACTCACTTCAAACATTTCTTTGAGGAAAAATAAAGAGAAAACAAACCAATAAAAAGTGGCTTCACGTCTTATCCAAGAACAGTTTCCCAAAGAGTCGACTTGAGAAGCTGAACTCTGTCCAAAATAGAACTCCTCTGCTATGAAAAATATCCTTATCCCAAAGATCTCTTTGTCTTCAAATACAAATGAGTTTTCACTGATATTTCTGTAAAGATATTTTGTAAATTTAAAATAGAGACAAGGACGAGTCCTGGAAGAAGTTTTGGCAGTTTTCCAGTTTCAGATCTGCTGTCATGTTCAATTAATGTCAAATGTTCTGGACAAATAAAACGGAAAGACGTATAAATAACATCTACAATCAGGTGAAAGCCTACTTGAGAGAGAAACACCATTCTGTGTTTCTTAAGGTGCAGCTTTTTTCAGTTTCTCCGTTTTGGGATGATTCAAGTGCTGATATGGACGTCCACAATGTGAATATTGCTGACTATCAGAGCACGGCCAGCCCACCGTCACAGCGGCTGGTGATCATGTTGCCAACTTCAGTCCAGGTATCCAGGTGAGGGTCATAGATTTCCACAGAGTCCACCGTCACCGGGGCAGAGAAGTCTCGGCTGGCGGCTCGGCCACCGACGGCGTACAGCAGCCCATTCACGGCGGACACTGACACGCCGGCGCGAGCAGTCGACATCGGGGCCAATTCAACCCACTTCTCCTGTAGAAAGACCAGTACAGTGGTCAGGAGGCCGTTAGGACAGAGACATGACAGACAACTGAGAGTTAAACTGTCCCACTTCACCTCTTCTGGACTGTACTTCTCCACTGTCTCCAGGGCACCTAGTGCCTCATTCCAGCCGCCCACCGCGTAAATGCAGTTATTTAGGCAGGCGACGCCCACATAGGCCCGACGCGTGGCCATGGCGGGCAGAGCGCTCCATCGGCGGGAGATGGGGTCATAGACCTCGGCTGACCGCAGCTCCATTCCTTCATCGCTGATTCCTCCAATCACGTAAATAAATCCTGGAAAGAGACAAGAGCGTTCAGTTTAGAGTTGCTTCACGGAGTACAAGTCGCGAGAGAAGCAAAGAAATACGCTGTACTAAAGCAAAGTGAGAAGGGGAGTTCAGTGGTATTTGTAAGTCTGTGTGAAATTGTGAACACGGAGAAAAGTATTTAACGGCACTTATACATTTAATTGTGCACATTTGATTTTCAACCAAAAGAAGAGGAACGCACCGTGAAGCTCGCTGCAGCCGAAATAGTACCGAGGCACCGCCATGCTGCCGATGACCTCCCACTTGTTGTCCTCCGGGTCGTACCGCTCCATGGTCTTCCCAATCTCAGAGCCAATCCACCCACCTGCCAGAGGCACACGACAGTCATCACTGGTGCTTTTCTTCAGATGTTCCCCAATATGCTGGTTATTGGTTGAATTGCACTCATTCTTTACAGTATTAACATTTCAGTCATTTTGTTGAACTTTTCCATTTTAATTCTCCAACTTCCCATGTTGTTATGTTACGATATTGATTCTATGACCCATTCCAGCTGTCATTGCCTGTATATTTTAGTTTTCTTCTTTTACAATCTACAAGCACAACACATCTACTTAGTATATTTTTTTAATAATAACAGCTTTTTACTTATTACTCAGCTTTTGGTTTTTCCCAAAGTCAACACATTTATAGTTCAGTGTATGAAAATCATGATGTTAATAACACTACTTATTAGAGGAGTTGCAAGAAAAAGAAAAAGAAGATCATCAAGACTCAGTTGATGGAAGGGGTTAAACTCCAACAACACAGATCCTACTTTTCATTTGATGCAAGGATACTTTTATTGATCCCTGTGGGGAAATTCTTCTCTGCATTCGACCCATCCTTAGTTATTAGTTATTAAGGTTATTAAGTGCGCTGCAGTGAAGCGCCCACGCAGCATCTGGAGGTTCAGTCTTGCTCAAGGACACTTCGACATGCAAATATGAGGAGAGTGGGATCAAACAGGTACCTTGTGGTTACGGGACGACCACTCATCCCCGTGAGTTACAGCCGACCAATAGCATATTTCAATAAACCTCTCAGCTCGTACATTCACTTTCACTCAGAATTGACTCTTGCTCCAACTCCTGAAGAGCTTTGTCGAGTCGGAGACATTTAGACTTAATAAAACTCTGCAAAGCCAGAGAAGACATTATGCCAAGACCATTTTCACAGGACGAGTAGAACTCGCCATGATGGAAAACTGAGCGTCCTGTTTAAAGGCAATGTGTTGGGTTACAAGTGGTGATACTGTGGCATTTACCGAGTGCATACAGAGCTCCGTGGCAGGGGCAGACACCAACTCCACAGCGCGGAAAGTTCAGGGATGCCACGGCGGCCCACTGCTTGGTCACTGGGTCGTATCTCTCAGTGCAGTCAAAAATCATCGAGTCTTTCTCCCCTGGTGGCAAAAAAAGGATTCCTTGTCAGACTACAGACTGTTGAAGTTATTTTATTTTTGGGCTTGAACACAAACTCAAGACGGCCTCGGCCCTCTCACCTCCCACCACGTAGATCATGCCCTCCAGTACCGCGACCCCCAACCCGCTGCGGGCCTGGTGCAGGGATGACACCGTGGTCCAGTACTGGTTAAAGGTGTCGAAGCGCTCCACGCAACTCAGTGCTCGGCTGTCACTCCAGCGGCCACCCTGCAACCGGGTGTAGCCTCCTAACACCAGGAATCAAGCACAAGTCCAAGATTAAAAGGCAGTTTGATTTGGAACCAACATTTAACAAAATGGTTAATGCAAGATTTTAAAAGAACCTATGGCATAGAGGTATTTCCTGGCTTTTCTTCTGGGTCTCATTTTGGCTGGTTGTAGCAGACTGTACGTCTTATTTTCTTTGGGAGACTTTGTGACTTCAGTGTATTCCTTCAGCAGTGTCTGCAGCGCCACCCGCAGGCTGAAGTCGGTAATACCTTTAGAAATAGTCAAAGTCAAACATTTCAAGGTTTTGTTTACCATTCATGACCTAATCAATTTGATGGCAATATTGTAAAACAGAAACCAAAAACAATATAAAGTATAAAAGTGATATGTGAAATAGTACATTTCCCTCACCCTCTATGTACTTGAACAGTCTCTGTGGAGAAAGCAGAGGGAAGCGGACGGGTTCCAACACCTCCACTACATGTTTTTTCCTTTTTGCCACATCTTGGAGAACCCAGTCCATGGCTACAGTGAATACCTGGTACTCATCCTCAATTCTCAGCTCTTCACTTCTTATCAGCCTCACCAGCTGTTCCGTTGACAAGCCTCTGAACTCATCAGTGACACACACCTAGAGGAAAGAAGTTTATAGAGGCAATGTGTAAGCATCAAATCTTTACAAAGCTCAGTGTGATTGGAGCATTTTTGGCTAAATAAATACTAAAAACTAAAACTCTGATAAAATGCTGATGGTGTTTGCTAAGGACAAAACAAAAAGATGTCAGGCCCACCTAGAACAGAGTTGCTCATCAACAACACATTAATACCCGAGAGGGCGAGTGCTGTCAAAGAAATAAAATAGACTACAGTTATATAGTATCATACCTCTAGAAAGTGAACATGGATGTAGTTCTCAGTAAACTCCAACATGTCCATGCAGGCAATCTGCTCCAGGAACTGGAAGATGCCCACGCAGTTGGATGGGTCCATGTGGCCCTGGAGGAACTCTCCACAGATAGACACCACCTCGTTCAACTGCAGCATGTCTGCTGCCACCATCATCTCCTGGACGTTATCCACCGTCACACTGATCACGCCTGACAAGAAATGGAAGACATAGTCACTCAGAAAATGGTATGAAATCACTCAGATCTTGCGGAAGGTGATAATGTGAATATCCGGATGGATGCAGACCTGTGTATATGAAGTCCAGCAACACCTCAAAGACTTCAGTCTCCACTCCGAGGATCTGAACCTCCTCCTTGTCCGCCTCCATCATCCTCCCGGAGAATAGGGCGGAGAAGTAAGGGCTGCTTGCGGCAAGCACCAGTCTGTGGACCCTGAAAACCCGGCTGCCAACCCTCAGCCCCACGTCGCAGAAATCGGTGAGGAGGCGCATCTTGTTCATCTGGGCCAGGATGAGTCTGGCGTAGCGGTCTGAGGCCAGCAGAGCCTGTTCGGACGCCTGGGTTGCCATGTCAGCTGTAGCATCCCCACTACAGCCAGTGGATGTTGATGTTGAGATGGAGGACATAGCAGCTGGGGTCGGCCCTCCTCTTCAGTGAGTCCAGCATGAAACAGACCTGAGACACACGAACTGAGGCACCAACCCCCAAAACACCCAGTCAGTGACACGTCCATAATGAGCCATAAGGCTTCTTCACGGTCTCATGGTTAAGCATACTGGGGGGGGTCAACGTTATTGTACATACACTGTTGCCATAACCGTCATAACAAAGACGCCCAATGACGCCGTTAGCCAGACATGCTAGCCAACAGACACCGGGTGGACTCAACCATGTTCCTCAATCAAATGAACCGGAATGAAACAACTTTACAGCTCGAACAATCCCCTCTCAGACACTGTCAACTTAAACAAAATGAAGGACTTGAATATAATTGTTTTCTATATTCAGCTTTGCGACTTACCCAGAAGTTTACTGATGAGGATGCTGGCAACTTCCGTCGCCCTCCAGACTGTCAACACATCTTTCTGGATCGACTGCTCTGGTCTGGTTCCAGTCAGAACTAATCAATCCCCGAGAATGTTGCATTTTAATGCATCTGCATTATTTTGGTATTGACAGTGGCCGTCGGTGTAACCCCTGGGAGACACAACTTTAAATTAAACACAAGTACGGCTTTACATTTTTTTAAATTATTGATATATTTTATTCCCCGTCAGTTTACCTTACAATTCTCAACAATTCTCGCCATGTTTGTTATAACGCACAACAGCAGATGGCAGTGTCGCCTTTGAACAAGCAGTTAAACAAATGGAAGTCCTTGACAACAACCCACAGAAACCTGCCATGTAAATTATCATAGTATTCTTAGCATGTTAGCCCCCAGCAGAAGGATCATTTTAAATGTAGACATCTTCCACTGTGGTGGCTGTGACCTCTTCCACTGAAGACTATGTTTTAGACATCAGACAATAGTTTGTTTCAACCAGTGGCTTGACAACAACTTGATTTAAATATTAGGCTGGACACCTGTTATTACACACACAACGTGAGCATTGCCTGGGTCCATGAGAGCAGTCTTGGAGTTGAGGTGAACATGAAAAACGTATGTCAGTTAGGAACATTTATTTTTACTGTCACTTTACTTGTATTTCCTGCTATTTCAATGTCTCCACAGACACTAACAGCCAGTGATGAACTGGAGAAAATGAGGTGGCACCAACGTTGGCCAATAAAATTCAAAGGTATGTGCCAACCTGGCAACCCATTGAACTACACGTTTGGTGGTTTGGTCTGCCCTGTATTGTTAAACTTCCAGTGTGTCCTGTTTCCCTAGAGGACATCCATCATTGCCAATATCTCAGCTGAACTATTACCTTTATTGGATATAGATTTAATAGACTCAGAGTGAGCCAATATAAAACACATGTCCACCCTCGTTGCAGTCATATTTTTTGGGAGCAATATCATATGTCATATATATCGTATGCATTATAATAATACTATTGTTTCATGATAAACTTTCAGCAATGATCATTTATGAATAAACGTGGACCTATGCTATTTTTTAACCTGTAATGGGATATTTCTTTTGTTGAACTACTTTATTTAAATCCTCAAACAACTTAATTTGGCAAATCATTAGATGAATAAAACTGTGTCTGTTAAATCCTTTCCCTAGTTGTAAGGCTTTATATGTTTAATTTATGTTTAGTTTCTTTTTACCTTCCTTTTGTTCTTTATGCTGCCTGGGCAGGTGTCTCCTGTAAAACCGGTTTTAATAAGTAGGTGCTACAATGAATTTGTATGTGGTGACATAGACTTCTTTTTTTGAAAGAGGTTCTGTTATAGTGTGTGATTATGCTTTTTTTATTTTTAGGAATAGCTCTGGTCTCTCTTTTCCTATAAGCAATATTTGTACTTGTCATTATTTTCACCATTCATCATGTCTCTCCATTGTGGTGATGGGAGTGTTTGCCTTGCTCCCAGAATCTCCCATGTGAGAGAAAAAGTAAATAGTGTGAGGGTCATCCTATGGAAAGCGGTCACCATAATTACCATTCGATTTTAAGTGCAGGGTATGTCTGACTTTTTCATCAGGGCTCTGTCTTCTGGCTAGACATTGCTTTCACCAGGAAAGAAAAACATCATGAGATGAGGCTGACAGCCAGAGGGTTCTTACAGGAGCAGGTAGAGTTCAACGTTTACTGAATACTTGGCTTTTAAATATAACCAGATCATACACTACAGTAAAAGTACTCTGTCAAAGTGTTATACAGAACTTATTATGTAAATATATCTTTTGTATAATGAGGTGATTTTATTTGGTGTTAATCATACACTTAATACAAATACATTGTAGTTTCAAAAGTTATCTCATCTACATGTATTTTTGTCTGATATTGACAAAGATTCTCTCCTCCTCTGACAGGACTTGTTAGTTATGTACTTCCTCTTTATCTTGAGTGAGTTCACTACCTACACTGTGCATACAGCGTCATGCTTTCAGACTTTCCATTTTGAACTCTGAAGCTCCTCAGTCATCTGCATTCAGTCAGTCCTGTGCAACATTGGTTTGCTGGCCATCAGCCTGCTGGTTCTTTTTAATCTATTTGAGAGCTGAACTCCCACAATGAGAATGTCCTGAGAGCTTGAGGGACGCTGAGGCCCTTCCTTTATTACGACTGAAATCATTAGTAAGGATTTTTTCCATGAGAAATAAAAGTACAATGTAATATGTATCCCATGCATGCTGTCAGCATTGTGCTCTAACTGTTTCAAGGAGCTGGGATCATCATCTTCCATCCCCGCCTAAGCTGGTATGCCTGTGTTGTATCCCTGTGTGCCTCAATGTTATCCTAACTTTTGTTGAATATCTACAATAGCCTATTTACTGCAGCATTCAAGGAATTGAATGCCACTACTGCACATTGGGGATTACTGCAAGTAATCAGAGATGTTATTACTTGGGCTATTATTAAAGGATAGCCAAGATATTAAGGAATGCAATACCTGAAGAGAAAAGCTCATGTGCAAACTTTCACAACATCGTTTTCATTGTGAAACTATTTGATGTGCACCATTTCCCCATAATCCAGCTAGGCCTGGAAACAATTTTCCACCTTAATTTTCTAGCTTTTCCATGACCTCAACAACTCAACAAGGGTTATCAACTTGTGAACCAAAATCGGTTTACATTCCATGGAGTGTATAAAATATATTACACAAACACTCACACAGGACACACAATATCCACATGTACAGTTTCAATTTATGGTGGTCTTAGAGAGGTTTCAAAGAAAATGTGGAGCTGGTATGTTTAATTGTTCAGTCTGTAGCCTACATGCTGCTTGGCAGGCAACAGAATATCTTGCCTTCAGCCTATAAGCCAGCTATAATGTGAGCTAGTAAAAAAGAGAGGAGAAAAAAAGCCCCTTATCGATTCTGCCTCCAACATAGCAACTGGTCGCTGATTGGTCGCCACCCGGCACGCTCTCGGTCTCCCATTGGCTCATCGGGTAGCGTGAAAACGCTGGAATCGGACGGAGACAGAGGGGAGGAGAGACGCGATTGGCTGCTGCCAAACTGAAAGCGAAAACCTCTTTTTCTGAGAGCCTGTGAGACAGTTGAGTGTGTGTGTATTTTAGGCGTGACTCCAAAGGTAATTCGTCCTGCTGCCCCCCAGCCAGGACTTATTTAAATTGAGAACTATAAAGCACAATGACTATGAATTTAAACGAGCGAGTTATGCGACTGAGGTGTTCCCGATAAGGGAAGAGAAAGGGAGAAACAAAAGATAAGTAGTATGAGTAGGGGGACGACGCAGGGGCAGGCTATTACATAGATTAAACTTTGATTCAGGAAACCAAGGAAAGTGGGACTGGGCAGTGAAGGCTGAAGTGCTGTGAAAGCAAATAGCTTTGGGGTAGAGCCAGGGGGAGTTTCAGGTCGAAGGAAATGTAGCAGAGGCCTAACTTAACCTTTCCAGCCTTCATTTTTTATACCATCCTGTACAGGAGTTAGAAAAATGCTCTCTTTCCTGTCCCTCCTCTTTCCCCTGTCTGTAGCACGCACACTCTCTCCTTGTCTTTCGGACACTCGTGCAGTCCGAGTGTGACTCAGCGTCGGCACAGTCTGTCCTGTCGTTGCATCAGTCTCACCTGCATCTGGTCCATCCTGGCAGAGCATGCATGCTTGCACGTTCACCAGCTCTCTGTGCTGACACAGGTAAGAGGGAGTAATCCGTGGCCTGGAACTGACGCTCTACCCCAGTACATCCCTGCCCTCTGCACCTCATTAATCCCTACCTAACACAGACTTCATGGGATAGTTGAAAGTGGCCACCTGTTGCCTTGGTCACATAGGCCCAGGGGTTGGTGTGCCAGGGTGAGGGGGGTACTCGTCATCGTCGGTGACTATATCCTGTGATTTACACAAGTGTTTCTTTATAGGTGGTGCTAAAGTTATTCAAACTAAACTAATAAAACCCTACCACCAACATAATAATAATCAAACTTAAGGCAGCTGGTGCTAAATGGATACAGATTAGCGGCATTCCTTTCACAGGAGCTTCAGGAAAGTTGTATTTAACAATACATTGTTTTCCAGTGACTCAACAGCAGCCAGGCTGAGTAGGGAAAGGGCCTGCACATATCCTGCTATTGTCTTATCGCTTCCTTTCTCTTCCATCTGTCCACAGTGTGTCCTCCAGTGCCCTCGCTGCCTCCTATCTCTGCTGACCCAAGGATAAGCTCAAAGGACGGCAATGGCTCCACTGGAGACATAAAGTATATACACATACTAGTTCCCTCATTTTGTCCATCTCTGTTTGTATTTTTTATATTTCTACTCGTGTCAAAGGAATAATACCATAAATTCAATAACGGACATGTGCACAGTATCAGCAACAGACTGTTAAATAAAGCAATGGATTACGTAAATTGACAAAACCCTCATCAGTTTATTGTCTTTCAGCAAGAAAAAGGTCAGGATCTCACATCATTGCTTAGCTTCAGCCGAGGAGTTTCCTCAATCCCCCAGTGGAGTTATATTTTTATAAGAGGCTTAATCACCCTCCTTCCATAAACCAACCTCAGAAATACATTTTACAGTTTCTCTGTACAGAGTATCTATTGTCCTCAAACTTGAAAAATGTGCCAAGTTCAACATGGATTCCTTTCCTCTTAAGCTATGTAGGCTGCATGTCATGAAAAAACATTCATCGCTTGAGCAATGCCACAGTTCAAGTAATGGAGGCAGGATACTTCCGGACCTCTGGCAGTTCACACAAACATCGGAGGCCACATCATACCAACACCACCAAAGAGAGTGCATTTTTGTGGCAAATGTCAACCTCTCATAACAGCACTACCTTCACCACCATCAACATCATCATCATCATCATCATCGTCATCGTCATCGTCATACATTGCAACAGTAGAAATACTGTTGGATTGCACTTTCTTCAAGCTTTCATCTTGTGGCATGTTTATAGAAAAAATATATATAGAATACAAAAAGGTTATACTTCTTTGAGTAACAGAATATAACATACAGTACTTCAGATTATGTTTTGATCAGCACATCAGCAGGTGTACATTAATTGCCCTCCCCTTGCCCAACTGCAATAACCAGACTTAACAGGGATGTAGTTTTGCTCACTATTAAGTGCTTTGGTCAATGGGTATAACATTGAGTATGCTCTTACAATGGTATTCTACAGGATGTTAATGCTACATAATTTCCCACTGTATATGAATGTCTGTTAAGAAAGGGGCAAATTGTCTAGATGCACCACGACTTTTCACATATTCACACGTGGCATTTACCCAAAAAACGGTTTGGTCCACCAAACCAGTATGACAGAAACAGCCTGTTTACAGCACCATTTCCCCCCTCACAAATGCACTAAGTAGTAGTAACGCATTTCTCATTCATGAGAACACAATGGGACATTTTGAGCACAGAAAATATATTTTAAAATAAAAAAAACATATTTCTTAGAGTTATAATAATAGAGAATTATTTAATTTGCGCTCCACACACACTTACGGTGTTTTCTATTATCCACGAGTGCACCTCCATTTTACTCATTTTCACTCTCAAAGTGTGATTTTACACTAGTTCAGTGTTTCTCTTACTCTCAGCATCACTGCTCTGCGTCATAGATGTGTAAAAAGAACTGGATCTAGCGGTGGAGGCAGTGCTATGGTATTAAAGAGGCTCGTGGAACATGAAACTAAACAAGTGTGATCTGTGTATAATATTATCCGGATCTTCCGGTGGTCTTACGCATTTTACAACTTTTAGGACCTAATTATTTAAATGAGGGTGTTCCAGCTGAGTTCCAGACATCTCTTTGAAGTCTATGAGAAAAATACACTGAAATCCATGGGGCGAGATTGTAACTCCCACGTTTGGCCACTATGTAGTTTTGTTTCAAAGCCTGGTGCTTTCTGGGCCTTGCACTGCGTCTTGTGTTTGCTCTGCACTCAACTTGAATGTAACAGCATGCCACAAGGCCAGCCAATCATAAAACTGGAGTAGGTCATTTCTGATTGGCTGTCGTGTCTGATTCTTATTAGTATTATCGGTTACTCAGGGAGTTGGGAAGCACTCAGAGTTAAGCGTAGTTTTTTGGTGACATACCAGGTTTAATAGGTCTTTGTAAGTTTCTCTTTACTTGCATCCTGGTAGGTTGCTAGCTAACGTCTGCCATATGTGAAGCAGGTAACAAATCTATTTGGTTCTTTGTGATTGCCAGCTTCGCAGCCAAAACATTGTGCAGAGCCCTGAATATGTACATGGCTCGCTGTCTGAATCGACGGGGCACTCTTACAGAATTAGACGTAGCACCCTCTGCCCAACAAAACCATGTTGGATCTTATGAAATGTACACATCAAAGGTTATAATTCTATGCTTACGTGGACATTAGCGAACAGGTAAATACATTTATTGAGAAGGGGGAAAAAAAGCTTTTTTTTCTCTTTTGTCTCAAAGATAAAGTTTCTTTACATGATAAATAATTTCTCTCCAAAATATAATTTATGTGTTCCAAAAACCTTTTTTCTGTGCTCACAAATTGCCATCACACGCTCAGGAATGAGGCACAAATATAACTCCATACCAACCAGATATATTTCTAAACTATTGGTCAGATCTTCAGAACTGAATACAATATTCAATGCCTCGAGAAATGGACATCTCTAGCAACATCAACTCGGGTTGTCAGTCAAAGTCAAACAAAGGTGCAGCACCTGATGTCAGTGAGCAATTTTCTGCTTGTCAACATCCCTACCGAAAAGATGTCCATTAAACAAACGGCAATAAATGAAGTAAAAAAAATATTAAAAGCTTAAACGGTCTCTTCGAAGAAAAAAAATTATAATAAAAAAAAGAAAATTCAAGCTGACATTCAAGTTCCAGTCCCACTTCAATCTGTGAAATCCCATTCACAGAAACGATGGAATCACTGTAGTGCAAAACTTAACACGATGCACCTCGATGCAGTCATTCTCGCAGGATACAGTAAACATGTCCTTTTGTCTCTTTCTGTTGAATTACATTTCTGGCGCGGCAGGCGGGAGCCCCGCTGTGTGTTTGGGAGTCTGTGAGAGTTTGTGTTCCTCTGCGTGTTGAGAAGGCGTGGCTGCAGCTTTTGCGTGTACTGGATGTGACAGCCGAACATCCAGGGCGTCATTGTGTTGCGCTAAGGAGTGCAGGCGATAGTGCAGGACAAGGTCTTTCAGTGAGCAGTGGGCGTCGTATGGCTCAGCAAAGCCGTATCCCTGCGGTGTGCTGTAGATCATACAATGCTTCACCTCTTCGTTCACGCTGTAACACATGACGAAGAAACACAATATTCTCGTCAGTGAGCGTCGCACAATCACACAATGTGTAATAATGACGTCTTAAAACCCGATCCGCTTTCCAAAATGTTCCACTCACACAACTGAGCAGGCGTAGCATCCCTGTTTGCTGCTCTCACGGATCAGGAACGTCCCGGGAGCCTTATCTTGAAGCATCTCCTCGGCCTGCGTCCGGCTCAGTTCACCAACAAACCAATTTGTCTCATCCTGATGTGGCAAGTTCTTCTCGTCTCCCTTCAACACATATGTGCTGAAAAAGAAGTTAGACATGTGTTAGACATCCGTAGCAGTTGTGTTAAAAGTGTCTCATTTATAAGTCCAAAGTTGCAATGTTCAACTCTTCCAGACAGAATCTTTTGCTACTTACTCATCAAGGCTGTCACTCAGTATCCCCAGCCAGTCGTTTATGCGTTTCTGCCTGACGCCTTTGTGATTAAGCCAGCTGCAAGGAGATGTGTAAAGTTGATTTAGATATAGAATGGTTATAAATCACAGAGCAGCGACAGCCATATACTCCAAAGATACCAGACAGTATTCTGACAATGTACTTACTTAAGGTACAGGTCTCTGATGTTGCGCAGCTGGATGATGTCTGGCCGCAAGCTGTTAATCTTCCTGTCCGTCTCTCTGTAGTCCTCCACCTGTGTTCTCAAGTCATCCTCCAGATGGATTTTGCTCTCGTATATCTCCCCAAGACGGCACTTCAGCTTCTCATAATTGATCAAAAAGCTAACAAGGGGAAGGAAAGGTCACAGGTCTAAATACAGTTCACGGAAAGGGTTCAACATGCAGCCAAGTTAAACTACATGTCGGGTCATTCTCAGGACCATGATGCAATGAAGTACCTCTCCAGATCTTTGTCGGCTCCTTCGGACTCATTGTTCATCTCAAACTTCTCTCCGTAACGCTCCTGTTCGCGACACTGCTCCTCAAAGATCAGCATCGTCTCGTTAAAGGCCTCAATTGCTGTTCGCTTCATCTGGATCTCCTGTCCCAAAAACAAAGTAACCACTTAGACAAAACTCAGGGGACTGACGGAGGTAAATCCTACTGATTAGAAAAGTACTAATGTCTGACAGCCGAGAACAATAGGACTCATTTAATACGTTGTTTCTTTTACCTGCGAGGTCTTTGTGAACGCTTCATAAAGACGATCAAACTCTTTTGACTTCTCTTGATAGTGACAGTGAACTTCCTTGAGCTTTCTTCCAGCCACATCGACACTGTCCTCTTTCACCTGATGCAAAGAAACAACACTTAATATGCACAATTGATAATCGTCCGTATTAAACAATGAACATTTTTACGGTTTCAGACTCTAAAATAAAATGCTGCTGCTCACTGACCTGCTGTAAGCGGGACACAGGATGGGTGAGCATAAGATCCAGTGTGGCGTTGTACTCCACCAATGGGTGGTGCTGATAGTGCCAAATGAGCTCCACCACCGAAGTGAATGTCAGGGGGTCGGAGAAGCCATACTTCCCATCACACTGGTAAATCTTGATCAGCTTGTTGTGCCCGTCTTTCCTGAGAACGTTAAACGTTGCATCGCACAATTAGAATCTTCCTGCTAAACTAAAATGCAAATCCTGTGAATGATAGTTGTGGTTGTGCGGTTATCGTCAGATCCTGTTGCTGCTTACCTTAACGTCAGCGTGAAGTCTCCTTGTAGCTTTGTGGATGCGTCACGCACCAGAAACGAGCCGTCGGGTGTGTCTCGGAGCTTCTCGTTTACCTCATCCCTGAAGGGGAGACGGCTCAAAGTTAACCAATCTAACTTTTCCAATACGTTAAACAACCAAACATACAGAATGATGGCATGTCTAAACGGAAGGTACTTTACCTGGTTATGTCTCCCCAATACCATTCAGCGTCCTGCAGCGTGTATGTAGGTGGCGAAAGGCAGTTGTTGTTCATGGTGGAGGACACTGGCTTTGTTGACCTCGGGGGGAGAGCTACAAACGGAAGAGAATGACGGTTAATGAAAAGGAAAAGCAAAGGATCGGGACAGCAGCGATTCGTCAGAGGTTGGATGGCAACTGTCGTACGATCGCATGACGTACTGTAAACATGACTCTTTCAATGTTATGACTATTGCAATCAAGGATGTCTTTAAAAGAGAGTTTAGGTAATGCAGTGTTCTGAATGTATCCCCCCCCCACACACACACACACACACGCACACAAAATCTGTCACACCCCTTGCTTGATCACTGTCAAGATCTAAGAACATGCCCAGGCATGTTTCCAAGAGATATCACTTGCCAAATAATTACTGTGTGGTTGGTCAGCACTAAAAAGGAAATGTGGCAATTAGTCCTCATTTCTGAGCCCAATCAGTCAACACATGTGAAACATGACTTCTTTTATTATTCCAGAAATTCGAAGATGTATGTTTTCAGCTGCCTGCAACTCTGGCAACGCAGATTAAAGTCCAACTTTTAAAGTTTGCTGCAGCCTCTGGCAATGTCCTGAAGTGCACGAGAGGCATTGAATAAACCATAAATCACGTTATGAGCCCCTTGGACCACCACTCCCATTTTATAATGATTGCATGCTCGCAGAAAATGTTTCAGTTTTCTTTCAACCTTCAAGAAATAATATCTGGGAGTCTGGCTGAAAGACTAAGCGTTTTCCTAAAAATGAGGGCAACCCGCATCAAGAGGTGGTGAAGGGCGATATATTTCACTGCAGGACAAAAGTGCCTTTCATGAGGAAGTTGGGGAGAATAAGAGCACCCTCAGAGAGGAGAAAATGTGGGTTTCTCCCACCATTCGCTCTCCTCTTTTTCTGACCTTAAAATAAACAAAAGGCAGGTGCAGCAGCACAGTGGCGGCACACAACGCAAAGCTCCTGAACTCAGCAGAATTAAATCCGCACACCTTCCCCTCCGTCTCCTGCCAAGAAACTCCCCCGGCTTCCACAACCCCTCGCGCGCATACCAGTACAGACAAGAGCAACGCCATTAAAGTATAGAATAATACAGAAATAAAAATACCAGTCAAAATCACGCCGTCGCCTTGTATAATTCAGATAAAAAGAGTCAGTGAAGTCTGGCTGGTCAGAGGAGCATCGCCACTGACCTCATCGGAACAATAAGCGGACCTGTATTGTTGTTATGGGGTGTCAGTAGTAACGACTTGAAGTGCACACTCCATTGCATCATATCCACTGCAGTTATCATTAACAGACATGTAATAATTATAGTGCGATGCTAACATTATGGTGCAATTGTGATTAGCTGGTGTCATATGAGCTGTGGGGCTTTCTAAGAACGAGGCATTAAAGCACATTAAAAAGTGTCGTACGCGGCTCCGCCGATGTAATAACACGGCGGTCAAATGACAAATGTAAATAAGAAATGAAGTGTTTGTGAGTTTCCGGAGTTAAGTCATGAGACGAGCTGTCTCGCCTGCTCGCCTGTAGCCTACTTTCAGAGCTAGCACACAAATTAAGCACGGCTGGCTGCAGCGGAGAACAAAGCGGTCGTTTCATGCGGCGCTTATTAACGCGCCCGCCACTGCTTTGCCCTTTAAAATGCACTCTTCACGTTGTCATCGGCATGTCGAAAAATGGGCTCGATTCGCGGCCGAGATGCGAAAACTGTCATGCATTTGTGTCCCAAGTTTGACATCCGCGCCGGGACAAAAGAAAGCCACTGCGCCTGGTCCACCGAAAGGTATTACGTAATTGGCAAGTGAATTGCGCTATGCATGCCTGGGCAAAGCCACTGGGGGAGCTCAGCGCGCAGGACCTGGGCATTATAACGTTTTTACCATCCCCTGCACAGCAATAATCAGATGTCAGCTTTAGTAAAGACGTTACACAAAGCGATGCATGCAAAAGGAGAAAGCAGGGACATTAATAAAAGGTTTTTTGACCCCCCGCAGATCAGACAATGGCTGCCTTTAACCCTAACTTACCTGGTGGTGCTTGATCCATTTCGATGTAGAATAAACCTTCAGGAGGATAAACCATTCCTGATTCAAACGAGTAGTCCAGGTTGCTGTTGCTGTCTTTGCGCGTAAATTAAAAAGAAAAACGCAAGTTTCTTTTGACGCAAATGTAGACTACTTCAATGCAGCCGTAAACGCCACGTCCTACATGGATTTGGACAAAAAGAAAACTCCTTTGATTCCGAGTTCATGAAAAATCCCAAAGTCCAACTGTGTATTCTCAACATATCCTGTCCAACGGAGGTTATTTTGGACAGACAGATTGTCACTTCTTGCCTTCTTGCTGCGCGGCGGAGCTCTACTTTACTTCATCTCGGAAGTAGAGCGACTTTAAAGGGCTGTTCGTAACATCATCTTGGCGCAGTCCAACTGGCAGTGGGGGATTACGATTTTTATCGCAGATCTCACCCTCGTGTTAAACATACCCAGTCAAGTGTATGCCTCATAGTTAAATAGAAATCGAGACTTGAGTATAATTTACGAACAATTATTTTAATATGTGAGTTACACTCACATATAGTTAGCTCGTGCCACATTAGTTACACCCGACGTTGTAATGGTTCATTCCAGACTGTTTCATTCAGCTCTCCTCAAGCTGCACAGTTACAAGCTGAAAAATGCCTTTCAGAGCATGAATGGAAATCTAAAAACCTAGTTTATTACCTTGAATCGTTTAATGAAAACACAACCAAACGTATAACTTAGATATTTAAATACTTTATTCAACTGGGGGATAATGCATTTTCTGACACTTTAGCTTTGTCCTAGTGCGCTGGTCAGTGAATGGGTTTCAATAGAATGACATCATGCAATAGATTTTATGATAATAAAAGCGTCTTCAGCTGTTGGCATCCAGAGAGCACCAGACTCAAACCCCTTTGTCTGAGAGGTGACGGAGTAGCCTGCTTATTTGACAAGTGTGTATTATATTCTTGTTGAGCTTGTCAAACACGTTTAGCAGCAAAATATGCAACAGAATTATTGCAGCTCTGACATCGTCCAGATGAAGTCATGATAGGTAATAGCAGGTGGGTTAACATCAGTGCCTTGAAAATCAATGTAAGGCCATAAATAATGTATTATTTCATTATGGATAATTCTGCTGTTTCTATCTTCATGTGGTATACAGTATCATGCTTACTATCTCCATATGCATGTTGGATGAATACATGCATTGTTGTTCGTCCATGACACAGAATTACGTTACGCTATACATTTAAACAACCATGGCCTCTTCCGTCAGCGTATAAATGTGGTTGCAGGGAGAGTGAAACAAGGCCTGCATGGTCAGAGGTCGGTCTCTGTTGGTGTCCAGGCGTTTAAGTCTGGTCCCCTTTTGACCCGAGGACATAGAGACAGGGAGGTATGGCATCCAGCATTTTTTTTTACCCAGTAGGAGGATTCAGTGTGTCCAGTCAGTGCCCATGAAACATCCTGAATTAACTGCCATGATGGAGCGCATTTTGGCATGAAAGCCTGCATCCGCAGACAGAAATGAAAAACACCCTCGACAGTTAATTCCAACAAATACAGCGGCTATCAAAATAAATAAAAAACTGTGAATCATTTGCATGTTGTATGCAAATGTTGTTTATCTTTCCATAGGGTACTTGTGGGACGTTGGCAGGTTTATTTGTGGCATTATATCCAACATTCGACAGGTGGTGATTGTGTGGGTGTCTGCACACGTTGGGTATGGATGCACCAGCCGCCGCGGTAAAGAATCAACCTTCGACCTTTACATGGGGAGCTCGCTCTACCAGTTCAGTCGACCAGGGCGCCAATGTAGAGTGTTTGTGTGTTTTACATGTGTTCCCACTTTGAGCCTTGGGGCCTGTCATAACATGTCTCCCCCCCCCCCCCCTCTGGTTTCAGAAGAGCACAGAATTTGCCCCTTTAACTTCTGGGTCTGAACTCGGTGACACATTTCACGACCACCATCCTCTGGAACACAACGGCGTTGGGGCTCCAGACGTGTCAGTGGGGGACAGGGAGGCGTGACAAGCTCCAGGCTTCAGGCGTTGTGTTTGGAATATGTCATCTCTATGATGAGTATTAGAAAACACTGACATCTTTGGGGTTTGCTGAGTATTTGCACGTGGGCCCCATCCGTGTCGTTATGCGTATAGTGACCAGGGTAAGGGTGGGCTGACTTGCAGGATAAACCTTTAGGATTTGCGCCCCAGATCCAGGCAGTCCTGATGGGATCAGTGAGGGCTAATCGTAAGATTAACGGGATAGGCTGATACTGCAAGCTTGCCAGCTGCCTGCTATAGCTGATGTGACTCATCTTGATATCCACTATCGGAATAATACCACTGGACTGTGGGAGTGCTGGGAAAGGCTGCATGAGTTTAAAATTAATAGACAGAGGTTTCTCTGTGCTAAATGTAGATAACAGTTCAACTCTAATTATGTTAGATTTATGTTTTGACACTGACCTGATAATTAATATAAGTAGAATGACTGGAGAAGAACTGTTAAAGGCAGCAAACATTAAGGCAAGTTTGGGTTAAATATGTTATAGTTTGATCTATTCACTTCTCAGGACAACTGAGTCAGAAAGAGAAATATAAATATCAAAGAGTTAAGGAGAATGGTACACTTGTTTGTTTGTGTCCTTGAGGTTATTAGGTCAGGGAGGTTTAGTGTGTTGTACATGAACTCTGGTGAAATTATGGAAAGTGCTTTAATCCCCATATTTAAGAGTGTTACATGTGTACATGATAGGCTTCCTGCTGTCATACACTCAGCCACCTCTATCCAAACAACCAGTGTTTGTAGAATCAGTGGAATAATCTCCTTTTTAGACTAATGCTTGTTCGCTAACCGTGTAAAGGAATATAATTAATCAACTGTTTTCATATGCATTGCAACTCGGACGCATTACATCAGGATTTATTTTGTTTGTTGTTAGAAAAAGACTAAAATACAAAACATGGAGAAGCGGTGTCAGGAATTAGTTCAGTTCACCAACGCCGGTATCTGTGTCATGGTCTAGCATTGTAGCCCAGGGTGAATTGTACATCTCTCGAATCTTCTGTACTGTAGTGTGCTGCTATTCACGGCCATTGAAGGCATGCATAATGGTTTTGGCAGGGCGTTTAACATCCACTATGGAGAGACTGTGGGGTTTCCCTGATAGCCGGCCAGAACCAGCACACAAAGCATGCAGTAGTCCTGCCAGAGGCAACTCAACTGTGGGCAGAGTTTAGGGCGGCTATGGTCTGGCCCCCAAGACCCTGCCATTGTGGAAATGTAAGTGGGGACAGTGTCTGAACGGCTTGAGTTGGAACAGGAAACTTTGGATGACCAAAACTATGAGCTTCAAATAGCTGGGCCATGGGAAACATAGCTTGTTCTTTTAAGGAGGTCAAAAAGAAGCCAAAAAGAGGAAAAAAACAGAAAACCAATGTTTGGTGGATGTCGAATTGGAGGCTACTGTTACTTCAGACATCAGCAGAACTGACACACCATTTTCTCAAATGCTCTGTGTTTGTCTGCCTCTTTGTCTTTGAAGTCCAGCCCTCTCCCTCTCCTTCTCTGTCCTTGAGCGCCCGGTGGTCATACCCACCACTCATCATCTGTCACTCCACTCTGCCAGAGCCTAATCTTACTAGCAGAGGTGACAACTGAGGTACTCGCGGCATGCCACCACATAACGTTTACCAGCTGAGTGTCTGAGTAATGCTGAGGATGATGATCCTGTGGCATCAGCAGCCTCTGTCTCTCGAGAAACCGTCCATGGCCTGACCGTGAAGAATGTGTGTGTATAAATCCACGCGACGCTGCCTGTTTCTCCGTCTTTGTGTTACATTTAGATTAAAGCAGGTTATGGAATTATTTTCAGAGTTGAATAATCTGCCCAAAAGGGACATCTAGACAACAGTCAAATGATATTCAAATTGTTTTGATATTAAGCAGTATTTCTGCTTGATTATTGATATATCATTAACATGTATCATATCAGGACTACTCATGAATATATCACAATTAATAAAGTGCTCAAAAACTATATTTTATTTCTGATTTAGACAGCCCACTTGCACATCACCACGGGAAGAACTTCTGTGATGCATCTTCACTGTGACTCAACGATGAGTCTTCACAGAGGGGATGATGGGTGTCAGTAAGCAACGTATTCATGGTTGGAAGCTCAATGCAGTTAAGCTAGTAACCCAACCTTCCTTCTCTCACACACATATTCACAAATGCACACACACAATCCCCAGCTTTCATGCAAAGAAAAACTGAGAAACCGTGGTTTCTTTCAAGCTCCTCGGCAGTTGCCCCCTTCATATAAAAGGACACTACTCTACTCGGCTACACAGCCATCGCATCAGCACTATAACTCTATTAGGCACAGCTCCAGGACACACTAAGCAACCCATAGCCCACAATGGCATCATTGTCAGCGGGGATTGCAGCCATTGTCGTCCATGCTACAGGATTTATTCCCCTCCTCCCATATTGTGACCTTCACCTCTGACCCCTGCTGCCATCTCATATGCTCTGAGAGTGAGAGCTTGTGAGGCTTTATGCCTTCCAGGTCTTAAATGTTCCTTTACAATGACCCAAGCCTGCTAAGTGGCTTCTCTCTGCAACACCAGTGTTGGGATGATTCAGGTTAGTGTCAGCAAGTAGAGAGAGAGAGAGGGGGGGGGTGCAGTAAGGAGTTGTGGTTGGACTGATTGACCCTTGGAAAAGGTCAGTTGGAAGGCATGAGAGGAGAGGAGCTACCTAAATGGCTCTTTTCTCTCCTTTTTCTCCCCTTGGCCGGGGCAGAGCCTCTGTATGGTTATTTATGAGCGTGTGGGAGAGCGAGAGGGGCTGCCACGAAACCCACGAGCCCTCTTTGTTGCCAGGGCTGGGCTGGGCTGAGGTGCCTGTCATTGGTTCGGTTCTGTCATATATACATGCACGTACACGCTCACGCAAGCACTCACACCCCATTAGGATACCCTCCCCAAGCTGCAAGGACAGAGGAGAAGACTCTGTTGCATGGCAGATTTGGAAAATGAGGTGCGCTTCACACAATAGCTGTCAGCAGTTTGATAGATGCCTCTCAGGCAACTAAACCCCATGAAACTTCCAGACACTGGAGGTCATTGACATGACATATAAGTCAGTATAATGTCCACAGTGTGACAGAAGTCAAGATGTTATTGAATTAATTGTATTTGCTGTGCAATACTTCAATGATATGATAATTGTATTTCATGTGACTGTTCTAATGATCGGGATCTCACATAGCTGATTATTCACTTTTTAAAGTATATAATAATGTATATATATATATATATATATATATATATATATATATATATATATATATATATATATATAACATCTTGTTATTGTTTTGGTGTTGATGTAAACAGTCAACATATGACTTTGCTTGAGTATCGTCCTCCTCTATTCATGCACAAGTAGTCAAACCATTTCTTTCGAATAAATACATGATGTGTGAGATTATCATAAATCACATATTCCTCATGAGTGTGATATTCTAGAGAATAAATTGTCTGTGCCTTCCCAGAATTGCAGAAAGTTACTGTTCACACTAGAACAGCACTCTGACAGTGTAACAACATACACCATTTTTTTCTCCCCTGACAAAGTTAAATTAAGCTAGATTTCACGCTGAAGTCAAATGGTCATGATGTCATGGTTTGAGGACAGAATGACTCGGTTTGTCTGTTGACTGAGAAGGCCTATTCTTGCATGTTTGGGTGGGAGCGTAGCATATAATTGCAGAGCGGGATAGCATGAGGGGATGGGGGAGGGAGAGAGTTAGCACGCAACATGAGTTTTGGCCCACAGTCGCTGGTATGAGTGCCAAAGTTGTCCAGAGGGCTGCTGTGTATATCTGTGCACGAGGCTAGTTCCTGCTCTGCCGAGAGGCTCGCGCAGTTCCAAGACACATCTTTCATTTGCACACGCTGAATAGCTTAAGGGAGCCCATGGCAGTTTGGACTGGGGATGGATCTGGCTTTTTGGGCTTTTTAGGGGAAGTTGGTTGGTTGCCTGGCTGTGTGTGTGCGTGTGCACGTGACACTTGAAGTCTGAATCTTTTCTGGACGTGCACAGATTCTTTTGAGTGTCCCTTTTTGAGCGAAAACCATTGCATTGTTTAGTTGTCAGGTTAGTAGTTGGGAAGCAACGAAACCGCTGTCCACGTGTTGAGGATTACACTGATCCAAAAATCTGACAGTAAAAGAAGAGAATGGAAAGCTTTGTCGGCCTTTTCATATCCTCCCAGTGGGAGGTAGAAAGCCAAGACCTCCAGACCTGGGCTTGCAGTGGTGGGTGTTAAATGGGTGGGTGTGGGGGGGGGGGCTCTCAACTGCCAACCAGATGGACAACCAAGCCCTGCTTATTTAGGGAGATCATATGGGATAACCTTGCAAAGACAGATTGACATTTTGCTGACAAAACAAACCACCCCTGTCCTTTCCCACACGCAAGGAACCCCTTTCCCATTTTGCCAACACACACGCACACACACACACACACACACACACACACACACACACACACACTTACAAATACTTTGAGTGGTATTTGTTGACGTTGGTCTTAACCAAGTTATTTCAGCATGTGTTAAGGGCTCCGTTAGGAGCCATAACAATTAGAGGATAGGACAAAGGACTCTAGGATCACACATCTCTGCACAAACAATGACAGCGTCTGTGACCTGTGTAAATGAGACAACCTTGAGCCATGAGCCATTTAACTAATTTTCTGCATCATGCATTGGGATTTACCTGGATGCTTAAAAGCCATAGGTTGAGCCGATATGCCAGAACGTCATCAACTGTTTCACTTAAATTTGTGTTCTGGTTATCTGTGGTACTTTACGTCAGCAGCAAACTAAAGTAGGTATCCGATTGTTTTTCACAAAATGAATCTATTATGTTTAATTTATTTTATAGTGTAGAAGAATCAAACCATGTCAGATTCCAGTAGTGGACATTATTCAGGAGTAGGCTGGGTGGTGGGGTAGCCTCCGACCCGAGCTGGGTTAGTCTAGCATCGGTCTCTCTTCCTGGGGCAGTCGACTCTGCTTTGTTGGTGCTTTGTTTCCTTTTCCCCTTGCAGAATAAAAGCCAAATTATAATAATCATTTACTTTTTGACCATTTTAAAATCAAAACAGTTCCCGACCACTGAGACAGGAAAAAGACTGTTTCATTACTAGATTATACACACTATATACAATAAACACATTATATACTATATAGACGAACAAACACCCAGAGAACATAACGCAATAATAATTTGATGTAATTAATATGGTGAGAACCGGAACAAATCTAAAGACACAGTATCCGTCTTTTATTGGAGTGTGACTAAATGTAATGAGGACAGTTGAACCAAATGTAATTAGAGATCGAGTAACAAAGTCCAATTTTCTCACCCGCTCCAACGGCCTGCTTTGTGTTTTTATGTCCACCACAATGGTCTGTGGCACATTTGTGGGACACCATGCTCTAGTGGTGACATCTCTGTGTGTGTCTGAGCAGACTCACAACATGTTTCTCCTATAGTGATGATTTTAATAGATCTTGAACACAGTTATTAAAGTGAAGGCACCTCGTTGCCCCGCTCATCCTGTAATGTTCCCCCGAGTCAAGACAAAGATGAGCTTAGTGAATGGATTCAATCCTGTTTGGTCGTCTGACGAGGATAGAGCCCGCCGCCTAAAGGTCAAAGGCCTCTTAAGCTTATAATACCACCTTTCTCTGACAATTACGCCTGTCAGAGAGCATTAGCTTTTATCAACACAGGAAATGTCATCAGGTAAACAGGCCACTAACAGCCTTTACCTGGGCTCTAACGGGAGAGACGGAGTAGGGCATTCTGGGAGACGGAGAGGCAGGCCGGCAAACACACAGTTGTGACAAAGGAATCCTCAACATGGCATGAGGATAGTTTATTTTGCATGTCTAACCCCTCTCAGTTTGATTACACTCATCATGTTCAAATGTACGTTACCCACAGACATACTTTCTGGTGCTATTTTAGTAAAGGCCGATGCTTGGGCCTGTCTCTCATGATCTAGCTCTGTCTTGCACTCTCTCCATCTCACACACACACACACACACACACACACGCACACACACACACACACACACACACCTCTCTGCCGGTCTCTGTCTTTCCCCCACCACCGCTCTAGCCACATTGACACACTCAGTTTTCCATGGCTCTCATTCCCGAGTGCTCTGCGAACTAAGTAAATGAACGACATAATCCGGAAATAGTGTTCCAGCCGGAGATGGTGGGAAGGAAAATCCCTTGGCTTGTGTTGGCAGGAAGGTGGGAGAGAGAAGGAAATAGTACTGCAGCTATTCACACTTCCTTTCATAAGACTCTCTCCTAAACGCCAAGTTTTGACTCCTCATATAGTTTTACTGTTCGACCAAACTGTTTAGTAAGGACAAACATTCTTTTACTTCGTTTTCCTCATGTGCGCTAACATAACAGTGTTACCAGAAACCCTGTCGGTAGCTTCATGCCATGGTAGTAGAGGTTAACTTATCTTTAGACCGAGAGGTCAAAGATCAATATAAAAAAGGGGCAGATGTCTCTGAGGAGGCTGGTGTGGAGGAGTGGAGCACGAGGTGCTGGGTAAATGTTGTCAGGATTTGCCTGCAGTTGGGCGGAGGAGGGTGAAGACAGGAGGTGTGCCAGCAGGTTAAAAGCAGGGTCAACTCCGTGACCTGGGTGTTAGCTCGATTCCTCTCCACAGCTGCCAATCACAATCCGAACTCAGCGAGACCGGCGACCTGTCGCTCGGCGCTCCAGAAAGGGGTTTGGATGGCGGCGCCGTCGCAGCAGTCGTACGCGCTCAGGAGCTGTTCCAGCTTGAAAACCTTGAGCAGTGGCCTCTTGGTCTGGGTGGTAAAATGTTCCTCCTGCTTTTGTCGGAGGATGTGGTTAAATCTCAGCCGAGAAGCTCGGGGCTGCATTTGTGAAGCAACAGCGTAACACTGGTCATGTCAGACCGGTGCAATTTAGTTTCAGTATGATTTGAAAAAAAGGTAAATGTGCTTTTGTGGAATAGGCAAATATCGTCACGGCTCTTTCCTTGTGCTTAACTTGATGTTAAATGGCCAACAAATGCCATTTTATGAGGGGAGGATAGCCTGCGTGAGTACATCTCACTATAACGGTCAGTAACATGAGATGGGGAACCACACAACCGCTAAATCAGTCAAATGGGAGCCCAGAGTCACTGTAATTTGGGAGAGAGCTGGTTTACCACTCCTCATAATGGATGGTGTTTCTGTTTAGCCTAAGGCGTTGGAGCTGAGGTCATATGCAAACAAGCACATCCAAGGCCTCGGCTTTTACACAGTGAAAAATGTTTTGCGCCATGTGTTTGGTCAGGTTCATAAAATCATAGAGATTTTAAATTAGCATAAATAGTGTTCACGTATTAAGGAGCTCATAACATATGTTCTTAACTGGCTATATGAGGCTATATCGTTAAAGTATATTAGGAGATGTAATATATTACCCATTAAATGATCACACCACACCCTTAATTTACTTTATGTAAAACGGAAAATAATTATATATATTACATCAAGTGTTTTACCTCAGGGTGTCTGGTTTTCTAACCAATGTGAACCAAATAAGACTCATCTTTGTGAGAAATATTGATATTCTTTCTGGTTAAATCACAACTTCTTCCATAAAAAGAAAACTTATGTTCAGAGACGAGTTCAAGTCTAATGCTTGTGTTTGCACTTCATAGCATTAAAGTGTTCCACTACATCTATAGCTGCATCCCACAGAAAACACTACATTTAATTTAAGACGGCTGCCACATAACTCCCATACATATCTATCTCTTTTGAATATTTTGTTGTAATAGTTCACCTTTTGCCCTTCAATGCCCATCATATTCGTGCTTACAGCTACATGTCTTCCCTTATTGCAGTCATCGATACACACACACTTGATCACTAATTATTAAAGAGCTGAAACAATAGTCTCTATACTCTAAAATGCCAAACACCTGTTTGTCCCGGCTTCTCAAATACGAGGATTTCCCGCTTCCTTCTGATTTAATTCATCGTAAATTGAATGTCTTTGTGTGTTGGACAGCAGGTCTGACAAAACAAGCAATATGAAGACGTCATGTTGGGCTCTGGGGAATTGCGATTGGCGTTTTTAACCAGCATAACAAAAATAAACCTTCATTTAGATATCTCGATGTTGTCATTTCAGCTATGCTGCAGCTTTGTATCTATGGTTCCCATATTTATTTTTGTGAATGTCCCTTTAAAAGATTACATCATTCTTTTTGCTCCTTTTTTTCTTTCCCCTCACCACATCTCTCAGCGTTCAGCCTTTTCTGCCCAGAGACAATTGCTTAATTTACCGGTGTATAACACTGCCACCTCCTGATCCACGGCACCATTGTAGCCGACACGCCGTCCTTTAGTGCCGTGTTTAGTTTGTCATGATGTTTGACATTATCCATCACACCTCTCAGCTCAGATCACACGGCTCGGGAGCAAACGGCATTACCGTATTGACTGCAGTTTTCATTATCACAGGATGTTCAGTGACATTTTCATTGGTAGAAAGAAATCATACAACAGATGAAAGCGCTTTGTGTTCACCTAGAATCCACAATGGCTCTTTTAGTGTGTGTGCAAAGGGCTGTTGTGCCATCTAGTGGCAGAAAACAAGAAGGCTCTAACTCTTACTCCATAACCATGAATAAAGTGACATTCTCAGCCCAAACTTTCACACCATGAATGAGTGTAGAAACATCCTCCTGGGTTAGGGTTAGGGCCTAAAGTATCTTTAGGATTAGTTTTATAATAGTTATAGAAGTGCTGTGGCGTCTCAGTAGTTCTTTGTGTTGTCAGCTGACATCCACGAGTCTGTGACTTTAAGATTCATAACACCGCTGCACAGCTTCCATGAACACTTAATGTCTCTTTGTCATCCGCCCCATGAAGAGCAGAGCTGGAGGGGAAGATCCTTCAGCACAGAGAGACTTTTGTTTGGCAAAACACATTTCTCTTATACAGATAATTAAGTTTACCAGTGTTCTTTTTCCCTCTTTTTTTGTGTGTTAATGTGCTTAAATTACTTTATCGTGATTGCTGCTTGCCTAGTTCATTCAATTAAACAGCAATAAGCGGAAGCCCAATGTATTTATTGTCACAGACGGCCAGAAACTATGACAAATAATGTGAGGTTGCACAGACAAAGAAGCCATTCATTTATTTGAAACTAATACAAACAAAAGAACATGTCAAAACATTATGAGTAAGTCAGTAGTGCTAACTGTTTATCCACCAGGCCCAGATGTTCCCAATAAATGACTTCCATGCTATTGGCATTTATAACACGGAGACATGGACCAGTCACCTTTTCCTGAATGAAGAGGAATCTAGTGAGAGATACATGGAAGAAAACAGACGTTGATCATCTGGTTATTTACAAAACACTTATAATACATCATTTTAAATACTGTGAATAGCTATTTGCTGTATCTCGGTAGCTCCTTGTCTCCCCATGTTGGATTGTCTCTAGCTTATCCTTACTCCTACACTTATCCTTTACACATTGAACACATTGTCAAGGCTCCTCCAGGACTTCTTTAGAGACAGTTAGTTTTCAGAATGGCTGGCCTGTTGTCACTGTTTATGTCTTATTTGCAAAGGTATCTTCATAAGCACTTAAATAAACGGAAGAGGCAGATGGCATGTTGTGAACTGCACCGACATGTCCTCAGTTAAGTTTACGAGCACAACAAAGTAACACATAATATTATAATAACTTATAATACTTACAATTATAAGTATTACATGATTATTATAGTGTATTTTCAGAAAGTTCATACAAAAAAAGTCTGTTTAAATACTTTTCTGTCGTATGTTGAATGATGTAAGTGAAACAGGCTCTCTATTATAACAGGGTACTATTCAAATAAACAGAAAGTGAAGGGAGAATTTATCTGATTTCTGCTTGCGTTTCCCATAACCTGGCCTTGTTCTCAATGTATTCAGAGAGCAGTTGATTTCTTGAGCTGATCCTCCTGCTGGGAGGCACACGGAGAGTTCAGGAAGGCTGCTGCTTTTCTTTTTTCCAGTGACAGAATATGCTTTATGGCTTTAAATCTGGCTTTCAGCTCAAACGTCTAAAGGAAGCAAAGCAGACGCACAATATATCTTTTGTTAGAGCGCCTAAAACGTTCATGTTATTTATTTATAGTTCACAAAAAATGTTTTGTTTTGTTTGAGTTTTTTCTCGTGTTAAAAAGGGAAATCGTGGCTTTTTAACTCAGTTTATCTAAACCTGACTTAAACAATCACACACACACACACACACAAATATATATATATATATATATATATATATATATATATATATATATATATATATATATATATATATATATTATAATTATACATGTAACTCTCATCTGTCTCCTGACAGAGCGGTGGTACAACATGACCTCCAGTGATGCTGTCTCTCTGGCCTGAGGAGTCTTGCTGCTTTGAGACGCAAAGGATGGACAACAATAAGCACACAGAGACAAACAGAGACAAATAGAGACAAATAGAGACAAATAGAGACAAACAGAGACAAATAGAAAGAAGTAGAGACAAACGGAGACACACAGAGACAAACAGACAAACACAGAGACACACACAGAGAGACATTATGTGTTTGATATGTTTGTGGTTAACTTGCCTTAAAGCTATCTTAACCACTTGATAATGTGCATATGGGATGTATAGCCAGTTTTTTTTCCTTGCTTCTATTCACAGGAGTGTTATACACTCAGTGGGACACTTTGTTTTAACCTGTTGTGATGAGAAACCCAACGAGATTTAATGATAAGGATGTTTGAATTGCATGAAACATGGTCGTGTGTCCGCTCAGTATTTTATGATGTAGGTATAGTCTGCAAGCAAAAAGGCAAGAAAAAGGCACTCAGATGGAGAATTCTAATGACATTTTAATCTCAATCTCAAGAAATTGTTTCATACATTCAATACATCACCCGCCCACGTTTGATCAATGCCCTCCCTGCACAGTGCAGCGTTGTTTTTGAAGCGCAAGCTATACAATTGAGTTTCTGCCTTATATGTTAGTAGTGATGTTGTTGACATCTCACTGCTAGACAAAGTTGTTTTTATTCAGCAGGTGGCAGTATTGAAACACACAGAGTGGACAGACTCCCGGCGCATGGTAATCCCATCACGGTTCCCTTCTGCCGTGTTGTAGCACTCGAGATCTCAAAAACACTTTTTAAAGGTCTCGGAATCGACCGTATTGGGACTCTTTCTCAGACAGTGAGGACTCAGAATGTGGAGGTGTAACTACACCGCCTGTCTCATTACTGTGATTGCTCATAGAAAACAATGTAACTCCCACACATAAAGTTCATCTCTGCAATGCTTCTTGATTATTTTACCAAGACATTTCTCACATATATTTTATACATACACACATAAACAGTATAATTGGAGATGAATGCAAAAGAGTCATCCTTTGTCTCCTGTGGGAATGTGGATATTTTGTGGATCCTTGATCCTGGGTCCTTTTGCACAATTTTATATTATTGTTATGAATTAAATCTTTAAGAATACAATACAGCTTTTTTTTTATGTGGAAGAGTATAATATTCTGCTTCCCTGAGAGAGCCAAGTACCAAACCGGGCTGCCAGTATCTCTTGGCTCGCAGCTCTCTGTCTTTGTGTTTTGCTCTGTCCAGCTCTACTTTTGCTAATCCCAGTTATCGTGACCTCTGACCTCTTGAAGACATCTTATGTAAAGAGCTGGATAAGGAAAGCACACAGGAGCAGCCCGTGGTGTGTTGGGTAAGCTCATTAACAGTTACACCGGCATGCCTGACAACGGCTACAAATAAACCACAGTAGTGGGAATAGTCAACTAAAGAAGGGATGACGCAAGATGGAAGTGTTGGCTTCTGCAGTGATTGTCTCAAAAGCACTGAAACGTACACTTGCTGCCGGGTTTTGTGTCTGCGTCTGATTACACTCTCTTACATTTCACCCACGTCACTGACATCCAATAGTCTCTTCACGTGTGAGCATAGAGACAGCAGACAGAGAGAAAAAACGCCCCACGTGTAGGTTCAAATACACCAGGGGGATGTTTTTAATGTTCATCTGTTATAACTACATGACCTCCACACATGCACACACACACACACACACACACACACACACGCACACACGCACACGCACACACACACACACACACACACACACACACACACACACACACACACACACACACACCACACTATACGAAATCTGTCCTTTCTTTATCTGTGAGGGTGAGTCACACTGCATAGATAGAAAAACTCCAGTGGGACAACTTGCAGTTATGTATAGTCAATCTATTTATTGTTGTTTTTCCAGAGTGCTATAAAATTAAGTTTTGTCCAACTGCTTCCTAAAAGAAAGTCTCATCCGTAGTCTATTTTTACAAATCCATCCTCACAAAATTGGACCGATGATGTTCTCTTGACCTCCTCTTGTTGTGAGGCCGAGCCTCTGACAGCACGGAGCACCCTATCCTGATCCGTCAGCTAGAGCACAAATCTCTTTAGACGGGGTTTCCTCATATAGATGGGAATACTTGCATCCTCAGCTTCCAGCTCCTGCAGGCAAACCTGAGGCGGCAATCCTCTTCATTTATTTACCCTATTTGTCCAGACAATTCAAAAATGTATCTCATCTATATGCATGTTGTTGACATTTACTGTAATTGAATCACTCTTTAAAGCCCCTGAAAGCTTGTTTTCAAATCTCAAGTATATTCCTCTAACATCAAATATGCATGTGCAAGTTGAAAAAACACCCCTAGTTTTTATTTATTGAGATGGTTTGATTAAATCTGCAACAACAACTGTCATCACATTTTGATTTAATTGTTTCTAAATCACAATTACTCCATAAATGTACACAACATCAGCTGTTGTTGTTGTTGTTGTTGTTGAGAACATCACATATTAGATGGACTTTTCCTTCACTTTCATCCTCCTGTACATACATGTGGATCCATGTGTGTGTGATCGAGAGCAAACTAAATCGGGACTCCCTCATGATTCGATAGCGGACAGAACATTACAGCATCACTCCGAACAAGTTTAAAAACAGAACGGTACAAGCACTATTATTTCTGTCTTTCTACTAGTCCTGTTTTACTACTATAAAAAGCACAGCATGGTCTCCCAGCTCACAGTATATATATATATATATATATATATATATATATATATATATATATATATATATATATATATATGTGTGTGTGTGTGTGTATTTAGAAACATGGGGCGCTTTTATCTTTCGCTTACTCAAAGGGACAACATCATGTGGTTCAGTAACCGACCAAAAGCTGATTGGAAAGTTGTTCCTCTTGTGTTACTTTTTTTTTTATGTATTCATGATTTAAAAAAAATAATTAAAGAGACTTAAGGCTTTTAAACAGTCCCTGACCTCTTATTTTTTTATCCTGTGTTTGCCGGTATGTCTCTGTTTGAGTCAGGCTTTTTTCCAACATTTTTGTTTCGTGCATTTATCTTTGCTCCTCGCCGTCCTGCAAAGCTTAATAACCCCAAGAAATAGAAATAGAAACTTCACATTACACAAATTCCCATTTCAAATGTTGTACCAAAATGCCCACTAACTCAAATATAATGAATTATTGCTTATTTTATTTCAAGCATATTAAAGTAAACGTCTAGACACTCACTGTTTCAAACAGAAATCTATTTCTCAAGCATTATTTTATGCATTATATTATGTGAAACCTTGTATAATATGTATGCAGATGGCTGTGGAGTGTCTGCTCGAGGCAAGCTGAGAGGTGCTATCAGGGGACAGCAGCCATGTGACCATGGTTGCAGGGATTGGTTTAGTGCAGATGTGACATCAGCAAGCCTCCCTCTCCCTCCCTCCTCCCTCCTCGCTCTCTCTCTCTCAGTCTTTCTCTGCCTCTCTCTACCTCTCTCTCTCGCTCTCTCGTTCTCTCGCTCTCTCTCTGTACCGCTTTGCTTTTTTCTCCTTTGCCTTTCCTCAGCGTCCCCCCTCTCAGAGATGGCGTGTGTCGGTGCTGCTCGGGCGGCCGGGGCCTAACAAGCACACAGAGAGGAGAGGAGAGGACCCGCCCCCCCATCCCCCTATTTGCTGCATATTCCTCGGGTGTCTTCTCTGACTGTGTCCTCCGCTGCTGCTGCTGCTGCTGCCTCTCATATCTTCCCCCACCCCACCTCCCTGTGCGGGTGTCTGGGAGTTGGGCCCTTGGGGGTGGAGGGAATCAACATCGTGCTTCGCTGGGGAGCTGTGCAGAATTAGCTATGCCCTGCCCAGGCATCCTTTGACCGGCTGGATTTATCCATTTGTGTCTACCTGCGCACCGGAGGGCAGCATAGGATGAACATCAGCAGTCATGATGCAAGGTAAAGGATCGGAGCACTCCTCCTCCTGCTTTATTTCCCATGTTTCCTCCTTGCGCTCCTGTGTCCTGATGGGCCATTAGGGCTCGTGAATCCAGTGGTGTGATCCGTTGTAACGTGAGCTGTAACGAGCTGCATGCAATGAGCAGTGTGACAGGGTCATTGTGAGTGTGAGTGAGTGTGCGTGTGAGTGTGACAGATTGAGAGAAAATATGTATGACATGCGAGTAAAGGTGTGTGGTGTGATTTGTAGAGGAAGAGCATTGTCGACCTGCACCTGCTAATGTCCGGCTGTTTGTCTGTTTACATGTGTCTGCATGTCTCTGTGTGCATGTGTGCACATTCTAGTTATGTGTGTAGTTACACACTCTTGCTGTGTCTTATAAATAGGGGGTTCAGGAGTCGAGGAATCTGTACTCATACGTTCCTCTGCTGCTGTAGCTAACCGTGCATGATGTTGTATCATGCCGAAAGGACAAGTGATGATTCAACGATGCATTATGTGGTGCCTGTGTTGCACACATTGAAGTAAAGGATGCTCTACTTAAGGTGACATTGGTGAAATTGGATGAAGTACATAGTGAACTATGATGGAGTAACCCTCCATGACAGTTGCTGGGCCTTTACCATCCATTAATGCCAACGAGGTCATGGAAGTTGGCTATCATTAGCAAAAGGACTGCAGTCAGCCGGCTGTGATATTGTCAGTTCATGGGCGACACAACAAGCCAGATGTCACAGGCTCCTCAGAGCCCTCGCGAGCTTCACACACAGTATAGGCGGTCACGTGTCAATGCATTTAGTTCATTTGATTATGACTCAAACACGGCTGTAGAACGTGTGCTGTAATTGCAATCTTTTGATTTGTATGCACATGTGGGTTTATCATCTCCGTAACAAATTCACTCAATGCAACATCTCCAGAACATGTCTTATCGTGTTAGACTACTTAGAATTGAGCATCTAAGTCTTTCATCAAGTTTGGGGAAATGACCTCTTTTTGACCTGTGAGTTTATACAACTATGGCGTGACCCCATGGTCCATGTCGGTGGCAGGGAACACTTAAAAAGACGAAAGGATGCTCAATGCATCATCCATCCACACTGTAAAGCCAATTAAAAGGTGGGTCGAGAAGATAGACATCATAGAAAAGATTGGATTTACAGTAGAATGTAAGTTATATTACAATTATCATTAGGTGGTGGTAATGTACCATTTGTTTGTTAGGGTTAGTTGGCTTACACAAGGTTTATTTTCCAACTATTAAATTAAAAATAGAACAAAGGTCGAGTCAACTATACAGAAAATATTAACACTGTATTTACAGGTGCCTTTAAACATGGAGTTGTGTGTAGGGACCGGAGTGGTTGCTTCATCAGCACTGAGCTGATCTTCCTTCTGAACTAGTTGGTCCCAACTTTGGTTGCATTTCTTTCGTGTTTGGTTCAAACGGCCTCTCTATCGATGAGGCGGGCTGTTAGTAAGCTGGCAGTGTTGGTGTGTCGGAGGTAGGTGTGTACTGGATTATCACACCTATACACAACTGACATCCAGCATAGATAACTGACAGTTTGTCTGTTTTAGTCATTTACAAAAACTGAAGCATTGGACGGTCTTCTTGCGGGTTTATTCAGATATCGGTTTGAATAATAAAGTTACATTTTATGGTTCATTTTTGACTAATATAAACAAAACAAAATCTTTTGTAGGTTTTAGTCACATCTGGTAGCTTAAATCTTCACAATTTGGCTCAGTTATAAACTCCATGCATTGGTGGAGGCCACCAAATAACACATCAGATATACCAGATATCTTCTGGAGCTTTTTGCTTATGAAGAATAGAAGATGCGGTTGAAACAATTTTAGTGAGTGGACCTTGAGTTGAGAAGTAAGAGAGTTGGATGTTTTGAATCAGTGTTCAAGTTATTTGGATTTTAAAAGTTGTTGTTTAAGCCGGAATTGATATCAAATGTTTCAGCTTCCCTGAAGCATTCAAACATGTAGTCAAGTTTAGAGTGATTCAATGAGATTCAGGGACACTTGGCTTCCTAGAAATGTGAAAGGTCTTCGAAAATATGTGTTGTATTCGTCTGAAAGCTTGAAGATATATTTTAGCAGGGTGACTAACACAAATCACCACTATAGTCCCAGCAAAGAGTTTAGCTGAAATGTGTCCAAAGAAATAAAGAGAAATAAAGAGAAATAAAATGAAGAAACTTACTTTATATTTACAGTTAATATAACAAATTACCCTGTTTAATGAGTGGGTCTCTCCTGAGGAAGAGTTACATACGTAGGTAGCACTAGCAGACTGGTTAGGTCGGTATGTATTGTATTGTTCAGCAAGTTTACCAGATATTAAAGTCAGGATTGATTCACTATTTTTACTCCTTATCTGGGAAAGACACATGCCGGTTGGAGGTGGACAGAAGGCTGGCTGTCTCCACAGATAAAGAGCTGTGCTGCAGGACTAATCTGTGCTCCTGAGCAGCTAGCTCCTAATACATCACAGGCCCCGACACGTCCTTCAGTTCCCAGGAGAGCTTCGTCCCACGTGAAGGGCGCCGAGCACCTGACGTTCAAAATACAACAATCGGTACATGACTGTTTAAAAAAATAATATTTATGTAAAATATTTGGTTGCAATATAAAATGAGACATCAACACAGTACAGTATGTTCCTGTTCTTTTAAGCACAGCCCACAAATGACAAAAAGCTATCATGAGCATGGAAGCTGAGCTGCCTCTGATCTGCACACAATGTTCACCCGACCAACTGTCCATCACGTGTGCTGTTGCTCTTCTGTGGCTGTGAGAATCAACTGTGTTCTTTCAGCTAAAACACTGTTATGTAAACACGTCACTTGTCTCTTTTCGGAGGAAAGAAATAATACACAGCCAATAAAAAAAAGAGAGAGAATTAATTTTTCTTCAGGGCGTTCAGCGGTTGCTCATTTTATTATTGCGTTTTATTGTCTTTTACAAATATGGTAAACGGTTTCTCTTTTTTCAGAGCTATCACACAGGTACATGTTAAATACAACATTTGACATCTTGAACCCGAGGGAAGCAGGAGGATTGTCAATGTTAATCGACTCATTAAGCTGTATTAGTATACTTTAGTGGCATGACTGGATAGAACGTGTCCGTCTGTCTGTTGTCAGTCGGTCTGTCGGTCCACACTGTAATATCTCACAAATATTGAATACATTATATTACAAAATATCCTACGGCCAAATGATTTTCGATAATATCATTTATTGTAACTACAGACTGTCTGTGCTCACCACCCTTCCACTCCTCAGTCACAACAGCTCTTCTATGGGAACAGACGCACACACCGATTGGCCTCAGATGGTGACTAATTAACAATCAGCCATCAGCTGAGGCCAATTAGACACCATTCCCTGAGCCACACCCCCGCTCCACCCACTCTGCGGCCGAGCCTAAACCCCCCCCCCCCCCCCCCCCCGCTGCCACACTGAAGTTCACTCTTCATTTTCGAAGACTAAATCAACATCCTCTTCAGCAGCTGCTCCTGCACATTCAGATACTTCTAATCTTACTTCTGTAAGCAAAACAAAAACTACAGCGATAATCTCGGCTGCTTCACCTTCTGCAGTGATCACTCCTCTCTGTCCCGCTGTTATCAAAGACACGCTGAGGGCACCACGCCCCTCGACTCTCCTCTTTTGTTTCCCGGGATGTGTAGCCTAGGTCTCGGCCTCAAATACCACAAAAAAACTTTATTATCCAAACATATGAAGCGAGCCACACAACGTCTTTGATTTATTTTAGTTATCGCATTGTTACAAAGGTCAGGAGGCTTTGGATAAGGTTGTGTTACTCCTGGAACATATGTTGTAATATGATAAATAATACCACAACCAGAAACCTCAAAGATTTTACCATCAGACTGAAATATATAAAAACAAGTACATCCTAAAATGTGAGACCGTAAACCACAAACTGAAGCAATCAGTCAAAATAAATATGTATTTCAATTTTTGTCGGTCCACAATCGGTTTCTGCGGTAAAATACAAAATGTTTGCCATTGACTAAAAACACAGAGGAAGCATTACTCTATAATTACAATATCATATGGCAGAAAAGTTCAGGCTTTGAATTACATTTCTGTGTTGTTCCAGTCGTCCTGATTGGAGCGCTGGCTGGTGCCAGCCGTCGGTGCTGGAGGGGTTCTGGCACCCAGTTGGGCCGATGGCTGCTGGCGTAGTCGATCTCCACCGGCTCTCGCTAATAAAGTGGACGGGTTGATCAGCCGTCGCTCGTGTTTTCTTTCCATTTTATTCAGTCGAGGAGGGGACACTTAAGGGCATTTGCATCTGCGCTGCTTCCCTAACATTTATCAAGACTTTCTCAAGATGGCAGCATGTTTGTGTCCCAAATGGATACATCGACACAATTTATGATGTCATCGACGTATTGGGATTCCGGTGTTTCCTGTGTGTCCACTAGGACCGTTATCTCCTCCAGTTAATGCAACTTATCCTGTCACTCTTTTGTGTTATTTGCTTTTAAGTGCATTTTAATGACAAGACAGTTCACTTTTTATTAGTCTCGGAAGCATTGAATGAATTCTTCATGATGTTGTCTCCCTCCCTCCGCACCAGGACTGAAAAACCGAACCAGGAAAGCTCTGGGCTTACGGAAGAGAGACAAGGATACAGAAGCAACGTGAGTTTGTTCAGGCGCATAATTAACATGCCACACAACTCTGAAACCGCCTGAAGATTTAAAGTTTGATAATGTGAATTAATAGAGAGATGGGTATCAAACAAAAGACTTAGGGTCCAAACAATGTTGTATCAGCATTGAGTTTCAAAAATGTAATGTTGCAAATATGGAAATATATATAATATGTGGTTGAATATTAAATCCTTTTTTTGTTTATGTTAGTCAAGATAAGATTGTGTCAGAACCCAACCTCAAATATTGAATTTACCATTGTCCTGTGATATATTTGGTTTGTTCTTGTTGTTTTAACAGGGGTTCGCCTGACAAGGAAGGAACTGCAAGCGGGAAGAAAGGAAATGTATGTCAGCGTGTCTGTTTTCAGTGAAAAAGTGGGACGTTTCCTCTCTGTTTTCACTCTTCCTCTCAGTGTTTGTAAATATATAGTTTTATTTAATCACAGAAATCATCCAAATACAGAAGTGAGAAAGTAATGCTTTGGACATTGTTGTGTACTAATGCCACTGACTAACAATGTTAAAACCATTTAAAGAATACCTATATTACATCTTAGGTACTGTTTGTTTGTAGTTCACGACAAGTTAGACAATCACGTAAACAAGCCAATATTGTATCAAAACCACGATATTATTGGTCAAAACCAGTGAGCCCATCTAAAGTGTCAGAAATGATCCCTCATCGTACACAACTACATTAACTATGATACGTTACAGTTAAACTACAAACTAGCAAAAGTGTCTCTTAATCTAACTGCTCAAAGGTCTTGCTCTGTTTTACGTATTCTTTTTCAATTTTGCCACAATTAACTACAACACTGTTATTTGTACCGGTAAAAATTATAGGAATAGGAACATTAATTAACCAAATTGTAATAAACTAGACTCCTTTTTGAGGATATTCTACGTGTTTATTATTTATTTACACAAATAATGATTTGCATGTTTGATTGACTTAACTTGTTGGAGGCTTTATGAAGTTCTCCTTTCATTATTCTGTCTGTTCTCCATGTTGTTAGAAAAAGGCCAATGGAGCGCCGAATGGTTTCTATGGGGAGATCGACTGGGACAGATATGTGAGTATACTCCTTGTTCCACTGGCTACTCCTCCTTTTCAATGTTTCTGACAAAGCAGCGACTTTGCAGCTTCGCCATGATTACATCGTTTGACTGCGCTGTGGCCATCGGTGTCACGCAACACAAGGTGTAACATTACAGTGCGAATAGAGATCGCTGAATATTTTGTGAGTCAGCAGGAGCTTCAGCCAGGAAGCTGAATGTCTCAGGCAAGACATCTGTGAAATCGGAGCCGCACTGATATGCAGAGCGGTTCACAGGGAAGAGTTGAGCGATGCCTCTTTCAAAGTGTGTGACAGACTGGAAATGGTTATCGCCTTTCTCCTATCACTCTTCCAGGCCTCTCCTGACGTGGACGAGGAGGGCTTCAGCCTCCGGCCCGGGGAAGAGGGCGATGATATCCTTTCAGTGATGAGAGGAAGCAGTCCTGTGACTCTTCTCCTGCAAAACTATTGACCTGTTTGGCTGAGTGACTCATTGGATGAGTGCTGCTCCACATTAACTAGGCCAAATCAATACTCTCTCGCTCTCTTGCCACATCACATGAGTATATCCCTGCAGCTGTAAAAAAAAAAAAAAAAAGAACAGAGCAGGAGGGCCGCCGGACAGACACATTACATTCAGATTGGCTTTCCAGTCGTTATGAGCCACAGTTCTCATTCACAACTGACACCCAGCTCAATGGTATTTTAAGTTTGTGCTCCCGCAGGTGCCAGCAGGTAGAAGTTTGAAATAGATTCACAGAGAGCTGGTATTATGGAGACTACCCACGAGCAGGATGATGTAACCCAGCGTCGGTCAAAGCAGGTGATTGAAAGTGAACTGGGACACAGCCGACAGAGACACTGAGCTGACATCTCACTCCACTTTCGAGACATTTAAAAGAACATGTTATCTTAAAAATGTTGCAAATTTAATGATCAAATGTGTCTCCCTATATTGGACCTTGTCCTTGACACATGCTCACCAGCTTCCAAAGCGAAGCAATGTTCCTCCTCCAGCGACTCCGAGGACGATGAGGACGGCAAACAGAAGTTCAAAATCAAGATCAAGCCGCTGGTGGCGCACAGTGCCAAGTGTGTCCCTCCATCTATGGACGAGCTGAAAGCCTCAGTGGGAGGCCTAGCACTCTCTCCATCTCTGGTGAGTGCTGCTGATCAACACCAGTGCTACTGAAGGGAACACATGCTGCAGTGTATATACTGTAACAGCTGCTCCCTTTGTGTCTCTCTTCTTCTCTCTTCTCTCCGTCATCCTGTAGAAGAGAAGTCCGGTAAGCCTCTCATTAATTTTCACATCTGTGTCACCAGCAGCCGGGATTCCATGGAATGAATTCACCAGAGACGCTAGAGAAAGTTTTCCTGTGTCTGAGAGTTCATTGAGGAATCGTCTTCATAGCGTCACTCTGTTGTCTGCATGCAGGTTGTGTCTCACCCTCAGAGTCCTTTCTGTCGTATTTAGGCCTTAACAACACCTCACCTTGTTTTTTTTCTGTTTAGCTACAGCTTTACTTGAACCTGTCTGGCAAAGTGTCTGTGTTACATAATGCACAGTAAACATAACACACACTCGAAGCTCCCAACCTTTTTGCTTACATGCCGAGCAACCTATACGACATTTAACGCTGTGTGTGTTGCTGGTATTGTCCACATAATATCAACGTGTTATGGCTCATGTTGCATTATTAAGACTTTGCAGTGCAAGTAAAGAGGTGTGTTTTGTTTTAGTTGGTGTCCATTTGACTGATTGTCCACTCACTCTCTGACCCAGGTCTCTTCTCTCTTCCTTTTTGCTGGTCTCAGAGACGCAGCCCGGTGAGTGTCTCACACCATCTGCTGGCTGCTTCAAAGCCGACAGCCTGCAACACAACTTTCTAACCTCTGCTATCCGATCTGTTTAAATAAATGCAGTGCAGAAAGTAAAAGAAAATACATCAAATTAATAATTTCGTTTTCCATGAATATATATTGCTTCTGATATGACTAAAGTGATCTGCCTTATTTAAATAATAGATATTTGGACCTCAGAGATAAAATGTCTTAACAGCTCTCAGGTGTTCTACTAGATGGTTTACTAGATGGTTCTGCTTTGGTACTTTTAATACAACAACATTTTAGAGATAAATTTAGGATGGACGTGTGTTTGAAGTGTTCATTGTCACAATATACTGTTTGTCTTTATCCTCATTTTATCTATTGCTTGTATTATATCTTTTACAGGGGCTGATGAAAAGGAATTTGTCCTGTAAGTACACCTGTTGCTCACAGATTTTGCTCACAAAAATGTCTAACATGCTGTCAGCGACAATGCAAACATGCGGATGCTGAGCGGGTAACACGTGTACCATGTTCACGGTTTAGCGTGTTTGCGGATGAGCGCTCAACACACAACACAGTTGGAGCTGATGGAAATGTCTGTTTGTTCACGTTTTGGACATCAAACAATTTTGAACCTGATGATAGATGAAAATTTCAGGGATCGGGAACATGAATGTCTTTATTGAATTATGCAGCAGGGCCGAAACCATCAAACAGCTGTTTAGATTTTTCAGTCTGGACCAACGTGGTGATGCCACCAACAGGCCGACATGCCATCCCATGGACCTGACCGCTAGATAGGCTAAAGAGATAGATAGATGCGTTTTTTGTGATAGTATAAATACATACAAGTGCTATAGAGAGCAACAGCTGAGTTTAAATGTGTTCTTCAGGTGAAGAGATTGCCAGACCCAGACGCTCCACCCCCACACCAAGTCCTGCCCCCGAGACGCCGAGGTCTGTCCCTGCTCAAGCATTACTGACTGACCGTCAGTCTATATTTTATTGATAGCACTACTGATGAGCTTTGAATAATATCAGAGCAGGAGTTTGTTTAAGATTGAATGTTCTCTCTTGCAGTGACAGGCTGTCGCAGAACGTTCCTGCCTTTTTTGGGCTGCCATCAGAGACCAAACACGCCAGATATGATGGTCTGTCCCCTATCGACATTACACCACCTTCATTGAGATGAAGCGCGTCATGTAGCAGAAGCAGAGGCATATTGCAAAGGTGAAGCTTATTGTTTTTTGTCATAATCCAATCACAGTGGTGCCGACTGACGTATGGGAAGAATCAAGACCGCGCTCGGAATCACCGCTGAGCAGAAGCTTCCCGACGGGAGGTGAGTTCCCAGCCTCAGTGACCTCAGCTCATATCTGAGATGTTGTACTCGGTGGTGCTGAACTGGACTGAACTGTCACGCTTGTTGCAGCTCCCCCTCCGCTTCCTCCAAAAAACATTCCATCGAGAAGTCATTACTGCTCTGCTTCTGCTTGTGATGGTAAATGTAGCTTTGACCAACGCATTGTTTATCAATTAAATCCTGTGAGTCTTTTTTTTTGTTTAAATGCAATCTCATAATCTTTGCAGCTAATCTACCCAACGGAAGGGCCGCTCGCAGGTCAGCCCCCATCTACCTGAACGTCCTGTCTCCCGCTTCTTACCGAGGCTCCCCGACCCCTGACCTGGATGACGTGTTCGGCCCCTCGGACGGGAGCCGCACCAATGAGGAAACGGTGTCTCCCAGATGGGTCACCTTCACCAGCGACAGACCCCCGCCGCCCGATGAGCCCGCACCGCCTCCGCCCCCGGACTCTCCTGCTCCAGACACGCCCTCGTCGACCCCCTCCACCCCCTGCCTCTCTCCGGGACCGCCGCCAAATGAGCCCCCGCCCTCGCCTCCACCGCTTTCCCCGCTCTCGCCTCTCTCACCACTCTCACCCAGATCTCCGCCTCCTTTCACGCCGCCGGAATCACCTCCCTGCATCGTGCTCGGACCTCCTCCGCCGGACGAACCGGCCCCTCCCCTGCCCCCCGACTTCTCTCCCTCTACTTCGCCTCCTCTGGGTTTCGACGACGAGGGGACCGATGAAGAGGTGCTGCAGTTTGCAGAGTACTGTTCGTCCCCGGCCCCCATCAGCCCCGTGCCCCCTCTGCCTGCAGAGCGGAGGTCTCCTCGGGTCGGAGTCACGTCTCCTCTGGTCCTGGGGGCCGTGGGGGGGAAGAGGACTCCGGAGGGAGCATATCTGAGAGATGATATCCCGGACTTTGTGGGTTCACCCAGAGAGCTGACGCCGAGTTTCAGGGGCACGCCGCCTCCTCTCCCTCCAACCACGTACAGGTCTATTATGTCCTCCCCAGGGCCGTACTCAGGCAGCGGTGAGTACACTGGCCTCTTTCTCTTCTGTGTCCGTCATATCTACGCCGCCTGCACACTAAGAGACGAGCAGTCTATTTAAAATATGGAGTGTCCTTTACAGGGTTCGTACGGTCATGGAAAACCTGGAAAAGTCATGGAATTTTTAAATGGTCATATCCAGGCCTGGAAAAGTCATGGAAAAAACTTAAATCATAAAAGTTTGGGAAATGGAAATGTGTTATAATCACATGATCATTTACGCCGAGTTTAAAATAATTAATATGTTTTTTAAAGAAAGACGCTCAAAATATAAGCCGGCATACGCTCTTACTACGCACAATTTTCAAAAATGTTTAATGTTTATACCGAGATTTCAGTTTGGTCATGGACATTTGGTTGAAAGTCATGGAAAAGTCATGGAAATCCATTGGTCAAAATGTGTAAGAACCCTGCTTTAGGTTTGTTAGAAAAGGGGATAATGACGCTGCCATCCATGTCTGAAATGCAGGTCCTCTTGACCCGTGTGATCTGTTTACTCTTTGTAATCTGACGCAGCTGTAGAACAGTCATCCCCCGCTCATGAACAGCAGTCACTTCTTTCAGTAAATATAAATATGATTCATATCTTTATGATTTTTTGGGTATATACAGAGGGAAAAGTATCACTGTTACTAGTTTACTCATTTATTGTGAAGGAAACTTTCTACAGAGCAGCTTTACAAGCACATGATAGTGACCACATTAATTAAATTCTATATAGTTTTGCCAGCTACTTTCCCTTGATAATGAATAATATAACACTGTATTAATTTAGTCACCAAAAATAATGATTTTATAATTTATGTAACACTTAATTAACTGATAATGTTATACAAAAGCCAACTACTCCTTTGTAACTTGTAAGGATGGAAATAATATGCTAATTTAAATATTAGACATAATCATTACATCATCAGTATAATTTGAATACCTCTTTTGAAGTCAGAGTTGCTGGTTTAAATAACTATTCAAAGTACAAAATCCCATTATCATATTATCTTCCATTTTGTTATTCTGAGCTTCACCGGCTCATGAGTAATTACAAATATGCTGCCCTAAAAGAAATGCACATCATTTTTCAACGTATTGTAGTTCAAGCTATTTTGTAATTACTGATCAAAGCGGTATTTATAATGTCCTAAGCATAACTGAGGATGATGCAAACCAAACCATTTTAGGGATGACTCTTAGGTATGATTTAGTTATGAGTATTTTAGCTACTGACAGATTCCTTGTACCTACCAAAAGTAACCATGGAAACCTACTGTTTCCAACTCCCTCAAACATTGGGGTGCAGTAACTTCTCCCTCCAACGGTTTAGAAACCCAAACTTACCCAACCAATGTCGTTCAGAGAAAAAGTGGAATAGTGTCTGTCACACATCAAATAAGTAAAGATGTCAGTGTTGGTGCACTATAAGTTTGAGTAAGTGGTTTTCTTACAAGTGGAATGATTGAGTAGAATCAACCTCTGTGTTCCTGATCCTGAGCAACGTAACTGTGAGGTTTGCATACTTTTTTAATTCCAAGGTGACCACTGACAGTAGCTGCAAAAAGAAAAGATGTACTAACCTACAATTGTCAAAGTCAGACCTTTTTTTTTAAGGACCCTCAACAGCAGCATTTCATGACCACCTACAGTCAAGTGTGTGTCTGAAGGAGTCATCAAGTGCCACATTTCACCTGAGACAAAAAATAATGGAAACAACTCCTCAAAGTCCTTTTGAATTTCGATCACAAGTTACGGTCTGAAGAACATTCCGGTGAGGGGAGCCGTGCTCGCACCGTGTTTGAGTGGTGGTGTTGGAGCTGAAGTTGAATGATAACCTCTCTCCCTATGATCTGAAGGCAGCGCTAACCACAGACCCTGCTATGTGCCGCAGGCCCCTCGTCCCCAGCTCGTCCCGCCACGCCTCAGTCTCGAGGCAGTCCGGTCCCGCCGCCTCCTCCTCCTCGACCGTCCTCGCGACCAAAGCTGCCCCCGGGGAAACCAATCACAGACCCGGTACATGTCAAAAGTCCTCTGTCTCTGGCTGCCTTCCTCTCCTTGGATGACAGTCTCTCTGTGATTTGAATCAAATAGTTTCAATTGTTATTGTGTGCTGTGTCCAGACTCGGCCCTTCAGTCCTCCGGTTTCAGGCAGCCCCCCACCTTTCGCTCCCTTGGCCCGGGCAGAGAGCTCTTCCTCAATGTCCTCCATTACTTTACAGAGCACAGCATCCACTCCAACCTTAGGAAGGGACCTCAACATGTCCGGAGCAGGTAAGCTGCCATCTCCGTCGTCGTGCTCTTCCTGTTTGTCTTTAGCCTCACATCTCCAGTCTGTGTCCACGTTGTCTGTCGCTCATCATCGTGTCCTTGCCTCACACTTGTGTCCCTCTACATGATTCTCTCCTCCTCATGTCTCTGCTCACTCAGAGGCCTCACAGCCTCTGGTATGGTTTGACCACGGCAGGTTTTATTTAGCTTTTGAAGGTGAGTTGAGCCGGATTGCGACTGTAGTCCCACCAGTGCATGGGCTGAAAGCAACTGCCCTCCTTTTACTTGCAGTCCTCTCCACGTTAATCCTCACTAAGCCACAATATTGCTGCCCATCCCATCCCATGTCCTGCTCACTCACCTACGATCTGGTTTCTAGACTGTTGGGTTTACATTTGTTGCTTTTTTTGCTTTATAGTCCACTATTCTTTGCGTTTAACCCATAGCTAAATATTTGAGCACATCTGGAACCAAGACATTATACATAGTCTATGTGTATACTAGGTGTATTTAATGTGTGTGTGTTCATCAGGATGCTCCAGAGGACCCAGTCCACTCACCATGGGACCCCAAGACACTCTGCCAGTGGCGGCTGCCTTCACAGAGACCATCAACGCCTACTTCAAAGGCGCGGACCCCAGCAAGTAGGCCCGCATGCTGTTGCTCTGGACAGTGTGGACATTGTGGAGCTAATGGCCAGTATGCGTTGATGGGACACAGAGACAGTTTTTAATTGTGTTATGAGTAGCATGTTGTAGAGTCTCCATTTATACACCAATAAAGGGAAGACATTCCTGGGGGGCGCAAACAGACTTTGCACTTCAGTTTTGACATCAAAGGGATTCTGGGAGTGTTTGTGTGTGTTTTTGAGATCGGCCTCTTCCCCGTCTATGTCCCAGATGTGTTGTGAAGATCTCAGGGGAGATGGTGCTGTCCTTCCCTGCGGGCATAACCAGGCATTTTGCCAGCCACCCAACTCAACCCATCCTCACCTTTTGCATCAGCAACTACAGCCGACTGGAGCAGGTCCTCCCCAACCCACAGCTGTTATGCTGGTAGGAATTACAACACAGGCAAACACACAATACAGCATCACTGGTCTTTGTTTTTACAATACATGCATGATATAAGTATGCCATCATGATGCTCTGGTGGTTGATGAGATACGTATCTCTTGTTCCTCAGCGACTCCATAACAGACAGCGTAGACACCAAGGAGTTCTGGGTAAATATGCCAAACTTGATGAGCCATCTGAAAAGAGTGGCTGAACAGAAGCCTCAGGCGACATACTACAACGTGGACATGATCAAATATCAGGTATCAAATATCCATTTATCTACGTATCTAGTTGATCTCACTTTAGTGTCCATCCTCCCATGTAGCTCACCGTTGTGTGTTTCCGTGTCTCAGGTGTCAACAGAGGGGATCCAGTCCACTCCTCTGAACCTGGCAGTGAGCTGGAGGGGCGACCTCACGAACACAGACCTAAGAATAGACTACAAATACAACACGGAGGCTATGACCGCCCCCGTGCCCCTGCACAACATCCAGTTCCTGGTTCCTGTGGATGGAGGCATGGCCAAACTCCAGGCCATGATCCCCCCTGCCACCTGGTAAGGGCTTGTCTTTTAGAATCGCCAACATAGCACCATAACTCACCCTTTAGCCCAATTCATAGGATGTTTCGATGCTATGTTGTACGTTTTTCAATCAATCAAATGCCTCATTAGACCAAATATTGAACATGTCTTTAGTGTTTCTGTATTAGCGTGGACCTAAATTAGACAGAATTGGTTTCTTATGGCTTCGTGGAACATGTCCTCTGTCATGTGGAATGACTTTCTCCTAAAGGAATCCAGAGCAGCAGACGATACAGTGGAAAATCCCCAGTCTCTCTCATAGATCTGAAAATGGAGGCAAGTGTTCATCTTTGCATGCATTCATGTTTTTCTACAATCATATTCTTGATGAATCAGTCTCATTATATATTCTCTTGTGTTACTGGACTGAAGTGAAATCCCAGTTACAAACCCATCAATACTGCATCTGTGTCCCTCAGGAGTAGGGGCTCTTCTGGGCCGGTTCCAGATGATAGAAGGCCCCTGTAAACCCTCACAGCTCGCGGTCCAGTTCAGCAGTGAGGGCTGCACTCTGTCAGGGTGCGACATCCAGCTGGTCGGGACTGGCTACCGGCTATCGCTGATCAAGAAGAGATTTGCTGCAGGTCAGTTTGCGGGTCATAAATGTGTCTGACCTCTTGGGTGGAGTCACCTAAATGCCCACAGACGCTCCAGGCTGAACATCTCCGCTTCTCTGACGCGTTTTGTTTTGCTTCACAGGAAAATATTTGGCGGATAATTAGTGGACCTTTTTGAGAACGGAACCAAAAGAATCAATGGCTTAAGACTGTGAAGACTATGGATCCACCTCATGTTTAGTGCATTTCAAACGTTCTCTTTAGCGACCATCAGAATTAATGGTTGAGATTGAACAGAATAGCAGAAGACACACCGACTGCTGCTGAGTTTATGCAAGTAAATACAAATCATTCATCTTGTGCACTTGGAGACATAAGGAGTAAAGCATAGGGAAACCCTGATTCTTTGTTTTTGAATTGTGGATTCATCCAGTGATCCAGCCTTATTCATTGCAGTTCTTTTTGCCTAACTGGTCGTCATTGCAAATGCATTGTAAAAGATAATGTGAATAGATAATATCATAGTAAAACAATCTTAAACACGGTGGAAAAGGCTGGAAAATGTAATAAATACATTTTAAAAGAAGTGTAGTTTAGAGTTGCTTTGCGGTTGTATTTCAGTAAGTTCTAGGTTCCATGATAATGGGGCGGCTGTAGCTCAGTGGGGTAAGGGGGTCGTCCTGCAACCCCAAGATCGTTGGTTCGATCCCCGCTCTCCACATAAGTTGCAAGTCGAAGTGCCCATGAGCAAGGCACTGAACCCCCAGTTGCTCTCCGGGCGCATCACTGCAGCCCACTGCTCCTTAATAACTAAGGATGGGTTAAATGTAGAGTATACATTTTGTTGCCTGTGTACCTGTACTCTGTGCAATGACAATAGATTGAATCCAATCCAAAATCTGATTTACACTGCCACATCAAATCAGATTGTTTTCCCCCCACCATGTAAAAAAATATCTTTTTCGTTGTCGAAGCAGAAGGGATGTCTCCGTGGAAACATCACAGCCCTTTCTACAGCCGTGTGATTCAAGGGCACTGGTCAGTTCAAAATGTCCCGCAGCGCTGGAATAGCGCTCTTCATCTAACTGGATTTTTTATATGGAATTGTATTTGTGTCTCTTATCGGATCGCATGAAGGGGAATTCTGAGCACAGTAAAACTTTGTTTGCAAAGAAATTCATTATATTTTGTATATCGTCAAGCAAAGAAGACTCTAATTGGAGCAGCTCAATTATTTTACTTGTTTGCCTTATCTTAAATTTAAATTCTAGTTTACAATCATTATTTTATATAGTAGCACTGGATCACATGATTGCTTTATGTGAATGAAGTTGCTCGTAGTGACAAACCCCACAAAGAATATTCACCCAATTCGTGTTCAGTTGATGTTTTTTTTAGTTTTCCAGACGGCGACTAAACTGATGACTTAGCTGAGTTGACTCTCGCGGCTCTCATAGCATTGTTTTCTTTGCTACAGACGACAGGTGTTTCAGAGAAAAAGCTCAAATGTACACATTGTCAAAATTGGAAACTAGCTGGTGTACATTGAGGAGCATTTAGCTTCTCAAAAGACTTTCCATCAGTTGGCGGGACTAAAAAACGGCTTAAAATGAGACTAAATAGTGCTCATGTTACTGAGCGTCTGCTTGATGTGTGCAGCTGTTTGCTAACAAGTTCACTATGTCCGTGTTGCGTTCGCAGACGGTTTCCGCTGCCAAAAACAATCATAAAATTGCATGTTTAGCGTTCGCTTATGGGGTTTATAGCAGCAGAATAAATTTCATTTTGCTCAGATGAACTTATTTTCCCGTTATAATAATTTCTCTACAAAATGTCATCCATGTGCTTGAAAAGAAACCCACCTGGTCCCGTCCGGCGATCAGGATCGAAGCACACGCAACGCTAAATGTCCACACATGCCGCCTTTACCACTATTTTAATGGCTTTTTTGCCGTTGACGGGTCATGTGAGCACAGAGATGAAACTGTAAATCAGTTACAGAAGTTTGAAAAAAAACATTACTTCACCACTATGAGCGTGTGCAATGCTGAGATACATAAACCGTCCCACATGAAAGGACTAGACACGAGACGCGAGTCGTATTTGTGGTGGCGTGTGAGCGGTAACATTTTGTAACAAGGCGATACTTGAATAACAGAAGCTGCTAGATTCACTGGATTCAGTTAATTTGTTCTGTTGTGTTTGAAAGGGCCTTAAGGTGTACGACGCACACAGAGCCAGACGTGAGTGCCATATGGGGGTGAGAACGAGCTTTAAGTTTCAGGGTGAATAAAGAAGGCGGACGATTGTAGGAGTTGCCTTCGATGCTGCTGAAAAACTTGGCCAATTCCTTTGACCGTGATCTTTGATAGAGGTCTTGACAAAGATTATTTGGGACATCACAGAGTAATGAAAAGAAATGACAGCCCTATTCATGTCCCTGTCTTATTTTCTTCCTTTTCCACCATGTTAAATAATAAATGTTTTATCATTTTCTAATAGCAATATTTAAGTGTAAAAAGTGTACATACAAAGGTATGTTTTAAATATTTCCCTGGGCATATGGATGTGTCTGTGATTGTCTCTTGATTTATTGATGTCAGCACTCATGATGAATTAGGCCCTATGTAACAACACCACTCTATTGTTTAACATGTGGGTTTCTTGTACCAAAAAAAGTTTTGCTGTTGACGAATAACCTCAAACGGTGCCGCATGAAATCTGCATTTGTCCATTCCAGTCTTATCAACGCAATGCAAATGTACCCATTTCAATATGGTCCTGATACGTGTGTTATTGTATAATCGTGCTATGAGAGGAGACTTTTTGCCTTCACTTAAACCTCCACTCTCTGTTTTGCTGTTGTTGCACCTTCAAAAACTCAATGTCAATACATTTGGCTTGTATTCATTGATATTCCCATTCCATTCCATGCATCTGATATCTGGGTTTGAAATTCTCCTGTATTTGACACAAAACACACCTTCAGTTTCATCAATAAAACAGTTCATGGACTCATGTCACATATTCACATGTGGATATGTATTGGAACATCACATGTTATATGATGTTTTAATGTGTTGACTCACAGATTGGGCCTATAATATTTAATTTAGTTTTTAAAATAATTTAAAATAGAAATTATATTAGGGTTATTTCAGTAAATTGTGAACAACTGTTCTCAATGTTTCTGTTAATGATGTTGATATTTTTATTTGCCTTATTTTTAAGCATACATCAAGTCCTCCCATATGGGAGGGTTTCTGTAAGTTTATTTTTTTCTACAACGTGTTGGCTGTATTCCTTTCACTGCATTAGACACAGAATATGCAAACATGTCATGTAAATTTCCCATCCAAAGATTTTCAAAGTAAATATATGTACAAATCAATATAATGTAATACCTGTTTTACTTGGTAATAAAGAAGAGGACATATGATACATTTATATCCTTCTCATTTGTTCAAAGATAGAAACATCTACTTTGATAAAAATACCACTTTAATATGTAAAAAGTGAATCCCTCAACCGTATTCACATTGAGTGTTTTGTTATTATTCTTCATGATTAACTTCTAGGTTACACAAACCCTCAACTCGGTCATGTGGGTTATCAGACAGGGTTTGAGGACAGAGTGTTACTCGGCTAGTTGAGAAAACAAGCTCACTGCAAGGCCCATTTAGGCCATTTTGTGAAGGACTTACATATCCATGTTGGCTGAAAAGCTGAGGTCCAAAGGTAATGCTTGACCTTGGACAAGTGCTCAGATTAAAAAAAAGAAATGTGAACATCTTCAAATCGACAACAACTGGAGAAGCTCCACTCTGATTAATGGTGAGATCAAACGCTTTAGAACAGCTGAACAGACCTGGCTGTGAGATTGTTTCTGCTGTTTCCAAGGTCCAGAATTACCAGAATTTAGAGCCACTAACTTGCTTTTTATGAGCACAGTATTTGTAATCAGATGCAGTTATGAATAGTCCATCAGTACATTTGTGTAACATCACGTTTAAACAAACCATCAAACAAATAAAATAAACAAACAAACACAAACACGTGTTTGCTAGTTCAGCAGCGGGAAGGCCGACAGCATTGGAAGCCCCGCCCACTGGCCAATGGTTGGCGGTTGCCATGGCAACACCAAGCTCTACTTCGCTCTACTCGTCTCAACAGGAACAAGGTAAACATTTGTTACATTTCTGTTTGACCAATTTTACACGACACGGTCAGTAAAATCAAGAGCGAGCGTCACGTGGGCTCCTGAAGGACGAGCACTAATAAAATGTTGCATCGTTTTAACGGTGAACGCTTCGTGTTGTGTTCGTGTTTGATGCGCGTGCTCAACTTCCGAAGTGACGTGACCACTGTACGTGTTGTTCACCGAGATAATAATGGCCTTACAACGTGAATATGTTCAGGTTGTTGTCGTCGTTGTGTAAAGACAAGGTCGCGTCCAGGGAATAAGGGGAAGCTGCCATGTCCGACCAGCACCTGAAATCTCAAAGAAGAGAGAAGAGGACCGGCAAGCTGCCGTCAGAGGGCAGCCATCTGGTCAGGAGCAAAGACACAGCTGGCAGGACCAAAGAGTGAGTACTGTACACTCTGCTCATCATATGGGCCAATATACATCTTTAATTACTGTGTGTTTGTCAGTCATCTTAATCAATCATACCTAACTGGCATATGTTTGGTCAACCACACAAGGTCAGTCAGTCACAGCTGTTCACCCTCTACTAACTTTTCCTTCTACCGATGTGTCTTTCAGCTCCATAAGTACTGTGTCGTACTTAGATGAACTAGCACACCATGATGATGCCCGGATGGTCGTAACGATGGAGAACACCTACCAGTTGGGTGAGTTCATGTTCATTTAGTTTTTGATTCATTTGATTTGATAAGGCTAATTCAGTACTTCAATAATGACATGTTTGGGGTAAAAGTTTATCCTCTTCTGACTACGACAACTTGCTACATGCTGGGGAGGAATGGATGGAACGAGATCAGTAACATGTCATGGCAGCAGGCATTTCAATGCAATATCAATTATGATTTTGATTCAGTTTGCTTGCAGATCAATGAAACACAATATGTTTACGAACCAAAGCAACTGCACATGAAGTCAAACATATTTGCCGTGTTATTGTCGTCTTTTGTGTTTTGGGCAACAGGACCTTACAAACGCATCCCCATTCCTGCCGTCACAGAAATACTGAAGGATGTGCTTACCAATTACCTTCAAGAGGAGAAATATGAAGTAGAATGGTCTCAAAAAATGACAAAAACAATATGTGAGGTAAATAACACTTTAAAAAAGCTCATTCATGCAGCACCTTTTCGAGTACCTTTAAATTCTGTTCTATGAGTTTCAGTCTTCGGATTTATCCCCCAGGTGATAAGAGCCCGTGTGAAAGAGCTCATGATTCCCCGATATAAGATCGTCGTCCTGGTCCATATCGGCCAGCTCACCGGGCAGAGCATGCAAGTGAGCAGCCGCTGCCTGTGGGATGCATCTAATGACACTGTGGCCTCCTACTCCTTCAAGAACAGCTCTTTGTTTGGTTTGGCAACTGTCTACGCTGTTTACTTTGAGTGAATCAAGCCGATAATAAATAGACTGACACTGGTTATGATTTTCTTGATAACTAAAGATTGCTGCTGTTAAAGAGTTTTGTTTCTATGTTGTATATTTTACCATGTATAAAGTGATAAAACAAGAATTTGTAAGCAAAGTTCATGGTGTTTTATTTCATTTTTGGTAACACGTAAAATCAAATCACATTATCCTAATAATGTTCTGAAGATTTTATTTTTAAACTAATGAATAACAGAGTGATGATCGTTCCCCTCTAGCAGAGCATGGAGAGGTCACTCCTTCGACAGCCTAGTTGACAGCACACTGATATCAGGGCCTTGTTTTGGTCCCGCCGCTGACGGTCTATTGCTGGCTCATCCGTCGTCTTTGCTTTGGGCTCCCTACTACCTGCCAAGAGATATCGGTCGATCAGTCATTTATACATTAGTTGTGAAATCAACCCCAAAGCTACAAAGACAATGTCAAGTCACAGTGTACTTACCGGCCTGCAAAGCCTCCGTTCCTCCCATCATTCTTCTCCACCTGGACCCTCCGCAGGTGTACACCACGGCCCTCACGAATGATCGGCCACACAGCCTCAGTGTGTTCTTGTTATGCTCAGTCTGAACCTGTGCTACGCATGACATGCACAGCATCATCGCAAGCAGGAGTGGGGATCTCATGTCGTTTATCCTCAGAAAACACCTGTCCTGACCTTTTTATACAGTCCATGTTCCTGTCAAAGCCTTTTATGTAGAGTCTCCAGTGATGTCACAGACTTTCCCAAGACGTCCTCAGGTAATACCTGTGTAAATAAGTGTGTATTATCTTTGATAACCATCTGGCTTTTAGCAGCGGATGTCAGTCTGGTCATGCGGGATGTGTGTGGGAATCTAGGCCAATGTGATGATCACTGATTGATGACATTTTCGTAAATGTTTAAGAGAAAGAATAGCTTTTTTATGTCCGAACTGCCGGGTTTTTATTGCCATGGATCTAGCTAAGTGTAGTTTAATGGATCGCTTACGATATCCATCCGACAACAAACTGAGATGATGGCTCTCTGCATAGCAACAAAGTGACATGTCAGCCCACTATCATGTACATAAATCAGTGATTCCGAGAAGAGACAGTTGCATTAACCACTACACTTGTCAAAATTTAACTGTGTTTTTGTCAAGTTATGACCAACTCCTAAATGTGGCTAAGCAAGAATTATAGTTTGTGATCTTGAAATAACCTTATCAAAGCACAAAATAAGATAAAATAAGATACTTTATTCATCCCCAGGGGGAAATTCTTTGAATGTATAGACAATCTACATAGCAGCGATAGAGTTTAATTTGGGAAATTCATGTGTGTAAGATTACTTTATTATTAGTCAATCCCAGTTTAGAAATGTCATCATGTATTCCATGTTTGAATGTATTACATGTTCATAAACATCATTGTTGGGTCCTCTTGGGTGTACCCTTAATCTGGGAATAAAGCATTATTCAGTGTGGTCCATGTAATCAGCTTTACAGCCTGGACATGTGATGTTACATTATAAACAACATTACTTTTTAATACCTCTGCTGTCGTGACGTAGGAAGTCTTCTTGAAATATATATTGTTCTAAACTTTCAATCGTTGAATAAATTTGTTCTCTACTTCAATCTTTTTTGTGATATGTTCTGTTTTTCAAGTAAAAGATCCCCGCGTCAATACTCCTGACTTCCCTTAGGCATCTTAAAACCAAATAACCAAATTGCTAAATGTTTTTTTTTCATTTTAGAGCGTGTCAGAACATTGCATTTCATCCATTTAAATTAGCCTATATATTTATTATTTTAACAGAGAGTAAACATGTCAGAACTACATGTACAAATGATATTGTTTTTTTATAAAAACAATATTACATAACGTACATAATAATAATAACTGCATTCTCTATGCTCTGAAGCACGATGCGCTTGATACTGCAGGTGGGCGGGGCCCTACATCCGGGAACCAGCGCAACCCCTGACGTGACCCTGCAGGATTGCAAACATGGCGGAGGTAAGAAAGTGAAATAAATATTCGGGGGGAAATAAATTTATACTGCGAAAATAGTTTGTTCCGTCCGAAGCGTACATCCTTTGAGTATCGTAGCGCGAACACACAAAATGAAGAATCCGACGTTTTTGTTGCTAGATGTGAGTCATTTGTTGACACGAGCATGTTTAGTAAACTTCGGGTTTAGCTAACGTTAGCTGCGCGAGCCCTAGCTGCGGCGTTAGCGAGGATACTTCGAGGTTTTCTTTAAGAATACTGAACTATGTATTTTGACGTTTTGAATTAGTAAGATATGTCACGGGAGTTTCGTGGTGAGAGATACTGTGCGCGGGTGGGTTTTCGCGTATTACTCGCAGGCGGTTCATCCCAGGCGTAACTTGGACGCGTTAGCTCGATGTATGTAACGGAGACGTAGCTTTCTGTGTGCGTAAGTTAGCCCCCTCGGACGCGCATTAACTGTTCGCGTTAAACTGGTCGCACGCAGGCGTTTGACTCCGAGCCCGTGGGGCTGCCGAGGTGCTTCATACGTTCCACAGAAAGTGTAGACAGTCTTCTTTGTTTCTGTCTTAAAAAAAACTGCAGTCAGCTTTTCGGATGCGAGCGCGCCTTTTCCCCCCGCTCGTCTCCGTGCCCCCTGCCTCAGGAACTCGCTGTGTGAAGTTGTGCCGCGGCTGACTCTCTCCACGTATCTGTACTTCCGAAGCTGTCGTTGAACTTTATTTATGTTTTCCGTTTTGCAGCCCTCCGTCGGGAGTTCGAACCCAGGTATTTACAGCTGGAGTGTTGTTGTTATTGTTGTTTGTGTGCATGGCAAAAAGTTTCACATTTATTGTTCAAACTTACGCGTAATATCACAGGGTCCTATTTGTTCCGTAAAGCAACTAATTGAAAAAAAGAGAAGCACCGTGAACCAAAATATATAACGCACAGAAGTGGAACATGTTATTTCCAAATCATTTTATCGTCTTGGACTTAATCACATGTTTAATATAACATTATTTTATTGTTATTAAGTTGTTGACAATGACAAACACAACAATGTTACTAGTTATTTATTAGTTATTATGTGTTTTCTGGGTTGTTTACACCTGTAATGTTTGTAAACAACAATAACACACTTTTATTTAAATACAACCACACATCTGCAACGTATCTGCTCAGGCTATGGTTGGGCAACAGGATTAAATTTACCTTCAGATATTTCAACATCGTGTTCATACCCTGGAATCAGTCCCATAACTATTTCTGGCTGCATTAAAGGGGCATTTCCTCTTAACTGTAGTGTGATTTATTTATCCAGATTGTTTGGGATATTTCCAAAAACAACTCTCACAAGATTGAAAAATAGTGAATATGTATTTTATTTAATGTGGTAAAGCAATTAATATTATATATTTATGGCAATGTTAGATTTACATTTTGTTCATCAGTGTAATGAAGTACTCCTATTTTGAGATCCATGCACCTTCCAAAAATAGACATTACCATCTGTGCGTTTAACTGAAATATTTTGGATTTTTCAGCTCTGTTCAATTCGGCTACTGAAGTAAATAATTAAATAAGATTTAATTAAATTAAACTTCAAACATTTTTCATTAAATTTATTACATATACCGGAATAAAAGATTGTATTTATCTTGCCAACTTCTACCTCAATATAACTGTAATCTACATATATATTTATTAAACAAAATACTAGATGGAGCATTAGTGGATTTGTTCATAATTTCCTCCATGTTTTTAGTTACATTTTGCAATATTGCTTTCATTTTTGGGGTCATTTTTCTAGGAGGTTCAGCAGTTTCCGTTGACCATGATTTCGACCCATCAGCAGACATGCTTGTCCATGACTTTGATGATGAACGTACCTTGGAGGAAGAAGAAATGTTGGAGGCATCCGATGAGACAAACGTCAACGAGATTGAAGATCTTGCACGGGTGAGCTTCAGGCGTGGATCATATTTAGTTTTGTCTGTTATAGAAATGTGGTGTAGCTCAGAATTTGGACAGTTATCAATCAATCTGGGCATAATTATGGGTCTTAGTCTTGAGTTTTAAATTCCCATTTTGACCGAATGATTCCTTTTGTCATCAGATTGTTTAGTTTATTTTACAATTTAAAAAACAACTGTCTGTTTTCGTTCAACAGGAGGGAGAGATGCCCATTCATGAGCTGCTGAGTCTGTATGGTTATGGGGGTGGTTCGCCAGCAGATGATGATGATGAAGAGGAGGAAGAACCCGACGAAGAGGAGGATGATGAGGACGAGGATGAGGAGGAGGACCTGGACAATGATGAAAGTAGCAGGAGCACTGGCGAGTTAAAAAGAAATGAGGTATGTCGATGTTTCTCGAGTCTCTTAACAGAGATGTGGTTTCCAAACACTAAATGTATTTTGTTGTGTTGACTGTTTTTTATAATGTCAGCATTGTCTGCTGCATCCTTTTTGAGTACGTTTGTATGCTTTCAGGTTGAAGGTGTTAAGATCTCATCGGTGCAGGGCGATGATGCCCAGGCGACCTCTGAGGTCCGCACACGCTCAGTCAGGTCCCTCGGCACAGCGGAACTCATCCGCCCTCAGAAACTCAAGTACTTTGAAAGTATGAGCCATTTTCCATCATTGTCTTTCTGCTCCTTCTCGTTGCAAATAAAAGCAGAATGTTTTTTATTTATTTTGTTGGTTCAATGGATGTGACGTTGTATTTCAGGTAATATTGATGCAGAAGAGGAGTCTGATGAAGATGAGGATTATGTTCCATCGGAAGACTGGAAAAAGGTGTGTATGAACTTTATTTATCAGAGTATTAGACACGTGTGCTGCTTTATTGGAGCTTGGGTCACACTACAGTGCCAAGAAACTGTCAGAATAAGAACATTAGTTTCTTTTAAATGCTAAATCCTTCGATCAGATGAATTAGTTGACAGACTTCTGGCTTTTCGTCAGGCTTTGCAGCGTGTATAGTGTCACTTGTCCAGTTTAAATGATGTGTTTATTCCCAACAGGAAATCATGGTGGGCTCAATGTATCAGGCAGAAACTCCTACTGGCCTGTGTAAATATAAAGACAATGAAAAAGGTAAGCTGGATGGTTGCGTGTCCTTTCTGGGTCTAAAATAACTAAAGTTGGAACAACAAGTTGACATGGCGTTTTCTATGAATCTGTCCTCTAGTTTATGAAAACGATGACCAGTTGTTGTGGAACCCCGAGTTACTTCCTGAAGGCAAAGTGGTGGAGTTCTTGACTGAGGCGTCGAGGCGGACGGGAGAGGAGAAGGGAGTGGAAGCAATCCCAGAGGGATCCCACATCAAGGACAATGAACAGGTGACGGCATGTTGCTGGAGGATAAGATGGGCCAATATTCTTCTTACTGTTATCAAATCCCACCACCAAAACTGTAACAGTCAACTGTCACCAATGCCCACTGTTCCTTAAATCTCTGTACCATAGACCTCCATTGTTGTCCACAAAGCTTGTAAAACCCACCACTGAGCTGTAGTACTGAGGGAGGAGCCTCGTTACTAAGGCCACCGCAGGTTATTTTGATCACTCTGCGGCTGAAATGCACTTCTATACTTCTGTAATGTCGGCTAAAGACTACAGTACCCAGCTGTGCTGGTTAAGGAATGAGCCTTTACAAAGATGAAAAGATACATCTTCAAACCTCTTTTGAAGATTTCTATCTTGAGTAGGAAGGAATGGGCTTTGGTGTTCCCGACAGGGGAGATGGGCGAACACGCTTTGTTTGTTTGTTGACATTAAGAAACACATTTAAATGGCGCCAGCGTCTTGCTTTAAATGAAATGAGCCGTGCTGACCATGTGCGTTCATTTGTTTCCCTCCAGGCATTATATGAACTGGTCAAGTGTGACTTTGACACAGAGGAAGCTTTAAGAAGACTGAAGTTTAATGTCAAAGCAGCCAGAGGTAAGTACACGATGACGCTCGTCTGACCTTCAAGTGACTCCGTTTGGGGAGATGCTCTGTCCTTTGATCGTCTGAAGAAGAGTGCGGCTGCAACATTAACACGTATTCTCTGTGCCACAGAGGAGCTTTCTGTCTGGACGGAAGAGGAATGTAGACATTTTGAACAGGGACTAAAAGCTTATGGGAAAGACTTTCATTTAATACAGGCCAACAAGGTAAGAGAAGTGTTGAAACACCACATTAATGAACCATTTCTGATTTAATGTCATGAATTGATAACATTAAAAAGCATTAAAGATAAGATCTTGACATTGATTTTTAAATGCATGTCGATGTGTTTGCTGTGTGATGCTCAGGGTTGGAATCAACCTTGTTGCATTCTGAGACAAATCAAATTTCTTGTGTTTGGAGATTGTTTGACTTTTGTCAGAATCTCCCAAATAATTTGATTTGTCTCCAATGTGAAATTGTACTGATCTCTCCAGACGATGGTAATAATGGTTATTTCATGTCTGCTGAATTAAATCTTTCAGGTGAGAACTAGGTCTGTAGGAGAATGTGTGGCCTTTTATTACATGTGGAAGAAGTCTGAGCGTTATGATTTCTTTGCACAGCAAACCAGACTTGGGAAAAGGAAATACAACCTTCACCCTGGTGTCACGTAAGTTCAAAATAAAAAAAGGGTTTACAGTTTTGTGTAAATTATTTACAGAAGAAATTGTATTCTTGTTTCATGTTGACGTGTTTGGTGATGTTGGTTGTTTTTAATATTCCGGTCGATGTTTTGTGGCTCAAAACCAAAATGCAAACATCAAACTTAGTAAACAGATTCTCCATTCCGCAGCTCATTGTACTAAAAGCTTTGTTTAAACATGCAGATCTTAAATAATTAATGAGGTGTTTCCCTTTTTAGAAAGATATATTTTTAATATTGATTTAAATATCCATCTTTTTTTAATTCTGTTGAAATACTCCAATAAGACCATAACGTGTATTTATATTTCACGTGAGGAAACACGAGAAGTCTAACGGGCTCTATAAAACAGAAATTTATATTGCTATATTTAAAAAACATTAATGTGACGCCAAAATGAAGTTAGTTAAGTCTGAGACTAACCTAGTCTCTGTCTGAGGGAATGGATTAATTTATTAAATAGTATGGAACAACTTCTGTGTTTGACTCCATGTTTATTACACGCTCGTGTCAAACTCGACGACAGCTGCAGTAATAAAATATCACGATCATAAATAAATAAGCATATCCCGAGTGGTATTTGTGTGTAACGGCGCGTGTGCTCTCTTTCCTCAGAGACTACATGGACAGATTACTGGATGAAACGGAGAGCGCCACGTCCAGCAGGGCGGCGTCGCCGCCTCCCACCACCTCCAGCAGCAGCGCCAGCCACTCGGAGAGGGAAGACGGCAGCAGTCAGAACGGTGAGCCGATGAGGACAAAGTACCGACGTCAACGCACACACACACACACACCGTTCGTTTGGACTGAAATGTATTCAGATTACTTGTTAAAAACGTCCTAGTGACACACGTCCACGTGCAAACTTGTCTTCTGATGGATTTGCTGTTTTGGCAACAACGTATCTTTTCATAAAGTGTCCTTGTGACGGTCCGTTGACACCAAAAGCGTTGCAAACTATCGCACCGCTGAACTTGCTCGACTATTTGTGGTTAATTCGCGTTAGACGTGCCGGAGAGGGGGCGTGGCTTATGACCATGGCTTTGTACGTCTTGTGGAAGTTCCACAAACGTCAGACCATCAGACGTCCTCGTGTCTGGGTTCATCATGTTATCACGGCTCGATGGATTTCACCAACTCCTCCAGGAACGCCGGCCGGATGGCGGCCGCGTCCAGCGCTCCTTCAGGCTGACCTGTAGCCAGTTTGATTCAACAACGGCCGTCGTCGGTGATGACGAGCGGAGCAGCTCACCTCTGATTGGCTTTCGCAACACAGCGGCGCACACAGCTTTCACACGAGCTGAACAATTTCAACTGCCACATGAGGCACATGCCGGAAATTCACGTTAATATCCACTTTGAGTTTGTATGAAATCTAAACGTGAAAAATGTGCACCGCCTTTGATGTGAACACACATCACTGGACATCACATGTTGGCCACTGGAGTCTTTTTCTTATCTGTAAGTTAAACTCTGAACACTGTGAGCAGACACAAAATGTGAAATACAACTTCGGCCTCCCTCCTCCTCAGTTGACGAATTTGCCATTTTGATTTTCGGCGTTGTGCCCACGACCATGTTTTGGAATTTGGGCGATCCAACATTTCAAGTCTAACTCTCACTTTTCATTTTCCATGGCCAGGTATCGTGAGCCACACTCCAAGTCACCCAGTGGATGGCGCTCCGTTGCCCCCAGTGAATCAAGTGAAAGCCGAGTCCGTTCAGTCCAACGGGTCCTCCCTCCCGCCGGGGGAAGCTGCGGCTCCCCTGTCAGACGACGCCTGCAGCCAGCCCAGTGCGCCCAGTCACGACCAAAATGGTTCTCTGGAGCCTTTGCTGGACCACAGAGAAACGGCAACGGCTCACGAAAGGCCGGCCAAGAGATGCAGAACGGAGGCGGAGCTATTGGACCAAAGCGAGGTGGAACCATCCAGAACACAGGAGAACTGACGGAGTTCAGTGATGAAGACTAATAGACGCTGAATTATGGGGAAGCCTCCCCAGATGTAGGGGGGGGGCAGTATCTCCTGAGAGCATAGACTCACTTTTTGACAAGATCAAAGGTCACTGATGAACACAGCCAACCAAACTGTAGCTGGTCCTCCAGGAGGGGGAGGCGGCCTCCCCATCCACCCACAGACAGACCCAGAGCTCCTCCCCCTTCCCATCGCCCGCGTTCACTTTTTGACTGACACATTTTTGCCAAGAATTTCTTTTTTTCTATTTGTACTCATAGAAAATAAATCACCTGTGATATTTTTTTACACGAGATATTTATATTTTTTAACAAGAAAACTATAATAAGTAACTGCTGTTCAAGCTTTTGAGAAAATACATCTGATGAAACGGAGACGCGTGTTTTAATCGATTAAACCTAAGCGGTCAAAGAGGCGAGATGAGTGAGGGCGGGGCCTCTTTGAGTTGCACTTTGATTGTACGTTTCATCTTTATGGACGAGGAGTGGCGTCAAACCCAGCAGAACTACATCTTCACTCCTCTTCGTGAACCCGCTCTTTGTCTGATTCTGATGAATGGGCCGGCGGGTTAGACCCCGCAGGCTTGTTTGTGTAAAGCAGCTGACGTCAGTGATGTCCTGTATTATAACTCATGTAGGAGAGCGCTGTATTTTTGGATTTTCATAGTCGGTCCTTGGCTCAACGCTTTGTTTTTACTAGACAGAATGTCCGTGATTTTTAATGTAAAGTTTGTATAGATTTCTTACCTTGAGCAGTTGGTACATTTCTTTTTATATAACTGTCTGTTCATCTGTCTGTTCAGGTCTTCCTCGTAGGCTGCTGTGCTTTCGGTTTAGACTCTTTTGCCTGTGTTGCTCTGAGATGGATGTAATAAATAAACAAGTAGCCATTCCTCTTTCCCTCCGTTTGCCACCACTTTCCATTCCTGTGTAACAATCTTGCACAATCTGAAATGTTTGTAGCAGAGAGCGTCGTCTTCAGCGCCGAGAGAAACCTCCACGTTGAGGTGGAGGCGCTGCTCGCCTGGCTTGAAGACGGCCCGCAGCAGGTTGACCTTCAGGTCCTGGGAGACCTCCGTTTGTTTTGGTACAGTATCGTTCGGCTTGATGCTCACGTGTTTTGCTTTGAACTTGCATTCACAATTAAGATAAGTTTGTCTCAATATTGTTCATCCATGTAGTTTTTTTCTTTCACTTTGTTGACAACGATGTGTAGTTTCTGTTTTTTTTTCTTTCTCTGTAAATGACATGAATAAAATTGTATTCCAAGACTGGCTATGAATGGAATAACATTGGCTATATTTAATAAATGTATTAATGAGTGAGTTGTGAGTTTTCAAACCGCACACTTGAAAACAAAAATAACTTCATTGTATTCAAAATTATTTTCTTTTCATTACAATACTCCAAAGCCATATATGTTAAAAGATATGCTGGCCTTGAGCAAAACACATTAATCCATTTACATTGTTAAAAAAAAAGTCAAAATTGTTTTGTCCTAACAAAAGGTTAAAGTTCAGAAGATAAACACTTTCAAATATATTGATTTGTCGAACACAAAAACGCTCATGACTTTGTATTAAATCAGTGAAATATTCTTAAAGTTAAGGCACTTTGTCTTTATTAAAGATATAATTGAATTGTTTGTCAAACATGTTGACAGCTTAATTAAGAGACAGACGATCGCAGTTCTTCGACGGCGTGACGGGACTCCGTGGATTACGCCTTTTCTGTTAAAATAAACACCATTATAATACACGTTCAGCATGTTCAGTGTGTGCATACATTGCAGGTGTTTTTAATTCTCTGGAGGTTTTGCTGCACAGTGTTCAAAGAGCTCTTACTGGTCTGCTCCTGTGTGAAGGTGATGTAGGAGTACACCAGGCTGCCCGCGATGCTGTGGGACACAGGGGACGCAATCAGGCCCCGACTGAAGGAACACAGCAGCGCCGTTTAAACTAAAGGGGTCCTACCTGATGTTTAGGCCCGTGAAGTTAGTCCAGCTGAATATGTAGTCTCCTCCGAGCACCATTCCAATGTACGTCACGAGGATATTCTGCAGGAGTCAGACAGAGTCACCGCACGCACCCGCACGAATGTTACACAGAGGGCGGGACGGCCGCGTGGTGACGCACCTTAATACAGCCGACGATGGAGGTGGTGAGGGCCGAGTTGTACTGCGTGCACAGCATGATGGAGTACATTAAAATGAATCTGCACAGTGAAGAGGGATTAGAGAAGAGCAGCAATGTAGAATATAATGTAGGACTAACAGGATGGATGTAGATGTTACCCCATGACGCAGGAGAGCACAAACTGCCCAACGAACAGCGGATCGGACCATCCACTATACTCCAACCCCTGGACTCAAACACAAACAATTTGTTAGACACTAAATTGATAATTTAATAACACAAGCATATTTGTGTGAAATAAATAAGAAGTATTCCCTACCACTTGCAAGTCCCCGGAGTAGTAAGCGTATGCCGCAGTGGGGACAATCATTAATAAAGCGTTGTAGTAGAGAAGGCCATATTTGCCCAGGTCCTGTAGCACACACACACACACACACACACACACACACACACACACACACACACACACACACACACACACACACACACACACACACACACACACACACACACACACACACACACACACACACACACACACACACACACACACACACACACACACACACACACACACACACACACACACACACTTGAGGAGACAGCGCAGCACAGACTGAAGCGGTGTGACCGGCCGCTCCGCTCACCTTGGCATCGAGTTTCTGCTTGACGTACGCCCCGCTGGCCGCCGTCAGGACGTTGTTCATCATGATGAAGACGTAGCCTTCGAGGTCGAACGCTAGATCCGCGCTGCAGGACGCAGAAGCAGGTGAGGACACGAGTCAAGGCGTGAAGCGGACAAGGTCAGTTCCAAGGCTGTCGCCGTCTCACCTGGCAGCGATAAAAGCACCGAAGACCATGGTGAACACGGTGACCTTCACCGGGCCAGAGAAGGTCTTCCTGAGGAGGGAAGGGGCTGCAGTGAGCGGACCCTTCATCGGCGGGGGAAATCATTCCCGAGAACAGTGAGGACTAAACTTACTTCAGCAGGAGTCCCTCAAACATCATCGTGAGACAGATGCTGAACCTCCTCAGGACTGTGAACATGGGCAGACTGGGAGGGGACACGTATACTTTGATGTTTTATATGAATACTAGAATATAATATAGCATGATGATACGGTGATGATTAGAAGCTCTAACTTGAGTCGCTGTGTCCCAAAAAGCCCGGATATTTGATTCCCGACGTACAGAAGAGGCAGTGGAAACATCTGGAAAGACAGAAACACGTGAAATAAAAGATCTTGTTTATGATCTCATGAGGTTCGTCTAAATATGTTTTGATTCCAAGCGAGAGAACTGCTTCACGGTCTCACCTTGCGCGGTATACTCGTATCCACATCTGGAAACGAGATAACACCCAACATCTTCCCAGTCCTCAGAACTACAATCGTAGCCAACATCTGCAGAGCGATCGAAGAAGGAAAGAAGTGTTTCAGGCTCGGTTCAGGAACAGGAAGTACCCGAGACTCAACTTAGGAGAAACTTAGGAGAAACCTACCTGACCGAGTCCAACACATGTCGACGATGGAAATCTGTAAAACACAAAGACCATAGTAGACATGAGGAAAACCACTTCAGAGAGAGAGGAGAGAGAGAGGACAGAGCGATAGAGGACAGAGAGAAGATAAAGAGATGGAGAATAAAGTGATGGAGGAGGACAGAGAGGAGAGAGAGATGGGAGATGACAGAGAAGAGATTGATGATGATAGAGAGGAGAGAGATGCAGGACAGAGTCAGATGGAAGAGGGAAGAGAGAAATGGAAGATGACCGAAGAGAGAGATGAAGGACAGAGGGAAAAGAGAGAGAGAGATCGAGGACAGAGAGGAGCGAGCGATGGAGGAGGACAGAGTGAGAGTGGCAGAAGGAGATCATCACTTTGAAGCTTTATTCAGTTTCTGGACATCTTTAATCTGTAAACTGTTGACATTAATAAAGGAGAATAAGTTAAACGATGCTGTGAACTTCATCCTGGGAAGCTGCTTAGGACTTTAAGATAAGACTTGTTTACCTTTTACCCCCCGAAAAATATTAAAGTTACACTTTTAAAAAACCCAAATAGGCCAATCTAGACATGGATGCAGTTATATAATAGTTAGAACTATTTCCACTGAGACCAACTACAACATTAAATAACTTAAATATGTGAAGTGATTTAGTTCCACAGAAATGTCCAAAAAAGTCTAAAAGTATTAAAACGAATCGCATGAAATTTGATGGGATGATTGGTTATTATCTGGGGACCATTTGATTAGATTTTGGGATCGATCGGGTCAAAGGTCAAGGTCATGAAAAGGTCAACATCTTACTTTTACCATAGTGGTCAATTTGTATCCAATTGGCATACAACTAATGCCAAAATGTTCATAATGCAATGCCCAATATTGTGATATGTGAAGGTATGCGCTCTACCGAGTGCCCGTTCTAGTTGTGTATGAATTAAACTTTACATTCGTAAGAGGAAACACTTTCCTCCTAAAGACCTCCGATGCTTAAAGAAACGTCAGGTTGGAAAAGAAGACACGAAGAAGACGCGTTTCTTCAGAACATTCCCGGTGAACGGTTTGATTTCCGCGCTCCCTGTCCCGTGCACTTTGCCCCGCTACCTGTAGCTCGTCAGGACGCTCTTGTTCACCACCACGATGAGGAACGAGCTGAGTCCGTACAGCGCCGCCGCCGCTAGTCTCCGCTGCAGCGCGGCGTCGCTCCCCCCCGCGGCGGCGGCGCGCGGCGCTTCCTCCCGCCGCAGCTTTCTGTCGCCAAGCTCCTGTCGCCGCTTGTGGAGCGCAGCCATAGCTTCAGCGCGATGATCAGTCACGTTGAGACGGAATGAGAGCGAGCTCTTCTTCTGCACATGCGTGAACCGATCCAACCGAAGTGACGTCAACTGTCGTCAGCGACGACGGAAACGGAGAGGAGTGAACCATCTTGACCAGAACAGACTCTCTGGGAACCTCACGACACCATCATGCATCCCAATGGACAGACCCCATGACTTATGTCGGACATTTGGTAAACAAACTAATACTTATAACTCTGTAACTTTGCTTGCTACTGCCACAACCAAAATAAATAAAAGTATACATCCATCTATGTATCTATACGTACAGATAATACACAATGTACCAGACTGTTCAGTAGTTAGTGTGTTAGGTTAATTGGTTAGTTAAATCTCACTGAAACTAACGCTGGTGCTTAAACGTACCTTAAGCCATTACATGACACCCGTATACAGTTATGTTCAGTTTTTGTTGTTTTGGGAGGCTGCAGTTTGTGGTGCCGTTGATTTAAAGTCATTATATCAAACTCACTTAATGGCAATCTAAATATGATGTACATCTCCATGCAGAGGTACCACCAGCTCAAACTTAAGCCTCATCAAATCGGTGTTAGTTATACCTAATAAACCAGCAATTTAGTGTAAATCAAACCCTGCTTGGACGTTTACCACGCCCTCAAGTTTATATGCGATTACAAAAGCATCGGCTTGAAACATCACAGCTTCCTACTGCTTAAAGCAATGAAGAATAAACAGCACATTCGTTTACACCTTTAAAACCACAGTATTGATTTTAAAACAACCCAACAGCAATTGGCAGAATACATGTAACACCTCTAAAGCAATTTATTAGAACAGGGATGTTTGCAGAGAACGTTTAACCGTCACGGCGCTCCAACAGGCCAACTGGGAAACGGCTCCAGCCGTCTGCATCAGTACATCACCAGCAAGTATTTGCAGAACAGCATGTAAAGCTTTAAATGTACCCCATCTTGTTCCTAACCCCGCTCCCACCCAATGTAAAACATACCCCGCTTCATTAAAAGAAAATGCTCACTGGAAATGCTGACACAGGTGGCTTGAAGCACCGCAAGCTTACGTTACATTCTGGAGCTCGGGATTGTTCACAATGACGTCAACATTTCTATCAGACAAATTATGCACTGATAAAATACAAATTAAAAACAGCAAATATGGTTTACATGAGGGGGAAACAATCTTTAGAAGACTGGTGCCGATAAAACAAAGTGCTCAGAGAAAGACATTAGAGATACTTTAAAAGCAAGACATGTCCTCAGTCTAGTGTATCACTCTCACTCAGATTTCAACAATCACTTCTTCATGGACAGGATGAACCATTCAGCCGAGAACTTGTCTTCTATTTTCAGTGGCAAGTTCAGAGAAGAAGAATACTTAAATAAGAAACTAGCTGTCAAATTCACACAATCTGTCACACACACTTACTTACACACACACTTACTTACACACACACCTGTAACAAAAAAAATACAATATTTGCTTAGTGGTCTTGGAGTAAAAGTAGCACAGTCTGTCCGCCCTACGAGGACCAGCCTAAAGATATACACATTGGGCCTTGGGACACCCTGAAAACACAGGTAGCACATCTGGATCAGGGAATACAAAGCATCACTAACCACTGGTCCACCAAATAAAAGGCGAGCTATCAAAACAAAAAGGAAAAGAGGCAGTTACTTTCACTTCACAACAAGCAGAAAAATACCACGCTTCAGTAGGAAGTCTCTTTGTCTGGTTACCCATCCTGACTTTGTGCCTCGCAAAGGGATGGGAGTCAGGATCAGAGTCATCGCATCGTAAATGCATGTTTAGCCGCACTTCAGATATCTAGTACACGCATCCTATGTAGTGTAGTGCTACCACATTAGTGTGTATTACTGGGAGGGAAAACTCCAGTAGAAAGTATTTTCTAAGATGACCGGATAATACTGAACTGAACCATGAGGGGAAAAGCACAAACGCTTCAGAGGAAGAGAGACATACACACACACTTCAACCTAATCGCAGAAATGCAGTAATTCGAGCAGCACAACAAAAAATATCAATGACGTATGCATAATCTCTGGAAAAAAAAAAGTATGAAAACATCCCTGCTTTCATGTTCCTAAATACAAAACTTCAGTGTAACAAGAGGTCCTTTTCTCTTTTTGTCTTTTGTTCTCCTTTAAAACAGGTACAATTTAGTCCTCTGGGGGGGTGAGTGGTATGGGATGAGTCTTTGTCATTTAAAATCTTTTTTTTCTGTTTTCTTATATACTTAAAGATGTAAGCATGCAAGCCTCGTAGAGGAGGGGCCCGGAAGGGCGGATCGGTGGGCTGGTGGTGGAAAAAGAGCTTTTAGGCCAGGGCTGGAAAGGCCTCGGGATCATCCACGTTGGGGACGGACACGCCACTCGCCTGGAGGAGCAAGCACACAGAAACCAGCAACATTACTGGTTTATCATACTTTAGATTATTGACGTTCTTATGATAACCACTCAGTGGCTCTATTAATTACCCAGACTATGCAGAACTAAAATCCGGCCACCCACCGACCCGCCTTGAAACACGGACCCCGTCTCATTTAGTGTGACTTTTTGCTGAGTCATCCCGATTTATATTTAAACAACCAACGCGTTTATAAATAAATTGTTTACTTGAGCTTAGTGAAAATGACTGTTAGGGGTTGATCACAATAGAAGAAACACAGATTTAGTATCAAGAGTACAAATCTTCAAAGTAACCCAACTAGTTACTAATATTGAAAAATAAATGTAGTGAAGTAGAAAAGTACTTCCGGTATATTTACCTCTTAGCTGTAGTGGGGTGTAAAGTTACAGAAATACTGGAAATACTCATAATTAGTTACATTCCACCACTGATCATGGAACAAGAGCACACCGTACTTCATGGATCTAGTATCTGAATTGTTCAGTCAAAAAGTCTAGAAACGTCCTCATAATCCTATGGGAGACATGGAGACATGCTTTCCTAAAAAAACAAAAAGGTGTGGAACAAGAACTTCCCCTAAATAAACTGAAATTAGTATGAATATTTGACTCAGTAAACATCTGATTTAAGTAGAGCTGCAACAGTAAGTCAATTAATTTATTGACAGAAGTAGTCTGCAAGAATAAGAATAAAATAGTAGACATGTATCAGCTTCAGATTCAGATTCAGAAGTTCTGCTTGTTTTCTTAGTTTTCTCTTGCACACTGAATATCTTTGGATTTCAGATTGTTTGTCAAACAAAACAAGATTTTAAATATTCTTCAGAAATTTGTGAGCGGGCATTTTCAACATGTTATTGACCACACACTGATTAACTGATTAAAGTTGTGAGATTAAAAATAGCGTAAGAGAATTAATTTGATGCCAGCTTTTGGCCACATTACGACACAGACGCCCCCGACCACTGACATGAGGTCAGTCGGAGAGTTTGACCCCATGGAGCATGGCCTTAGTGGTTCCACAGGAGCTTCTCCAAGTTAGTGATTTTTCAGCCTGTTCCCCGCCGGGGAAATAAATCCTTTGTGAGAGACGCTAAACCGTTGTTGATGTTGTTGTTGTTGTTGTTGTTGAAAGGAACAGCAGCATTTATTGTTACCTTTTCGGGCCGTCCTCCGCCGCGTGCTGGCCTGCTGCCTCCCGCGCCACCTCCGCCTCCACCTCCACCTCCGCCTCCAGCTCCACCTGCACCTCCACCACCTCCACCACCGCCTCCACCCCCGCGGCCTCCCCTGCCACCGCGAGCTCCCCCGCGGCCGCGCCCGGGGCGGCCCAGATCTCCAAAGTTGATCTCCAGCTGAGATGTGATGTCGTTGGCCGGTTTGCGGAAGTGGTGGTCGGTGGAATCGTCCGGGGCGCCCAGCTGCTGCCAACAGACGATCAAAGCATGTCGGACGTTACGAGTGGCCGGTCTGGAAACCAGTAATTAAATAAATGAACATGTGCAGGCACCTTGTTGAACACGGGGGTCGGCTCGGCTTCCGGCTCGGCGACGTCGATCAAAGCACCAACAGGCCTCTGGGAGTCAGAGACAACAGAGGAGTTTCATTTCACTCATTCCACAAGAGCTGGAGGGACAAACATCTTCAATATCTAGAAACAGATGTGCGCATCACCAAGTCACCATAAGAGGAGTAAGAAGTTCTTTGGGACATGCAACGTCTAGACTAGTCTGTGACACAGAAGCTACTAACTGAGGTAGCGCTCTCAAAATACCCAATCAAAAAGCACAATGATTAAATTAAAAGAAAAAACATATATCACTTTGGGGTATTGTTGCGATTTTAGACTTAAACAATGAACAGTCTAATAATCCTTAATCAAACGTTTAGTCGGTGGTTAAGTTTGCTAAATCTACATTTTCTCTGGTATTTTTACTACTGTGATAGACAAATTTAAATATACACACATTAATTATTTGTTAACCTGTCAGTTTGCGATGTTTAAGTCGCAATATAATACATTTGACTGATTCAAATGTTCCTCAACCTTTAATTGTAACAGAAGGGTGGAGGTCACGTGACTGTGTGATGGAGCCGTGTGGGCGTCACCAGCCAGAGGGGAGAGAAGGTTTCTCTGCTCCATAATGTTATGAATCACCATACTTCATACTTCATACTCACATCTTCACTCTTGGACTTGTGCAGCACGTATCCTTTCTTCCACTGGCTGTCGGCTCCCTCGTTGGGCTTACGGATGTTGAACTCCACCTTGGTGCGCTCCTTGTCCTGCATGGCCTTCCACTCGTCCAGGGTCATCTCTTTGGGTCCTTCGTTTTTAACTTCTTCAACCTCGTTCTCCCTGGAAAGCCCGCGGCAACAAAGAAAAGTAAACTTCAAACTTCCAAGGCCAGAAGGTGAGAGACGATATTTATCCTGTTTGCGCTCAAGCTTTGTGATGAAAAAGCTCAAATGCTGGGATATCGTTGGTGTTGCATCCCAACCTGCAGAATCCAGAGGAAACTGCCAGTGTGATGACACGACTAGTTTCAAACGAGGCATCGGCCGATAAATGTACAGCTTTTTAAAGATTATTGGAATCATATTTTAAATCTGATTCTTGATAAAAAAACAAATTAAAAAGTTCACTACTCCTGCTCTGATGGAGCCGTCTGTCCTCGTCTGTAGTCACCACCTTCTTCAATGTCCCGCCCCCGGCACCATCTGATTGGTTCCACGTCACGAGTAACAGCCTATCAGCGCCACAGAGACGGTTGAGGCTGCTCCGTGTCAGACATAAAGCAGATCTAACTTAAGTTGCAATAAACATCCCAAGTCCAGCATGCTGAAGTTCACAAACACACCCAGAGTGTGTGCTCGTAATGTAACCGTCAGCTATTTAAAATATTCAATTCAAAGTGTCCTGTTCATACAAGTCTTCAATCCGTGTTTCAGAAGAGAATCCCGTCTGCAGTGTAGTTGCCCTTCATGATCAACGATTTACATTTTTACTACATTTGTATATTTGTTGCAAATCTGGTTTAAACAAACAAACATTGTTTCATCCTTATTTTTTTTTAATTTATGGGTGATGTTCAACAAAAGAGAGCCATCAGCTGAACATCCTGATATCGCCCGTAACTTGAACATCTGTCAGGAAATGGATACTCACTTGTTCTCAGAGCCGGCAGGTGCATTTTCCTCTCCCACTGGGGTCGTTTCTGGAGCTGCAGTCTGTTCAGCCTCACTGGGAACAAAGACACGCCTCGTCGATACGAACGCATCGCCTCCCGCTGAAACCTCATCTCTTAAGTGGTACCTTTCCGAGCTAGCTCACAAATGCATAAATATACTTTATACTGCTTCCTTTCTACCTAATTATATTCTACACTTGCTTGAATGATAAAAAAGCTATAAGTTCAAAATAAAACAGCATTTTCTCTTTTAACCCCCCAAAACACGATATGCAAAACTATTCTGTCAAATGTTGCATTGAAACGGGTGCACTTTCTCAAAAATAGCCACTTTCTATAGACCTCACGCAGTCAACAAAGGCTGTACACATGTCAGAGGTACACAACTATCCTGCAGACGGTAACGATCAGATAAACGGGCCGCGTGTCTGCACTGGAAAACTCACCTCACTTCCTCCTTCACGTTGCCCCAGTTGTGTGAGCCACCGCCGCTGCGCTTTTCCTCAGTTTTCTGACTGCTGGAGAAAACGCAAAGGAAAACACACACAATTATATGCAGCCTAAAAAAAGTACTCACAGCTCACAACTAACAGTGTTTCTAAAACCCCTATTTTTTTTATGTTATTTAATTAAACTGTGTAGAGTGTAACAGCCTTTGACATTTCCAAACTTCAGTTTAAAATAAACACAAATGTTAAAAGGCCAACCTGATCCTGGAAAACAAAATCAATTAAATACCTCAAGAAGGGTGCTTTGGTATATATATATATATATATATATATATATATATATATATATATATATATATATATATATGGTCTTGGTTGAGGACTCACGATTTGTCATTGCCGTTGTGTCTGTCAAAGTCTCGTTTCCCACGGGAGTCAAAGCCTTCACCTCGGCCCATGCCCCGCCCTCTTCCACCACGCCCACCTCGTCCACCACCACGCCCTCTGGGGGGCCGGTCTCCAGAAAGCCTGGTGGACAAAAACAAACAATAATTAACAAACAAAAAAAAAGTATTGTGATCAGCACTTAACGAGTGCAGATTTGCATGACTGTCACATGAGCTCGTAATGACGTCAGACTCGGCAAAAGCCTAAAAAAACAAAAAAGTATTAGAGGCTGTGCGGTGAGGCTGAAGTTAGCTAAGATCATATCAAACACTTGCACGCACCAACACCTTGGTCCTGTGATCACGCCGGAAAGACTCGAGCGAGTCAGCCTGCTGTGCTCGTTGTCAGCTACTCACTTGTCTGCAGAGAACTCTCCGCCTCCCTCGGGCTTGTCCTCGGCCGGCTTCTCGAAACGGCGCTCGCGAGGAGGTCTCCGGTCCGGCCTCTTGTCTCCAGGTCGCCCATCACCCTGCCCGCCCTGCCCGCCCTGATTCTGGTAACCAGGCTGGCCCTGCTGATCTGGTCTCCGTCCCACTCGCCGTACACCTGACAATGACAGGACCACACAAATGCAGTCAAACCTCCAGAAGGAAATCATTTGTTTGAGCTAAATAACTCCTTCATGTAGTCATTTGAGGTACACTTGCATCTTTTTCTGGCAGGTTACCCACCCATCAGCCAAAAAGCCCTATGAATATGTAGGAGAGTGCACCCACCTCCTCCTGAACTACTCATCTACCAGTGAAACGCCCCCCTCATCAGGACCACCGCCCCCTGCTGTGCAGGGCAGGACATGCAGCGCTCCTGAGGTCAGCCGCTCAACAACAACACGCTGCACGTACACAGAGCATCCTAGCGGCACCAATGGCTGCCAGAGGGCCGCTCTCCGTTTACTCGCGGGGCTGTTGTTTCGGTGCTCAGTTGTAGACGACTAAGCTTCATAAAAATAAAAAAATAAAAAAGAAGGGAGACAACTCAAACAAAGAGCCGTGCGTCTCGTGCACAGGTGAACGTCTTGCGCATTCAGCCATGCAAAGCCTGCAGCCGCTGCATCGCAGCGCGCGGAGCGGCAGCAGCAGCCTCCTCCTCCTCCTCCTCCTCCTCCTCCTCCAGCAGACACACGCGCCCCCTTCACGGTGGATGCTGAGGGGGAGACATGGCTGCGAACGCGGGCTCTGCTCCGAGCCCTGCAGGTGGGCGACACCTCCGCTGCTGGGTCCCCCTCGCTCACCTCCGTCGGTCGGGTTGACCTCCCGCTGTGTTTCCCTCGGGTCAGCATCCACTAACGGAGCTTGACCGGAGACGCGCATCACAGTTGATGAGGGAAATAAAGATAAAAATGAACGAGCCGAGCACCGCAGCGAGAGAGCAGGTGTATTCTTGTACCTTCTTTCTTCAGTGGGACCGGAGCCTGGGACTCCTCCTTCTTGTCCAGCAGCGGGTTCTTTCGGTCCTTCTGCGACTCCTTCTTCGGCTGCTTGGCGGCTTGAGCCGCGGACTTGGCGGAGGCAGCGGCGGCCCCCTCCTTCTTCTTGTTCTCCGCCGCTTTCAGGATCTCGAACGGGTCGGACTCGTCGTCCAATAACTGGTCGAACCGGTTGGTTACGACGCAGCCGAAGGCTTCTTGCAGGTGTCCGGGCATGATGGCGCCCCTTCAGCGGGATTCACCTCCGATTCTACGAGGCTTGATGCGAACAAATCGCTGGATGCTGCCACAAGATGGCTGGGAGAGCTGCCCCTTCTCTTCCGGTGCGAGCACCATCCGGGACATCGCGCGGCGCGCACCAATCTGAAGACACCGCGGCCGCAATGTTTTTATTTACATTATGTAACTCTATTTGCCGTCATGTCCTCGTAGAATAATCCGGGTGTTAATTTCTGAGAGCAAATTACACGCCAGGGAAGCTTCTAATAGGCCCCCATTAGGCCGGTGATGTGCGACTGCAGTAAAGCAGCTGTGCTTTGTACATGATGCTGCACAAACACGTGAGCATATAATAACACAGGGTTTGCCTGAATAAGTGCATTTTATATTGTCTTAAATCCTACCCATAGCTCTTTTAGTGTATAGTGCCTGAGTAAGGTCACCATGGATACTACACAAGTATTGCCCCAGTGGCACCTTGGATGTGCAGCCATGACTGTCTGATACCAGCCCGGCATATCATGACATGAAGTGGGATTTGTCAGTTTATAAAAAACTGCACCCTCTGTGGTGAGGGCCGGTCGGGGCCTGCTGAGATACCGCTGGGGGTAACATGTCTGACAAGTCGGCCCTCTGCACGCGCAGCTCTCAGTGCACTGAATACATTCAGACTTCTTTTCAAATCGTGGGTGTAATTTTAAATACAAGAATACAACTCCATTAGCGCCCAGGGCACATCGGGGTGTTTATGACTTGCTCATTTTCTCCTCAGCCCTTTAGAGAACAACACTACACTAAAGGTCAAACGCTGAGGTGCAATAAAACCATCTAATAATAAATGCCAAATTTGGAATATTTCCTTGATAAAGGTTAAGTTATTTCATTGTATTTTTCTGAAATGGCTTTCAACGTAAATTTTCTTTACTTGACCCTTTTCTGTATCTCTACAATAATGCAGAAATAGATATTTTAAATAAAATTAAAAAGACAAGAAGCAGGAGTTGATCTCAAGCAGGAGGCAAAGATATCTTGCAAATTTATGTGAGAGCTGAGCATGTCCGCCAGAAACAGCAGCGCGAGGAACACGTTCACCCAGAAAGGTCTTTTGCCACAGCAGTTGAATTTACAATGTCAGATAGAGGATATTAAACAAAACCTGTGCATATAAGATTGTGAAAGGCAGAGTTGTATCACACAAGGCTTTTCAAACATCTTTCTGACACTTTGCTCCATTATAGACCTCTGCAGTAAGCTTCATCCAACGGCCTCATCATTCATTATTTGTGGTGAAGGAAGCCACTGATGACAGTGGACAGCGCTGGTGGTCGGCTGGCCTCAGTAAACCCGACCAGATGCAAACCGCTAATTAAAGTTTAAAGCCTGATGTCAAAGAAAGACGATACAGATATCAGGTGAAGATGCAGCAGGCGATGGTTTCTACACGGCAACCAGAAAGAAGCAGGTGAGACTCCTGCTGGTGATTGGTCTACTGACAGTGGGAGGTCAGGGCATAGACGTGTGAATGACTAACCTTTATAGAGACACAACATATGCGTCTGATATTTATATACACACATATGAAAAAGGCTCATTGTGTCACAGGGAGGATTTATTTTTGTAGGACAAAAAGCCTAATCAGACTTTTCCATTGGATTTAAGATTATTGACAGAAAAAAAGACTGAGGCATATAAGTTCATGACAATAGCATGTTTTGTTCAGCAAGATAATCTTCACAAATGAACACCACTTTTATAATTTTGGAAGCACAAATGAAAACAACTGAAGTCAACGGTACAACTTGCAAGAATAAAAATAGTAAGATCCTGTTTGTTCTTCATCATAAAGTGCAAAATGGTGTCAAAAGCCAAATGGTTCCCTGAATGCGACTCACATTCACTCTCACTAAAGTACTGTCCATCAGCGTCCTCGTCAGCATGTCTCACTCTTTCTTTCTCACTACTTTCTCAAGTTCCATAAGTTTTGTATAGAGGGCCTCGGACATTTCCTCATCGATGTCCATCTGAAACAAGAACAACGATGTCATTAATTGCATGTAAAGCAGATCACATTGTCCAGTTTGAAACACGTCAAGGTTTCCTGCTCAGTATTCCTTATAAAGCGTCTCCATTGATCTGAGGTTCACAAAGGTCAGACTTGAGCTGTGTAATGTCTGTGGAGCGGCGGCCTCTGGTTGCTCACCTGTCGAGGCTGAGTGTAGTTGGTTCCGAGTCCTGAAGTTAAACTGTGATACTTCGCTCTTGGATCCAGAGACTCAGGGTTTTGTACAAATAACCAGTGCTGTAACAAGCCAGAGCAGAGCTTTGTGTTCACAATGCCGATATTCACAGAGACGTTGACAGAACAGGTCGACAACGTACCAGCGCCTCGGCTCCGTTGTACGGCGTGAGCGTGAACGTGTTGGTGAAGATCCTAATCTGTTCAGCACAGAAACAAATTTATCAGAAAAACACGAGGCTGTTCATACACAACTCCAACAGAGAGGAGTAGAGTGAACGCCTCACTCACCAGCCACATGACGGGCATGATGAGGGTCCAGAAGAAAGGGGGGAGAATACCATAGGTCAGATTAGTCATCACCAGTCCTGGACATATCACGGAGGAGAACAGCCCCTGACACAAAAAGAAGAAACATTTATTTCCCATAACATGTGCAAGTTCATGTTCGTCCTAACGTACTCATACTATCCGTTTATTAATATGCTGTGTAAGTGGTGTGAGTTTATATTTATGGGGTGGATTATTTAGGCCTGCAAGGAACAAGAAAATAAGGAGCTAAAAAATGTATTGCAGCCACGTCTGTGTTCTACTCTTGAGAAATCTTACAGAAAACAACCCTTCTAAGTGAGTATGATGGATACAGCAGATGTAGAATATAAATGAAGGAAAGAACGTTTTTGTAAAACCTGCAAAGAAAGAGAGAACCTCTCTCTTAAAAGCACATTAATTTAAACCATATTGTACAAACAGTTTAGAGTAGAGGAAAGAGTTGTGTGTACTCTTCTCCATAATACAGTCTTCCATTACCTATGACAACATCAACAACATCATCTTCATAATGTGTACTTCCTCTCTGCTTTAGAACAAACTTCATCCTTCTTTTGACAAAACACTCAGAGCATCATAGGAGTGAACACTGCTCACTGCTCTTCCATGAACTTGTGAGATCGTGCAAAGTCTTTCATTCTCGGGTGTGGGTATATGTATATGTGCAATAAGTAGTCACCCCTGGACCAATAATCTGCCGGCTATGTGCTTGACAAACCTGGCTGTTCTTGTGTCTGTTGAGCGCCAGGCTGAGCATGTCCGATGCGTACTTGGAGGAGCTGTAGGGCTCCGTCCCATTTCGGTGCTGCATGTCCTCGATGCTGAAGGCCGAGCGGCGGGCGTTACTGGAGGAGGTCCACACGATCTTGGACGTGTGACCTGCCTGACACAGCAGAGGCTCCAGCTCTCTGATCTAGAGCACGGAGAAGAGGACATTAGGGACATTACTTTTCTCTCAATTTCATTTGTTTTCTATAACATGTACTAAAGTTTAACCACAAGATTTATTTTTGTTAATACATTTTAAACATTAAAAGCAGATTTTATCCACATTATCAACCCAACATTTGTATTTTTAATAAATCACTCTGTATGCAAAAGCATCTGCACAAACTAAAACCATTTGCAATATCGTACTGTATGCTTATACTTTACTATGTTACAATATAAGGATGAGGACGACATATATACTATGCCATATTGAAGAATATCTTCTCATCTTTTAGATTTCATGTGTGTAGTCAGTGTGCGCTGTACCAGGAGAAAATGACCGAAGAGGTTGGTGGCAAAAACCTCCTGCAGGCCGTCTGAGTTGAGCTGGTCCTGTTGGGTCAAGAGACCCTCCGCCGTCGCAAACATGTTGATGACGTTCCTGCAGGGAGGGGGCTCGTTATTGCATAACAGGATGGACAATAGACAGCTTGCACAAGCATACAGCCATGATTTATTAAATTCAAATCAATAAATCAAAGTAAGTCAGGAACTGGCATTGGGGCGTTACCTGGAGAACAGACCCTTGAACAAAGCTTTGACATCTACTTGTGGATTGGGCATTATTCCCGCATTTAGATACAGAACGTCAATTCTGTTGTATCTGTGGAAAAACACACATATGTATCAAAGATAAAACTCACTTCTATAATCACAGTTCAGGTAAAGGACAGGTATCACAACCGCCTCATGACATCACCATATCTCGCTATCAGTACCTGGCTGTGACCTCCTGAGCAGCAGTGAGCACTGACTGCACAGAGCCCACGTCGAGGTGCAGTAAGTCCACATGTGCGTCGGCGTGAGAGGTCAGCAGAGCGGATCGGGCAGCCTCGGCCCGCTGCATGTTCCTGCAGGCCAGACACAGCCGGAGCTGGCTGTCCTCCTTCAGCAGCCTTTCACACAGGGCAAGACCAATGCCGCTGGGTAGAGAGACAGGTGTCAGAAAACAAAGGCATGACAACAAACTTCTCTAGGGAATTGTGTAATTACTCAAATGTACTATAGCATATAAATTGGTAAACACAGAGGGTTAGAGTAATACTACTACTACTACTACTAATAATACGAATAAAGGCAGATAATAACATTTGGTGTTACGTTTTATTTGAAAGCAGTTAGATATGTATGTGCCTCGCATGCATACAAATAAATGCATATTAGAAAAGTGAAAAATATTGAATACAAAAAGTGAACAAATCGTGTCATAGACGATAAACAAAACTTCACAGGATGTACAATGTTGACGAGTTCCGTGCATTATAGATAATAAGAGAACTGTACATGTATCTATTATGGATTAAAAAAACTTCAACAGCATTATTACAGCATGATGGGAGTAAATTAATCTCTCCCCAGGAAGGATTCTCTCCCTCAGTGACGCTCCAACGTTTCTGTCAAAGTTAACACACATAATAACTTCAGTGTGTATTTTAGCTCGTGAGAGGCGCCACACGCCGAGTGTCTTTTCGTCATTATTCCGCAGTTTTCACCAACCTGTTCGCGCCAGTTACGAGAACAACTTTCTGCATGTCTGAGCCGAGCGAGCAGCGTTTGGAGGCGAAGACCAGAACGACGTCTGACACTAGTTATGAACTCGACCCATTGTCGTCCGATTCCGCTCGGAAACACCAGCCTATGTGCACGAGAAGATACGTGGTGTGATTGGATGTCAACAAACAACTGGCCAATCAGCTCGTCCTACGGCGAGCGGAGAGGCACAAAACGGAAAAAGAGGCGCAGCGACTGAAAGTGCAGCTTCGGTCCATCGCGAAGCTGTGCGTGCCGTGGGACTAAAGCATCACGGACACGTGTGGTGAACGACATGATTTATGTCGTTAAAGTTTCGCTAAAGCGCTGGTAGAGTATTTTTGTTGTACAATATATGTGGAGCACAACTGGGTGAAACACAAGCACTATGATTGGTTGACGCCTCACCGCGTCATTAGAGCGCGGAGGAAGGTTGCGACCAGCTGTGCTTTGCAATGCCCTACCATCCTCTTTAGTATACCGGGAAAAGAGTAAGTCGCAAATTCGCAATACATAACATTTAAAATGCAGTATGCCACACATACTAACATGTCCTACTGCATCCGGTCCTACTTTGCAGTTTGCAAGACAGTCTTTCTCTTTGGACTTTTCTGACCAATCCTCTGTTCAGCAAGATATAAATAAGGGGGTTTAACCCCGACCCCTAAAATTAAAATGTACATATGTTGCAGTCCTTTTCTCAACATATTGCTACAGAGAATAGGGTCAAAATACAACATTCAGTGTTGGAATTAAGTAGTATGTCCTAATTAAATGCATACTTCATGTACCAGTATGCTCATGATATTCAGCACTTTTCCATTGACGATAACTTGTAGCCGGTTGATGTCTCTCTTGGGAAGTATTTTCAAAATACTCAAGTGCGGTACTTGAGTAAATATACTTAGATACTTTCAACAACTGCTAATCATTTTAGTCTATGAAGAAAACACACAGTAGTAAACCTTAATTGTCTTTATTTACAGGGATCCTTGGTTTGTTCTTTTAAACATTTTGTTTTACTATTCAACAATATACAGTTAATTAATTTCTGAAAAAAGACATAACATTCATTGTAATAAACAACAACATAAACACATAACTGTATTGACATCCTATTAAATGTGCAATATAATGTATGTGTATGAATGGAAAAGAAATACAAATATACACTTTTATTTCAAACCATATTACCTTGGAACACTATAAATAAACATAGCACAGAAGATATGAAGAAATTTATAAATACACAGAAGTGTGAATAGTGCTAATTTGTACATCTCTCATATAAGGCTCTGTTCAAGTGTATACTTTCTCCTCATATCTTGTTATTTACAGCACAATTGTGGAAAATCATCTTCAAACAAATGGAAGAAGTTAAATTTTTCTTTTTAAATCTCCAAATTAATTCCAATTAGATCCAGATCGAAGGGAGCTAATGTGACGGTTCATATCAGAGAAAAATCATCTGTTCCATTGACTACGCCAGGCTCGCCGTCAGCTGAGTGTGTATCTCCTGAAAGCTCGGCCTCTGCTTGGCGTTCCTCCTCCAGCAGCTCAGCATGAGATCATTGTAGACTCTGTCAGGACAACAAAGTGGCTTTGGCAGGTACACCTGGGCACACAACACAAAATATGAACGTTAAAGTTTAAAGAGGCAGTGAGTACTTGAACATGGCAAGGTGAGATATAAATACAGGGGAAATATGGGGTACTTTGTATGAGTCACAAATAAAACCACAACTGAGTTTATAATGAGATGGTTCTCTGGAGTCTGGAGGATTGGCCGCCTAAACCTGTGTGATGCTCACCTGCTTGCCCTGGTCCCTGAAGAACTCGCCTGTGTTTTCAATGACCTGCTCGTCAGAGAGCTGGGAGTAGGGCTGCTTCTTACACAGAGTCACAATCTCCCACAGAGTCACACCGAAGGCCCACACGTCACTGGCCATGGTGAACTTCCCCTGAGGAAACAGACATCTTAGATCCAAGTACAACCATATGAAGACTTGATGTGTATGCTGGTTTATCACAGCTGCAATATTGTGTATCATCAGTAACGCATTAGGATTGAGTCGGATCCAACACACAATTTCTACCCAGAGTTTCAGCTAGATGAGGCTGAACCATTATAAACATGTCTGTTTAGATCCCAAATACTAACAGGGATGTCGGATGTTGGCCATGGGGTTGTGCAACATGTCACCATTGTCAGAAGGTGTGTATGATAGACTCTGTGTTGTTATATGTTTGTATCTACTGTGTAACTGGTCCACATGTGTCCAGCTCCACATAGCGCTCACCAGTAGGATGCTCTCCCAGGACATCCAGCGAATGGGCAGGACGGCCCGGCCCTGGATCCGGTAGTAGTCCCCTCTGTACAGGTTCCGACTCATGCCGAAATCGGCGATCTTTATGGTGTAGTTCTTACCCACCAGGCAGTTGCGGGTCGCCAGATCACGGTGGACAAAGTTGAGGGAGGACAAGTACTTCATACCAGAGGAAATCTGCACAGCCATGCCAATTAGTTTACTGTAGCTGAAGAGCCGAAGAGACCACAAAGAAAGGGATAACCAGTCATAAGTACAATGTAGAGCTTTTCATTGCCATCCTGCTTTGGTCCAAGTGTACTTGCTGTCGACTGCATGCTTTAACAAACAGCAACAGGAAATGCAAAGGGACCCACACAGTTTGTTTAGGGTGTCAAGTTCAAACAGGTTGATAGTGTCTTTATACACAGGGCCGTCTATAGCTCTATGAAGTAATCCAAGATAATCATGACAATGTATGTCAAGGTATGAGCCTACCTGACCATACTCTCCCCCTCTTTCTCCTCCTGGTCCTTCCTGTCTTCATCAGCGGCCTCTTTCAGTCTGAGGTTGCAGAGGAACTGGTTCAGGTCTCCATTTTCCATGTACTCAGTGATCATACACAGCGGGTCTGTGTCCACACACACGGCCAGCAGACGGACGATGTTGGGGTCCCTCAGGCGAGACATGATGCGGATCTCCTTCAGGAAGTCATTCCTTCAGCACAGCAAGGACAAACTATTGTAATTTACCGCTTGACTGGCGGCCGACTTGTGCACTGTACAGCTTTGTCTGTTGTTTGTCTGTAAACTGCTTTTACCTTGCATTCTTGTTGGCATCTTCCCGCAGTGTTTTCACAGCAACCAGCAGCGGCGAGTCCCTGTTTCCCTCCATGGACAAATCTTCATCCAAAAAGTCCTGCATGCCCTCTGCCTCACACAAGTGCACCTGTTTTAAAAGCACTTTGTTAGTCCATCATATACTTGGCACGACAAACCAACTGTTTAACTAAGTGTTGCCTATGTGTCAGCATGCACTGTATAGCCAATGCATTTCACACTAATGCTTTTACCAGCAATAACCATCTTAGAATGAGAGCCATCAAGAAGATTAGCATTTTAAGAAAGAGAGCAGCTCGATGACTCTAATACATTTAAAATACCAAATCGATGCCAACAAACATTAGAGCGACAAAAGAGAACCCACTTCTCCAAACTGGCCCTCTCCCAGCTTCTCCTTGAAGGTGAGCTTGTCTCTGGGGAACTCTCTCATGGACGAATCGGTGCCAGCAAAGAGATTCATGTTGACGGCGGTGATGGAGTAGGTGCTGCTGTCTGAAGACTCCTGGAGGCTGATGATGTCAGCCTCCGCGTAGTGGGGGGCGCCGTCTGAAACACTGGCGGCAAGGGCTCTACAGGAGGTGCTTGGCCCTGATGTCATGTACAAACAATTAGACACACTACAGCAGCGATATAAGCCGACCGATGTAATAGTATTTACTGAATTGTGATTCCACCATCTTACCAAGGTGTTCGGTGGACTGAGCAAACTCGGGTAGTTTCCGGATAAGACGGGAAGGCTCCTGGTAGTCGGAGCAGAGGGGGAAGATTCTCTCATAGGTGGAGTTGGAGGGGGAGCCACTCTCGCTGGACAGAGAGGAGTGGTTGGAGGAGAAGGCCTGGGTCTGCACCGCCAGGCGAGCTGTGAGTTCATCATCCAGCAGGCGACGAGATGCCTGCGGAAGTAAGTCAGCGAGGGTGGATGTGTGTTATTTGTCGTTCACGTGACATAATCCGCATGGGATTTTTTTCTTACATGGCTGTTACGGGCCATCAGTTTTGGATGTCAGATGCATCACACAGAAAGAGAAAATACTTGGACACAAGGTAGTGATTCACTGAGGAAAAGGAGACGTTTTCCACATGCTGAAAAGTGCAAACATGTTTTATTCATGCAACGTTTCCACCTAAAAGGTCTTCATCAGGCAAACTCCCCGATGAACATGAAGCAGGCTATATATATGCAGACACAACTATATAAGCTGCCTGAGATGGAGCAGGATGTGGGAGGAGCCTGGCTTGGTCAGAGTCTATTGATAAGTGATTGAGTTCAGGTGTGAGCCCTTTACCCACCTGCAGCAGAACTCTGGGCTCTCCACTACTCACTACTTAGTCTGAGTGTCTCCTTGCTCTCAGTACATTTATGTTTGAAGTACTTTGAAGCGTGTCTGATGTACGTTAAGTTAGAATGATACACATTGTGTTGGCTTATATAGGGATGCCAGATATATGCTCTCTATGTATTAAACTTACGTAGGGATAATTCATGGCACATATTATCTGTTTACCTGACCATGGTGTTCATCACATTACCTTATAATCATCGCCCTCAGACAGTCCCGATCCCTTAATTTTCTACAACCTGGTTTGATAACGGATTCAATAAGCTTAAAAAACTCTCCCCTCACCTTCTCAAGCATCTTTTGCCAGACCTGCCTCCACAGGATGATGACGATGATCGTCATGAGGATGGCGATGATGGCCACCAAGCAGCCAATCAGGATCCTGGTATTGCTTTCATCCACTTTATGAGTAGGATCATCTCCTAAAAAAACAGTGGACACTTAATTATTTTCATCACAGCTCAAATGTATATGACAATATATGCCATAACAATCATAAGGCCCTTGCATAATAAAGTAAGACGTGTCATTTATTTTAATAATCTGTCATTTATGATGCTATCAGCAGGGGGCACTGTGTAACCAACACAAAATATTTCAGTTAAACTGTCTTTGAAGGAATTACCTTCACTGATAAAACACTATACATTATAGTAAGCTGTAACTAGTAACACTATTCCAACCTTGATGAAGAATCAAGAAATACATTATCTTGTAAGTCTCTCCAGCATTTCTCTTCGCTGGCCGATGAGCAAATTCAACAGAATTACAACCTTAGAAAAAATAATGATTGAGGGTTTAGTTATTGACCTGGCAATGTGTTTGTGGGGTGTCCGTGTTTGCGAGGACTCAGAGAAGTGTTGTACACGGCTGAGCCTGAGTGAGAAAGAAAAACACAACGCTCCAGGACATGAGTTCAGGCAGGAGAAAGCTTTGGCGCAGAAAACATGCTGTCAGAAAGAGTCAACAGGTTCATTTAATAGTAGACAAATGCCCTCAAACAGATACATATTCTAACCAAAGTTAGACTCCAGAGCCCATCTTACCTGACTGGAAGGCAACTTCACTGAACAACATCCAAAGGTCACTGAAGTGGAAACGGCATTTAATGGCGCTGGCTGTGCGGTCGCCGAGGGACACGGTGATGAAACGGGCGCCTTGGCTCGCGCGGTCCACAGTGGGCCTGAAGGTCACGGGGTCAGCCTCCCACTCTGATCCTGACCGGAAGTAACAGGTGGCCTGTCTGAACATCCTCACCCCGCGGCTAAACATGTTGTTACAGTGAACCTGTAGAGGTGGGATGTGTATAAAAGCAAGCATGATCAAAGGACTGATAACTGTGTCTTGCAACTAGTTATCTTGCTAATATCTACAGGGGAATATGCATTTTGTTCTCTACCTATGACATCGATGACTAAACGGGAGCAAAAGTGTTCCAAACAGTCAGAATGGAGGGGGAAGGTGATGCAGGAGCAGGTGTAGAGATGACTAATCTCTGCTGAAAGAAATGTTATCTCTGATCTCTGGTCACAGCACGTACCCATGACTAATTATACAGAGCTTTTTACACTGTGAGGCTATTTTGCATGATTTTATGCCTCCAATAAAATGTGCAGCATCTATTTGTCAGATGGGTGCAGTGATTTGGCTCAGCAAAATTACACTTTTTTTTTACTATTTAGCTGATTAGTGAAGTTCTTCCCTGCACCGACTTCTTACCTTCATGGAAGTGAAGTTTCGGACGTGGTCAAACTCAAAGATCATCTCCACGTAACCTTTGGGGAGGCTCTTGTTGTTCCAGCCCACGTAGTCGTAGCCGGGCCACATGCCGTATATGTGGCTGTGGAGGAAATCATCCATACCCCAGGTGCCATCTGTCAGCTGGCCGAGACCCTTCGTCAGTCTAGCGCAGAGACGGATGGATGAAATAAAGTTAGAAAACACAAGTATTTAAAATTCTATTGATTCCACTGATTGTGGCAGTAGAATCCAAACCTTTCAGCTGATGCTCCATCATTCACAGAGTCATTAAAGTAGACATCTAGGCCTCTGTAGATCATTTGATGCCCATCTGGAATGCTATACGATATCAGGCCATCTACAGGGAGCAGGTCAAAGGTCAGAGGTTGTGAATGATTTACTCACTACACGCTGATAGGATGTAATGACAATGAAGTGGTGATAAAACTGGTAAGCTCCAAAAAATGTGTTCAAACTTTGGTAATTATAAAAAAAAAAGAACAAAAAGAACGTTACATGAGATGCAATTAGGTGAAGATGTTGCACTCTGAATAATTGAAAGCAGTGACTAACCCAACCATTCACAGCCGTAGAGCTCCACTCTCATACACACGATCATGGAGTGGTCCGTCACAGGCATGAAGCGGACGTAACGAGCTATGATGGGAGGCTCCAGATCCTTCAGCACCACATCGTATGCATTCCTGTTCCCCTCAATGACCTGGCAGGAGAGATGCGTAGGACCCAAACAGAGAGAAATGTGTTAGCATATGTACATTATTCTAAACATTTGGTTAATTCTGGATAAATCTGTGAAGAATTGATCCCATAAACTCTGTCTGCTGCAAAGAATATGTTGTTATCTCCTTGTCCTCTCCAAACAGTGTTGGAGGATCAGATCCTGTGATATAGTGAAACTAGCAATACTATGATATGAAATAGCAAAAGGACCTATGTCTATTTATAATAAGTCTATTTTCGTGATATTTTAGAAGAATTGACCATGTGATTGTAATAGTCTATTCAATAATTGTTTATAGTTTTTTAGTTTTTGTATTGTAAGTAGAATTGTACTGTTGGGTTAATTTGAACTATTAACCCTCCTGTTACTTTCAAATTTAATAATATCTTTTACCCTTTTTCACCACAGCAATTATAAACTCCAGAAAATGAGTAGAATTAATATTGTTTCCCAAGTTTAAGTGTCAGGTACTTTATTTGTGTTTGTTCAATACCTAAATATCCCTTTAAATAAATAAAAAAGTTGATATTTCTTATGTTTTACACAGTGAAAAACAGCCTGGGGTCAAATTGAATCCAAAGAACACTGATGAGTACAAGTTGTGTACAGGACAGTGAAAACATATTTTCATGTAAATGTTATGTTTTCCCAGTTTTCCCCAATAAATTAGGAAAAGTCTTGAAATATGAAGCAATTTGTTTTATGTCAATCATATTTTTAAAGACGTTAAACATTAAATGGGGTCAAATTGACCCCAAAGGTAACAGGAGGGTTAAAACTAATTAATATCGTTGGGCAGTTTATAACCTTGAACACAACTTGATGAATTCATCTGATGCAATTAAGATGACCTGATAATGTGTCGACCGAAATGTATTCATAAATGCACGTCTGGAATGAGAAACAATGACACACGGTCGTAGAGACGCTCACCTGCCGTCCCTTCCTGTCTTGCCAGCCCACCCAGTTGCTGCCGTCGCGGCTGTACTTGATCCTGTAGCGCTGGGAGAACTCGTTACCCATACCGTCGGCATGGCGACCTTGGGTGCCCACCAGCGTGATGAAGTGCAGTGACCGCAGGTCCACCTGGAGATACTCCTTGAGGCCGTCCGGCTCCGTCATGATGTCAGGACACCAGGCCCCGTCGCCGTCGCCGTTGTCCAAGTCAAGTCTGAAGAGGAGGAAGAAAGAAGACGAGCGGAGCGGGTCAATTCAGAGGAAGATGGAAAGGGGAAATACATGTTGCATGATATGAATAGAGGAAGAAGAAAATTTAGAGTGAGTTATTGTATTCAGCATGCATAATTCATATTGGCACAATATCATATTTAACTACTCAACAATGCTGCTGGACAACAGTTGTTAGAAATTAATTATTCGGTTTGGGTCCAGTAAATGAAACTTTCACGTATGCTGAGCTTCACATCTACTTCACCGTGGCAACAGCAGATGAACCTCCAGGACAAGGAGGAAATGGAATTGAAAGTATCGTTTTGTAAACTTTCACATATGCTATCTGCAACTCTAAACTCTACAGATCATCACTGAAGAAGTAGTCTATAATATATTGTGTATATTGGAACATTGCATGTTGTCTACCGCCATAATGACTAATGGATACAAAATATGTTACCCAAAGCAAATTAAATGAAGTTAAGAAGTTCAGAAAAGAAGCATCATGTGACTTGCCTGCCAAATCTTGCAGCAGTTGACTCGGACCACTGACTGGAGGCAGAGATGTCCTCGTCCTGAATCTGCCCACCGGTCATACCAAGAGGATATCGACACAGTTCTACAAACACAAGAAGCATCCATGATACACATGCTGCTCACACTATGATTATGTTTGTGAGTGTGAGGCCTGTATTCTATCAGCAGCCATACACGTTTTTATCATTTCAGTTTGCAGGATGTTGGGTCGAGTGTGGTCAAGTCGTGTCCCTCCCCCAACAGCCACTTCCTGTAGCCCTGCAAGGCCTCTAAAGCCAAACAGAGGCATCACTGTGTCGGCACGGTTACCAGTCCAAGCAAAATGAGTCGGGTCCTCTAAACGGCCTGCTCTTAATTTTTCATCTTTTTTCCTAATCTTTACCGACCACGTGAGAGACATTTGAGATTTTTAAAGCTCTATCATCTGGCTTTATCTCTTATGTAAAGATAAGTTTGGCAACACCATATGCCACGTTATAGTGTTAATACGATTCAGTGACCCAACTGTACATCTGCTCACTGCATCTCCCCGAGTGTTACTGTGTATTCTCCACATCTCTACCTGGTAATTAAGGGACGTCTGTGTTGTAGTCACCTTCCCACAGCGAGCGCCTGACATGTACTTTGGGAGAGCAGCAGAACAAATAAACCTTTTACTGAGAGAATATTCCAAATGGGAAACTCAAATGAGCGCATGTGTAAGTGAGAGTGTGTGTAGATGTGTGCGTGTGTTACCTACACTTATGCCTACAAATTTTCAACCTTTTTTTTTCCACGAATGCCCCCTGCTTGTGAAAGGTCTGCCTGTTCGGAGGATATTTGCTGTCTGACCATTAGGTAAACCACACACACACACACACACACACACACACACACACACACACACACACACACACACACACACACACACACACACACACACACACACACACACATGCACACACATTACATTCTTGCATTCTAAGCCCACCCACCTAAAATTGCTTCCCTTCTCCATCTTGTCAACATGCTTCTCCCTCAGGAATATGGGGAGGTTATTTTGAACTCATGTATGACATATTTACTGGCTCATACTTTATTCAGACATAGAAAACTACACTTATATCAACTTAAACTCATATAGTTCCTTGAGTAAGATATTTAGCCCCTTTACCTGCTGTGAGAACGCACACAAACACCTCCTACCTGGGTTGACTTGAGACCGTACAGTCACAGCCAGAAGGATAATGAAGACGTGGTGTGAGACCTTCATGACCCTCATCTCTTCTCAAGGAGCTGCACACCTAAAAGTTTGTAAATCAGTGGATAAGATTAGCAATGAACACTTTAGGCCAAAACCATCAGGATCGTTCATACCAACAAATTCACAAGTGAGATTTTTTAAAGGATTCTGAGGTTTTATTTGCCACACACCAAAAATATGTAGACTGAAATGCAGGGTGGCGTACTCATACAGCTGTGGTACAATACTGGTATGCTGTAAATAATAAAGAAATACCTTATTAGAGTAAAGCGGTTGAAACATTTTTAAACATGTGCCATGTCAACGTGTGATGTCAGGACAGTAGGATGCTGTACACAGTTCTCCGGAGTTGAACCTCAACTCACAGGGGGAACAAATGGCCACACAGTCCTCAGCCCAGAGTCCTGCACTCTCCTCCACCACAGGACTGCATTATATTGACCTTGTAAATAGGTCTCAGTGACTTATGCCTCCAGCCCAAGAACTTAGCCCACCGTTCACAAACTACACCTCTCGTCTTTCACACGGCGTGTTCTCCAAAGACTTGTTTGGATAACGTTGTTCTGTGTATAGAACAGAGTTATACTGTAAGTGTAGTGCATTAGAAGTGAAAACCCACGTCTGTAAGGAATCTTTCAGCCCGTTTCTGGAGAGCTGACATGACTGATCGCGACTATCTTTCCAGTGGAATATACTTTTTTCTCGTGTATATTTTTGAGGCACAGATTAAAATAATACAACTGAAAGGCAAATAAAGCACCAATGCTGTGCCTTTCTTCAACTTGATGTTTACAGATCGACATTTGTCTTGTATTTAAGTCTATTTTGAACTTGTGTAATGTTTTTACCGTATGATGTCACTTTCTATACGGAGCTGAATTGACACAAAGTTAATTCAAAAGTCAACGTGGACAACGGGGATAATAGATATCAGAAAAATACAGATTTGACTTACTTTGTCAAGTTCTTCTCTTGTTATTATCAAACCATCTGTCTGTGACTGTTAGTTGCTGACCTCTTATTCCTTGGAAGGTCTTTCTGGGAATGGAAAAGAGAGAGAGAGCGAGAGAGAGAGAGAGAGAGAGAGAGAGAGAGAGAGAGAGAGAGAGAGAGAGAGAAGGGCTGGTGTGACAGTCTCTCTGGCTGGAGGAAAGAAGCAGAGAAAATAACACCCTTTGGGATCTTGAGGGGAAGCCAATCCCAGAATTCCACCTGATCCACAAATGGTTTCAATTACGGCCCACAGAGCAACAGTGTCTGGCAGCTTCCACATGGAGCTACTGACACAAACAGACAGGACAACTGGCTAATTAGTGAAGGAGACATCATATTTAAATAAAATGTATCACTGCATAGAAACAGAATTATTGGGATTAAAATGGACACAGCAGCTGAAGCAGAAAGGAGGCAAAAGCTTGTTTCAATGAATATGTGAATCAATATGGTTTGGTATGCAAAAGCTAATAATATGTCCTTAAAATGATGTGCAGATGTTTAATAACATTTTATTTCTCATGCAACTTACAGTTCTCATACGTCCAATACAAAGAGTTTAACAGTAACAGATCATGTTAATGTTTTCCACACTTTAAGTACTCAGAACTAACACACACTTGAAGCATCAACACTTTTCATTTTCTACTCGCAGTCATTACAAACTGCTGCAGCAGCAACACAAGTTTACATATTCTACAGGATGTTATGTGTTGAAACAAAGAGAGGTCTAATGCAACAGAAACAAGAACAAGAGGAATAAAGACTTCCACTACTCTGCATTCAAAGCAACACATTCCTTCTGTAATTCACTTATTTATGTTACACTTATTTATTTACTCACTGAAGTATTTTCAGTGCATCTTCTCCTTGACTGCTTAATGCTAATTAGTAAAAGCACAGCACTTGTAATGATAATATAGCATCTTATAAAATAGGTCTTGCCCATGTTTCCAGTCGGTGTGCTATAAGCTAACCCGCTGCTGGATACAGCTTCATATTTCAGTCTCTAGACTAACTGGCTGCTGGTTCCATCTCCATATTTACCATATAGACCCTTATGTTCTCATCGATAGGCCAACATGACATGTAATATATGACAAAAGACTTGCTCTCAACATATAAGGATGCACTGGGAAAGCAGGTGGATTATTTTGTGTTAACAAAAGAGTTAACCGCTATATAATCAACACGTCAACATCCTCACAGTGACAATACAGGTATAGTCTGCTTGTAACATTTGATAATTAGAACTAAGCAATTGAAGGTTATGGCACTAGAGGAAAAAATGGGATCACCAAGGACATAAAAATTCATCGGGAACCACACATGTCCGTACATATTTTATGCCAAATTGTTCTTTAATATTTAGCTATATTAATGTTAAAACATTTCATGACAATCCATCATACTGTGGTTCAGCTGTTTCAGTCGTGACCAAAGCGCTCTGACATTTCCATCTCTGCTATCAAAGAATAGACTCTGCACTGCATGTTGTGTGAAGCAATGTATTTATTATTTAATTGTACCTGCAGAATACAATAGGGGGTGAGGAGAATGACACTATAGAATCGTTTTATTATATATATTTATTATCAAGTAAGCACAAGTAGAGGCCGCCCACTATGTGTCAGCAGCAGCTCCGCGAGCAGAGCCGCGGGGTGTTGTGGCTGGATGTGGGTGGGTAATGGCTGCTATTCTTTTTATTTTCCAGCTTATCTGCAAGGTTACATCAAGCCGCCGCTGCACACACAATGAGCCTAATGAGAGAGGTCCCTATTTACCGACCACAGCTAGTGTATCCCTTACAATAATAGAGAGAGAGCCCTCATTCCCACAAAAGACTGTCTGCATGCTCGCATCTCATTTTCCCAGCAATCAATATTAATGAGAAAAACACTCTGAAAAGGTCAGCACAGGAACTGTTGCTGCTTATCAACATATTTCTGGTTATATCCCCCAACGATGTATTTCAGCAATTAGTGACTCACACCAAATGCACTGAACACCCCACGGCGGCAGACAGCGTTTGGGAAAGGTCACGCGATTACACACGGAGGAACGTTGATTTAAGTGCACTTTAATTCTTTGTACACTTCATGTGAACAGACACAAACAACTTGGCGAGACATGACAGAGGATTGTGGATACAGCAGACAGATTGTGAGAGTAGGAGGGCGGGGAAGAGGTGACAAGCTTCAGGGAAAAGAGGGGAGGAGAGGTGAGTGAGGGAGAGAAAGAGAGAGAGAGAGAGAGGACGGCCAGAAAGAGATTTATCGATTTTGGAAAGAATTCAAATACACGTCCTCAATTCAGTGATTCAGATTTTTGGCTCATAGTCGGCAAGGTGGAGCTGCTGCAGCTGGCCAGGAGAATATGAAGGAGTCCAGGAGATTCAGACGTCTCCATCTTTCTGGGAAATGGTACTTCAGGACTTTCCAAGCAATTCATGTGAAGGGTGGAGAAACAGTGACCAAGCAGTTTATGGTTGCCGCAGTAGAGCATTAACACATAATACTTACAGTACGTGGTACATCGCACACAGTGAGATGTTTTCTCTGAGACACAGCATCACCTAGTCAGAAAGCTTTTAATAATATGAAACACTACAGAATGAATTAAATCATGGGATGCATTCTGGGCGATGCCTATAATGAAACGACATACAATGTATTGAAAAGAGAAAAATAGACTGTGAGAGATACATATTCATTTTTAAACCCACGGGTAATTACAGATAACATGTCATTGCAAGCATTAAGGTTTTAGTTTTCACACAATAAAATGTGTTAGCATAACCAGACCAACTTGGCAAAGGGGTCTTCTCTTCACAGATCTTCATTTGAAAACAGAATAAACGACCACGTTCACGCCGGATTTGTCACAACTCCATGAACACAGACACGACCACAGTGTAACGAGCCCGGCGAGTCCGGAGACCAAACGGATGTGAGGTACAACGATCATCAAACTGCCACACACACAGTCTGTAACGCACACACTAACACACAGCGGAGGTTCACAGGGAGGCGGAGCCTGAACCACTGCAGGGGTTATACTTTCTGAATAAGGCTGCACTGGGACAAATCCCTTCTAGAAGTACACCTAATCATTTTTCTTTTGGGGTGAGGGATGTTGGAACCTTAAACATTATAGGAGAACATTTATCAATTCAGTTACACTTCCTGCATCTCTGGCCCTCGACTCCAAACAGGAGGTGAGCCGTTTACTGATGTCACAATACATGAAGTCCTTCATCCGTTTCCCGTTGGGCTGGTGCGAGGGTGCGATGTGCAGCTTCAAGAGCACCACTACACAGCCACCTCATCTCCCAAGGAGTCCGGCAGACACTCGGTGTTCAGCACGTTTAAAAGTCGAGCTGCGCCGTCAGACCCCGCTCCCTCCCCCTGACCCCAGCTGTCCCGGTCATCGCTCTCGTCTGTGTTTGATTCGTACTCCGATCCGATCCCCGACTCCCTAAACCGGAGCAGCTCCAGGGCGCCCAAGATCTGCTCCCCTAGCGGCGAGCTTTCATCCGGGGCTCCGTCGCTGGGAGTGTCCCCTGTGTCCTGGCCCTGCTCCTGGATGTCCAGCCCGCGGGAGGAGAAGCGGAAGCACTCGAGCCGAACTCCGGTGCTGAGCCCCAGAGGGCTGGTGTCGGTGGCCCAAGTGCCTGGAGAGCAGGGCTCGAGGAGGGCGGAGACCCAGGGGCCGTCACTCGTCTGGACCTGGGGTTGAGCTGCCAAAGGGCCCGCGGAGAAAGAAGAGCTGGGGGGCTTGGGCCGGAAAGTGATCTCCAGAAGACTGTCCTGGGAGCCCACTGAGGACAGAGAGAAGTGATGTCCAAGATGAAACACGACACATTTAAACAGAGCTACGAGACATGAGGAAAAAAAGAGATTATATGTGAGAGTGATGACGCATTTAATAAATCATAACTACACGTAGCAGAGAGCACTGAGTCCTCTGAGATGGCCGTCAGGGGATAATTAATGACATGAAGTGGGAAAAGAAGCCCTAACGACAGCGAAGGAGGAACACTAAGAAAGTGATGATGGGGAAAGCAAAAAAACAAACATATGATTTGTAGATAATAAAACAAGGAAATAGTTGATTTGTAGCAACCAAACAAAATAAAGCTCTAAATGAGAAAGAAAGCAGATTTCCACTCACTAGATGTTAGTTGGCCAGCAGCTTTAAGCTCCAGTTCCTGGATCTGTTTGACCAGAAGGGAAATGTGCTGCAGCAGGTCGGTGTTCTGCTGCAGCAGCCTCTGCACTCGGGCCTGGGTTTCAGTCCGCGCACACACCTCCACCGACAGCTGCTCCTGGAGGACATGGACCTGCACCAACACACACACACACACACACACACACACACACACACACACACACACAAACACACCAGTAAGAGGAAACCAGCTCATTAAATTGCACGATAGCTCTTAAATTTTGAGTTTGCGAGGTCAGAAGTTTCACTCTTTAAACAGTAATGACTTAAAGAAAAAGGTCTTTTATTTCCCCAGAGGACATATTAAAGGAGACCGGCTGACGCCAACACATCAGCATTATGAATCAACATCTGCCGAAGAGATTTGTTCAATGTTAGCTGTAAACTCTAAAACTCAAAGATGCTTTGTTTCAAATCTTCAAAAGGCCATGAAACCAGGACTCAGACGTATTTGAATTGATGTGTTTAGAGGAGTGAAAGAGGTGAGAATGTAATAACCTGAAAGGCCTCACCGCATCCTATTAAACACACTGCTTATTGAAAATGGAAAGAGTGCATCACTCTATTATGTGCTGTATGGTTGTGTGTCGAATTCTAATTGGGGATTTTGATGTTGTTCCTCTGGTTGTCAGACACTCATCAAACAAACATGTTCTTAAAATATATGTTTTTATGTGTGTCTCTCGGTCGGACCACCACTTTGGTCCAGACTTAGACATCTCAGCAAATACCGGATGGATTACCATGAAATTTTAAGATGTTTGATTCCCAGAGGTTAACAACCTTTGACTTTGATGATCTCTTGATTCCTCTACTATCACCAGCAGTTTAAAATGTGTGGCTTTTAGTTACATTTTTTAACAACAAATTGGCAGACATGCATGTATGTCGTCCTCAGGAGGAAGAATAATGTTGTTGGTGATTGCGCTTGAATAAATTTGGTAGACTGTAAACCCAAATGAGGTCATGAGGCATTTCATCAGGAACGTTTCATATGTATATATTATATATATATGGTCCCAGATGTGGTACCACAGGATACCATCATTGCCATCAGTACCTGCTCTGAAGCTGCCAGTGCCTGTTGTTCCTGCTGCTGCAGTTGTTTCTGGAGGAGCTGGACCTGGAGCTCTGCAGAGCAGGGGGCCGCTTTTGCCGACTGACCCGACACAGAGGCCCCGAGGATGGGGGAGCCCAGCAAGAGAGACGGGTCACCAGACACCTAACATGGATGACAGTCAATTTGGTCCTACTTCTAATGGCATCAAGAATTTAACTGTGAGGTTTTATTTTCTGGGTCGCTTGAGTGATCAAACACCCACAAGAATACAATTCACCCGGAGAAATGCAAAAATAGGCATCACAGTCCAGAACATAATTTCTATGTAATTGTTGTACCTGCAGTGTCAGAAAAACAAAGAATTTAGCATATTACAACTATATAAAACATTTTTTTTACACAAAACAATATCACAGTAGGAGTACACATGGCAGTGGTTGTGCTGTATGGGAAGATAATAACTGTTAAGTATAGGGTGAGATAGCCAACAATCCAAAGCAATGTAGTAACAGTGGAAACATCATGACAAGCTTGTGTGGATAGTAACACATCTAAAGAAGTGGGTTTAAAGCTGACAGCCTCTCTCTCTTTCCGCCGGTCTGAGCTCCTCGGGGGGAAGAGGCAGTGAAGACCGTCTCCTGTTCTAATGGAAACATCCACAAATGAGATATCACCATTACTGCTTGAAGACATTGTGTCATAGATCCTTAAAACCAAGATAGTCCCTTCATTCAGTGCTACTTCAGTGAGTTAATTAATGCATAACATTATCCCAAAATAACCTCCAACAGCTTAACAGTATGCTTTCCTTGTTCTTTTCGTATTGTTAAAGGAGAGCGATGCAGAGATTAATGCTATATTCAGCACGTCAAGTTGTTTAAATAGAGATGACCTGAAGGATGAGTTGTATTTACAATATACACACTGTGGTTTCTCTTCCCAGGCTGCTGTCGATAGGATTTTATATTGACGTCTGCTTTCGTCATAGATGTGTACTGTGTGTAGGAATAAGAGCCTGGTATTTGGTTTTGAGCAGCTGACAGCTAGGGGCATAATGAATCAAATGTACTCTTGGTACTGGAACACACTCTTTAGCAAGAAGCCACTATACTTGTAGGCCACTTTTTGAGTATTAAAAAGAAAAGAAAGATGGTAGGCCTACTTTATTTTTTTACTTGAAACTTATTTTTGTCTAAATAAAAGGTAATGTAATGGAAAAAAGGAAGTTTATCTGTAAAACCCTGTTAAGCCACATTTACAAATAGCCGGGTATTTACAGAAACAAATATTTCTGCCCCTCCATTTTCAAAAATAACGTCGTACACACAAGGTTTTTTTCCAAAAAGTTTCTGTTTATATGAACCCGCATAAATACGCCATCCACATTCGTCCTCATAGGACGCTCACATGACGTGACGCAATTTTAGTCGCATACTCTGACGTTTGACAACCTAAAACTCTGTTTGACCTAGTTCACACGCAAACACAAAAACAGAGTTTTCATAAATCTGCACTTTGTCCGGAGTTTTCCGTGATAAAACCTCAGTTTTTGTGTAAATGAAAGGCCAAAACGCATATGAATATATGCGTTTTCCCATCGTGTAAACGGGGTCTTAGTCCTGTGTCTGTCTGCCCAGTGTCTGTTGATTGTTTATTCCTTTCAGCTGCGCTCAGCCACTCCTCAGCCTCCTTGATTGCCCATGCCCTACACCTGTGGTTTTCCCCCCTTTTATATACTCCCATTCTTTCACTTGTCCAGATTGTTGTTTAGTCCTGTTTGTAACCCGCTGATTGGCTCCTTGAGGCAAAGTATATAGTTGGCCAATCCGGGACCAGAGGCTTGGATAAGTTTTCGGGTCAAAGCAGGTCACTTCCTGTTTTGATTGCCGTACTGGACAGCAGGGTGTACGAGACCGACATTCACCAGAGTATTGATTTCTTGCAGACAGCGGTGAGTGCAGAGCGGTTGCAATATGCTAGCTTAGCATATCGTCTTAAATGCTTGACCCCCGTTTTGTTTGGTTGCTGCTATTTTTGTGTTAAATTAACTGTTCGTTGTAACTTTTTGTAGGTCAGGTTTTTTGTTGATGTGGTCAGAAGCCGAGGGATCACAAACTGCTATCAGATGGCGAGCTACCCAGTGAACTGAGGATAGCCAGACCCCTCCTTGAAGAGAAATGAACTGACATGGACGACGTGGATGACTGTCCACACTAACAATTATTTATTTTTCATTATACTTTTATATTTATTTATATTTTTTTCATGAATACAAACTAGTAAAACCCTTGAAACTTAACTATTTGATTTGGTGTTTTTTCTCCACAATTCAGTAAAATAAATGTGGTTTCACCTTTACCTGGACTGCCTGTTTACTCTGCAGCTATAAGCTTCTGCCTCAACACACCCTGTGACTTTGTCTGCAACTGCAGCAGATTAATGAATCGGTTTATAAATGAGGAAACTGTCATACAATCATAATGTAACCATAGACTGTATATGGAAGAAGAATTATAATTGTCGAGCCTGGAGCAGCTCGAGGAGGATATCACTCTTTCAGATGGCTGACTACTGATAACTCGCTGTAATATTGGTATCCATAGATACACAACATGGCTGAAGCCCTCCAGAGGAGAACATCAATGTTGCTAGGCAACGTGGTAGTGTGTGTCCGTTACATGTTTGGCTTGGTGACGTTTCACTCCTCTGTCTGCATGAATCGTCAGATTGTTTAATTTCTGTGAGTCGGGCCATTATTTCTTTTGGCGGAGTGTGGGTGCCAAGAGTTATTTAATTGTTGTTCATACTTGTTTGAGTTTTGTCTCTTTGCTCTTTAAGGCCAAACTGAGGACGACAGTCGTATAATTGATAATCACTTGCGTGCACAGGCTGCCATGTTTCTGTGCATCAAAGCAATTAAAGACTTTGTGGTGCGACGCAAGATGAAATGTTAATGCACTGTTGTGTTGCATAATTGCCTTTAATGGTATATATCCTGTATTATATTCCCCCTCATTAACTTTCAAAAGTGTAACATATCAGTAAGGTTTACTCATAATGGCATGTTTGAATTGACAAACTGTTTTACCTGTACTTGAGTATAATGTATTTGAAGGCCAGTTTTACTTGAGTAAAGTAAAAACATTAAACATCTCTTTAGGTGCTATATGCTCCATGATGTTCACCAGCAAGCAGCTAGCAGTGTCTGATGCTAGGTGTGCAGATATGTTTTGTGACTCCTTTCACATGCATGTTATTTGATCCATCGTTGATGTAAATATATTGATTACAGCGTCTGTAAGTTGTATTTTAATTGTTGAGTTGCAGTTTAAGAGCTGGGCACTTTGAGGACCTACAACACGAGCATATCAAGTCAGTCACTTTGCTCTCATGCCAAAGTAGTCTCTGGTCTAGAGTAGCATCATTTCATCTAATTGCGAAGATGGTGTGTTCATGCAGATTGAATCTCTAAATAGATCTACTGACTGGATGAGCTGCTGCCTGCTGGACAGGTGTGATGACTCACACCATTATGCCTGAGTGCTGCTAAGAGAAGAACAGCCTGAACGACACGACTCGTATCGGGGAAGGCAGATCAATACGGTGGACTCGCTTGTCATTAATGAAGGACGCACGACCTTCAGATCACACACAGATCTTGACATATGAAATACTGCTGATAGACTGTGGCAGAATTCTAAAATAATGTTATTTATATAATTAAACAATAAAGCATGTTTTATTGTTCTCAGGTAACCATTTAATTAAATCTAATTAAATTTAATTAAATCTAATTAAATCTAATATCAATTAACTTCCAACACAACTATAAAGCGCCATAGAGACTGATAATTAGTATACGGTTATCAGAGCGCAAACAATTGCTTGTTCAACATCTCAGGGATAGCAGAGCGGCGCTAGAAAGCCGAGCTAACTTTCAATTACTAAACCAAACATCAACATTGAAGAGCTTCGTGGAGCATTTCTTCACAAACAAGCCTTGAAGACGCCGTTGCTCCCATGTGGAATCTGCTCCTCTTCATACAACCAAACATTCATCATGACCTGTGAGCTGCACAAATATTTTTCACTGGGACATTTCTGACTAAGAATCAACATGTTCCAGAATATTGGATGATACGCGCCGCCAGATTACGTGTTTATACTCCGATGTTTCCTCTGAAGGAATGAATACATGTAAATGCAGCAGGGACCAAGAGAACGATCTATTTACTCGTTTTATTTATTTCATTGACATATGTACTTGATTAATCACTTAAAGGGAAACCCCAGTTATTTAATATTTTACATATGGGACATGTATTGCCTTTTTCTTTATAATTGTACGGTATAGATAATTGGTAGTAAGAATGTGTTTGTTGCAGCTATTTATTTTTGCTGACGTGCTACAGTGGAGACGTAAGGATCCATAAAGTAGGCTCTGCAGGGCGGTTTTCATCTGTGTTTACAATGGAGTGGGAACATGGAGAGGTTTGGTAAGAGCACCAATGGAATGATTTGAAAGGACTTCTGTAATCTACCTTCTCATTACTCTTCTCCAGGTCGGATGAAGAGACGCACTCGATGCTCTCCTCTGTAGTGGCTTCAAGGTCGGTCTCTTCTGACAACGCGAATCTCTTCTTTGCTGCAGAGAGAGAACCATATAACGGAGAACTTGCACACGGCTCTTTCTTTGACTGGCTTTGTAGTTTGCAACACATCTAGAGGCAGTGACAGCCACGGCAGATGCCCACACACAGGCAAGGTCTTTGATCAATGGATGGACCCGACCCACCAAGACAAAGCTGCGGCAGGGCGAGCTGCTGGAGAGAAAAAAAAAAGATCTGCAGTGGTGGATAATGACATATTTTCTCGAGGTGTGCTTAGTTGCCACTGCATGTTTCTGTAGGCTGTCTGGGTTTTAGTTTGTGATGGAGAGAAAGCAAGAGATAGAGACAAAGAGAAGGCCTTGGGAGTTTGTGTGTTGCTGTGTGAGGAGATGAAAAGAGATTGTGTTTCTACGTGGGACAGGAGAAAGATGGAGAAGATATAGGGAGAAGGGGATATGTGGATGCAATTTGTGTGTGCGTCACCTGGCACAGCCTCCGATTCCTCCGCCTTCCCCTCCTCATCCTCCTGGTCATCACTTTTCTGCTGCTGGGTCAGCTGGTGACACACATCGAACGCCTGCCCCACCGTCCGCACGATCTTCATAGCCTGTGACTGCAAAGACACAGAGGAGAAGTGTGTCGGGGTGTCGAGAGCAGGGCGGGGGAAGAGCAGCAGGAGCACAGTGAGGGAGGATGCATAAATGAACGGGCACAGTGGGGGAGAAAATGAGATGCAAGAAGAGCTGCATAGGAAATGGATAGATGAACTTGTGTGTGCACATGTTCAAAGAGGAAATGTGAAAAATAGTAGCAGGAAGAAATGGGGAATGTGGTGGCAGAATGGCAGGTGAAAAATGATGATGCAGGGAAAGAGGTGGCGAGATCGGAAGATATTAGAAGCAGATTGTCCTTGTCTTTTTGCTTTGCATACATTCTGCTGTCATGGTGATGGATTGGTCTATTTTAGAGTCAAGCGACTTTGAATGCAGAGGGAGTGAAGATTGAGTTTGTTATTGCTGGAAGCTCGGTATGTGTGTCAGCATCATCAGGTCATCAGAGACGGTTAAAGAAATTAGTAAACTCCTACTTTAAATTATACAATCGCAATGTATTGCTATTCCCTCCCTGTATTTTTATTTATCCATGTATAGCTTGTTTAACTTGTGTTGTAGAGCTGCTTTGATTGGTCAGTTAATGGTCAATAAATCAGAAACTATTTTAATGATTGAATTATATTTTCTTGTACTGCCTTAAATGAGGCACACGGGCGAGTAAATTCAATGTGACCTTTAAGGCAGCAGCACTTCTAGAGCTGTAATATTCAGTCCATGTCCTTTCTAAATCCCACTGAAGATGAGTTTTTGTGTTTTCTATCTTGAATAGTGGCAGAGGCGAGATTTGCAATGACTGATTTGTCATCTGCCTCTGGAGGATGATCCTGCCCTGAGGCATTCAGTCAACATGTCAAGGTAATCACGCCTGAAAGCAGTTCAATCTAGTGAAATAGCAAAAAATAAGAAAAATGATGACAATTATTTCTAAAATTAAAATGTGCTCCATTGATTTCTTTTAGTTTCTAAATGGTCAGTTTGAACTACCAGCCCTCCCAAGGCCAAGCACCAAAGGCTCCGTCGCTGCACTGAGCTGATGTCTCAGCCCTGTTGGGCCGTAACATGCCGTGATAAATAAATAAATAAAATCTCCTCATCAGCTGGTCCATCTCCTCCTACTCGGCACACATGCTCGGTCTGCGACACCAAGATTAGGCTCCGCGGCCCCGGGGAGCCGGTCCACCACTCGGTGTGTCCCTGGCCTTGTTGTGGGTGTTTTGGTGAAAATGTCTCAAACCTCTGAAAAAAGGCCCTTTTCTTTTCTCTTCCCACCAGGATGATTAGTATTCAGCTTCACTAAGTCACTGTCAGACTGGTATCCATGGTGAAGGGATGGGAGTCAACCTCACTGGTGCTCTGTCTTTATCACGGATGAATAAAATGCGCCTGCTTTATATGCAGATATGTGAAGATTCATAAGCACACAAGGGGTCTGACTCTCCGATTGGCCATATGTGAGGGCCAACAGGAGAATATATTAGAGACAACAAGAATCTGTGCGCAAAGCATGGAACTGAAAACTAAATAATTTGATAGGCAGGCAGTGATTACAGGGAGAGCGAAGCTCACCATCTCGAAATACCAACAACATTTACAAAAATTCTAAAACCGACGATGCGTTTGTCGTCTCTTGATACTTTGCAGCCTCCTTAGCGTGACCTGTTGCTCTCCTTTGGGAGACATGCTTATGTTTTCTGACGGGAATTGGATGAGAAGATGATACCACTTTCGTGTTTGTGAGATACAAATTATTGCATTTTTGAACAGCTGTATATGGCTAACCCTGTATGGACGTGGTATGATTGGCCTCAGGTTAAACCCTTTGTAAAGCATGAACAAATGCATATAAAGAATAAATGCCATAGAACTTTCTTTTATTATGTTTGAAAATGATTACATCTAGGAAGGAATGAATAAGAATTCCTTTAAAAAACTCAATCTTCTTCCATCAACAATTTCGGACGGAGCAAAGCTACTTATTTACTTATTCGCCCTTTTAAAATAGGCCTCTACAGCCCTTTTTATTTCAAACATAGCACTTTGGAGATGGCTCACTCGTAGCTGACGAGTGAGCCATCTCCAAAGTGCCTTTACCATCTCTGGCGGTTGACAGTAAGTAAAATAAAGAATAGCATCGACTTATCTTGAACATGAGCAGACTTACTTTCCTCTTTGACTTGAACACATTGCAGCGGAAAATGTTGCTCTGTCCTTCCCTTGCTATGTAACTGAAGATCTTCAAGTCTTGGGCATCATGTGAGACGTAGAAGATCCTGTGAAAGGAATGCGACACATGATTGTTCATCATGTTGGTTACTTGCTGCCTGGTTAGTTGGTGTCTGAAAATATGTAATACCTACCTGTAGATGGGATCCTCTGTGACTAAGATGGTATTGTCATCCCATGACCATCCTTTTCTCTGTTTGGATACAAAGACACATGTGGGCTGACAAAAGTGGCGAAAAGATTGTAATTTTTATAAAGTTGCACTATACAGGACAAACCTTCCTCTTTTTGCGCATAATCACTTTGACGAAATCAGTAGATACGACAATGTTGACCTTCTTTTTCTTTATATTCTTCAGTTTGAATTCATACTGTGAAAAAAGAAGAAGTTTAAATTGATATTTAAGGTTTGCTAAAAAAGCTAACTCTAAAGTTCAAATTCAAACCAAACCGATTATTATGCACGGTGTGACTGGCGTTAAATAGCATACGAGTCCGCTAAGATGGAGCCCATTACACGAGAGACATTACATGTTTGAACAGAGGGAATGGATCATGCAGAAAGGAAATATTTTATGACAATTTTCCTCTTGGGGTAAATGTGAGATCAGTAAACACCGTCAGTTTCTGTTTCTGGGAGCCGTTTAGGCTTTCAAAGTCAGACTTCCCAGAGGGAGGCAGACATGTGTGGGACACTTTCATCCCTCTCCGTGATTAATGCTCGAGTCTGTACTTGGATATTCTATCATCCTTTCTTGGGTTTGTGTAAAAAAACAAAAGAAAACCTAATGATGTCTTTTATTTTCAGTAGAATTGGAACTGTCCTAAGAATCTTATTGTGATGATTAAGAAAAAGAGGAAGATCTCAGAGGAAGTCAAGAACGGGGATCGTTTTGACCAACAAAGCAAGTCGTATCTGGGGATTTAAGTCCTGATGAAGCTGCTGCAGTTTATCTATACGCCTGTGTGACCTGTGTCACATCCGGCAGAAAAGCATCTCATGAGTAGAATCAATGAGCCTCATTCCTTGTCCTATGGTCTTATCTAGTTCATCAATCATATTGTTGTGTGGGAGGTTTCCTCTGTTTTCGAGGCTCAGGTGAAGGACGCAACTCCCACAATGTGTATGTGTTACCCAGGCCAAAGCAACCATACGTTAACTGGGAGGGGAGGACCATCCATCTCCACACACTCTGCTGTCGGAGATGAAGTGGAGCACATTAAGTGTTTATGTTGATACATTTTCATGCACATCCGCCCCCAAGCATAACTAATTGGCACTCTGAGATTCTTTGAAGGAAGAGTGCGATAAAAATGAAATGCATTATTATTATTATTATTATTATTAATGCTCCACAGGTTGCGTCAACTCACCTCTCGCCTTGTCTCAAAGGCCCTGTGAGGGCTTCAAGGACCGGTCAGCTTTTGAATATTCAGAGTCCGTCTACTCAGAAGCAGAGGCTCTTAATTGCTGTGCCATTCCGGCACTCACAAAGTGACCCCAACTCTTTAACACAGTTGCTTTCATGTTATCATCTTTAATTTCGGGCATGTCTAATATCACGCTGTTTACTGTATTTGCATCTATTTATTCGTCTTTTAATGCATTTTCATTTCTTAAATCAGTTCTTCTCCTTCCAATTATATTTTTTTACTTTAAAGCTTTGCAGAAAAACATTTTGTCTTCGGATAAGAGATTGATAACACAAGACATTACATTAAAATGATTGTGTTTAGGGACGGATGAAAAAGATCCATGACATGGTTTTGTCCATCGAGGTTTTCAACATCCCTTAGAACACCTTGTGCATCGTGTGGCTACTTTCTTTCCCTGTTTGAGCTGCTTTCAAAAGCTCTTTAATAATGCATTAAGAGAAAGAATGTAAACAATCTGAAATTGTTGAGATTCATGAAGCATATGTGAAGCAAGGACATTTAAACAGAATCACTAGATCTTTGTCAATACAAGCAAATGGCCATTATACTGCACTGTGCACGAGGGATCAGGATTAAGTGATTCCTGGGTCTAACGGCCGATGTGGCCGACCTCCGACGGACTCAGGGACTTGGCCTTCAGATTAGATCCAACAGCTGACAAGCAGCTAAATCCTTTCCTCCCTGTGCTTCTCTGTAACACCGCAGTGATGTTTAAATGACACGGCTTTGCAGTGTTTCCCGTGGCCTTGTCTGCTCTCAGAGGGCCTTGAGAGCGGACGGTCTTTCAGACGGCGTCGTATATAAACCTGCACCCTGTACGCTCCCTCGGTCATAACATTCGAGTGGTCCTATGAATTGTGCCGTGATTTAAACCACTACTGACAACCCACTGAATCTGCCGAGTGTGTAGCGACACAGACTTTGTGTTTGTGTGCAACGAGGATGTTGAGGGGAGTAAGGAGTCTCTAGATGGAGAGAGTAAACGTTCATGCCAATCAATTACTGATGCTTAATGAGTAGAGACTGCTGTTGTCACAGGAGTCAAGTTCAGCCGTCTGGCTCAGGGAGGTCACACATTTGAAGTTTCTTACTCTGATTCTCCTCATTGCAGCAACTATCTCCATGCGGCTCCCAGGGCGGCCCACCTCCAAACTGCCAATGTACTGCAAAATGTGAAAGAGAAAGGTTTGAAGATTGAAAGTTCGAGGGAATGAATGCCACTGATTACTGGGCGGTAAAGTGGGTGATTGCCATTGTAGTTTTGACAGCTTTTTCAGACATTTTGGGAAATATTTCTCTGCGAGGGAATCATTACACACTGGAGCTGCAACGATTAGTCGGATAATCAATCCATATCAAATGAACAGTTTTGGTCAGTTATCCAATTTTCATCAAGTGTGTCACACATTTGCTGGTTTCAGCATCTTAAAAAGAAGAATTAGCTGCTTTCATTGTCTTGAATTATAGTAAATGTAATACTTTTGGGATTTACACTGTTGGTCAGACAAAACAAGACATTTAATACTATCAAATTGGGTTTAATGAAATGGACATTTTCTATTTTTCTGATATTTTGTAGACTACATGATCACTTCATTATTAATTACATTGCATTTTGCTGGGTGTCGGAAGCCAAATAACATGTTAAATGTGTGTTGGATTATTCTTCACTAATCTAAATTGTGTCCAAATGATATGATGGAAACAAATAATGTCAGAAATCATCAAGTTATCAGTTAAAGAAACACTTCTCTGCAGGTGAGATGCAATGATTCGTTCTCAAACCTTTCAAAGTAATGCAAAGTGGACATAAATGTAAAGTATTATGAGGTCAACAAGCACCCTCAACATAAACCCATGACATGTATCGTGGTTGTTTTTACAGGCGCAGTGCCGCGAACAGCCCTCCTTGTAACGTTGTACACAGCCGGTAACAACCCACCGCTCCCGGACTGCCACCCAGAAAGTATCTGTTGCAGAGGCTCCTTACCTTTGCCTCGAAGCAGACCCCATGCTTAAACACCTCGTCGTTGTGCATGGGGATCCTCAAATCCTGCGCGTCATCCACTAAATTGTACTTGGTTACCTCTGGCATCGCTTCAATATGAGCGGACTCGCGCCGGACTCCCGTTTCAGCACCGCGCCAGAGTACCTGCAGATATGCGCATCACCGGCGGCGCTGCTCCCTCCGCACTCTCTCGCCGTCACACCGGAGGTCATCCGGGTTGAGGCGCTCCGGCCCCTGCGGATAGGTTGGCTGATGGTTTCAATTAACGCGCTGGTCGTGGTGCGTTACGTGCACTTACCGACCCGCTCCCTCATCGCCCGAGACTCCACGGAGAAGCTGTACACACCACCGCCGCCGGGGGTCCCGATGACGCACGGATCTCAATCTATGATTGTTTTTCCTCGAAGCACCGCGGCATCAATAAGCACTAATTCATCAGAGTGGTCGACCAGTATTCAGAAGCAGCAGGCTCTTATTATCCATTCAACCGGGGGTACAGCCTCAGAGATGGAGACGGACTCTGCTTGTAAATACTCTATCGGGAGCTACAGCTGGTGTTTGGTTTTAGGACATCTAGTGGCATCACAGGGAACAAACAATTCCCCAAATCACTCCCGCCCAGTGGATTCCCGGAGCTCCCAGGGGTCCCTGAAGGTCTCATGGGTCTCTTCTGCATTACAAAGGAGTAATGTAGCCATTGGTTTTCGAGAAGCTCAGCAGAAGTCTGAAACATGACGTTTCCTAAACAAAAACAAGACGCACCAATGCAGCTGTAAGGAGCTGACAGTGTAACACGTGATGTTCACCTGGTGAAGCTCCACCACTTATGGTACGGTACGGTGATAGTGGATTCTTCGCAAAGTGCTGATAATGACACGTTTGACCTTTAACACCTCCTGGTTGCCACACACAGTCTGCTTCTGCAGATCCATTATAAAGAAGATTTGTGGAGAAGCAGAGCAATGCAGCAACTTTTTACAGAGGACAACGACCCCAGGTGACTCTGCAATACAGATACAAAACAAGACATAATTTACTGAATGGGCATGTATGAAACAACAATGTGAAAACAATGTCACAAAGTGAACGGGGTCGGCCGTAGTGATAAATCTACTGAGAATGATCTCAAGAATCAGCTCATTGTTTAGCAGCAAAGTAAAAGAAACCCCAATGTTCACCAAACCTGCTCAGCCCAAGCTGGTGAGCAGAGTGGAGCATTTAGCAGCTAAAGAGCATCCCTTGGGGATTTCTGCTGCCCTCTAGTTTTGAAATATAGAACAAATATGTATTGCAGATAATGTTGTGAACGTATAGCAAAAAATGTCCTGTTCCCTAATCCAGCAGATATGGTGTAAGATGTGCATACGTTTATAAGTTTGATTACTTTCACCTGATGAAAGTCCAATATTGACTTCCCTCGCAGCTCTCGGCCAACTCCAGAGGGAAATATCTGGCTCTGTAGATGCTGAATGCTCCACGATGTTCACCAGCTAGTTGCGAACAGTATTTGTCTGTTTGGTGTTTAGTAGGTAGCATAGGTGAGGTGTTGAGGGCTCATTGGTTAACGCCACTGCCTGCTAGATAACAGACACACATGGGAAAATGAAAGATGCTTAAAAAATCCCGATAAAATGAGGGGATTTGTATCTGTGTCACTATGAGCGACACTTTTCACTTCCTTTGATCCAGTGTTGTTGGTATGACAGTACTTTTGATTATAGCGGTAGCATTGACTGGCACTTTATTTAATAATCACTATCGCTGTATACACGTGTGTTTCATGTACAAATGTACACTTTACTAAATAATTCTGTCCGGGATACCATCGACTTCGTTTACCTCTCACCTGTCAGGACAATAACATTTATTTTCTGTTTTCTGATCAAACTTCAGGCGTACCATCTCCCCAGCAGGTGGCAACAGAGCTCTTTGACTTTTACATGAAGTAACTTAACATCAGAACACAAAGCACAGTCTACTTTTACATACTCAGCATGCTCCTTTTTATTCTCCATGCCCTTCTTCATCGTTTTGCGCTGCTTGTCAGGAACTGCTCAGTGTGATTGTTGCGGTCTTCACCTCAGTGCAAAGCAGAGTCTCCATTAAGGTCCAAATGAACAGAGTGCTCTGGTACTTCAGAAAATCATCCCCATCCCTTTTCTTTGATGATGCAAGCACATTTCCTATTTTTTCCCTCAAGAAAAAGTGTACTCTGAATTCAAACATTGGCAGAACAGAAATACTGTGATTGGTACTTGAGACCTTTTTCTGTATAAGCTACATCTTCTCCTTCCAGGTACCTGAAGTCTTGCTTGATGCAGCCAGTTCCTGCAACTTGAATGATGTACAATCTTTTCCAAGCCGCTGTGCGATGGCTGGTGACACAGATATCACATGTTGACACTCAATTGGTTTTATTTGTGGAATGAGTGGCATCTTATTGTCTCCAAGTTGGTTTTAAATCACTCTCCTGCTGTTGATTTGGTTGTGTGGCTTCAGTGCATCTTCTTGTGTCTCTCTCAGCATTCCACTCGCCTTAAGTCATTGATGCTTTTTGTTTTCATTGGAAAAAAGTTAATTAATACCAGCACATTCATGATAGAACAAAACATGTAATGTCCTTAACTCCATAATAAATTTGATTCTGAAATCACATTGTTTATGCTTGACCATTTTTAATTTGTCGCAATAACCTTTTTACGGAATTAGCTGAGGTGAAAATCTGATTAGCTAATTGTTTGATTGATTGATTGTTATAAAAAGGCTAATGGTCCACAGCCACACTAGAGGCTTACCATGTGATTGATGGGTCCCTATCACAGGGTTGTTCAGTCTGGGAGTTGTCTGATTTTAAAACGTGTGTACAAAATTCCACGTCAACCATCCAGTTCAACGTTGTTGAGACATTTCACTCAGATTTCACTCAGAACCACAAATGTCAAACTCGTAGTGACGCTCTAGAAAAGGTCAGGGGATCAGCCACGGTATGCTTCATCCTCTGTGGACCATGAATGCAAATTACGTGTCAGTCCCTCCGATAGTTCTTAAGATAATTCAGTCTGCTTGCTGCTGGCTGAAAACCAAAACACACACAACTGGGGTCTCGCAAAACCAGGCCCGGATCCAGTTTCTGTATCGTGTGACGTATCAAACTGGAATCAGTTACCAGGAATCTGCTGGAACACGAGATCCGCTGCTTCGCTCCTCGTAGTTCGATGGACACGCAGCCTCCCGTGTGTATCAGAGCACACGGCGCTGACCTTCACACAAACTCATGTACCTGTCGCTGGAGCCGCGCGGTCATCGGCACACACGCTCCCCATTATTTTATCTCTGTCTCTCGATTGTATGCGGTAGGCCTACGTCTCACTACTGTATGTGACTTCTTTGTGCTTCACATAGAAAAAGGAAGTAAAGCATTGTTATGCATCACATAACCTTGTTCACTGCCAGTTTATAAAAAGCTACAACAGTCCGTGTGTTATTGAAATAAAAGAAATGCTGCTGGCGCTGCCAGGTTTAATGTTTAATTGTCTTTACAGACATCTCCTTTGGCTCATGACTGTACTGTTCTGAACTTTACACCGACCTTTCCCACGACTACTTGTTTGTGTGTGTGTGTGTGTGACACACTTTCATGGGGCACATGTGTAACTATCAATGAGTCAAATCATCTAGCAGTGACTTGTAGAATCTAAATTCCTCAAGTGGAGAAGGAGGCTGATGATGCAATACTGCATATGTGGCCTAAACCATCGCTAAAAGTCATGCCAACGTTATTTTCTGATTGCCAGATCCTGAAAACAGAATAAGCCAAATTGATTTAAACTAAAATGCTTCTAAAGCTATAGGCTAACCTCTTGGCCGTAGCCTCATATATACTGTATGAACATTAGAGTGGTATTTCTCTTCTTCTGTAACTTTTGGCAACAAAGAAGATGCATATTTCCCAAAATATCAACACTTTCCTTATTTTGACTGCACATTTACTTTGTGGTCGTTCTCATCTCTTCAGTCTTGTTTAAGTTCCCACTTCGATAATCTGCTTGGGATTAGCTGCATCACTCCATTAGCGTTTGATTAGTGTCTGGAGTGGTTGTGTTGTATGACGTTCACACGGCGTTCACACACCTTTTTTTGCATTAAACTGTCATATTAGTGAAATATTTACTGACCTTGAAGCATGCATATTAATGTAGTCAAGAGGTCAGTCTAAAATGTTGTTGTCTCTTATAATGTCTTGTTGTAAGCAGACAATCAGCTGATTTCTATGGGAGGAAGTTTCTTGAAATCTCGAGCAGCAGAATGAATCTAAAATAAATTGTAAAGAAGGAACATTTGATCCAGTTAACACCACAGTGGCTTCATTATAGGACATACTCTCACTAAGACACACTTTATTTTACCCTGAGTGCACTTTCTATATGTTTTTCTAAAACTGCATTTATAATCTTTTAAAATTCAACAGGGTTTCTACCTATCCCTATGAGTGTACTTCAAGAGTGGGAAACACTCAGGAAAGACAACCATCCTCCTAAATTCATACCTTTGGGCAAGTTGGGTGTCCGTTTCGTTCCATCTGATTTGCATGTCTTTGAACTGCAGTAGAAACTTGAGTGCACCAATACAGGATGTCGACTGAGAAAAGTCAAACTACGTCTCTTCAGGCGCTTCATAATCTGTTCATGAAAATATAAACTAATAGAGAACATATGTGACTACCTCACAGAGGTGAGTCATCATTGCTGCACACGGCTGGACTCCATGCTGTCTTCACAGGGCATCATGTAACGAGTTACTGCAGACCAGATGTTTCTCTATTCCAGTGTTTTGTTATCACATATAAACAGATCAAGTGTTTTTGAGACCTGAGGAGGTTATGTGTCCAGCCAGTGGACAAAAAAGGCTGTATTGATGGTAACAGTCTATTTTTGGTTATTTTACTACCCAAAGTAAATGAAAATTAACCTCAGCTCCTGTAGACAATTGAGTTGTTTCGAGTGGATGGGACCACTCAGCGGTGATGGGAGTGTTCCCTTGGTAACCACGTAACCATGACTGCAACTCTTTGTTTTTTACACCGCTCTCCCAAGTTGAAGCACCGTTGGCAACACTATTAATAACCACTCACACCACAAATATGTACTTAAATGGGGACGCTGACTCATTTATACCAGTGGAGTAGGTGCTCAGATCCCTCGTTAAACAGAGCTCCGCCTCTTTTGTGCCACATTATGTTTCCACCTTCCTGACATTCAGAGCTGCACTGAAACCGATCCGCGCTTAAGAGACTGATGTAAAACAACAAAGGGCTGAGCTCCTCCCATGCCAGCTCATCCAGGCGGGAGATGTGTCTGTGTTTACAGTATGGATGGTAAAACTTGATGGTCCTGAATGTTTACAAAAGATTTTTTTTTATAGTGTAAACACATTACGGCTATTTATGAAGACATGACAGTAAAGCCCGGTCTGTCATGGGCAGTATTGTCATTAATGTTGTTGTTGTCGTGAGTTGTTTTGCTTCTGGGTAGGCCAATATTGTCCCAAAAATAATTTAAATAAACATTACTATTGTCATTTTAAGTGTTTGATATAATGATCATATAAAAGTACAATAATGCAAATCCACCAATGTAAAAAGCATGAACTTTTAAAGGTGCTACATCTTATATTCAGAGCATTATAATAGCTGCAAAGAACAGTAGGGGAACATTTGTACCTACTTTGATAGTGGATATTTGAGAGATTATAGGAAATGAAAGGCGGAAAAGAAGAAAGGATATGCAATTGTTGGATTGAGTCAAGGATTTAGATTTATAGATAGTCAAATTTCATATTTCAATTTTAGTTTCAGGTTTAGTAAAGATTAAGGTAATGAAAACTTTCTGCATAATATCCTTTTGTAAAACATTTACATTGAGTATCAAAAGCATCCTGTGACTGTAAAACTCCTGTTTTGAAGTTTGACTTGACGGTTTCTTATGCCAACAGTTAAAAATAGAACATTTAACTTGAACTCCAGTCTTGTAGATTTTCAGGATGTTACTTATTCAACACTTACATTCCAGTTTATTAGTTTTAAGGGATTATCTGTTAATGATTCAAGAGATTTACTGACAGAGGAAAACGGCAGTTGTCAAGCATTGTCGTCAAAGTTGGTTTAATGGAGCATGGAAATGAACCCATTTAGTAACAGATGCAGACTTGAAATTTTTTTTTCTTTTCTTACTCAGGTCTCCAACTCTATTATCCACGCATACAGTTGAGCATATTAAATATTCCCTTTATGGGACTGATTCCCCCCCAGAGAGTAATCTCTGCTCATATCTTGATAATATCCTGGTTTCTGGTGTATATATCTCATGTTTATCAATCGTGTTTGGACTAGCCCAAAGCCATAACATTGTTTGCATTTTAACCGTGTGATCCTCAATGTCATCACGTACTGTTCAGAATAACAATATAAAGCCCCTAAATATATCCAATCAGAAATACTTTATGTTCATTCTTCACCGACTAATAAGTCAGGATCTAATTTCAGAACCAGTCCACCTCCTTCTTACATGTAGTTTGTTCATATTTCTCATGAATACTTTTTACAAATTAATTTTACTCACTCTTTTTGGAACATTTATTTTTATGAGCTCATAAAAATAAAAGGATCGGGGAATCAAGTTAAGTATAAAGTGTTGAGCCGTCTTTATATTCATGAAACAACCACACAGGCTCTGTTGTCCAAACTGAATTACTCCATTCAACCTTGAATAAGGCAGCACACACCACATCAACTCCGTCTGTTCTTATCTCTCACAATAAAAAAACACAATCTCTGCAGGCACATATGTTGTTGAGTATTTTTCACGTGAATCGTGAGTAAAAGCTTTAAGGTTTCTTTATAGTATAAAGAATATGTTATCCATCATTGACTGCATGTTTGTTAATATCTAAAAAAAACTATCTTTGAAGAATGAAGATGATGGATTACCAATATTTAGATGGGACGCTTTTCTAATTTTGATAAACGGACACAATATTTCGTATGTTGTCTCATGGCTGAGAAAAGTAAGGAACAATCTAAACAAAGCACAGGAAATGAGCTGAAAGTCCAGTCACACTGTGACTGGCAATACATTCAAGATGATTCACCATCCATGTCCATCCATCTGTATGCAGCTACGCACATGAACATCAGGCTGTATTCAAGAATAACGGTAATTGAAACTAGCGTTTACTGTAATAGCAAAAACAAATGTTTTTAATGTTTATGTCAACAGTCCACTGAGAAATGGAGTCATTTTCCCATCAGACTCGTATACAATCGGACGTCTTGTTGCAACTGGAGGAGTCGCCCTTGATTGCCAGTAGAGAGAGAGGAAAGTTTAAGGAACTTTCGCATCGGCTTCAATTTTCAGAACGTTGTTGCCTCGTAGGAACCCTCCAGCCTCCAGCTGCAGGCTTGATCTTTACATTTTGTGTATTTTGTTTTATGTTGATCCGATTTCCCTCATGGCTTTAACAAAAATCTGAATCCTTTTTCTCTCCTTTTCTGTCGCTCTAAGTTATTTCTGTTTTCCTTCATCTCAAAAGTTTAACAGCCTCCAGACTACACCTTCATGAAGACGCAATATAAAGTGAAATCAAAACAAACGGTCCAAACAAGCCCTGGCCGCCCACATGCTAGCGCACTTGACCAGGTCTCTACAGGCCTTTCTTTTTTAAGTTTATTTTGATATTCGAGAGATTCAATTCAATATGAATCATTAACAGTGGACAATATGTGTGAAGCATCTGTTGGTAAAGTAAAAAGTAGGCTAAGTTAAGGCCATCTGTTGAGCAGAAAAAAACAAAGCACCGTTTCTTCAATGAATCTCAATTAGTGTAGGTCCAGTAGAGGCCTTGTTACACATCACTTCTGGTCGAAAGTGACAGAGAGAAAGACGGATGGAGTGGAAAGATAACCTCTGTGGTTTTCCAAGAGTGTAAGAGTGGCGTTAATGACTTCATCCTCGCCTCTTGAGGGGATGAGTGTTTGAACAAAAGTCGACTGTAGGAGAGCATATAGGAGGGGGAGAGACAAAACAGACGGCAGGAGAATGGAGGGAAGGGGCTGATTTATAAAAAGGAGGGAGGCTGCTGTGACTCAGGCTGCAAGCTGTGGCTGTGTAATAAACAAACCTGTCTCTATGGCAACTAGCCATCACACTCCGATGCTAAGGCGAAGCATGGAGTCTTCTGGCGCCCCCTTTCCAGCTGCACTTTGAAATCAATGCAAAAAGGATCATATGAATACCCTTTAAAAAAGAACAAGTATTGATGTTTGTGAGTCAATGTGTAGCTACAATTAGCAACAGCATTCATTTGACTAGCTTAGCTTGGCATAGCAACTGGAACCCACCTACCAGGCTAAGGCTAGCTGTTTCCCACTGTTTCCAGTGTTTGTGCTAAGCTAAGCTAGCAAGCTGCTGGCTGTAGCACCGTATTTATCGTATACGTACCAGCCAATATAGTTGCTACTGGCCAGTATCCAAGTTCATGGATTGTTAACAGGCACGTGCACAGACATTTTGGGGGGCAGGTGCTCAAACGAAAAAAAGGGCACCGAATGCCAAAAGAAAATTCGGACCGAGTTGAAGCATAAGCAGCTTGTGAGCGCTGCGAGCACGTCGGGGCGGAATTCTCACAAGAACACAAATGAATGCCCCGTCGGATATTAAAACACATTTGGGGGGACTTGATGACCGAGAGAGAAACTTTTATTCACTGATGAATGAAAAAAGTGGCTCCAGCAAAAAGGGCACTTTACTCATCCAGGGCAAAGGGGCTGGTGCTTGAGCACCACTAGGGCTCTATCTGTGCACGTGCCTGATTGTTAACATCTCTACTTTTCTATTATTTGTATTGTTTACATTTACTTGGCACGTATGTTAGATTGACTCTTATATTATAACGGACTGAGTGACATGAAAGCACAGAAAGCAGGTCAAAGAAATGTCGCCGGTGGTGGACATATATAGTGGCCGTAGAGGGATTACATTATTAGGGGATGACTGCTGCTGCAGAAATGGACATGACTGAACAACCCGAGTCACCCAGAGAGTCTGTCCGGCCACGATAAAGACCCCCAAATATGACGGTAGATCTGACTGGTAAATCTTTCATGCACAATTTGAACTGTTAGCCCATTCCAGTGAATGGTCCACTAAAGTAAAAGTTCCCCAGCTTGGACTCTGCCTGGCCCACCCCCCTAAACCTTCTCATTGACCCCAACCGCTCGGCCACCACTTCCCATCCCCATCCCCTGCCCTTGGCCCCAGCCTCCCATCAACCCCTTTCCCTTCTCCTCAGGGCCGACGGCCGCCTCAGAGGAACCGGGGCCCCCTGAGAGACTTTGTGGTGGTAGTGTAATGGACTGGGTGACATGTAATGTTAACCTGTTATGTTATACGTGTTATTGTGATTACAGGAAGAAGTTGTTCTTGATAAAACGATTGGTTGTGCCAATTACTGAGTTCAGGAGGTCAGTGAAGGTCTCATGACCTCTGTGTGGCTGTGAGACCTGTCAACCATCCTAGCTCCCTAAGTGGGTGGGTGGGACACATGAGTGTACTTGGGATTGGCAGAGCGAGTGAAGGGGGTGTTGTTGTTTGTGTTACCAGCCCGTTGAGAGTTAGTCTACAACCGAGAGCAGACGGTTCAAGCTGGAGTTGAATGTTTAACGCGTTGACTGTTGTTTGGCTTCGCCCACAGTAGCCGGTGTACTGCCCCCAATAAATGGCAATAAGCAAGATAACGTTTCGTACCTTTACTTGAAGTATGTTGTCTATTGTGACCGGTCTGCCTAGAGCCTCCTTTGTGTTACTGTGCATTGGGGACCAAACTAGTTTCCTCTTTGCTGATTCATAACATTTTTATTTATTTAAGTAGTTGTTCTTTCTAAATGCAATACCTCCTAAAATGTTAATGAACACTGGCCAATATGACCTACCCTTTTCTTCTGTCCATCATAAAGATAATTTCATTAATAAACATACAAGAAGTGACACAGTCACATTTTGCCTTCCATTCACTGTAACTGTAGAGGAGTCATCCAGACACCCACATGTGAGGTGGAACCACAGAGGCTACGGACTAGTTAGCGGCTATAACGGCACACATGAGCAACTCTTCTACTTCCTTTCTCCTAGATTGTTCTGACCTCACTAACTACATCCCTCTTATGTGTCATGAATTTTCCAAGGTACTAAACAGTAATCTCTTTTCACTGAAAATTGGTAATCTTTTATTCAATACACTTATTTTCACATACAGTACTTCAGATAAATAAACAAAATAAATTCAGTTTTCACCATATCATAATAATACTTTAAATAAATAATAAATAAATAAACATGAATGCCATTGAGTTTCTCCCAGTGGTAGATTTGTTGTCTATTTTCATAATTCAAGCCACTGTGGCTGCCGTTCATGTACATGTACAGTACAGGTGTCTCTTCCAGAGGCAGGCAGCACAGTCTTTGTCAGTCTTGTTTTCACAGCTTCACGTGTCCGTAAACTTCCAGCTTGGATGTCAATCTGTAAGCAACCGCCGGTCCCCAAAATAACTCCACAACCTGGCGTGAACCTTCTTGGAGTGAGGTATTTGTTCCATGTGAACTTTTCCAGGCTATGCTTTGTGCGTATCCCCATTTATGTCTGCTGCTTTTAGGAAAGTTGTGTAGGTTCAGTTTGTTAGCCCGTCTTGGCCTTTCTGCTGACCTCCAGGTATGTGGCGGACTTTATAAAGCGAGGGTAGCAGTCTTTCTCCATGAGCGTGTAGATTTTGGCTTGGGCCAGACTGAAACAGGACAGGTCGGGTTGCACTATGTTCTCCTTTGTGATGCCTTTGGTCACATGGTCAAGATTTACCTGCAGGTGAGCAGAGGATGGAGAGAGGTGATTATCAGACTTTGAGGCGGCAGCAGATTTACAGTGCATCCTAAATAGTCGATAAAGGCTGTTTTATATTTACCTCTCGTGGTGCATCAGAGCCGATGAACTCGTCATAAATTTTCTTTGCTTTCTCGGCCAGTTTTGAATGTTTGGTTTCCCGGTAGTTCTCACAAGCCAAGTAGAATGCAATGTTTTCCTCACTGAACTCTGAGTGCAGGAACGCTCTGAACAGACAAAGTCCATCTGGAAACAGGAGAGAGAAAGGAAAGAGTGGTAGGTTAACATCTGTAGTCACTCCATAAACATCTGGAATAATTGAAGCATTTGCATCAAGGCTGATGTGGAGGATCGCTCTTACTTTGACTCAACAATAAGTTGTCAAACGACTCCTTCCATTTTAATGGATCCTCCACGTTTAACCTGCAGCAATGGAAACACATTATTAGAAAACATTTTCAAGAAAAATCACAGAGGTCCACTTTGATTTCACTACATGCGTGGAGAGGGAATTTTAATGTCTGTCTTACCTCAGTTTGTCATTTTTCTTTGACTGGCCATTGATGCTGTGATCTGACTTTTGGAGTAAACTTCCAAACAGAGCTTTCAGCTCCTTTGCCCTGCAAAGATAAAGAAATAGCAATTGTTACAAAAGAACTGAGTTTGAATATTTAAATCTACCTGTCATAGAAGTACAGGAATAATAGATTTTGGATAGATTGGGTCTCACCTCTCCAGGCAGGTGGTTGGTAGGGATTCAAGTCCTTTGCACATGATGAGATATTTTACCGCTCGCGGGTGGATATTTCCAAAGGGGTTGACAGTTGGTTGTAAAGTATGTAATGTGTTGTCTTCCTTTCTGTAAGTGACTGAGCTCTCTGTTGGTCTGCTGTCCGTGTGGGAGAGTGACTTTTTATAGGGTAGTCCACTCTGACATCACGCCTCTCAGCCAATGAAAAATCAAGTGGGAGGATGAGTAGACTCTTCAACGATTTTCCTCCAGACTACTTCCTCTCTGACTGAACACGTGGGATAGTTACAGTAACTATCCCACGTGTGTGTGTGTGTGTGTGTGTGTGTGTGTGACTGTGTGACTGTGTGTGTGTGTGTGGGGAGGGCTTGGGGACTGTGTGGGGCTGTGTGTGTGTTGGGACTGCGTGTGTGTGTGTGTGTGGGGGGGGGCCTTGGGGACTGTGTGTGTGTGCTCTTATTAATCAGACTTTCTCAGGACAGAATTATTCCCTCAAATTGCAAAATAAGTGTGTTCCTATTACAATATTATTATGTGCTTTCATTCTTGCCTGTCTTTCTCTTTCAAGGTGTGACCAAGCAAAGGTAATTGTGCCTTTAGCCTCGGGGTTGAGACAATAAGAACATCTATTTTAATAGTGGGCAGAGGACTGCTAACAGTAAACTCTGCTGATGGGTTGATTCTCAGTAAGTTCAGAGGGAAATACTCAGGAAAGGTAAAATCAGATTGATGGGTGCGGAGGTGGAGCGCTGATTGAAAGTGTCTGAGCCAGCTTCCTCTGCCGGCTGCCTTGAACAATACATCCCCTCCACTGGCTGCTTCGGCCCGCACACAGAAGCTATCAACAGTCTGGATTACAAGAGGAAGAGAAACCAGTCATCCTTTAGGAAGTGTAATTACATTGTCTTTGAGGCTTAAAATAGCTGTTAAAAAACAGTGGGTGAAGTCACAGTGACTACGCCCACTTCTTATTTAAGGTCTATAGCATATTTTCCTCTCTGGATTGTCATCCTTGTTGCATTTAAAAACAAGGATTGTTATTTAATAAAACAACTCAAAAGAAATGTGCAGTAAGGCAGGAGTTGGTATTTCAATATATCTTATTTATTAAATATGTTGTATTCCTGGTAACTTCACATTACAGAAGAACCTGATGCCAACAAGGTAACATTATTATTATTTTTGACGCACCAATTCACTATCTGTATCAACATTGAACATTGTTATATTATTATATTTTGTATATTAGATATTTAAAGCCCTTGCAGGTTTAAATATCTACAATAAGGTACATCTTGGATGTTCATATGGGAACATAAATGTTATATTGTGTGTATGTTATTTACCGTAGAGACATTAATACAAAATCTTCCTATTTTTTTCTTTTATTGAATCTTTCACAAATGAGCTGTAGAAAAATAGACTTCTCTTTTTGATCTTTTTGCCCTTTAAGATCCAGACTTATGAAACAATCTGCAGAGATGATGCAATGCATGTCAAAAAAAGATTTAGCTAAAATACGGCTTTGCTCTGATTTCATCTGACATTTAAACCAATAGAAAACACTAAGAGCACAGATGGATTATGTATTTTACTTTAGTTTTTATACGACACATTTATTTTGACAGAGAAAAATCTGTAATTATTCTGTATTATGATTATTGGTATTATTTAAATTTGTAATTTTTATATGTGCTCATTTTCATCTTGATTTTCAACTGAACAAGATTGTGTTGTAGTAAAACTTCATATGGTTAAAATAAAAAGTATTTTTTCCCTCATACCCAAATGAGTCTAACCAGGGCTGAAGGTCATGTAGAACAGTCGTTCTCAACCTTTCTTTCAGAGCGCTGAAGACCAGATGACCTGTTCAATGTCCTTCTGGACACCGTGGCTCCAACATGTTCCTCCCCTCCGCCTTCTTTTTGAAGACACTTGTTATAATGGCAATTGGCAGTTGCTCATTTCAGATAAAACATCATTTGGCTGGTTTTTGACAACCAACACATTATAATTCATATTGCAAAGATTTCAGGTGCAGCGTTCAATCTTTGCAGAGGTTGGATCATGTTGTGAGATTTAACATTCAACCCTTTATCCCAATGCAACATGAGAGCATTTGCATTGAAGATATATATATATATATACATATATATATATATATATATATGTATATATATATATATATATATACATAGTGTGTTAACTCATTCTACTATGACTGTTTGTTGCTGACACACATTTTAAAAACACAAACGATGCTCCTGGCGTTTGGGTGATGCATCTCCTGCCTGTTCATAGTAGGATTTGTCTTGGAATAGGATCCTGATGAGAGCCTCCACCTCATCCTGATCATTGACACAGTTAACTGGTCAGTCGTGTAGTGGGTGCCCTTTGTATTTGGGTTCTCATTATTTATGCGGTTGAAAACTGGGTTAGTCAACAAAATGAGTAAGCAATATACAAGGCTTCGACAACTACACGCTATTTAGATACTATGAATATTATTATGATCATAGAAGATGGCACAAAGAAGTCTGAATAGCCCACAGAGTGATAACACTGTTCACGTTAATATTTAGGTAATAAACTGTTGTCCAAACTGTGGGTCAACAACATGAAGCTGACATTTATCCCCTGGCCCAGTCTCGCTCCTCTACAATCATCTCATTTAATCTTTGGCCCCAGAAGTGTCTAATAAAATATAATTTGGCACATTTATAAAATATGTTCTGTCTGATTAACAGAATAATGCAGGATACTTTAGTTTAGTCAACATGAGGAAAAACGGTGTCAATAAGATTATCCATATAAACTCTATGGAATGATGTCAGTATTATTTTAACTGCTGGTTTCTGCTGGTTCTGCTGTTCCTGTAACCTAAAAATGTATCCAATCACTATCTGTTAGGTTGCATTGAAGTGCAACACACACACATGTATTCTGATTGGACTCATAGAACCATGTTTTATTTGCAGAGTTAATGTGAATTTATTCCCAACAAGTGGCAGCCAAGCGTGTTGCAACACAGAAATATTTGACGAAAGTTAAATGGTTTGCATTTTGTTATTCATAGTGAAAGTTTCATCTGGGAGGTACTCTCTTGACCGCGGTAGATACAGAGAGTCATTTTGTAATTGTTGCTTAGCCTTTCACTTTTGCCCAAATATGCTGCACAGAAGTTTAAAGCTTCAGCGCAAAGAGACCAGTGAACATTGTGCCGGGAATTGTCAGCTTTGAGCTTCCAGAAGGCAAATCTGGCTCCATCATTTAGGAGTCAAGGCATCAACTTGATCCAGCCTAAATATGACAAATCTATCTTCATTTGGTCAGTTTAAGAACTACAAAACCATAATAAATCCACACATTTACGAATGACTGTTTTGATGACTATCAACCTAAAGTTAATTTAAAAGTTGATTGATGCGGGATTTAAATCCATCTGTGTTGTGAAAGTCATTACATTGACGCAGTGGGACTGTCACCACTTCCTGCTTTCTCGGGATGTGATGATTTACATAGAAAATCAGAGCTCGCTTTCAGGAAGGGTCTCTCGAATGCGGAAAGTACTCAGCAGCATGGAATTCCCAGGCGGTCCATTTCCCAGCCGATGTGACCCCGGCTTTTTCTGGAAGACTTCCAAAAACAATACCGTTTCCTTTTATTTCACAGTTTCTCCCTCCTCCACAGAAACTCTTATGCTGAGACTGTAGTTTTTCAGCATGTATGCAGTGTAGTTCAAAGACATAACGTTGAACAACGTAGACATCAGGCCTCTATCCGCTCATGCCCAGCTTTGGACAGCATTTTCTTTTCTTTTTCGTCTTGTAATTTCTTTTCTGCATTATGCAGTATTTAGGCTGCGGATACAGGTTGAGTGGCACCATCTGCCAGTAGACAGAGAAGCCATGATCAGCATATTCACTCAGCTACCTATCTGACGGAGCAGGTGGAGGCTTAGCTAATGCATCCCAACTAAGAAGTCCTGCCAGTGCCACCAGTGGTGCACATGATCCTATCTAGGTGCTGTCATATCAAATGCCAACTGGCCATTGAACATCTGGAGATGCAGCAGCACAGATGATAAATCAATGTTAAATAGCCTCAGCTTCAGTGGAATATCAATGGCATGAAAAAGAAGATGCAGTACTTTGGCATACAACCATCTGCCTCAGTAGCTTTCTCTACCTGCCAGCTACTATAGCTGAACGTATATTTTATTCAGACACACTGGCTTTCATAAATACATGCATGAGTTGTTTTTCCAACATCTGCTATCAAACTGGATGGGTTTGCTCTTTTAATCTGCAGGAAAAAATCAAAGCATGTTGACAAAGTCACACATAAATCACCTACTTTTAGCCCAATTGTTATTGCGTCCTCCTCCATGATCACACAGTGTATCTTTTATTTGTTTGGTAAGACATTTCTTTCTTCCTAGAACAATTACAGAGAGCAACCAGATAAAAAAGTTTAATAATTTTTCCGATGAATGCTCTGCAGGATGCTAATAAGTTTGCACTCGCCGGCACTGAAACAAATATGTCCGCAACAAGGCCAGCAATGCCTCCGTAGGACGATGGTAGACACTCAGATAATTGGGTACACCGCCAGCAATCCAGCAGCCGGCAAGAAAAAAAGCTGTTGTATCGGAAATAATCAGGGAAACTCTACTCCACTCATGTGCCTTCACTTATCCTGTAATATGGCTGCCCTGTGAGACAGTTGGGTGAGTGGGAACAGAAGGTTAATGAGGTGCCAGTAAACAAGACAGAAATGTGTGAATTTGGTGTAATGAGTTCAATGGTGTCTTTTACATATTTATTATATCATTTATTAAATGCGCCAAAAGGTCTGTCAACATGTTCTTTTCAAGAAACAATAATGAAGCTAACAGATAACGCAAAGAGATGATTAAATTAACTGAGCGCACACAAACCGTAACATATCAAAAACAGCATCATGTCTGTTTCAACATACATCATGTGGTTTCTTTTGTCTTTCCATTTCAACAACGTAGGCTAAGTGAATGGTTGCTAGCTTTTAAGTGCTAGGGCTTCTTGGGGGACAGGTGAGGAGTATTCTCTGTCAGGCCTGTTGAAAGTATCTAGGCAATCACATCTGTTGAAAGCCCTGCCTGCTTGGCAACCCTCAAGTGTGGAAATCTTGGTTGACCTCTTCTCAGAAATAACTTGTGAATGAGGATCATCAGAATAAGACTGAGGCCGCTGCTTACGTCTGCATGGTCCCAACGACAGTAGTTACATGCTGATGTTTAGCAGCTACTATACTGACCATGTTAGCATGCTAGCATGCTAACATGGGCTTGTTAAGCACTAAACACAAAGTACAGCTGTGGCTGATGGGAATATCCTTTGTTCTGTTGGTCCTCTGTTCTAAAGAAGTGAAGCCAATGTGGAAATTGCAATGTTTAAAATGGCCATCAGGGGAAGATTTAAAAAAAAGATTGTAGTGTAGGCCTATATGCAGCCTATAAGAGAAAAATGACCCTACCTCTCACTTCATTAAATACATTAAATTCAAACATGAGTTTGGTCTAAATCACTAGTTTTAATTATTCTTCAGTGCAGCATGTTGTTCATTTAGTAATTGATTGTTTATTTTTATAGTAAAATAGACGATAAAACAGGGTCTGCTTTAGGATGTGTCCACCTTGTTATTGACAGGTTGATATGGTGCGTCTGGTGTTTTCGTATTGACCCCTTTTACAGTGTTTTCAGTTCATGAAAATTAACTCTAATATTTTAGTTTGCCTAAAAATGTCTTATTTAGCGTTTGGTTGTACTTCCCTCTCGTGTCACTTCTGGTTGCAAAAGAAACAGATGTCCATAGTTTGAAACCTGAGGTTTCAAACTATCAAACCACAAGCAATGGGTGACAACAATGACTACGTCCAGTTACAGTTCATGGTATTTAGTCATAAATGATTGATTTGGACATATTTAAATGTTGCCCCAATGGTGGTCTTAGACACACTAACTGTGGCAGCTGTCTCCAGTTTGGCCTCAGCTGCTGGTGATTGGCAATCACCAGCAGCTGAGGCCGCCCTCATAAAAGCTCTCAGTTGAGAGGGGAGAGGAGAGTGAGCAGAGGCGCAGTTTTGCAGTCTGCGTTAGGTTGTTTGGAACACAATAAAGAAATGTTACCAAATGAAACCTTGGTCTCGTCGTTCACGGATGATTCTTGGAGCTTTTGGGGGAAACCCACGGGTAACGGAGCGAGAGCTGCTACACCAACATTGCCAGCACTAGCTGCTAGCTGAAAGGGTAGCTTAAAATCAGATTCACAAACTAAAGGCTCTTTTCTGGAGGTAAGCCGGGCGTAATGTGGGTATCATCAATCTTATGTTTACTCTCTTTCTTTTCCGCACATTTGGTTATAGCTCCACACTACTGGAGGGATGAGTAAAGGTCAATCAACTTTGTTTGGTCCATTCACATAGTTTACGAAGTTGTGCAATCATTTCATTTTCCAGGAGTTAAAGAAGTAAACATTAAATTAAATTAGTTGGTCAACCACATCCAAAGTATCTTTATATCTACTTTCCATGATATGGAAAGGTTGGGTTCATGACAGACATTCTTCTGCCTGATGAGTCATAAAATGACCTCTGTCTTTGTGACGGAGTAGCTTCCCTCCACATGTTATCCCTGCATGCCTTACACAGGGAATAACTAACTCCTCATGGAAAAAGAATAGAAGTGGGTTTTGTGGTTTGGCAGATTGTGTAAGTCGGAGCTTCCCAGTTCCACTGCATCTACAACATCTTGCTATACTGGCCTGCAGGGAGTCCAATAGAAGTTCAGAGAGAATCGATGTGCAGGATCTTCAGCTTGTTTCACGAAGATGAACTGTGAGCGTTGTAGCAGATACACGTTCTCAAAGGCACAAGGAGTGTCGGATCTTTGTAATTGCTATGCAGCACACAGTTTGAGGGGAAAAAGAATGACGTCTAACCAGTAACAAATGGGATGGGAATATTGTGTTATAAACAGAAGATGGCCTCCTGAGCTTCTTCTCTATCCAGCTAGCATGCATTTCACGGTCTATTTTTGTATTGACAGCCTGGAACACAGCTTATATTGTTGAACACAGAAATACCTCCTTAGGGTGCTCTGTTCAAAACACAGAGAATAAATAAAAAATGAGAATGAATAAAATAAAGGTTCTGACATCCTGCTATATGCGAGTGGAACGTATCAGTATTTGGCTTCAGAATATCACCCTTTTTTTTCTTTGAGCTGAAAGCTAAGGTACAATCTGACATTTAGAAGCACCATCCTACACTGGCTGCAGATGAAAGTTGAAGTCTGCCTGCATGATATTTGGGTTTCCAAAATACCTCAGTGGATCTGTTGACTTTAATCAGTTGTGTCACTTGCCACAAGCAAAGCAATGAAGGAAGCCTGCATACCGAGGTTAGCGATTGTGGAAGTAGCATTGTCAGCGTATTCAATCTATTGCAATGATCAAAGAACTCAAACTCATCGACCCAGGTTGTGGGGAAATATTAATACATATTGTGTACGATTACAAAGATTGATAAAGGTTTTCACCTTATTCGCGTCCATCTTGTTGGGTTGTCTCTGAAATCCTGCCTCCTGGGTTGAAAGGTTGAACCTTTATGTGATCGTGTCACGGCTACGCTCTTTGAAGCAAGACAGAGTTCCACCTTGAGAGTGGAGGCTGTGGGAAAACCAACTTAGTGATCATAATGACAGCTTCGCCGTCGGCATGTTCAATTGGAGGTGTAGGAAGCACCGAGACGTATTGTACCACGGTTCATCTGGTTTCAAACTTGCTCATGGCCGTTGAATGCCAGCGTGAAACATCCGCCCACATGGCAACCGCTTCTTTAAGATGTTCATCACTGCCGGCTGTCTAAAGCTTTAGTGACTCACTGTCAGAACTATAAACGTTCTGTTTGATAAAACAAGTGATCAGTGATCAAACTGACTAAATAATGGGGGAAGAAATACATTTTTCAGATAACAAAAAATGACTTCACACTGATTAAAAACCCAGCTCAGCAGTCACTGTGTGAAGGATGCACCTCTTCCATGATATCAGTGACGCATTCATTCAGTGGAATCAGTGATAAACCCAGCAGTGGTCCTCTCTGCGGTTTGGTTTAGCACATTGTGCGTAAATGTTTTTGATGGTGTTAAATAGGAGCAGAGCAGGTAGCTGCTCTCCCGTTGTATGTGTATGTGTGTGTGTGTGTGTGTGTGTGTTTGTGTGTGTGTTTCTATGTATGTGTGTGTGTGTGTGTGTGTGTGTGTGTGTGTGTGTTGTTATCTGAGCCAGGCCGACCGTACGGGCCTCGAGTGAATGTTGTGCATGTGAGCGTGCCACACGGGCGAGCTCATGGGCGCCACTCTGCACTGCTCTTTGTGTTACGCCCACCCTCCCGTATAGTGGCAATATTGATGTTCTGAATTTATTATTAAGCACCTTTTACATTAAACATGAATTCATCTTACAGTTTTTTTCCGATTGCTAAATAACAGTGGACACAACTGGAGTCACGTGCAAAACTCTAACTACAGTCTCCACTACCAACAGTCACCTGAGCTAAACAGTTCACATCACCTGCAAAAATCATTCCAAGCCACACAACTCTTAACACATGGCTCAAAACACGCTCAGTGCAGCCATCACTATGCACACCCCTCAGTGAGACAACACACACTGTCACTCAGAACACACAGAGTCAAAACACGAGCATCAAACACCAATACAGGAAATTCTAACTGTTCATCTTTACAGTTTGAACAATTTCAGTTCAATTTCAGTTTTCAAAGAAAAGAGAGACATTCTTTCACATGATTTTTTTCTTTTTAGAATATAACAGTTCTTTATGGTGAATGAAAATTACCAGTTCGCTTCAATAGTCTGTAGTAATTTACGGAATTACAGTAATGAGAAAATAAAAGGTTGAAACTAAAAGTACATACTGTAATTTGAACAAATAATTGAGAGGCTAATCCTGCCTCTCTCTAACATCAGGCTACATGTTTTCATCAACATCACATCTCATGTTCTCTCTTGCCGTGCACCTGGGGAAGAACCTTCTGGATGCCTTATCCATCCCCGCCAGTTCTCTGGACTAAGTAACAGCTCTTTGTCTTCCTCCACGCATCCTCCCTCTCTCTGCCACCCTCCTCCCTCCACGAACCCGTCTTCCTTGTTCCATTTCATATATATATATATATATATATATATATATATATATATATATATATATATATATATATATATATATATATATATATATATATATATATATATATATATATATTCAGGGGTGCACATAACTGGTACGCAGGTACGCATGCGCGAAAATAATCCACAATGCGTACTGCCACTTGTGTTCCTGCGCGCCTTTGCGTACCTGAGCGATCTGATGCTGATCGTCTCTACAGCAGCACGTCATTAAAACATGTCAGTGTGTCTCTACGAGTCACGTGATTCGTGAACACGTCTCGCGCGCCGTAGAGCCCGGCGTGTGCGCGCACATCTGGACGAATGTCACCAAAAAAGTCACTTGCACCCCAGCAACTCCTCTCGCTCGCGCACAGAGCTCCCGTGACAGAGCTCTTTCGCGCGCACATCCGCGCCGAAATGCGCGCACACAGGAGAGCACACTTTCAATACCCCCCTGTCGTCAACAACTCGCGCGCAGAGCTCCGACCGCACAACAGCTGACGCTGAGTGAGTACCAAACACCATCTCCAGGTACTCGTCTGAGTAACTCACCGAAAAAGTTATGTGCACCCCTGTATATATTACAGTATATATATATATATATATATATATATATATATATATATATATATATATATATATATATATATATATATATATATATATATATATATGTAGAACTCATCTCTCTCAGCCAGTCGGTGGAGGCTCGGTAAAAATAAAATAAAAAAGGATTAAAAGGGTTCATGTGATTCTGAATTTGAACTTGATTTTCTCCGAATACCACGGTCGTTATACATTTCATATTGTATGTATTAAAGCTTTAAGAGTGACAATATTGCTATGTGGGTGCTTTTCATCATTTAATTGAGAATAATTGTGACAGTGATGATCAACAACTTCTCATGTTGCCCCATATGAGACTCAGTGGATCCCCTGATGTACGACTACAAGACACAGAGGCATGTGTGGGAATGTTGTGCTCCCAGCGGGAGCATCACTTGATGAGCCATAACATTTGTCATGGTTATATTTTTTAATCTAATTTCCTCAATTCTGTAGAATTGAGGATATCACAACTGGCTTTTATCATCAGTGAGCCCCGAATGTTGGTTTCCCTTCTGAGGCAAGAGCATTTTGGCTGCATGCCAACTAAAACCACTTATTTTCATCTGCAAAAACGTATTTGCTATGAATGAGCTCTGTGAGCAAATAACACTCTGGAAATGAAGTCTAAGATGCATTAGACACATTCAAATTAATTACAAATAAAAATGCAACAAATACGACTTTCGTGACACAAGAGTGACATAAGTAATCTTCACCTAATCTCCTTGAAGGCTACAGCAGGTGTCACATCAAAACATACAAGCAAATTAAAACAAGGCTGTCCTTTTGTTATCTTTTGACCTAAAGCATCAAAGCCGGGCTGGGCTGATGAATACAGGGCTAAAATTCAACAATATCTTCTTAGATAATTTCTAGGTCTTGAAGTCAGTAAAAGTCAAACATGTGCTTCTCCTGGGCTGAACTCATTTTCTTTGGAATTATCATTCCAACATGATATGATCTAATGCAGTATCTCCTTCACTGAGAGGGGAGCGTTGGATGCCCCAGACCAGACAAGACCAGACCTGGGTGTTCGAGATACCACCACAGCAGTCTGTGGTCCCACTGCTCTCTCTCGTGTTCACCCTGGAGACCACTGACAAACACACATGTGACCTAAATCGCTCCACAAGTGCATGTTTGCATGTTAAATTACTCACATGACTACATCACATGAAAAATACTGGCAGGAAGACGGTGACAAGGATGTAGCCCACCATTATTTTTTTATTTTTTAGAAATCTATGTTATTTTAAAATGTTGTATTTCTGCTATCTCTTCCAGTAGCAATTAACTTATGAAAGTATTACCAACTATTACATTCAGAAGTAGGAATGCTTTTATGGGGAAATGGATGCAATGGAAACAAAGAGGAAACCAATAGAGAATGTGGTATAGTTCATATAGTTCAGTAGTGTACTTTGAACCCTTAATAGAAAAGAAAAATAATAATGTAACACCATATCAAATGTTCTGTTAACATGCACATCATAGATTAAACAAATTCATTGTGAATTGTATTTAATTATTAATATTATTTCAACTAACATAATTACATGTTGTACTTCACTTAACACATGCACTATTAACCACACGTAAACATGTAGTGCTTAATTTTAAAGGGGCAAAAGCCAATACGTTTCGTATACCCCTGATCTAGAATCTGTTCTTAACTAAGCTTAAAGACTATTGCAGCTCTCGTTAATATAATTATTTAATATTGTGAGACATTTGATAAATCACTTTTATTTCCAAATATGAGTAGCAGTCCAAAACGTCACTTGCAGCAGTTTGATAAATATGGGTTCATGGCCGCCGTGTGTTTCGCTGTTTGACCAGCAGGTGGCAGCAGGGTCGCATCTTTGCTGTGTCGCCTGACTTCAGTGCCACGTTCCGACCATCCTGCAGCAGCATTCATTAAGGCACCTCTCCTCACTTCCCGTTTACATAACTACAGACCAAATTCAGTATTTCAAGTTTCATAGAAGAATAAAAATGGTCTGCTGCCTGTCATTCTCATGTGAAAAATTAAAAGGCTAAAATAATGTATCTGCTTTCTCCACAAAGTCAAGACACAAATTAAGATTGAGTCTACAGATGTACTGAGCATGCACTGTGATATATTATAGGATTGTGTGAGTGTATATGATGCCTGTAAGCTACTGAATGTCTGAAGCACTGTGAATGGAAGTTGTGCATGATTATAACACACTAATTATTTTCGGCAGCGCAGAGGCAAGCAAAATAACGCTATTCATGTTTTTTCCTGATCAATCTCCTCTCCCTGCAGACTTCCCAGTATACTTCGTATTGCATTTATCTTGCATCTACCCCCAAAGGGCCAAATTATCTTACATGTTTCCGCAGCAGACATTATAAAAAATGTTTAGAACACTTTCATATGTTATCCACCGGGTGCAGATATGCACGTGTAAGCATATTTCTTTCATCATGTTTGCCATTGTTCAGCTTTCAATAAAGACAATCATTTCAACGGTGTCTCTTTCTCTTCTCTCTGAATATACTCAAACAAACAGCCAAGGTGACCACTGCAGTGCACATTGAGCGATTTCTTTTGTATATGAATACAATTCAGTGAGGAAAGTTGAATAAATCTTTACTATAAGATAGCCTTCTTCTCAACCTATTTTCTCTACTGGGATCAGTGGGTGTGATTGAAGCCTAATGGGAATAGATGATGGCCATAAGAGCACCTGTCTGAGGATGATAGCTTAGATCAGTATTCTCTCTCGCAATGAGATGTGGAAATGGGGGCTGCAGTTAAGGCAATAGTGATGTCTATCCCCTGGTCTGTGAAATGGCTCAATCTCCATGGCCGCTCCACTGTTTGATTGTTATAAATCTTTTGGAATCACATTATCTTGGCACACCAATTATGGGCGATTGTGATTCTGAGGCGGTGAGAGCAGGCTAACCTCAGAGGTAATACTTTACATTCAGTTCTACTGTAAAAAAAATGGAAATGTTACTTTTCTGCTCGTCCTATTTGTGGGCCTGGTGTTTTATGGCCACAGTTTGGAGTGAAGGTTACATTAGTAAGATGAAGAGTCTACAGATATGCTAGCCGCTGTGTGAGGCTGCACAGCAGCTTTGAGCTTATCTATAACATCAGCAAGCTGACATCATCGCACGAGGAGGCGCGCATGCTGATGTTTAGCAGGTCTAAGCAACGCACGGCATCTTAGTTTAGCATGTGAGGATGCTCACATTGGCTATTTAGCATAAAATATAATGTACAGCTGAGGCTGATGGGAACATCACTCGGTTAGCAGATATTTATCTGTGAATATATTGGACACACAACACGTTTACCTGGTAGGAATTATGTGGGGACCATGAACGTCTGGACACAATTTGTTTTAGTGCTACAGAGTGGCTTATTCCTACGCTGCTATCATGGCCACTTGGTAATTTAAGCCATGTGAAACATATGTAGAATATTAAAATACTAATCAAATATAAATTTGGAGGATGAGAAATACTGTAATTATAATGTCAGGTGGTGAGACTGGCCGTTAAATGACCTTAACGTTTATTAAATTCTGTTTTTGCAGTGTTACTGCTTAACCTCCAAATGTAAAATACGTGCACACTACTGCCCTGCATGTGTTTAATATGAACTATTTTAAACTCACATTAAAGGCAGATATCCAAGTAATTTTCTTAACACATTATAAGATAATTACAGTCACATTGAGGTGGCGGACAAGGGAACAATACATCTTCAGTACAGTCTGCTTTGAGTGAATTCATCAGAGCACTTAAGCTAAAGGGGTAATTTCATAAATGGATATGAAAGCCATTGCAGGGATTTGTCTACCTTTCAAAGATATTTTGGTAGTCTTTTCAGTAAGAGGGAGCTATTTGAAACACTCTACTTTTATAAGACCATCAGCGATAACAAATAAGTCTTTTCAGCTCACCAGACTAAGAATATCACTTATCATATGCTATTTATGTTATAATTATGAATTAATGCATGCTTAAAGTGTAGCAGATAATAAAAGGGTAATGGATTTCTTCATGAAACATCTATACATACAGTATATATATATATACAGTATATGTTTCTATTTAGAAATCCAACATGACTAAAAAGCCTTTTGGACCAAAAATGTTGAATATTTAAAAAAAACATTAAAACAGTAATAATTAATTATTCTTACCGTCTCAGGCTGAAAGCCAAGAGCAGTGATGAGTAAGGCTGGAGTAATATGTGACATGAGAAACCAAGGAGACAACGAGGTTTCGTCTTCATGATGTATTCAAAATGTTTCCAGACTCCATACAGACTGAGGGCTGTTAAATTATTTGTCCCTTTCCCCCCATCTTGCAGAGCCTCTGGAGTTCTTCAGGATTTGATCATTATAACATATTTGATCATTGTTGAGTCATTAAGCATCTGCTAAAGCAGTAATCACACTTACATATAGTTCACCCCCTTAAGTAATTCACCATGCCTTCAGCTACCAAATTAGCATATGGTAACGGTCCTCTTAGAGGCCCAACTCGATGTGAGCCAGTTAATTGCAATGCAGCTTAAAATGTCAGCTTCAGAGACTGGAGTAAGATGAAAACTCTGGAGAGCTTTAACGGCCACGTCGCTGACATAAATGCATGTTCCTTCAACTCACTGGGGCGTCTCAGACTGCTGAGGACGAACAAGGGCAGCAGCACGGAAGCAGAGCTTAAAGCTAATCGTGATCCCCCCCTACTTTATGTTAACTCTCATTTTGCCCAGGAGAGCTCTCACGGCTTATCAAGACAGAAATTAAGACTAACCCTGTGCTGATCATGTTTAATTAAGAACCACTAGTGAATGCCTTCTCTGGGTATAACGTCTCGTTAACAGAGGATAACACATCTTGAGACACAAAGGTCATTTGGGCAATACTGCGTAGATAAGAGCGGCTTCCTAATGTGGTGTGTAAAGATGATCTTGCAGGTTAATCATAAATGCCAATCAGTCATTGCTTTTAATTAAAATTGAATGCAACATTTCATTTAGTCTCCTCTTCAGGGAGAAGTATCAATGCCGGTTTAAAACAGGATGTTCACTCTAATAAAGACTCATCTAAAAAAGGAAGAAAAGGTCACAGTGGGAATATGAAGGGATCTTTTGGATTTTTGAAAACTAATTTAGAGAAATAGTTTTAACTCAAAACTGCTCCACCAGCACAGTGCCATATATTCCCATTATATTCTATAGAAGCCAGACATCTTGAGGCAACTCACACCCAAATAATCTAGACTGATAAATATCACCAAAGGCATCAGGAACACAATATTTTGTTTTAAATTTCAGAGTGAACTGTCCTTTTAAATGTCCCTTCAGATAGCTAGAGCTCAGTAGCAGGAGTCCACAGAGGTGCTAGGTTGCATTGAGGTAAAGTGATGCGCTAAATGTTAACATCTGCATGCTCACAGGCTCACAGGGACATGCTTGATGCTGATGTGTCGCCATTATGCCAACATCAGACAATGCCATCCCAGGGAGCCGGTGCGGCTAAAATCCAAACACAGGGAACCAAAAGCCTTTCCAAAATATCACTATCAGTGGCAATCTATCAGGGATGAATTAATAAAGTAAAGAAACACTACAAGGGAAATGTTACAAATAAGAACACTAGATTTTAAAAAAGGGATTGAATTATTTGAATCATTATTTTTTCCCTTTTATCATTCTCTGACCTTGGTATCGAGGCACATCTTCAGCCCTTAACTCAACACAGATGGAATATATAACAATTCACTTAACACTCAAAAGTTCATGAATCATTAAATCAGATTTTCAGGGTGAAAACTCCTTATTTTACCTCACATCTCTTTATTCAGCTCTCGGCTATTTGTTTTGGGAGTTTGGAGGGAAAAGTTGTCCGGCCTGCAGGGAGGAGTATATATAACTCCCTGGAAGCATTTCAGAGCTCGACTGGAGGTCTACCGTATGCAGGGGGTTGGACGTGAAGGGCACTTGGGAATTAACAATATGCTACATGGTTCTGGATTTGTGAGTTTAATGTAATTAATCATTTTACACAATCCTTATTTTACACATTTTCCTTCTCCAAAAATAAACTTTTCTCCTCTGGAGCTATTTTGTTAGCATGGATTACACACATTTACATTTCCCAAACGGAAATATAACTTCTATCCTGTAGTCCCTGTGACTGTAGGACTCTGGTTGTCCAGGTTCAACGGTGTCCAAATACTATTTATTGTACAAATGTTAATTAGTGACTTTTTACACAAACGCTTAAGAGCTAAGAGTGATATGCCGTATAACTTGTTCTATATTACTGCTACTGTGTGAGTTTACAGAGAGTTCTGTGGGTTTCATTATCGACGTTCACACAGTCCAGCACTCTTTAAAACTAATTATTTCCTTGACCTTTTTGTCTCTTCAAGGGGGACGTACAGGCCACATCATTTAGGATAATATTCCTAAATCACTCCATCATCTGCTGGATGATTAATACGGATGGTGTTTCTCTTTAGACCCATCGTTTTCACCCTTCATGTCTCTGATGCTCTACGACCCGTGAAAGAGACACTGCAGATGTTGGTATTTTGAGATCTGGCGTGGCTTTCCCTCCTCCTTTGTTTCTCCTCTTTTCTTCTCTCCTCTTTTCTTCTCTCCTCTTTTCTTCTCTCCTCTGCTGCCGGGAGACAAGTCGGCCACATGAGGAAGACGGCCAGTGACAGATGGAGAAGAGACGAGGTTATCAACTCTGATACACAGTCGACCGGGACGCTAATGCTGTAACAACATTACGTTACACTACCAGGTAGACTCTCAGTCCTGAGCCTTGTTCCCTGTAATTTGTTTACGCTATCTGTCATATCAATGCGAAGGCACAACATGCACTGCAGACAGAGATGGAAGTGAATATTTCATTACGTTCCCTCAGTCTCTCTCTTCTCAATCCTTTAATACCGGCATGGTGAAAACTACCTGCTTCACAAACTACGACATGCCAAGATAAATATTGTATATATTCAACACAAATACAAAGTATATGAGCTGCACACCATTCAACTAGTTTGTTGGAAGTCAGAGTTAATTATACAGTATAGCCCTTCATCACAAAAGCCTGTCGGAAAGAAATCTACAGAGACGAGGCAACCTAGATCTGATGATCAGTCAGTCAGAAAATATAACGATGGAGTTCACAAAAAAACAAACAAGCTAGGAAACAAAACAAAGCAAAGAGAAACATAGTTGACAAGCAGCGGGCCCCGTCTAACCTTTTCCAATTTCCCCAACAAGTCCATCATAAGAAATTCTGAGATGTCGAGCAGAAATAAACACATTCATAACAAACCCTGTTTCCTGCAGGTGTGAAATACACCAAAATGTAAGCATCCGATGTGACCTTCAGTTTATTGATGTGAAAATGTGTTTCGCAAAGCATTCACTTGTCTGTTAAATCCCTGGATGTTGACAATGAGATTCGCCACGAGGATATTAGTTAGTGAAAGGCGGCGCAATACAGCAACCTCTGTGAATTTCAACCGATTTGTCTCAATTTTCCCATCAAAGGACTTTAAACATTATTGTGATCCTATTAGTGGGCGTCTCTGGGTGAGATGAATGTATTAAGCCGTGGCGGGTGGGATCTGACAGCTGAGTGGGGGGTTTAAATAGCAACTGGGGTGTGAGGGTGAGGATGGAAGAGTGCAAGGAATGTATAAAAGAGAGGAGTGTGTAAAAGACACCTGAATTGAGAGTAATGAATCCAGAGAGGGGCACAGACATGTATTTTATCTCCAAGTAGACCTGAAGCACTCTTTCATCATCATCATCTGAGAAATGTGCACGCTCATAGCACAGCCACATTTACCTGCGGGGAGAAAAGACAGAATTCATTTTCAAAGAAAAGTCTTCCTCTTTCCCTTTTGTTTGCTTGTGTTTGGAAGCAGAGCAAGGAGTCATTAAGACTCAACACCCATTGTGAGGCACACGGGCAGGTGACAATTATTTACCATGAAATTAGTCTTGTTATAGTGCCTGATCAATGTGTGTGTAAATTGGGAGCGAAGGTTTCGAATGACATGCTCACAATGCGCCATAACAAGGGCACGGCGGTGTTTGAAGAAGTGCTCAACATGGTGACAGAAAGCAACGTGTTCCACGTAAAGGGAAGGACGTTTCATATCTAGGATTTATTTTGGTCTTTTTGTCGGTGAAGTCAAGACGCATCAAGTCAGTTGTATTTGTATCAATCGTGCACGTTGCTTGGTTATAGAAATCCATTTTATGCGGAGATGACTCTTACCGACTTTTTTTTTCTTTGACTTTGTGTGACCAGCAGGTCCAAATATTCCCATCATCAAACTTTTGCACAGATATTAATGATTCCCCGCATTGCATCGCTCTTTGAAATGTATTCGTCAAAAGTGTCAATCTTACATTCATTTGTTAAAAAAAGAACTCTTTAAACAGGTCTCTGTGGCGCAATTAGTTAGTGCGTTCGGCTGTTAACCGATAGGTTGGTGGTTCGAGCCCACCCAGAGACGTAAGTCTCCTTAGCACTTGGAATACAAGTGACCATTAGAAAGGAGCTCAACTATTGAGTTAAGTTGGGAACTCTGGTTTACATTTGATTTGCTCTAACATTTCATTGACATTCATGTTCCCAACAAGATGAATCGTACTGAGTTTGTTTTCTGATTGTTTCCCTCGTTCAATATTTCGATTAAAAAAAATATAGACATCCCAGTCAGATGTAGCTGTAATGTTAGCATGCTACACACAAAACTAACATTTTATACAGACAATTTTCATCTCACAGCTAGCTAGTCATGTGCATACTATTGTGCCTGTGTGGTCAACATAATCTCAAGAATTACGATTTTATAGAAACTCAATGCAGAAATGTTTACTTGGAAATATCTTTCAATTTAAACCGTATTAAATGCTTGTTTTTGTGTCTCCATGTAGTCGGACATGTCCTGGTCTCAGATGAAATAGTCATTATCAGATTTATTTTCAGCAAACTATCCTAAAGAAGTGAAAAGCATCAACAAATTGATTAAGAACTATCATATACTATCAACACTTGATTTAAACGACCCCCCCCCCCCCCCCACACACACACACACACACACACATAAATACACACAAGTGAGATTAGCATAGAGGTCAAAGCAAGTAAGAGCTGCACGGCGTTTTATTGGATCTTTTATTAATTGAGAGGAAAGACAGCAGATTAAAATACAAAAAATAGTGTCTCTCATCACTCTTCACTTCCTCAGGTGATCTCAACCGGGTTTGTCACTGTGTGTGTGTGTGTCTGTGTGTGTCCATGCGTGTGCGTGTATATGACTCGGTGTGTGTGTGCCTCGGTGTGTGTGCTGCTGGACTAATGCTCAGTGGCCTCCCTCATGAGATGTGATGTGACCGTCTTCCAATGAAGCTGAATTCTCGGCCGCTGCACAGACAACCTGGCTTTGCTTCACTTTACTAAATCTCTTCTTAATGAAAGAGACAGCATAGTGAGGGACGACACGACAACATTCAAAAGGCATTTAGTTAGGTAGATTATTTCCACTTGAGGTGAGCTTAGTCACTGGCTTATATAGTCATCAGAAACATGACTTCACTGCGTTCCCTTTGGCTCCAAACACGCTGAGCCTCGGACTGGGAGTACTACAACATTCAATCGTACACTGGCAGCCATATACATCTAATTTAACCAATCGATGGTCTACATCTTCATCTGCTTATTTATTTGGCTGGTGAGTGGCATTCGGGGAGATGAACTGCTTGTGATTTTGAGACATAATTACTACATCCAGCTGAGGTTTTCGGAGCTGTCCTTGGATATGCCAGTTTCCTCTCAATAATTGGCTGCAGGGATTCCCGGCTGTGCGATTGTAGTTTGTCCAGTTATGGCAGCTTCTGCTTTGCAACAGTCCCCACTGGCCAAAAGTGCTGATTCTTAGTGCTTTTATCAGAACTTATTCTCTCTTAATCGCAAAACGGTCTCCCAATGCCTTTTTTTGTGCGAGTCAGCCCCAGTTTGATTAATGTGATCTGGGAATGCTGAAAGTGCTGCCAAGCTCAGAGGTGTCACCCAACACGGCTGAATAAATGAACAGAACTAATTGTTTGTTTATGATTTGAAATATTAATAACATTGAATATATGAGGCTGTCAGTTGAAATCACCATCTGGGACAAATATGCGCTGTGATTTGTGTAGCTTCATATAACCATTAACAGTAATGGCATCGGTTGCCCGGCTTTAGGACATTTCATAAATGAGGCTATATTGAGGTCTTTGATTCAATCCTCTAAAGAAATAAAAACTGTATCTATGATTAAAGTAGCTTGCACATGATTTTGGAGCGTATGTTTTAGGGGGTAAACATTTGAAGGGGAAACAGCAGGAGATGACAGCGAAGATAGTGACTTCTGCTAATGAGATGATGAAATATTCTCTTACAGTTTACAGCACATGGACTTTCTTCACGTGGCTGTTTGACATTCCCAGAGAAAAATACAGTAATCCTACCACAGTACAGTTGCACTGCCATGGGGACCATGAGTGCAAGTGAAATTGGCCTTGATCAGTGTCATCAAGTATGATTTCACTTCAAGGATCCTCAAGTTCCAGGCTGGCAGGTGGTCCCCAGTCACAGATTAACGGACTATTATACAGCATGTTGTGCTCTAGAGCCTCTTAGAGGACGCGACAGGGCTTCCACAGGCAGTGGGATAATGAGTACAGAGACTGCACAGCGCCCGTTACGAGCCCTGGAAATACAAACCGAGGGATTCCGTTCAGATGTTGCAGTTTGGGGCCTCGTCAGGATTCCCGCTCGCTGCCTCATAATGCTGCGAGTTTAAGGAGGATAACGCTGAATCTGGAGACTAAATCCCATCTCCCTCGTGGTGAGAACCCCAGGCAAAGTTTTGTTTACGCTGTGCCTTATCAGTGATCAGGAAAGCATTATAAATCCTTCGCATCTCCTCTTTCATCTCCAAACAGCACCTTGATCCTCACTGCGTCATTAGCGCTGCGGCTATAATGAGAGCGTGGGGTGAAGAATTGAAACCTTCTGGTTACATTGCTTTCATACTGTGTGTGAGTGTGTTTGTGTGTGTGTGTGTGTGTGTGTGTATGCGTGTGTGTGTGGAGGTGGGTGCAGCGGCACTTCTCATTATAAAGAAGACTTTATGTAAATCCAAAAGCCTCTGTCGTTGTTAATCTTAGTGAGGAAGCGATGCCCAAGATTTTATTGTGCAGCACACAGCTCTCAAAATGAAATAAGATGATGATGTTGATTATGGCTGCTAGTGGGGAGCAAATGGGCAGGTCTGAATTATTCTGAAGCATCTAATCAGTTACTTCATTTTGTTTTATTGCACAATGGACAATCTTCTGGAGTAGCAAAACAAACCAATATATATCTGTTTGCAGATGTACGGGGTGGATAGTTCCCATTTTCACATATTTTATTACAGTCGTTGTCCCTGTGTTTTTATTGCTTTTAGTTTCCTCTATGGCATAATCCGTTATTCTTTAAAACAGAAATGTATTAAGATAATGTTATGTTTGTTGTCATTTGTACATTTAAAAACGTAATGTATAGCATAGTTTCTCCCGACATTTAACGCATTCCATCAGTCTTATTATTATTTAGTGTTATTTTTAGTGTCAAAACATGCTCTCCAGCTGGTGCTGATTGAGAGGATTTGCCGCTCTGTCAAAAGTAAAATCCTTAGAGAAACACTTACATTGCTGCTAGGTTTAACATGAGAATACTACATTATACAGATGCATTACTGATAATGTGACGTACGTTTAGAAATGTTGGTATTGCATTGAGAAGCCATCAGTCAAACTCCAACAAAACTGATCTTAAACTGATCATAAAGTTTGGTTTGGATACCTTCATGAGATAGGACACCATGTGACAGATAGCAGAGTCGTTCTATATTGCTGGATTGACCTTATTTGATGTCTTCTCAATATTCCATTCTACATTAGACCCCATATTACTGCAGGCAGAACATAGCTCCAATTTCCTAAATTAGCATGTCCTTATGCTAATCGAATGAGGTTTTAATAGCTTTCAGCAGACATCATTTAGAGTGAAGAGAAAAGCTATATGATTGCCCCCATGGTGCACCGGCATCTCCTGTAGACAAATGTGTTCTTATTCAAGACTGATGGCACCTGCTGGACATCCAATTAGGTCACAAAGCAAACAAACACAGTCTATCAGCAGTTTGTAAATGTAAAGCCAAAAGAAAAAGAAAAAAATATGTATTTTTGTGATTTAAATTGCAAATGTGAAACATGTGTAGTGATCAATAACCTGTTTCCTGCTTCTCTGTGTGCTCTGTTCATCATAAACAGGTCTAGAAAGTAGCAATGATCTACAGTTGGTTTCTGAGGGCGGTCTCCCTCGTGGCTTTTAAAGCCAGCTGTCTGGACTGTTCTGCCGTACCGTCAGATATTATTCCCGATGCCTCCCATGGGGTTATCCTCTCCATAAACTCTTCCCCTTCACTGAGCCACTGCCTCCCATCACCAGCATGCTTGTTAAACAGACACACACATTAGTCTAACTCATGTTTCCTCAGAGGCCCACAAGCCTGCCAAGCCAGAGCTCCTGCTTATCACTCAGCCTTTGCCCTGTGTGTGTGTGTGTGTGTGTGTGTGTGTGTGTGTTTGTGTGTGTGTGTGTGGGAGTGTGTTTTTGTGTGTGTGTGTGTGTGCGCGCACATTATACTCTGCTCTGCCCTCGGATAAAACCTCTCAAAGTATGCATACTCTTTTTATATCCGAGCATCTTACGTCTGAATAGCCTCTTGTGTTTGTATTCTTTGGCTTGAACTGGACCCAGAATTCTTAAGCAAAGGGGAACATATGCACATTTTCCACTTCAATAAAAATAAAAATATCTTGATAAAGAAGGAATCTTGTTAAAAATATTCTGATGCATAGTTTAACATATCATCCAATTTTCTGATTAATCTGCAGCAAGAGGAACTCTGTCTTTAGTGCAGAAATCTCTGCAGGTTAAATGGAGTTTGAAGGCAGTCGCTTCACTGAATCTGCATGTAAGTGCCTCAAAAGCATTGAGGTCAAGCACATCACAAGTATTCTAAAGTATCAAATACAGAGACTTACCTCAGGGTAAGCAAAGCAACTGTCAGCTAAATCCAATCAACACAGTGTGATGAACTAAATCACTGTTGCATCATCCAGGCGGTGCAGAGGGATCCAGTCGCCTCCTGCATGAGCACAACAGGAGGCTCCTGGTAAACACCAGAAGCACACCATTACACAGCTATTACTGAGAAAATAAACAGAGCAAAACCCGTATTGTTCCAGTCAAATATTTTAGTACTTTAACCTAGGGACGTTCTCATTAGTGTCTCTGTTTTTGCCAGTTGCTTCAGCAAATTCAAAATCTGTCCGTGGTTTAAAAATAAACTCTTGTTAGTTTTTTCACTCCTTTTGGAAATAGTTCCCCCGGGATTGTTTCCATATTAATAATTTCCTGACTTCCCAAAGAGAATCTTTTCAAAACTTCATGCAGTCCGTTTGTGACATATTTTTAAAGAACGTGGTGAAATACAACTGTCATGCAACAGGCCTTGGCGGGAAAGGTAACATAGGGAAGCACTATATAAATATGGAGAGTATAAATATATTTATCTTAAGCATTGCGAGCAAATCAAAACCCCATCCATTTTACACATGTATGCCATAAAAGACAAATATGAGCTTGAAAGTAATACTAGAGCAATAGATAAGAAGATTGATGCCTTTTTGATCTGTTTGCCTAAATTAAAGCTAATGCTAGCAACCTGTTAGCTTGCTGATACATACAGACTGGAAACAGACTGTCCAAATGTAACACAAGCTACCGCCGAGAAACTGCAAAGATATCTATTCGACATGTTACATAATATTGATCAAAACTGAACGGCTCATTTGACACGTTGGTTTAGTCTTTACTCTACAGAGCTAATGGCCTCCTAGCTGTAGCTTCTTACGTAGCCTACAGAAATGGGAGTGGTATACATTTCATCAAATAAATATATTTTCAAACTGAGATACAGAATTTTACTTGTTAAACGATGTTAAAATGACACCAGATATTAACTGTGAAACCTGTGCAATTAAACCTTTACTGGGAGGTGATCGAGATTCAATACTTTCCCACACACAACCTTTCCCCTGCAGCCAATTAAAACACACAGTACATGTTGGTAGCGTTTAGCTTGTTAAATATTACTACAGCAACTACTTCCAGTGCATAAACTGCTAGAAAATAAATTAACTTCTACAATGAGGGCATGAAAGAAAAAGGAAAAGGCAAAAGGGTTGTAAAGAGGAATTTTATATGTTGAGTCTAACATGATAACTTGCCAATATGCTTTTCTGATATCTGATAGCTAATTAAAAGACTTGGTTTACAGCCTGGAGAAAATCCTGCTGGGTCTTAAAAGTGGTCAATGAAATGATAAAATCAATGTTTGAGCTCAAAGGCAGTCCATTGAAGATGCTTGTCATGAAAGTGATGTCTTACTTTGCCAATCCACTCACTGCCTCATAAACTAACGAAACAGATGTTTGACTCTAGCGCTGCAGCATAATGCATCATACTGTCCATTCATCTGCATGGCACTACAGGCTGGTGTTAGCAGTGTGCTCGGCACCTCATCTCACAATCAAAACTGACTCAAAAACCTCTTCACATTCAATCTGAACTATAGCATCAAAGCACATTGTGTCTGGCTTTAATCTCAGGAGACACATGTCGGGTGAATCCCGATGAAGCTACGTCTTTGCTACACGCTCTTTAGATGCTCGTCTAATCAAATCGGCACCATGCTGCACGCCTGAGGCTCCGCTGGCGACGCCCCTTTGGGGATTAAAGCTGATTTCTCCTTTGGTTGGAGTCCCTCTTTTGAGTGTCCGACTCGCTCCGGTGCTGGGCAAGACTACTACCCAGTCACTGATACAGCAGCGTGCGGGTGTTTGATGTTGGGCATTTCTCTGAGGCGCTCCAGCTCATCTATCACAGTAAGTGTGAATGGCAGACGGGAATGCCGGAGGAACAGAGGCAGGCTGCTCCGACCCTCCCTTCACTATACACTTAGTAATCTGTGCTGAGGCTATTCCCTCAATGGAGAATGAAGACCTTGTGTTCTGAGGCTCCAGATGGCCAAAAACAACACACACTACAGCTCTCCAGTGAGATAACTAGAAAGGGGAAAAGGAGATCTTGAGGTGTTCTAGCTTCATGTTTAAGTAATACAAAATGTCAAATGTCAGTCAGTTAAAAATATTGAACACAATATTTTCTGCAACAGTTTCAGTTATTCCATGTTATCCTTCTCAATGGTTTGGAAAAGTTTTCACACATTTCAAAGCATCGATCATGATCAGGGTTTATTAAAAATTAAATTCAAACATGATGGCAGTTGTCTGGTTGTTGGCACTGATTTGATCACACCCACACTGTCTCACATAGCATATTATCAAATGTTGAGCTATTAATACATGGTGCCTATGAGTGTTTCCTTTCCCGAACTTGGAGTCCCTGATTTTTGCTTATTAATTCACAAATTTGTCCTATTATTTTTGAAAATCTTTCAGGGAACTTTAATCCATAAAAACTGAACTGAAATTATAAAAAAACATCACATTTAATTGCACATAAGTGTATGTACAACACATCCTTGAACAACATACCACACACTTGACAGCTGACAAAGGAAATTGTACAAAACATCAAATAATGGCCATCGACTAACTACACAGTTTGTTTGCTTCGTACTGCTCGTAGTTTGCTTGTCGGGCGCTGAAAGCTTGCAGGGCAGTGAGTATCCTGGTCACGTCTGCACTGGACAGTTTGAGTCTGTGGCGCAGCAGACAGGCGAACAGATCCATGTGTGGGGCCCCCGGAGGAGAGAGGCGGTTAACCCTGTAGCGCAGCTCCACCAGCTGCAGCAGGGCTGAGTCCTGTGATCCCTGAGTGTACGGGTAGTCAATCTGCAGAATCAGGTCCTGGATAGCCTCGGGGTCAAAATGCACGCTGTATCCAAACAGCTGCATGCTGTTCACTTTCATGTAGCCGATGTTGTTTGATGGCTCAGTTGCTTCCAGAGGCTCATAGTACACCGTTGTGTTCTTGTTGCCTCCTGTCACTCCCACGGGGTCCCTTATACGACTCCTCAGGTAGAAATGAACCGTCTCAAAAAAACTCTTCCATCTGTTTCCGAGAGTTAAAGTCCAATTATAGCAGTCCAAAGGGATATCCAGCTTGGTTCGCTCCCAGTCAGAGTATCCGTGCTGACCTATAGGCATGGTCCAGCTCTCTGAATGGCTGCCCCCAAAGGGATTCACGAACAGAGATAACGCCGGCTCCAGAGTGCTGTTTCTGGTGAGGCAAAACTGGAGGGAAAGTCCAAGCAGCATATGAACACGATTGGATTTCACCCGGTTGCTCTTGAGGGTGAGCAGCATCCTTTTCCTCCAGGACGGGTCAAACCAAGTGTTAACGCGCACGTCATTGCTCACAAACACCCCGTGCAGAGCGATGCGGGGGTCGCGCCGCTGGAGCAGGTAGCGCAGCTCCAGATCCTGCAGGTCCCTGTCACTCTCCAAGCCCAGGTAGGGGTCGGTAGGGTCGGGCACGGCGGGCCTGCAGGCTCCCTGGGTGAGGGTGAAGCCCAGGTTACAGCTGGAGCATCGTGTCTTGTTCTCTGTGGAACAGGAGACGCAGCGGGCGCCGGCGCCCACGGAGCAGGGAATGAGGCCCTGGCACGCCGGGCGGTTGTAGGGGCAGGAGCAGCTGCGGTTCTCGTCACTATAAACACCGACCTGGTGGTTCTCACTGCAGTATAAAATGGAGAGGGCGTAGCTCAACCAGAAGTGTAGAGGCCTGAAGAAGAGACCACAGTCGGGTAAACACAGAGCATCTCATTCACTTTTGTTACTTTGAATCTTTTTTTAATGTTTTTTTCAAGGAAATGTTATTTTAATGTGCAGCACAAAATATTTTAGCCAAACTCCGACTATGGAGTTGCAGAAACAGATAACAATTAATATTACAATGCATTGCATTCCCCTGCTGTGATGCAGATGGCACAACAAAAAGATGCACATAAGCATAAATACATACTCTTATTGTCTTGTGACTTTTTAGTTCCAAGTTTATACTACTTTTACTGCAGATACATCCCAATGTTTAATGTTATTAAAACACAATTACAATGGGAAAAAGCTAAAACATATAACACACATATTCTGTTTCAAAGGGACACACACAACATTACCCAGTGAGCCTAAACCAATATTGTATTCTCTTTTACAAGCAAAAGGGTTTTGAGGAACATGTTTCACTGGACTGTAGACTGAGGAGGCGGTGCTGCATTTAAGCAGTGAGCTGGAGGATTGTGTCATTTAGTTAATTTCCCTTCCAGAAATAGCTGTAGACATAGAGTGTTCATGAGAGGAATACATCTGAGTGAAGTTATGACCATAGTGGGCTGCAGACATGGATCATCCAGGTGGGACAGCAGCTAAAACGGCAGCTGTTATAGTAAAAACAAGTGATAAATATAAGTACCGTTGTATTTCTGGCCACAGCAGCTCAGATTCTTGGACGTGATTCCGTTAAAACAAATGGATAATTACATGAGACATTTTAAGATGCTGTATTGATTGTAATACAGTTTAAACCTGCAGACAGGGGAAAGTGTCTGTTGCTGCCCAACATGATGCTGCGTGTCTCTCCCCATGTAGCGTTGCTCCTGTCAGCACTTTTCACCTCACTCCACAACTGTTTTCCTCAAGTGCCTTCCAATAAGTACCGTTCTGTTCGGCTGCTTTTCCTAGCGCCTAGCGCATAAATCACTTTCATAATTATAAGTTTTGGGGAGCACCTTGGGTTAACAGGCGGCGGTATAAATAGTCCCCTCTCTTGTTCTTGTCTTGCCTCCTTACCTCGTCCTCTGCAGGACTATTTTGGGCTGTTTTCGGCACCTCTTGCTGAGGTTGAAGAGCTTGTTAACGGTGCGGCGAGCTTTAGCGAAAAGCTGGTTGCCACTGGTCTCCAGCTGCCTGTAGCGCTGGAGCAGGCTGGCATCCGTCCTCCACATGTGTTCCACGACAGATGTGTTTACAGCGTAATGGGTTGGCAGTTTCTCAACAAAGCTTTGGAACTCCTCTGGTAGGAAAAAAGAACATGAATAAATCAACTCTGCCTGTGGCTACGAGCCGCAGCGTAACAATATGCCTTAAAAAACAAAAAAAAATCTACTTCTCATTGTTTGTCCCAGAAAAGCAAACAACTCAAGAGGAGGAATAACAGCTGCAGCATGCCAAGAAAGCATGTTTTGTTATTTTGGTTTTCTTTGGAGGCTGTTTCCATGAGCATGTCGGACAACAAACTCCTTTCATATTTTGTTTCTGTGAAAGGATACATGATCACCACCAATTGCCAGCATAGAGCGCTGCACACCTCTAATTAGAAATGATGGACACTGAGAGCTAATTGTGGCTTTTGCCTTCAACAATGTGAAAGGAAGGCGCGTTGCCAACGTAACTTAAATCACACATGGTGTCAAATATAACACAAACATGACAATGAGTCTAAGAAGTTCTTTGACATTTTCTGATCAGGAGAGAAAAAATGTCATCTCTGACACCTCTGTCTTCAAACAGCAATAATAATATTTAATAATACTAATACTGATAATAATAATAATATTATTAGTATTATTAATAATATTATTAATAATAATGATAGTAATAATGATTTGTACCACTCTCTTAGAGTAAATTACTACTTGCGCCTAATATTCTGGTATACGGTTGTGGTAATTATGGTAATTATAGCACTGTCTAGAAATGTGTGCGATAATAAAACATTTTCAGTAGGTGTTTGATTGCCTGCAGGCTTTGTGTAACAGTTGGTCCATTTATGTGTGGAGACACCTTTTCACGTGCAGAGCTGAGGGGAATCACTGCAGGAGCCGCAAATAAAGAAATACAGCCAGTGTGCTCTGATAAGGGCCTTCAATCAATGTCACACCATCACTCACAGAGCTCCAGAGGGCCACGTTCTCCCACCACCACGACAAGCTCAGTGCTGCTTTAACTGCATTGACTAGTTCGACACAAGAGGTTAACTTATTTGGCATTATGATTTTATTATGATTTTTTATTTTTAACTTTTTGAATATTAATTTACCTTTTTATTTAGATTTGTCTTTTTTCAACATGAGAGCTTTAAATGATTAACTCTCAGCAAGATTTTTCAAAACATTTTAATTATTAGTTTTTATGAATAATACCACGCTTATCACACAGTTAATATATGAAGTCACAGACAATAGTTGTTTAGCACCTCTAAAGCTCACTAATTTACATGCTGTATCTCATCGTGGTTACACAACTTGAAGTGGGTTTATTTGAAGTCATCTGCTGAATTATTTGTACTTGTACACATATTAAACAAAGAGCATATCCTGTCTTTGATATCGACAGTAGGTACGAGAGAGGTGTTGATCTTCTCATCAAGCAAACAATCCTTAAATGTTGTTACACTTTCTATTTGATTCTTCACAGCACTTTGATAACAGACTTTTTAAAAGTTCAGTGTATTTTTACACTGCAGCCCTGAGCACCTCGAGAGAACCAGAAGCGTCATTTGACTCGACACGAGGAGTGACAGGCCTCTTGATTTAGTGTCTGGCAGCTGGCAGTGTTTGACAGCCCCGAATGCTTTTAGAACAAGACTTGTGTTTTCGTGGTGAAAAATAACCGGCATCGCAAAAGTGCAGCATTCGGAGAGACCATGTTCCACCTGTGAGTTTTTTTAAAAGCACCATTCAAGCTGACATTTTCAGGTCCCTTTTTGGTGGGTTGTAGTGAATTAAATTCCCTGACTCACCGGATTCCTCAAACTCCTGGTTTGTCATTCTCCTGGTGTCTCTGATACGCAGCAGGTTGCTTTCAAGAGTCTCCAGGTCAGAGAGAGGACAGTTACACAGAGGGAAGTCGGCGCTGCACTCACACCAGCAGTCGCTGCTGTGGCAGACAAACTGGCCCTCGGATTTACAGCCGACATAGTTGAGAGCCGCCTCGATGAAGCGGCTCTGCAAGTAGCCCGGTAGGATGACCTGCAGCCCTATGGAAGGTTGTTTCAAATACAATTACTATTAACAAAGAGTAACACATTCAAACAAGGGCAGATAGATATTGAAATAAGACATTAATACACAGATGCAACAATATTAAGTATAGTACAATAAAAAAAAAGATTCATAATAAAAATTGGAGAATTAGTAAGATAGTTATAATAATTTGTATAAATAATGACTGTGACGGAAATAATACGAATTACATTCATTATAAGCCAAACAAAATAAATAGGTTTCTTTTAATGAAGGTCACTGAGCCTGCATCTCTTCTAGCTGTTGATTGAGCATAGTATTAAAATAGGCTGCGATGCCTATTTTCTTGTGCGTATAGTTGTATAAAAACCCAACAGTAGAGGATATGAGAGCTTGTAAAAAATTATGATTCAACAGAGTCTGGATTGTAGGCCGGTCCAAACCCATTAAAAGCTTTAAAAACAAGTGGAATAACGTTTAACTGTTCTAAAAGGCACGGGGAGATAATTGAGTGTCACTAAAACCGGCGTAAAACTCTTCCTTGCAGCACAGTTTAAAATAAGTGGTAATTTTTCAAAAGATTTGTCACAAGAGCTATAATTTGATCTGTTAGCACGAATAGGTCTTTATCGTCATTATCATCAGTAAAGTCCATAAAAAGAACAAAACTCAATCTGAATTGATTCTACTAACAAGCATCGTCTGTGCAGCCACAGCTGGATGAACCTCACAGATCTGTAACCTGTAACCTGAGGTCTGAGTATAAGGCTGCCCAGATTTTTTTTATAATTTCGTAAGAAATTTAAAAATGAATAATATCATTGATGTGCTTCATTTCAGTGCAGTTATATAATTTACTTCATATCTTAATAAACAGGTTGAAGTGCACTTAACTATTCAAGCTATTTAACACATAAATGAGCCACACACATTTATTGTAATTACACTACAAAGGTAGTGTAGTTACAATAAAAACACACACACACACACACACACTGAAATAAATGTTGACTCAATCCCACACACACTTCTGTCGTGCTGCTTTAAATACTCACTAATGCACCAAATATGTAATAATCTACAGCATAAAATAATCTCCTGCCTGAGTACCGTTAGTAAACAACACGGTGCCCAGCTGCTTTAGAAATGAATTTGCATTTTGTAAAAAAATAAATGAATAGAAGAAACAAACTAACCGCTTTTATATATATCGATGTCTTAAGCGGTAAACAATGGGCTTGGAGCTGAACGTAAATTGGATTGAATTGAGTAAAAGAATATCACATTGTTGGTTTGGCCGGTTTGACAACAAATACTGAATAATGACAAATGCATCCTTTAAAGCAACAGTTTGATTTCTTTAGGAAACACACCTATTCACTTTCTTGCTGAGTTTGATTAGATGATCATTGCCATATCAGTTCAGTAAATATAAGGCTACTGCTGTTTTATTCATCCAAATATTCCCAGTTTGAAGGAAAGAATACATATATAAAAGATGCTGCAGCATACTAAAAGTGCACAAGTTCTCCAAACTAACTTGCTTTCTAAAGTGACGCGAGTGCTTTCTGATCTTTGGCATCGGTTGTCAGTGCCTTTTTAAAACTGTGACATATGACGGATACAGAAATGTGAAAAGAAAACAACGGTGACCTTCGGTTAAATAAAAGGTATGGCCTTTAGCCTCGGACACAGCAGAGTCCTGACTGCTTTCCTTTCCTGAGACGTTTCTAAATCTAAACCAAACCGTGGTCGTATCGATGAAGGAAGAAAACAGTAGCATGAAACGTCATATATATATACACAAATATATAATGTCGCTATTGGCAAAATTAATCGTTTGCCTATAAAGAATTGTTTCAAATTATGCTTGAAAAAACAATTCATAGATCTGACCGCTAAAAGAAACAATGTTTACACGCTTTGTTCACATCCACCCACGTCGACCATTTTCTGGCAAACAAAAGTCAAAGGTGTCATAGCTACAGAGGTAGATGCATTTAAAACAGATGTTTACCTTGGAGTTGAACCTTGTTCTCTGGACTGTGAACCAGCACGGAGCTGACTGTGTCCAGATTGTCGTAGTTGCTGCATCCAAGCGGACCCGTTCGGGTTTCTGTCACCTGCAAGACATTTTAGAGAATGTGAATCTTCATTCATATATTAATTTCACTCCCCCGATCTTCTTTGTTCTTCAATTATAAAGCTTTCGAAGACAGAATTATTTGCTCCGATTCGAGAGAAGAAATCAACTTCCCTCTGACTAAAAACTAAACTTTAAACTGATTCAGCTCTCTGCTTATTTCCCAAAGTAATGAATATTGATGTTGAAATTCTAAATTCTGACAACCTGAAACACAAAAACCCATAATTGACTGTGTATTAGCATACGTTTATGCTCAGGATCTTTCCTATGTCTCCCTAAACCATCAACACTGTGTTATTGGAATGAATGACCAGGCATCGCAGGTGCCGCTTAACGGGCGTCATAAAATGTGCTATTCATCTCCCTCTCTCGTTCTCTTTCTCTGGAACTGATCTTCAATCTGCCTGAACTCCACACACACTGCAAATGAATGGAAGTAAGCCTGGCTGGAGATTAATGGAATGATATTTCTAATCCATCAAGCTGATGCATAACTGTGGTAACATGTTCTCAGTTTGGGGGGGGCGGGGGGGCAGCTTGTCTTCATCAGTGGCTACTCACTTTAGCCTCTATGTTTGCCCCTCAGGCTGATTAATGCATACACTCTAATGGCCACTTCAGATGATAAAATGGATGATTGGTGTTTTATAGTACAGGAGGCAGCGCTGCTGCCAGTCTTTCCTCTTCAAAGCTTCATACTCGGGAGGCTGTGAGACCATGTGCTGTATTTTTAAATATTGTTTTCCTCTGCCTTAAAACTGTTCATTGAATGGGTCATTAGCAAAGATACGTTTACCATCTTTCAACAGAAAGTTAAAACGATTCATTCATCAGAGTCAAATGCAAATTAAATCAACCCTGTTCCTTCGGTACACATGCATGTGACGATAAACTGCCCGCCGAAGAGAGAGACAGATGTGCTGCACCCCTGCAGCCACAACAGGTGCATTTGCTGGAGTCAGGGCAATTCTGTAAATAAGCATGTGTTCTTAATCCAACCTGATTAAAAAAGTTCTGGAAGTAAATTCCCTGGGAGGGAATTAAAGTTTGTTGATGCATGTTATCTGCAAGTGTCATGAACTTAAACTGCTCTACATACATTTTGTGACTGAATCTCAGTTAGTGGTGGAAAGTTGAGAAATACTGAACAAAGAACATTTTTGAAGTACTTGTATTTAACTTAGATATTTTTAGTTTGAATACTCTATCTTATTTCCTCTATCTAAGAGAATAGTTGAATGTTAGCTTGATTACATTTGTTTTAATAATAATAATAGTGATTTAAGAAACTCATGAAACTTCACTGAGTAGATTAAATAAAGAAACATATTTAAAAAACATACATTATATATACAATTAACCACTTTCAACACATACATTTTTTAAATTTAAAGTTAATATTAAAGATAACGTTATGAGTTACTTTTTATAATAAGATTTCACATACGATCTGTTTGTAAAATATAATACTACCAACAATAATAACCCGTTTTTTAAATGAGCTCCACCGTAACCAATTACCAGGTGAATGCATCGGCCATACAGATTCAATAAAGTCGTGTACAGCCAAAGCCAAAGGTCAACCCTCAGAGCAGTCTGGCCATACCCCCCCACTGTGTCTATGGGCGTCGCAGATGGACACAGATGTGATGTCATTAGTGGCCCCTACTGACCGGGATGGTTAGGAGTAGTAATTGTGTTGTCAGCAGTCAGTAAATGGCAGTATAAGACAGGCAGTAAAAGGTATTTTGAGAAAGTGTGAGTGATTGCAAGAGGGGTCCCTGAGCATGCAGCCTCCACTGACCACACACGCTATTATGCATTCTGCTGCAGTAGTATGTGAGATTAGGCGTGGGCACGCTGACTCCAGATGGAGATAATAATATAAGATTGTCAGGGGATCAGTCTGCTCTGCATAATGAGTTAATTTGATACTTTAAAGAGTAACCTAACGCCACACTAACACATTGTGTTTCCCTCTCCTGTTGACATTGTATTTGTCGTACCTGTAACCACACCCAGCAGTGACGTCACTAAGTGCCGACACACCCTGGAGGACACTTCTACATCAATCCAGCAAGATAAGAAGTCAAAACCACGGAGGTCAGCAACAAGTCAGAATGTAGGTCATGTTTTGTACATTCTTACAACAGCCCAGTATTTCGCGGGTGCACACTATGTTGACTCACACTGGGTCCATTTGAGTCGAGTGATCTGTGTATGCATTTATGTATCGATCAAGACTGGGATAATCTCGCTCCCCCTGACGACTGAATGAGTCATTTAAACATGTTTAGCAACTGAACCCAGAACCAAGGCAGTCCGCCCCGATGCTTTATCTCTTGCTGTGTAAATGCTGCCGGCGAAAAATCCCGAAGCCAGGGAAACTACACAGCTGCCTTTTAGGCAGTGATTGCCTGCACAGTGCTTTATCTACAAGCGTCATTTTAGAGTGTTACTTGACTTCCACATACCCGAATGGCGGTTGATGCAATCTGGAGGTGGTGCAGCCTGCGCAGGGTGCTCTCTCGGTCGGTGAAGTAGGAGGCAGCCAGCTGGTGGAGGGCCTCCAGGGTCACCGTCCCCGTCGTGTTTGAGTTCCTGTTGCTGCCATCGACGCCCACGGGCGAAGACTCTTGGCTGAGCTTCCTTTTGTCCACAAATATTGTCAAAGACTCCTCCCCTGGTAATCGTGGGGCAGAGGGAAGGAGAGCTTCATTAGCTCTGACAGAGCAGCGCTAATCACCTTTCATTAGCATCTTTTCAGATGCGACAGAGAAGCGCAGTAGTGATTAAGTGCTGTGGTGGAACTGATAGTTTGGATGATTGGAGGAAAATGTACAGACAAGGTCTCTGCAGCTATTAAACTCATCAGGAACAGAGAGCTAATCCAAGATCATTAATCAACACACCCTAATTGTTCTAATTATCTTAATTACAGTTTAAAAAATAACATAACAAATACAGCAGATATCAGGTCTTCTCATGGAGACAAGTACATTCAATACTTTAAAATCTCTAACAATCACAATTTCAACATGCATATAACTAGCAGCCAGTAAAAAACTAAATTACTCAACAGACCCAATACGTCTGTTCACATCAACATGATTTTTAGATGTATTGTGGGGACCAAATGTATAAAAACAATACGTACAAACACACAAAAGACAGTTTTAAACAGAGATATATTCATTTTAAAGTGGATGTGAAATACAAGGTGAGAATAATTTAGGTTGTTTCACTGAATGTGTTATTGATGAATGTTTTCATTGTTTCTATTTATATCTGAGTCATTATTTCACTGATAATGATCTTTCAATGTTATCCTGAATTGTTAAGCACTTTGAAAAGTCTGTTTCAATTGATTGAGGTGGTTTACAGGTCCATGTGTTGAACTTGGATGGGCAGAAAAATAGATAGCTGTGCGTAATGAATGTGAGTAATGGCAGCTGCCGTTGGAGAACTCCACTGACGCGTCACCATTGGCGAACTGCACTGCCTCCTTGCCATCCTTCTCATTGACAGGTCTAATGAGTGGTGGAGCGGCGCTATCGATAGACAAATAGATGTTTTTAGAGCTTTTCCACATCCAGTTATGGCTAACATGTGGGACTGGAAAAGAGGCTTATAAGCCACAATCCCACAATGATTGACATCAGTAAAAAAAGAAATCTGGGTTTATAAATCAGATGAAAAGAAGGCTTATGCACATTTGTGTCTTTGTGAGTACACACTGTTAGAGTGTGATGCATCTGGCCCCAGGACTTTTGTGATAAATTATGTTGTTGCTGACATTTTTACTCAAACCGCTTCATCTACCGTGCTTCTATCACAAGTGCTGATTTCCCCGCATTTCTCGATATAACTTTCAGTGTGTGTGCCCCGGAGAAATTCATTGAAATTGCTACATTCAGCTGTGAGTTATTATATTTCATTGCAGGTAAAAGCAATAGCACAATGTGCCCACACTGACTATGACCTATATAGCTAACATTAATAAGCCCAATTATGTTGTCTGCGTTACCAGGAAAATATAGCCGATGTCTCTGCACTCAGTCAACATAATGTCGAGTTCTAGTTTGAATTTGTGTGTCCGCTCTGGGTGCTTTTTCCCAAACCTAAACAGCAGTAAATCCTCTCTTAACTCTAACAGAATTTCAAGACCATTTTGTCGATACAAGTATCATTGACCCGCCTCCCGAACCGGTCCCTCGCCACACTTACAGAGCATCACTCCATAGGAGGTGCATTTATTCTGTACATAGATACATGGTAATGCCCACTTACAGATGTGTTCCGGTCAAATAATCATAAAATGAAAGAATTAGCTGTCAATCAGCCAAAGATTCTGTATATATATATATAAAAATAAAACAATTTCAGGAAAAACGTCTTCCAGGGAAGAACGATTTTACTAATCCAAATAATCCCACAATAATAAACATTGAGGTCAAAATTGCATGCATGGAAACTATGTTGACTTTGACTTTTCCTATAGCAAAATATTTTGGAGCCTAAACCAAATCAAACAGCGACAGATCCAAAGATATTCACACGAAAAGCCATTCTGATCCGCTGCCTCCGTCAGCAGAATGACATTGTTTATCAGTGCAGATCTGACAGGAGGAGCGGTCTCCGATGTCCAAGTTAAATACCAAACCCCCCGAAACACAAATGGACTGTTTTGCTTGCAGTAGACGTCTCCTTCAATCGGATCAAGTTGTGCATACAACCTCCGCTACGCCAGTGTATCAATAACTGTTCCAGGTGAAGTTTCCCTGTTATTAAACATTCCTGGGATCTGCTGAGTCGACTCTCAGTGGAGGCGATTGTATCTGTGTCTTTTGGGATGAATTGCTGCCTGAGATTTTTTTATTCTGGTATGAAATGTTTAAACTATAAAGAATTGTTTTGTTTAAGTTGTGAGATACTGAGAAGCTGTGTGTTTACTGTTCTGAGGCCAGTTACTGTATTAATGGGAAAACATAAAAGTGCACCGAACATTAAAATAATCCTAGTTTTCAAGGTTCATTGCCAGTAGCTGTTTTTTAATAAATCTGCATTTGGAAAGCTCTTTCAAATATGTGTTTACAGCAGAAACCTTTCAAACTCAACCTTCTGTTGATGAAGTATAACTTATTCATCACAATGTGTTCGAGAAGGAATAGATAAGCCAATTTAATTAAATTGATAGTTTTGTACAACAGTGTTTAAGCTCCATATTGGAGAATATCCTATTATATAACAAAAATAGAAAATCTGCCTTTCACTGCCTTCTCAAAATGATTTATTGTACACTAAACCGTAGCAATTTAATTTTTTGGTGAGCCAAAAATCCATATGCTTTGTTGTTTAGAAAGCAACAGATGTTAAAATGTGTTCTGTGTGCTGAGAAAATACAATGACATTGGAAGCTGTGTGAATCCGGCTTGCTTTGAAGCTCGGCGTACTCCACTGTACCTCCCAGAGTAGCAGAGTGGAGGAGGTGGGTGCCATATTTCTTGATTAGACTCTGTGTAATCGTCTGGAGGGTCGGCCGCCGCCCCAGCAGGCGGATGGTGTGCGTGAAGTCAGGGTCAAGGGGCAGAGCCAGGCCCCCGCTGCCACCTGAGCCATCCCTCTTCTCCACCGCCAGGCTGTTGACCTTCCATCGACCAAACTCCCTGGAGACAAAACCACACACACACACACACATGCACAGAGACATTTGCTCACTTTGTTTTGGGCCTTTAGAGGAGTGTAAGGCCCGGACATCTGATTAACAAGCCGTGTAGAAAGGAAAGGCGAAGGTGAATATGTTTGACATACTTTCAGAGATGATAGATGGTACTGTACTGTACTGACCAACTCTTCATGATCACATGATGACACTGTGATGTATCCTCTTGAGAGTTTTCATACTATTCCTCTAATGTATAAGAAAACCTCTTTTAACTATAAGCATGTATTTTCTTTTGTGGTTTCAGTATTTTTAATTGCAGTTTTCCCTTGGTAATCACATATAGTTATAGGTGTAATTTGAATGGAATACGATTTACCCTATGATTAAAATTGATTGTTGATGTTGTTGTTTTTGTATATCAGTGGGTTCAGACAAGTTTGCCTTTATACTACAACCACTCGGAGCCGACGCTCAACATTTCAATCATTTATCTCTTTTACCTTTCCATTTACCAACTAGTTTTGGTGTACTCTTATATATATATATATATATATATATATATATATATATATATATATATATATATATATATATATATATATATAACACTGAGGTCATGTCCCTGATATTTGTTCAGAAAAGTTGGGTTTTTGTAGCTACCTGGAGGCGTTTTACATTCTTCTTCAGGATCAGAAAACTACTTTTCTGCCAGGATGCAGTATTCAAATAATCAGAGATGTTTTGAAACAACAATGTTGGGAAATTAATCAAATGTGTTGAGCTTACAATCAGTTGTTGATTTTCATAAGAATTACCTACATTTTTTGTATTAGATTTCTTGCTGAGAGTTAATTGATTAGATTCATACCACACAGACACTCATGACTGTACGATTAATATAAAGCTACTGCTGGCAGCCGGTTAGCTTGTTAGCTTAGCATTTACGCTTTTCTTTTTATGGATTCAAGAAACAACATCAACTTGTACATTAGTGAGCTTTAGATGTTCTGGTTAAGTTAATCAGTTTAAGCTGAATATTGAGCACACTGATCTAACTAGACAGCTAAAGAGCACATTCCCCAAAATGTTTTAAAGACCTGCTTTCAATTTTATCTTTCATCAATTTCATCTTTTTTCAGATTAGCTGAGCGTCTATGTTGGTTGGGAATCCTTATCTGTCATTGCAGTCTGAACAAGCTTGTCACAACTGGATGAAACAAAACTTATTGACATGCAGCGCTACAACTCCCACAGCAACAGAAAGACATAAAACCAAAATAAAGTCACACATTATCAGCAGCCATCATTTCTTATCTTGTGCCCTTTGGACACGAGTCTCGCTGAACGTGAGCTATTCACAAACTGTCTGGCAGATATGGCTGCTACTCTCTCCCTTCCTCCCTCCCTCCATAGCACCAGCTAATGTCTACCTCTCCCACCGTAATGCCTGCTGCTCTGTGTTCCTCCCTCTCCTTCTGGGAGGCAATCAAATCACTGCCACGAGAAAAATGATCGTCAGAGAAATAATTGGGGAACCGGGACAGTGTGGAGTGTGTCATTACAGCCAATCATCGTAACGAGGAGACAGGCGGAGAGTCCGTCCCTGGTGGACAGATGGGCGTTGCGTTTCCAGGCCAGCCTTTATCTTAAAGGTATTCCATCAGCATGCACAGAGACAGAGGGGCAAACGGAGGAGTGGATGCTGGAGGAATGTACTCAGCAATCTAGATGGATGCTAACTGTATGTACTGTACGCAATCAATAGTGATGAAAGCCGGTCCTTAGAGGCAAAACACTGTAAAAGCCGCAGTGAGGAGCACATTGACAGCTTAAATGCTGACGCATGACTGACAACTGCTCTAGTTCAGTTATTACAGAGGTCAGTGGGGTACAATAGTAGTTTAGCCCTTGGACTTTAAGAGTGAATATAACAATACTGAATATATGTCACTCTGTAGGGAATGGAAAATAAGTTATCCACATTTCCAAGAATAAATGCCTTTTGTGTTTCCACGATGTATAGTCAGTATAGTCCAGAAAAGGCCAATGAACAAGAAACTGTTTGACTCTCCTGTCAGTGATCTAATCAAAATGTGGGCTTGATTTGCATTATAAATCATTAATCCCTAATCTTTAAAACAGACCTTGGGTTAGAAATGTGAGCAAGCAGTTTATGGGTTGCAGGATCGACCGCTTCAGTGTAAAAGACCCTCAAGCGGTGAGACGCAGCCAGCAGATGGTGGACAGCTGTTGACAGTCAGAGCTGTCTGCTCCTTCGTCAATGATTCTCACCAACGTTTTAGAGAAGAAGCCTCCAGTCAGGGGGCCATTGGGACATTTGTGCAGCAGGTCTATTGAAAAAAAACTGCAGCTGTCACTAAAAGATAAACACCACAGCCCCAAAGATTCTCAAGAGGAGATAGGGGACCAGTTGATTCATGCAGCATTGCAGACCGTGAATAGTTTTTTTCTGAAAAAAACTTGGACATTGAGGAATTGATAAATACTAAGTTAAATGAAAACTTCACCAATAAACAGCAGGACAGACTTTACAAGGAGGTCTTCTTGTCAGCAAGATGCAAACCTATAGATGTATAGACCCTATTTAGCTTTACCTGTAACATATCAACAGACCTTTGACCAAATTATAAACACAAGCATATATGTATAAAAAATACAACTAATTTATTTCCTTCACATTTCATGTGCATCATATCTGCATGTGAACACATTTAGAAACATTCTGGCCATCGAACTGTTGTAACAAAGCAACAATAGGTATATTGATTTATGAAAACATTTGGGCAGCAGAGAAGTGCAGCTCAGGAACACTGCAGGAAGTCACTGAAAGGATTTAAATGTCCACGACCGGGGATTAACTCCTGCTGTCTTCAAATGTCAAACCTTGAAGCAAAACCCGAGAAAGAAAGAAACGACTGTCTGGTGCTATTCACATGGCTGATTAGCTTTTAGTGTGAATATTTAAAGGCATGGAGCAAAGGGCACACTGCACCACTACAGTTCTTTAGAGGTGCTCATCAGCTTGCAGCTAATTACCTGCAGGTGTGATACCTGTGAGGGAGAACCTGAGCTTGTGCATGTTTCTATTCCAAACACACTCAGCAGATGTTTTTTTCCTGATTTGTTCCTGTCTGGTTCAAAGTGTTCATCGGTGGAATGATCCAGTGAAAACACTCCGAACCTGAAACTCCTGAAAGAAACACACAGGGCCAACATACAGAGCTCTCCGCGAGTCTCACCTGTAGATCTTGTATCTGGTGCTGAAGCCCTGCTGGTACCTCTCTGCAGCCTCCGTGAACTCCAGGGCCTGGTGGAAGGGCCCTTTATCGGACAGCAGCCAGTCCAGGGAGCCGGGGGCGCCGTCGTCTTGTCCGGCGGCGGACGCGGCACCACCGGCTCCGGAGGTCCAGCAACAGCAGAGCCAGAGGCCGAATGCCGCCCCCACCCATAGCAGAGACAGACGCTTATGACTGATCCTCTGACAGCTCATGCTTCACCCAGCGACACCTCATTCTCTCCGGACTGGGAAGAGGGCAGACAGTTTCATTTTCGGGATGAAAAGGTGGTGCGTCAAGCAGATTTGGAGGGTGGAATTTGGACATTTCCTTTCGTAACCGAGTATTTGAGAGTTATAAGTGTATGATTAAATATTTGTATTATACTGAAAAATACACGTACCTGATATTGCAATAGAGATCAAGTCACGCGCTCTCGAGAATAAGACAACTCTATATTGTGAGAGCTGCGAATAAAACCTCTCCGGTTCAGTGATCCGGACACATTCATTAATTCGTGATGAGTCCTTTCTTTCGAGCGACACTCCAACTTGATTCCTGCTCTCGCTCAACTTTATTTCGGGAGAAGATGCTCCTGCATCCGCGTATCAGCCGCTCCTCGGTGAGAAGTTGCAGCAGCGGAGCCTCGAACAGAGCGAACAGAGAGGAGTTCATCGTGTGGATGTCCGCGCGGTCGGGGATATTTCCAGAGGTTGAATCCAAAAGGTAGATTTGTCCATCCTGAGCGGAATGAATGGACCTCTATGATCCTTAAAGTTGTCGTTATTCATCTAAAGTCTCGCTAAATGTTGCGGTGAGCTGTTATTCCCTCCTCCGCGGAGCGAGCTGGTGGATGAATGAGCGTCCGCTGAAACACAGAGGGCTTTTTCTTCACGTTTTTTTTTTTTTTTTTTTTTACGAGTGAGAAAGCAAGTGCATAATAATGAGGGTGAAATATACAGTCTGAGTGTATTCAAGTTTCGAGGACAGCAGGATGATGGTGGTGGTGGTGGTGGTGCATCAGGGCTAATATCATTCACCTTTACCTTCACCATTCATCCTCATGATTTGCTTTCACAGCATGTTCCTCTTTCTGTGATCATGGCACATCAAAAGTGTTAAAAGGAGCTTGATAATAGGCACATTACCTCCTAGTTTTGCTTTTACTCAGATTTTATTGTCCTGTGCCACAGCTCCAGAGCCTGCAGCGTGCATGAATAAATGTCTCACATCAACCTATGGTGACATGCACATTGTTGGAATTGCCAGTGAAAATAATTACATGCCATTATCAGGGAACTGTTTTTTTGGGTGATGGCAGTTCAGGAGTGCATCTTCATTTTAGCCAAGCATCATCATTTGCATAAAACTGTTTCCCTGTGAAAAAAAGGTTACAATTATATTTATGCAAAAGAAACATTTGACCTGTAACTTGCAAATAACAAACTTTGAACATGTAACACATTTCAATATGAATTCAGATTACAATTGGTATTTGGCAGGCAGTGATGCGACACAGGTGTGAGAACAGATGCTGATATTACTTCTTCCCCACCTGCCTTCCTTGCAGCAACATCACAACTGCTAGATGTGGAGTCGACAAATCTTTCAGTCATGAGAAAGCTGAATGCTGTTAGAGGAAATGTAGCTGCCTCAAGTCTTCATATTATGGTGGAGGAGGTAGCGGGGACAAAGTTCTGCGTGTTTGTGTGTTTGGGGAAGGAGGTCGACAGGTACATCAGATGAATCTCTAATTAGGCTGGATCTGCTCTTCGGCGACTACAACCATGAAAAAAGCTACATTCTAGAGACAGAATTAGTTTGACGATCAGGCAGTTATACTTTATGTTTGCCAGGAGAGTCCTTTGTCTGGCTCTTTTAAGACAGCATGTCATTATGCTTGTCATTCACACTGAAAACCTGATTGACAAAGGCCTCCCTGTGTTAAATGGGCTGCGAGGAGAGTGTCTGTTGTCCCTGATGGGGTTGAATCAATAGCCGGCTTCCATTGATTCCCTTTTGCTGTAATTTCATTTGGCAAACGCCCCTCAGAATGCCAGGGGACATTTTACTTTTCTTTTTGTAGCTCAAATTAAGACAGTCAGCTCAATAACATCTTCAAAGCCTAAATAGCTGCAGTCATCGTCGATGCTGCTGACCGTCTCAATCAACTGAGACACTTTGAAATGTAAAGCAGAGGGACGCTTTTTCCATGTAATGCGCCAACAGGAGAATCTGCATCCCCAGGTAGCTGATCTTGGTTTATGGGACATCTGTAATAATAGAGAAACCTGCATTTGCTTGTGCAACAAAAGGAACACACTAAATATTCAAACTTGTAATTTGCGTGGAGAAAGGATATAGAGAAATGAAGGAGGCTAAATGAGCTTTTCCCTCTGGGCTGCAGACTGTTATAGTCTCTTGAAATCTGGGTCTTTGTTGTCTGTGTGTGCTGTAATTGAAAAGTTCCAGCCCCCCGTTTCTTTCTTCCCTCTTTTGCTTTCCTCTCGCTCTCCCAGTCACCCGCCTGACATACCCTTACGTTCCTTCCACCACCCAAACCAGTCTTTCTTTTTTCTTTCAGCATCTTTCCTTCTTCTCTCTATTTTAATTCTCTGTCATCTCTCATTTGACTCATTCCCCCCCTCCTCCCTCCTCCCTCCTCACTCCTGCAAGCTGAGCTTTAGGACGAATGGAGCCCATTTTGATCATTTGCGCCCCAACCATCCCGCTGAATCAACCTCTCCCAGCGAAAGAGTAAAGGGCGAAGAAAGATGTGTCCAAGATGATGTGAAAGGGCTTGACATTGCAGTGGTTCAATACGCATGAACACAAACGCCTCTAGCCTCGCAACATAAAATGTGCCAAAGCAATCAAAAGTCAAGAATGGCATTGTGGTTTCTCCCACACAAAGAAGTTAGATGAAAAGAGGTTCAGGTGCTCTTTGTGACATGAAGGCGTTGGCATGAAACAGGATTGTGTGTTTGTCTGCGACGTGAAGCTTGGCATCGACTCTGTTAGAATGACATGAAAATTAAAAACATTTTCTCAAGAGCTCTGGCATCTCTCAAAGAGGTCTGCACACGTGTTTCTGTTCCAACTGATAACACGTGTCGCTACCCCGTCTACGAATGTGTTGTTACTGAGCAATTACTTCTCGTGCACCTCGTATTGTGAACGAGTGAATTGTAGTTGATGAGCACAGTGTGAAACGGATCATGGGCACACTGCGTGTGCCGCGTGGCCATTGTTGTTTGAAAGTCTCTCCAAAATGGGATGTTACTTGGCAGGTGGTGAATGTGAAAATGCTGAACAAAATTAAACATATGATGACGAGGCCTCGGCTTTGCTAATCAAATGTAAGCCTGCAGTGAAGACAGCGATTGGGCAGAAACCTCTCTGGTGTGAGTAATTGGACAAGCATTGCAGAAAAGATGTTTGGAAACAAAATAGCAAATGCCCTCACACTTTCATGTGAGCACCAAGGGGGCCGAGGCGCATTAGCAAATCGTTTCAGCACATTAAACATGATCTCAACGCTGAGATTTATTAAAATGAACAAATTCATGTTTAATTAGCTTTTCTCTGCACTCCTGCTTTTTGAGGGGACCCAATAGTGTCAGCCATGCTATTGCTGTCACTGGAAGTCAGGGGAGCAAACAACAAAGGAAATAGTGCAGATGGATGTGAAAAGAAAAATGTTGTTATTTCCCGAACACGTTCGGGGCCTACCTGGTTGAGTGCCCCGCAACTCTCTTGGTTATTCAGGTCAGGGAACACACACGTCCGAAGCTTTGTCAAAGCTTTTTCTTCCACGGCCCAGCTGCTATTTCTGCTCCTTCCCTGTACATGGCCTTTCATTCTTGAGTCACTCTGGAGCGTTTCAGGGCTGACCTAGAATACTGAAAGCCTGCCACACAACAGGACGGGAACATCTGTGCACAGAAAAGGTAACGAGACAATAATGCCACTCAGAAAATACCATCTATCTACAGTATCTATCCTGATGATAGCGGCGCTTATAAATGCACTGGTCGATAAATGGTGCCTTTGAATGGCTTTGCTTATATATGCACTGTCTGTGTAATTAGTCGGTGTTATGCTCTATAATCAAGTAGTGGCACTTCTCATAAACCCATTTTCCTCTTATGTATCTCGAGTAATGTAGTGAAATATATAATCTGCATATGCAAATAATTTAAATACAGAAGCAACATGTTTATTTACACACTGCTGTTACTGCTGCGTAAACTGGAGTCTCTCTTTCATTCCAAGGTTGTGGAACAGAATCCAAATAAAAGACTCAATGCGTTCATTAATGAGCATTGGAAGTGCTGTTGTTGGTTGGCTATTGTTACATTTGGACAAGATATTTCTTCTTACAAGGCAGTTTTAATGTTGGAGCATTTCACTTGTTTTAAGAAATCTTGTCAAGTCACATTTTCCTATTCTGTTGGCAGATAATTTGGCTTATTTCAAGTAATATTCCCTCATTTTATTACTTTTTCCCCCTTGTTTTTTTAGGCTGAATTTTTGCAGTGCTGGAGTGGAATCGTTCTTTTAATCTAACGTTTTTCTAATCTAACTTTCAACCGCCAACTGAATTTCCCAAATGTCAAACTATCGACATCCTCTCATTATCTCTGCTATTTGCATGTTGGTTCACCTTCTTTCTTTGGAGGAGTACGAATTATTCATGCAATCTTTTCTAAAGTGAGAACTTTAAATAATTTTAAAAACTTTAATCTGAAAATTCACTGATGCAAGTTACAGTAAGTTACTGTGCACTGAAATAAATAGTTTAATACTGCATTAGGTTTAGCAGGAAGACAAATATTTGAACTTTTTAGTTTGCCATTGTGTAATGTTCCCTCCATGCAGTCAACAGCGTGTTTCTGCTGTTCCTCACAGCTCCTTCAATGTGGTCAATATTGGACAATTAGCTGCTTTTAAAGAATAATGAAAAGTTATTTAAAAGCCATTAAATGTTTCATTATATTACTCAAACTGTCTTTTCAATAATTTGCATTTTCGAAAAATAATAATTAATTAAATAGTATTTTATTCATAAAGCCCAATATCAAAAGTCACAAACTTACCAGGGGGTTTACGATGTATGACGCCCTCTTCCCTGAAACACACATCGTAAAATGTCACAGTGTCACGTTTAGTTGAAGGTACACACAATACAGCAAGATCCTAATGAGACACCTATTAACATATTGTATTGTGTTCCTGAAATTGGACCAGTTTCAAAGAATAAATCAAAGCTCTTTTCTCATTTGAAGTCCCAATGACCTTCGACTCGTGTTCAGGTTGATTGTTTTATTGTCTCCTTTACTAACTACATTCTTCACTTGTTATTTCCAGTCTTGCACTGCAAAAAACAATTCATATTTTTTAGGGTCAGGGATGGTTGAGTGTTTATACTAAATATATTCACTTTGTTCCCATTTAGTGTGTTTCAGATTCGTCAAAGTTTGTAATTAGTTTTATTAAAACACTTTTTAAATTGTCTAACGGTCGACTGATAGATACCTACGTAACTGATATATTTTGTCCATTGACCTTTTTAAGTCAATATGGTGAACTTGTTTCCCAAAATGTACAAAACAACATTATCCTTAATTTATTTCTCTCTGGCTGAGTTGCAAAATCCAATATCTTATTAAAGTTGAACTTTATCTTTTATCCTTTCTTCCCAAAGTTGAACTTGCCATACATAATTAAGCTATATGATAATCATGTGTGCCTGGCTGGAAGTGGTATTACTACAACACGTTGATTAATAAATAAACTAAAACATGCAAAACCACATGTAACTGTTCCGCTAGCTCCTTGTCAATATTGGACTCAATCAAACTGTGCTGATTCTTTTTTTCGCTCACTTTGAATAATTTAAAATCATTACTTTTCTTAGCTGCAACTGTGAACCACTAATGAACTTTCCCAAAGCATGCTGGGCGCTCCATTGATCGACACAGTTGACCTCAGAATCAGTCTGGAGCTCGCGGCGTGTTGGAGTCAAACAGACGGTCGCTCAGGGACACAGAGAGAGCCACAGAGGATATTTGATTGTTCCTCCATATTGAATGGAGGAGTCCATTGAATATGGAGGAACAAAGTCATCATTTCATTATTATAAAAGATGAATATTATGAGTGTTTTATCAGACAGCCCTGCATGCTCTGCATGCATCATAATGGCTCATAATGTATTTGTGTGAGCTTTAGCACATAAAAGCTTCTGTGAATCTGTAATGATTCCTCAGTCCACGGAAAGAAAACATCATGAGCATTTTTCCAGGCTGGTGCCATTTGAATAAATCACATTATGTCTAATCCAAACAATTGCTAATATATCACTGTGGGCAAAGCTGTGTACACACTCAGCCTGTGGCACCTTTTCCAAATAAACCTGTTATCCGTCTCACCCGAGCATCTCCAAACATTTTCAAACTGTACAGGTGTCAGTTTGCTGAAACAAAGTGTAACCTTCAGCGCTCATTATTGCACATTGTGAAAGTAATTTGCTAGAGGTTGCCAAAAACGCTTCTGCAGAAGACATCCACTGATTCACTACACCAAGAGAATATATAATGATGGATTATAGTGGCAAGGTCAGACTTACTGTGTATCCTCTGGTCAGAAGAAACCGATACATGTGTTCTCCTGTCGTGGTTTCATAACTTCCTCGTGTGATTTTACGGATGTTGTGATGACTGTTTAGTATTGTGAAGTAGTTCTCAGCGTGAACATTTGAAACATCTCAGCAAATATTGAATGGTCTGTCAATAAATGCCATACATACATTTCCCTTACGTTTCCGACAGTGCCACCACGAGGTCCACACTTCATGTCCCCTGTAGGTTGAATTGTATGAACTTTCATCAAAACTTAAATTTTTACACCACTTTGTGCATTATGAGACTTGCAAAACTATATTTCTATCAGCCTCTGTACTTTTTGATGACTGCTTAAAAGCTCATTTAAGTATGCTAGCATGTGTATTCATGTTTAGTATGTTGCTGGATATACTATGACAAAATATGTTGAATATTTCCTCTCATTACTGTTAAAGTAGAATAAGAGTCGACTATATTTTAGAAACAAACAGGCACTCTCGAAGCAACAGCAAGTTAACATAAAGTATATCTATACCAGAATAAATATTAGTCTTTCATCAGGGAAGAGCGTCTATGTTGAGTATACGGGTCCCTGGCAGAGGGAGCTGAAGTGGGCTAGCACACAAGAAAGTACACGGCTGGAATTGAGTGTCCGTGATGACTGTGGTTACTGTTATGTTATAAAATCATTGGGTGTGGATCCGGATAAAATGTCCGGTGATGGACAATTATAATAAAAAGTGTTTAATCAAAAATATTATAACGGTTCTGATACAGAGTATAACTTTCAGCCGAGGGAACACGAGTCATGTGGATCCACAGACTGCAAGCAGTTACCATGTCTACCAGTGCTATTCTTCATAATATTACTTATTAATAATCATATCCAGGGATGTTGCTAGGCCTTTTAGGAGAGCTTCACGAGCAAATTCAAAATACAAGAAATAACTCTATTCTTTGCATTAATATATAATATTTGTTTCTCCATTGAATGGTATATTTGACACTGAACTTGTTGATCTTTATCTCAGCGAGTGTCCAAATGAGCATAAAATATCACTTTGACCTTGAGATTCTGTCTCTAACAACGGATAGCCAGACATACCGCTCCCCCTGGGACTTAGCCCCCCCCCTTCTTTGAATCCTACAGACGCCCGCTGATCATACCCTTCTTTATGTATTATAATTTAAACATAGATCTTATTTATATACATATACAAGTTAAGATCAACACTATTACAAGTCTACATTACGCAGCCATGTCCACTCGTCTCCAGTGAGAGCAACAGTTGGTGCACGTTGGAGCGCCGTCGCTTGTCTGCTGAATTTCACACCAGTTGTATATCTCCTAACGACACTGCGTCTCGAGGGAGGCTCGTACGCCTCGTCATTCGCTGCAGTCCTAAAGACGCTCCTCAAACCGACGTCTTCCACGACAGTAATCAGCCTGCAGTCTGTTGCTATCCACTTGACCAGGGCATTTGTTTGGGTAGCTATTGGCTGGCAGCAATGCTGCGTAACGCCTTTAAGTGGTACTTCATGTTCGTGGTACTCCGGTGATGAGATCATTCCAGTTTGGTATGATTACGAATAGCTTTGCTTTTATCAATTACGCCGTCTGGTAGAGATTTTAAATGAAAATGTCCTTTTTTAAAGCGCAGTACTTTTTTCCATTTTCTCGGTTATTATGTGCAGCAGTGACCCTCCCAATGGTAACAAATAAATAAATGCTGTTAAGGCATGATAACATCATTGTCGGAGTTAATGGATTGCTATGTTAATGCATTTATAACACGTTAACGTGGCCAGCCCTAATACTATTCCAACATTATATTTAAGATGTCTGCTTCAGTACTGATATTTAAAAGGATAATCACACAGAGTAAATTATAGGGAGTGATTATGACTAATATGACTAATATGATGCAATATTGTTTATATATGCATTTACATAGTAGCATACTGTATATCATCTTTATTGATATTTCAATGGTTAGAAAAACACAGGAATTGTGTCCCGGAGACCGTTGTTTGTGTCCAGTGAGAAACATTTAAGTTACGTAAAATAGTAACAAGTGTGGTTATTTAAGATTAAGATTGTAGTATTGCTGTCAGAATGCATTGAGCATTAATATATATATATATATCTTCTCTGTATGAGGATGAGATGAGGATGTAAATTTAATGAAATGCTTTCAAGTGGTATTTTCATGTCACATTAAATATGGCATTCAGATTCAATTGTCGTCGAGCAGAGTACAGGCACTGAAGCACCGGAGTGTTGGGTAAGGTGCGAGTTAGATGTGGGGAGAGGTTGGCGATGATGGAGGGAGGATGGTGGGTGGTGAGGAGGATAGCGGCTGTCTATCCCCCAAAGTCTCTTTCGACCCCAATTTCTTTCCCAAACCAAGAAATGTGGTTGCTAAAGCCTAACCAAGTTGTTGCCAATAAACACAGAAGTTTATTTTGAAAAGACATGTATGCATGTAACCTGCTGCAATTGGCACATGGATGCAAGAGGTACTTAGAACATCATAAACTATGAGAATGTTGAAGTATCGGAGTAGAATCGCTTCTCAGAGAAGGCAACATTCGGAAAAAATATTTTTTACATTTCAGTTGGTATTTGCCTTTGTCGAAAACAAATGTATGTTTATTTATGAAAATGCTTCTAATTCTTTAGACTGTTCAACTGCATTAGCCTATACATCCAGACTCTCCCACATACCAGGATGGTTTGACCCAACCTGGCACACGCCACCCGTCACCATCACTGCCCCCGTGATAACTCAAGCCATGGAGTCGTGGTTGGAGCGTAGCAGCAATTCTGCTGAAGTGCTTTTATTCAACCAAAAGTGCTTTGCGTTGGTTAGGCTGCAAACATATTTCACATGGTATACATCCCTGGAAAAAGGTTGAGAACCACTGGTTTAAGTGTAGGACCACTGACTAAGCTGTTGTATTATAATCTGCTAACTGTTTGCCTGGTTTATATTTAACTCCAATAAATAACCTGTGTTATGCCTCTATAACTCACAGTCCTGGTCTCAGAATTAATTAGGACACATGTTCACAAGGACATCATGTCACTTTTTTATATTTGGCATTGAATTATTCTACAGAACTGTGTTATTGACGTGAGGAATTGTTGAGTTGTGTACTTAAAGACAGACATGACATTCACTCTGACCCCCTTGCTGTCAGGATAATCTGCGCTGTCAGCTTTTACAAAGAACCAAAGGACAGTAAAAAGAGTCCTTCGACTAAAACTAAGCCTCTTACTTAAATTGTAAGTCTTCATGTGCTCTTCCTCTACCATTCCCTGTCACGGTGTCTATCTGTCTGTCTGTCTGTCTGTCTGTCTGTCTATCTATTAATCTCTGCCCTGCAGCCTCTAACACTCACTGACTGAAACTTCTTTGAGCGCACACTCCTCCTTCGCTTGCAGATTTTAACAGTCTGCAGGCATTCGTGCAGCGATGCAATGTTTTCTTTCACTCTGTGCCCCTTTGGTCTGCCACACAACTCTCGTTATATGGAAATCTCTCCATCACTGTGTACGAGCCACCGGTCCTCGTTAACCTCTTCCATAGCAGTCATCAGTTCACCATGACATTTCTTGCAGCACACAGCATACATCACACAAGCTTTCATGGACTAAATTCTTAGTGAGTTGGAGACAGCGGGTGTGAGATTATGCTGTCCATTGGACGAAGTGTGTCCAATCCCCCGCCTGGAAAAGAGATCATGAAATAGAGGAAGAGTGTGTGTGTTTGTGGGCTCGGTTGTTTGGCTTTCTAGTGTCCTTTTGGGGGAAGTGATGTCATTTTGCCCGATTCCTCGCTTCCCCCCGTCCAGTCGGGTTGTCAAGGTTAACGATTTTGAATGAGGGATTTATTTAGAAATCAGGCTATGCTCTGAATAAGAGTTCAAAGCAAGAGTAAACTCAGAAGTCGCATTTAACTACTCATTGAGATGGTACATGCATTCGTAGATTAGTAGACAAATTATGCAATTTTATAGAGAACATCTTTTTCTTTTGCAACTGACGACTGATGAATCACATTGTTAATATGGAGTTGTAAATTGCAGTAAGAAAAACGTCAGCATCCTGGTTCTCACTTGTAGTTCATAGTCAATATAACATTAATGACAGAATCGACCACATTTCTAAATGAGCTAAAATAATTTGTGAAAAAACTGATTTGCATGTGTGACCCCTCATCTAATATATCGTCAATCAGAAAGAAAAATTGAAACAAGACTTTATAGTTTCATGGTTTTAGCTTGCATTAAGCTTGGGCTTCAAGAGTTTATCTGACATTCTAAAAATGTAATGTTTATGTTTTTTTTTTAAAACTCCCAGCTCGGGGATTAACATATCTGAAGTGTTTTTTATTGTATTTCATATACATTAACCATTAAAGCATTATGATCTATTTGGTTTAGTATTGATAAGGCGACTTAAAGCACCAGCAATAGATACTATTGAGGACACCCATCATCAGGGGAAACATTACAGGCACTGCCTTGGAAAAGCAGGTCAGGCTCAACGTCATGGTGCAGACCTCTGGGAACAACCGATCAGATGCCGGAGAGGAGTGGTCGCCGGGCAGGAACAAAATGATTATGCAGATTCTCAGATATGATCGCGGCCTCAAAATAAAAACCTGAAGCATTTGAAATAATATGAATGTAGTATTTTCCAGCAGGAATAAAATTCAATTAATTGAACACGTAATGGTCAAATACAATATTGTGATCATTGACACAGTTTGGTTGGTGAAGTTCTGCTAGCGGGTTTAAGGATTACAGGTACTTGAACCCAATAGCACAACTCTGAAACAGGAATGCAAGAAGAGGATCTTTACGCGTCTTTTCAGGCAGGGTCAAACCCAGGTGGTCAGTCCAACAGGGCAACAATTCTTAGGTCGAGTAAACAGGCAAACAGGGTCAGAACAGGCAGATCAGAATCATTATTTAGAATACACTGGCACGCTTGGTAATATCACATAAGACAATCTGGCAGAGCACAAGTGGAAGTGAGGGAGCTAAATAGTGAGGGACTAATGAGGGGATGGGCTGCAGGTGAGAAGGGCGTGAGGACCAGGTGAAGGGAATGAGACAATCAGTTGAGGATTGTTTGTGTGTATGTGTGTGTAGATATATATATATATATATATATATACATATATATATATATATATATATATATGTATATGTACAGTATATGATTCTCTGAATTAAGTTTTCTCGTGAAATCATAGGTTATGGCACTTATAAGCTTGATAGCTTCAGTCTTGACCCTTTCGGTTAGCCGCTTTCTTCTTTAGTTATAAAACAAATCTTGCTTTTTGTTTATAAGCGAAATAAAAAAAAAAAAAAAAAAAAAAAAGGATGACAGGATTTGGAATAACAGGAGAGTTCATTAAGCAGGCAGGCAGGATGAATACGACTATTAAGGTGAAGTCGTGACAGCGGGGGTTTTGGACTCTTAATGTTCGGTATGTCCTTAAAATCCAATGCACTTAATGTAGGAAAATGTTTCTATTGGTTAAATGTTAAAAATCAACTTAACCAAAAGTCCTGTGCAGTATAATAACATCAACACAAGGCAGCAAAGAAATTCCAAGTACAACCCATTTTTAGGAGACTTGCAGTGTGTGAGACCCTAATCTGTCCGTGGGCCTCTGAGCTGCACACGGTGTTTGGCTTAATGTCGTTGTGATAGTCCGAGCCGCCGTCTGGAGTTACATCAGCTCCTGTGTCCGCTCTGCAGCTTCTGATGGACGGGCTCACTGTAGCATATAGTGTTGATGGACTTCAGCACACAGATACAAATAGTAAAGAGACTCAGGAGCCTATATGCCTGTCTGAGTTATGATGCGCATTGCAAACTGATGAGTGTGTACAGCCGGGGACACATTGATTTAAGTTATTAGTCACTTTTTATCAAAAAGGAGGAACGTCTTCTGCCGCTGTGTTGTTGTTAACGGCTGACCTGAGATCACTGATTTCCCAAGGGCATGCACATCTTTAGACTTCTAAAGGAGTGCAGTCACACAGTATTTTGATTTATTTAGGCTTTCGGGTGTATGTCGGCCTCACCAATGGTCTCTTTGAGTCCTAGTTGTCAGATAATACGGCTGATGTTTACCTAACGGTGACCAGCATACAGATTAATGTCCTGGTTGTGAGGAAAAGGCACAGCAGGTTTGAGACTACCGACAAATAAGAAGCTAATCTCACCTATTGTCAGGGACTGCACACAATGACACAGTCCGTACTGGAATCTCCACTGAACTAAGCACTTGAGGTTTCGGATTGAACACAGATTTTCACTCGTTCAATGGTGACAATATGTGAAGGTCTGTTTACAGCAACTCGGATCAAAAGGATGCAACGTTTTGCCATTTTAATCATTAAGATTAAGAAACTTAATATTAACATGTTGGATTTAAATGAGGATGTGAATAGAAGGAGATCAAAGTTGGGGTGTTTTGTTCTTTGTTTTGAAGTAGCATGCTTTCATGAGCGTCTTGTTTTTCACCCGCATAAGTTTCCTTCTATTTCCCAAGTGTGTGTTTCTGTCACTGTATTTTCTTTGTGTGTACTTCAAACTTTGCCCCTGTATAGCAATAAAACACACTAAAGTAAAAGTTGTTAACCTACTATTCAGCCACACTGAAAGGACAACTTCCCAAACGGCTGAAACCCAAAGAAGTTCAGCCGCACTTAAAGGGAAACCTCAAACCTTTTGTTTCAGACAGAGCTCTTGTGAGTGGATTCATCAGTGGAGGACATTTCTTGGCATTGAGCACATAAAGCCTCAGACATTTCTCAGAGTGGGTATCTCATTTCATGGTGACTTTATGAAGGGTTTTGCCTTTCGGCTGTTGGAGGCTGGAGGAGAGGTGACAGGGACCCGGACAGCAGGTCAGGAGGTGGAGACTCCATCATCGATCTCTCTCAACTGGATCCCCGGGAGCGTCTCAGAGTACATCTGCGGGTGTGTGCCTGTGCCTTTGTGTGTGTGTGTGTGTATGTGTGTGTGTGTGTGTGTGTGTGTGTGTGTGTGTGTGTGTGTGCAGCTACAATATACATGCCTGTCTGTGTGTGAGTCTCATGAAGAGCTGATGGGTGCAGCCTCACTTGCAGTGCCTCAAAATGAGTGAAATTCCTTCCTGGCCGTTGGAACACATATTATTTTATTCAGGGGACGTGACGCTCAGCGGCTCAGCACTGAGGCGGCACGTGAGAGCCACTGGCCGGAAGGAAACATCAGTTCACTTATCACAGGACTTCACACCTAATGACAGGATCTCTATCTGTATATCTGTAGGAAATCTCCAGTCTGAGCTCCTTAAGGTTATCCGACTGGTCTGTGTCAACATAATTCTGTTTTGCCTCTAAGCGCCCATTTACTGAGACCTCATTAAGACAAAGCCAAACCACAAGAAGCTCATCTGCATTCTGAATGTGCTACAAATGGGACTATGAAACGAGCACCGACACCAGGCGTGAGTTTCCATGCTTCACTAAGCTAAATTTAAGAAATGTTTTGTCTTCACACACACACGCTCACACCCCAACACACACATTCAAGCTTGGCACGCACACAATTACACTTCCTTAAACACAAACAAATACTGATATTGACACAAATATGAACAGGCACTCACGTTTCCTGCATCTTAAAAAGAAACCCATCACAATATTTTCTATAACGGTGGAAAACACACAATCGATAAACAAAGTGGTGGAGAGTAATACTACGAGAAAATGAGGAAGAATGCAATTCATTGCGTAAATGTTGTTTTTGTTATTATATTTTTTTTCTTGCAGCTGACAGCTTCAGCTTTGATTTGGAAGGAATGTGTTTTGCATCATTGATCATAGCCGTAATCATATGGACTTCATATCCTACGACCTACATGTTCCCAACATATTATTTATTTATTTAGCTTCTGTCCATCCGGGGAGAGGGATTCTCCTCTTCTCTCCAGAAGGTTTCTTCGCTTTTTTCCCTGTGAAAGGGTCTTTTCTATTTCTTGGGAGTTTTTCCTGATCGGATGTGAGGTCCTGGGGAAGAGGATGTTGTATGTGTACAGATTGTAAAGCCAACTGAGGTAAACTCATAATTTGTGATATTGGACTATACAAAATTAACTGAATTGAATCCAATCAACCTCACACTTGGAAAATATCCTCTTATTTGCCTGAAACAAGGTGAATATTGTCTGACCCTGATACCGATTTTCAGCCGATAAATAAGTGAATCTCCATTAATCGGTGTAGCAGGTAAAGACATTTTCTAGTCATCACTTACAGCAAGGCTGATGGGCATCGGGTTTGTTACCTTCGCATTGCAAATGCGGAAGGTTATGTTTTGATCGCCGTGTATTTATTTATTTGTATGTGTGTTACTCGCATAACTCAAAAAGTATTAAACCAAATCGCATGAAATTTGGTGGGATGATTGGTTATTATCCAGGAACCATTTGATTATATTTTGGGATTGATCGAGTCAAAGGTCAATGTCAAGGTCATGAAAAGGTCCAAATCTTATTTTTACCATAGCACGGTCAATTTCAATCCAATTGGCAACTAATGCCAACATGTTCATAATTCAATGCCCAATCTTGTGATATGCGAAGGTATGCGCTCTACCGAGTGCCGTTCTAATTTCCATATGTTTTTGACTAGTGGTCATGCATATGTGTCCGTGTGTCCGTATATATATATATATATATATATATATATATATATATATATATATATATATATATATATATAGTGTAGCACAGACGTGCTAACACTAGGTAATGATGCGTTAGCGTACGCTGCTAATTTGAGTTCTACAGGTTTTTACCAAAGATAGTCTCACATTTTCGCAATCCTGTTCTGAACTGTTGCTGTTACGTTACGTTTTAAACAGCCAGGAGATGAAGTAGAAAGTCTGAAAAATTGCATGAGAGTCTCTGGACCAAAGCCGGATCCTGGTGGGACCTAGCCAAAGCAACGACAGTCTGCATTTGATGGTGGGACTCAGTGACAATAGAAATTATTATAAATATTTTCTTTTTGATCACTTGGATTTTAAATATATGAACAGCAACAAATGTTGTTCGCACAATTACATGTTTGCTAAGCTGACTTCAATGTAATTCATGCTAATCATAGCTTGGGGGGCTTTTATGAATGTTGATATCCTGCAAATGGAACTCAACTGTTCTTTAAAATGTATTATAATCACGCCTGCAGGGGTAAAAAATAAATACCTGCAAATAATTAATTTAAACTATAAGAGAATCCCATCTCAGTTCTGGCTCACTGCTGTAGCAACAAAGGCAGAGATAACAACCTGATGGCAGCGATTGCAAACCATGTGCTGGAAAAGAAGACACAAAGGAGCTCAGCTATAAGCAAGAACAGACAATAATACAGAATCTTCTCCTCATATCGATGTCAAAAGGTTCTCTCTGCCAGTCTGGCAAATTAGTGGCTATTGATGAAATATAAGTCACCTGTCAAACATACAATGATGTTTGACTCCTGCAATTTGCATTTGTTATTTATGAATAGATCATAAATGCAGCAACCGTACAATTATAATGATTGCAGAAGTCGTCTCTTCATTTGACTTGTGTTCTGCGGGAAGGAAAAAACAGGCTTTTAATGTGATTGATGTCAAAGCTTCACCATTAATTAATGTATTTCTTTATTGCCTTAGTGTCTTGGAAAAACATAGCTCATAGTACCATATGTTCAGCACTGAGATCTCATGATGAGTTTATAGCTCTGAGTGTGCAATAACCTGGAATGATTATGCAATAAACAGTTAAAGTGCCTAGAAAATACCCAGTAAAGCACCCGTGTGTCACTGGTTTGGTCAGTGTGTTTGTCACAGACAAAGAGAACATTTGTTTTTCTCTTGTGACGAGCAGAATGATCCACTGTTGTTTTTAGGATTTCTGAGAGCCCACAAACTCATTGACACTAAAATTCAAAAGTTGAAGTCAACAATAACTTCAAAGCTGTTAAGATGCAGGCTTACTGTTAGCTTTTGTGTAGTCTCAATGACAATAGGCTGCTGCTGTGTTTATAAAGCAACAAATCAACATACTGCGTACATTTAATATGTCTGATGTTTCGAGAGGTGCTTTTTTGTTTGTTTGGAAATTTATAAGACATTTTTTCAGAGACCAAATAATTGGTACAATGTGTTTATTTTTCTTAAACTTCTGGATCTTGAAACAATATTTTAAATTGCTTAAACATCCTATTTAAACACTATAACTTACAATACAATTATTTAGAGTCATGGCAGGACATGAAACCTGATTTTCCACGTTTTTACTTTTATCAGATAATACTTACCATATTTTCTTATTGTTGTTATAATTAAAAATACATGATCACAGCAAGAGTTCTGCATTGGGTTGTTGGTCAGAAAGTGAGATAAGTTTATCTCTGCTTCTGTTCTGTCTCTAAAAAGGATTTTAACTCAGATCCAGACATTGATTTGCTCACTAGAACATATTTGTTGATACAAAGTTGAATAACATAACTTGTGGGATATATTAAGTAGTGAACAGACTTGAACTATACCCATATTGTTGCGTACTTCACAGAGATTGAAGGAGTTTGTTGTTTCACGTTAACCCGCCTACTGCTTTCTGAAATAGTTAGTATTTCTCCTCTGAAGAGCATCTTGAGACCTTGTAGTCTGTATTTTAATCACAGCGAATCTGACTTAATATGTGAATATGAATAAGCCGTTAAAGTAGTGAGAATAAAGTAGCTTAAGAAAAGGTTTAAATAGTCAGGTTAGCTCATGGATAAACAGTATAAAGCGTTACTCAGTTAATATGTGAGTTAGTTAACTCATTACCCTGCAGTGATTTGTAAAATGTATGCAATCATCGCTCGCGCACGCACACACACACACACACACACACACACACACACACACACACACACACACACACACACACACACACACACACACACACAAACAACTGAATGGGATATTTTTGAATAAATAAATGTTTTTCTTTGAAAAGTAAAGAGTTGCTGTCTACTTCTCAAAGGGTTTTATTTTCACTGCTGTATGACTACTGTCTCTTTCTTATTTCTTTTATTTAACTTTGTTGAGAAGTAACTTTTAAATGTGCAGACTTCTTGAGTAGGAACATAATTGCCCTTGAGCAAGTCACTGGCCTTGAATTTTGCAATGTTTCTAGCCAATAGTTCTTATTTTTTGGTGGGTGAAATGTAGACAACAAATGAGCATATTAAGACTCAAATAAGGAATTAAATTAAAAAGTAAACAAAATGAGTAAGATATATTCGGATGTTTTTGGGAGATTTCTTACTGAGCGTTCGATAATAATTGATACCACCCATGTGACAATACAGTAAATGTGAAACTACATCCAACAGCTGTTGAGTTTAGTTTACAGACTGGAATCAGGGTGATTTACCCTTTAGTTGTTGTACCCGTTAAAGAAATCGAGGGTACGTGATACCATATTGTACCATATAAGTCCAATCACACTATTCTCACTCCTTCAAGTCACCCTGTCTTCACCTTCTTTCTATCCTTCTGTCTCCTCCTCCGGCCACTTAGTCCCCAAGAGTCAACAGGAGATTAATTTTGAAACATATTGCATAATGTGCATACATACTTACATCATGTTTTTGTTTCTCTCATTATTATAACATATATTTGCATGTACACTAGCATATTCATATTAGGGTCAATGTTAGAAAGTCCTCTTCTCTGTTGTTGTGGAAACGGTCTGACCAAAAATCGTGTCACCAATTCACCATGAAATATGACAATCTCGGTGAAACATGGCACTGCGTTGGGAAGTTTTACGGTAAGCCGGTTATTGCAATGCATGTAAATGCCTTTTATAATTTCTTGCCTTAACCTGATTAGTCCCAGTGACATGATTTAGTGTGCACACGTAAATGTAGTCATTAACTCCAGAGTTAGTTGCATGTGTAGGATGTTGTTGTTTTGCTCTTTCAAGCATCAGTGGTATAATGTTTTATACCATTCCTCATAACAATGTTGGGTTCTCTCACACATGCATGAACACACACACAACATTAACATGTAGGCGTGTGAATTGTATTACCATCTGCTGCACCATTTCATGGGCATATAAAAAGTGGCAGCAACCCTCATACATATAAACATGTCCTCATCAGGTATTCCTCTGATGCAGGATTATGTGTTAACTTTCTAGACCCCAAGGTAAATTCCACCTTTGGCCGTCTCTGCTTGTGAGTTCGCCCATTTCATATTTGTTAATTTAGTTACTGCGCTGACATTAACTCAAGTGCTGCAGTGATTTGTTACAGGATGGAGAGCCAAAACCAAACTTCAAATGCTCTGATGCCCCCCTCCCGTATATCATATCAGTCCACTCTAACAACTTCTTCTTTTGACCCACTTCTTCAAATAGTTACTTGATGTCTTTCGATTAATGACATTGAAGTGATGGACGCAGCCATCAGTCACACGCTAACATTCAAGTAGGCCAATGCCCACATAAACCCGACATTCATCAATTGCCTTGTGTTGCCATTTTAGGGCAAACACAAATTGGAAATTGAAATGAAACCGACATAACTTGTGAACAGAGTTGGGAAATGTGTGTGTGTGTGTGTTTGTTGGATCATACTTCTCACTGTTTGTCACCTGTTGGTGATGAGGTTCAAGTGAGGTGAAGGTCACTTTCTGCAAGCCATGAGAAGTCTAGCTGCAGGTGTGCTGAAGGAGCTGTGATAGATGGATGTGGACCAAAGAACAAGGTCTCCTGCCTTGTATTCTCAAAGACAATGCCCCGTGTTACAGCGTGTGATCATGTTGACACAGTGGCAGGTAAAGCCACTCACAAATGACAAATGACACTGTGGAGTTGAAGGGCAAAACTGTCATCACTCAATGTGCCAATTTAACGGTTTGACACTGATATCCATCAGCGGCTTCTGCAGTGATATATGGGATGTGGATTAAATCTTGCATTTAAATGCTTTCAGTTAGTTAAACAAGGCAAATGTAAGGTTGTCAGGATCAAACACATAGCAGCTCACCCTGGGGGCTCATGTTAATGTACAACTCCCCAAGGACCAATTGTTGTGATCGTTTCCCACAGCCATAATGTTGTCGGTCATTCAGGCTCAATTTAAGGATATTTACTGGTGTTTAAATGTAATAGAATTGTCAGATTTTAATGGACACATTTTGGCTTTTATTTCATCTCAATTGTGTTTGTCTGATAAAGAGTCAGATCAGCTGAGCTATTATGAATATCAGTTATGTACACATTTTTAAATCAATTTTCATCAAGCTGAAGATTTGACTTCAGCACTCTGGCAACAACAAACATCACAGACAGAAAAGGTACAATAATTATAAAACTCCAAAGATTAAAAAGAAATGTCATCTATCCATACAACATTGAATTGCCAGAATTATTCTTCATTTTCATCTATTTTTTAAGCACTTAAATAAAGGTTTCAACGTGAAGATGTGGTGGGGTGATTGTTCTCAGATATATTTTAATGTTGTTTTTATTTTTATTGATATCATGAATTCCCTTCAGCGGTTGACAAAATGAAGTGACACTTCAAGTAATAGTTCGATCAACAATCAAAATAATTTAAAATATTACATTTCCAAAAATATTCACAAACTTTATGTTTAATATTAACAGGCATGTTTGATTTACACCTGCTGGACCTGTGTGCAAGTAACTATACAAACATTACAGCACATTGTCAGATGGCAGCAGTAAGAGTATCTTGGTCTGTTTCAATGTCTGCCTGAGTTATCTGGGTTAAAAACATTTACGTCAAAGCCACAATGAAATGATTGATTGATGATTCATACAGTTGTTCGGCCTGTTCTAGTGCAGACAAGTTATGGGCTAAAAGTGACATCTGTCAAAGCAGCGATGAAGAAGGCTGAATTCACCGCCTTCACATGGTTTATCAGTCTGGATAAACTCCCTGCTGGGCGATTTGATCACAATATAAAACGTCTAAATATACTGAAAGCTGTTGTGTGAAGACGAGACAGGTCAACTGTTGTTATGCAGATTACATTGTTAAAGGTTTAAAGTGTGTTCACATTGTTGTTGTTTTTATTTTCCTTCAATCTGGACTTTGCTTAAAATGTTCACACCAGAATATTTAGTTTACATTGTTACACAGGTTACATTTATTTTCAAGAATTATGACATTTGGGTAAATACGCTGTCTTCTGAAGCTAAATCCAAAGTTCATCTGAACTTGTAAAAACTGACTTACCAGCTCTGTTAAAATCACTGAAGACTCCACAGTTACTTCACTTCAGAAAGAATTAGTCCCGCACATAACCTTCTGTTTTTTTACACTTTACTTTTCATGTAGTTTAAACCAACAAGGTGTAACGTGTTAATTAGTCAGCTTTAGAGCAGCTGCTAGATACGCCTCCACACTAAATCTGATGATTATTATTTTATTCATTAAATACTAAGCAAGTATTGATTATTACACATTCAAGTCGGAAACATTCTCTATTTTTTATGTCAATTGATTCAACTAAATCATTAATTGTATTTGCAAAATAGGAATGAGCTTTCTTTTTTCTTTTGCAGATCCTTTTTATTTTAAAACGATGCAAATTCTTGATTTATTCTAGTACCATATCTATCTAAAACACAGTGAAGATAAATGTACCCATTCTTGGGACAGATGACACCGTCACAGTTGGTTAAAGACAGAACGGTGTCACCCAGGCAAACAGTTTTAATGAGACACAAACCGAGATGTGGTTGAGAGGTGACTGAATGCTGCCTGTCTGCCGATGTGCAGCAAACAGGTTCTGGTAACATCTGTGTTCATCTGTGCATGTGTTTGTCTGTGCGCTGATGTTGGAGTCTTAATTTATATGTATTATGATTTTAAACTGCATTGGGATTCCAATTGTAGGATTACTTTGCTTTCAGATGACCAAAAGAAATAATAAAAGAATAAAATAAAATACATTTGAGCGGGTTTCGTTGTAATTTGCTATCTACTGTTTTTTTCTGTTTCAGGGAAAATGTGGCATCGGCGGGAGATACAGTTGCTGACAATTTGACAAGTGTGACATTAACAAATAAACCCCTCGGGGCTGTGAGGAGCAGAGACATATTTTCTCCCCCGACAAACTTTGATGAAAGCCAAAAAGACACAGTTGATCTTCTTCTGCTGTGTGTCTTGCCGTCGGTGTCGGCATCTGTGTTCTGCGTCAGTTTCCTTCTTTCCCTTCTGCTTCTTGTGTGACGCTCACCTTCCAGCTGGAGGAATGATCTGTGTCCACGTAAACCTTCTACCTCCAGTCTGCCAACGCCGCAGAACAAGGTCTTGATTGCTTGTGCTCTTTCCAGACCACGATCACCAGATGGCTTCCTTTCCATTATAGCAGGATCGCTGTCCCAGAGCCTTTTCTATATATTGTAATACAGGACAGTTTTAAAAATGTCCACTATTTTAGTATATTTGGTCAAAATCATATTTGTGTACGCTAATCAAACTATGTGCTGCATTACTACTAGGAGCAGTTATGTCCTACGGCAGGAAATTTATGATTTTCTTGCAAAATTAATACAATAAACCCAGAGGGTTACAAGGAGCCAGCAATAATAATATATATATTTTTTTAAACATTCACATTAATTTGCGCTCAGAAGCCAATCTTTGGGCAAGAAATATTAAAACACGCACATAGCAGAGTGGCTGCTGGACTTACGGGCATGCATTTACCCTGACATCTCTTCAAACACGTCATGTGGCTCTATTCACTGTGATAATGACAGCAGCTGAGAACAACTTTAAACCACAAACAGATGTGCAGTTATATGACAAGAAATGCAAATGTGTGATCTCCTGTCAGTAACCTTTATAAAAATAATTCATAACGCAGCTGAAGCCTCATTGATGTGCGATGATTATGTACCAGCAGCACACATGGCATACCATGCTGTGATCAGGAATGTTAAAACATGTAATTGGACATTTTCGGTTCCCACACATGGAATTGGGTTCATCATGAAAAGCTGTACTTTATTTAGACAAGCTTTCTCTGAAGCAATCTGTCCCCGCAGACAGCAACCATACTGCCATCTCCTTTGCAGCATGGACTGCAGAGAAAGTTGCGGTCAGTGGTCACCTGCATACTGCCATCTGGAGACACCGTCAAATACAGACTGAATTAGATTTGCAGCCAAACAGACATATTCTAATTCTCTTATAGTATTGCGTTGGATGGCTGTGATTCTCCCACGGACGTTCAGAGTTCATATAGTTCTTGACACAATCTGCTAGTTCCTATGAGCAAAACGCTTTCACCTTTCCTGCCATGCACTCAGCTCAGGATGCATAATAAGCCAGAACAATATTTGAATACATGACATATTCCAGGTGGCCTTCAGTTTGTGGAGTTGCTATGTTTTTGTAGGTTTTCATTTTTGTGAGCTTAATAGGAAAGCGCACTGACACGAGGCACAACTAATCATTGCTAACACACAGAAGTCACCAGAGAGTGGGGTAATTATGAAATGTGAAAGAGAAAAAACAAATCCGGCAGAGCGGAAAGTAAATGCACTTTTTTGTGTGCATATGGAAAGTGAAGCAGCAGGAAACACTCAGCACAATGACATTTAGACCCTCTTTACAGCTTGCATTCAAATGTGCCTCATATCCAGATTGGATCTGGATATGCTTTAACCTCATTATTTTTACACCTGGTCTGAATTTCCCCCCAGTGTCCATCGAGATCAGATTGCCCAAACAAATAAACGTTGCAGCCAGGAGGCATTCTCCACCATTTAAACGGTAAATGGTAGCGGGGCAACGGATCATACAACTCACAGTTCGGATCGTACAACGGATCGGATCAGCACAGAAGAGAAAAGGGAGCTAATTTAACTTTTAGATCATGATCATGTGTTTTTTTGCCACCAATAATAATTGCCGATCATTGATGATCTCAATGACTTGGTCGCGATATGAAATGCTTGTAGCATGCTAAATGACTAATGGCTCCTGGCTGGTTTGGAAGAGTCACTCACAAATACGTATTTCCAGCCACAGCGTTGCATCTGGATTGGGAATGCCATTACACTTACATTTGTGATCAATGTAGCCACTTCCTTAGGTGGTTGGCCAATCAGATCATCTTTTGGGTGTATTAACAGCTGTCGGCTACTGTCATGTGGCCGAGCTCTATTCGATTGCAGTCCGATAACCCCAAAACAAGGGGCATTTGTAAAGTATACATCTTGCATTGATCGGATCTTATAAGTGTAAATGCATCCAAGACACATTCGAGAAGGTTTGAAATCTGACAGTTAAAACATGCTAGTAGCCACATGTTGGAAAGATGTATGCATCCGCCTAAAGCCACAGAGCCAGTCAACACTCCTCCCATATGCAACTCATCACTATGTCAGCGTATGTCCTTTTACATGACACCAACAATACACAGCAGTTAGCCGTCATTCTCCCTTTGGTTGAAGACGAAGTGGTATGCATCGTTGTTAGCTAGCTAGCTAAACTGTTGTTTGTTTTGCAATAACACAATTTCTTCTGTTTCTTGCTTTTTGGTAATTTGTGGCCGGTAATCTAAATTACTACTGAAAGTCTGCTCTTGTATTTGATTAACTTTACATACTTTCAGCCCTGGAGCTTCATCATATTTCAGAAACATCTCAAAGCATAAGAGGATATACTCTATATCAGAGTATCTTGTGTCCCGGCTGTTTCTTAACGTAATTAAACATGTGATATGCCAGCAGCTTCAACAATCATATATTCAGTGTTTAAAAAGGACAACTGATGGTTTGCAGTTCCATAAATTTAATTCGCAAGTACACAAATACCGTCAAAAGTAAGTTGTCAGAATTTGATCGTTCCAGCTGTGTTAACATTATTTAAAATCAGCTTACAGCTGAAGTAAACATGAGCAACACGTTCTGGCAATCAGCTCCAGTCTGTAGGAATCAACAAGGATAAGAGTTCAGCTCAGGTGTTCTGCATTTCAGAGCACAGTTGGAGTATATTTCCAACCCTATACCACAAAAATTGCGTTCCCCCAGAACTAAAACATAATGTGCAATTGCGTTTGACTTAAACATATTCCTCCCCAGATTACGCTTATATTTGCCAGGAACGGATGGACTGAAAAACAAGTTCATAGCTCCATTATTTCTTATCATGTTTTATTAACGATTCCAGAATTATTTCCCAGATTTTTCGCCTTCTTAAAGGATACCTGTTTTTATGTTTTATGAGTGTAACACCCTGTTAATGTTGTGTCTGTCTCCCCAGGAATTGTCCCTCCCCTTCACCTGCCCTGATCTCCCACACCTGTGTTTCCCAACCTTATATATTATCCCAGTCTTTGCTTTGTCCCCTGTCAGATCGTTGTGTGTTTTGCCCTCGTGTAAATTGCTTATCTGATTAGGTAAATCATTTTGCTACCTGAACTCTGAGTCGAAGACTTTCTCTGCGCTTGAGCTGCCGGTGTGAACCTGTGACAATGAGAAGTAAACACGCCTATTGCTGTAATAATACGCGGGCGATACAACACATGAAATAATAATAAATAAGACTAGAGGATGCTTTTCCAAAATTATAATAGCATTGCAGAAAAGCGAGACAACAAACGGCAAAGATCCGTTGATTAGAGACGTATTTGTAAATTTTCATGATACAGGGTTATGTATCCCGACGGGGCGCCATAGGCGAAGGCCCAGGTGGGGACAGAGTGCCTGCCCTAAGCGAAGGAGTTCAAGTATCTAGGGGTCTTGTCCACGAGTGAGGGTAAGACGGAGCAGGAGATCGACAGGCGGATCGTTGCGGCTGCAGCAGTAAAACAGGCACTGTACCGGTCGGTCTTGGTGAAGAGGAGCCGAGCCGAAAGGCAAAGCTCTCAATTTACTGGTCGGTCTACGTTCCAATCCTCACCTATGGTCACGAACTCTGGGTAGTGACCGAAAGAACGAGGTCGCTAATGCAAGCGGACAAAATGAGTTTCCTCCGTAGGGTGGCCGGGCTCGGCCTTAGAGATAGGGTCAGGTCAGGAGCTCGGACATCAGAAGGGAGCTCGGAGTCGAGCCGCTACTCGTTCGTATCGAAAGGAGTCAGCTGAGGTGGTTCGGGCATCTGATTCGGACGCCTCCTGGACGCCTCCCGTTAGGTCTTCCAGGCACGTCCAACTGGGAGGAGACCCCGGGGAAGACCCAGGACATGCTGGAGGGATTACATCTCCCGGCTGGCATGTGAACCCCTTGGGATCCGCCAAAATGAGCTGGAAAATGTTGCGGGTGAGAGGCGAGTCTGGGTCAACCTGCTGGGTCTGCTGCCCCCGCGACCCGACCCCAGATTTAGCGGTTTACAATGGAATGGAATAGGAGTGTGAATAACTGAGTATAAACCAACACGTACTGTAAGTATCATTAGTCCCTCCAGAAGCACCATCAGGGAAATAAGAAAAAACATAAAAGTACAGAGTGGCATCTACTGACGTGAGCCTCTGAGAACTATTGACAGAACAAAAGTCTGAAAATAGAAATAGGTTAGAGTTCAGGTGCACTCGGCTCAGTCACTCGCTCTGTTCTTTCAGACCTGTGATCAGCCCCGAGGCTCAGATGTTTGAGTCTGATTCAGAGGAAATTATGATAAGCATGGGGCTAATTTTGTACATGCAGATTGTCCCGTCTCATTGTCGGCTTACTGAGATGTTTATAGAATCAGAGAAGTTGCGGTGCCGAAGATAGAGGGATTTGAATTCCTCTCTACAGTTCATTTTTATTATCATGCACAAATCCATCTGTACTGTGCTAATTGATCCTTTCATGTGTGTCTTGTTGAAGAAAGACACCAAATGAGTCATCTCGGGTCAAAGTGATTATTTTAATGCATTTTTATGCTGGTGAATCTGTCCTTTCAAATACGAACGCTAGAAAGCTGTTTACCCTCCAGACAAAAACGTTGTTTATTGAAAAGTATCTGCAGAGAAGCCTTCTGTATGTAATTTCCCACAGTATGATTTCCCTGTTCTAGAGCTGCAGCGTCATTTGATAGCTTATCTGTCCCTTACAACATAGCAGGAATCCAATTGGATTGAATTTTATTGTTTGCACACAATCCACTTGAGACACACACATACAGTATGATTGAGCACAGACATAAGATCCCTTTCCTAGTTGATTAAATGGACATCTGAGTCCTCGGATTTGAGCAGCTCCAACATTTGGAAACTTTTAACATGATTAGCCCAAATGCTTTGGGAAGAACAGTGTCAACTCTCATCCAAACAAAAATGTATTTTAATGCAAAACACATTACGCTGGCTTTGCCTTAGTGTTTGTGTGTTGTGGGTTTTGTTTTACGATGTATTGCTGTGGTAGCATATACAGCAACTGAAAGAGCTCAACACATCGTGACTTTACAAAACGCATAGAAAAAAAGAAACAAGCAAATAAAAGAAAAATGTTGACAATACATAAAAATGCAACAGAAATACAGAAACACTGCACATTTGAACACAACAAAATCAATAGGCTCTTGTCGTGGGGAATTCACCTTGACAAACTGTTCCTAACTCAATGTTCACAAAAGCTGGTTCAGTTGCCTTCACCATATCACAGGGTCGTCATCAGTGTATGGAGTCTGATATGTCATCATACAGATGTGTCCATTGCATGCTTAGTAGCTCTTTTATTGCATTCACAAAAAGAGGTTTTAGTATGTTTGGCGAACAGAACTACTCGTACACACACACACACACACACACACACACACACACACACACACACACACACACACACACACACACAATTGTGAATTGTACATCTTCAATTGAAAAATACAGCAGTGGGCGTTGCAGATACTCCTGGTAGACTACAGATGAAAAATAGCCTCATGGCTAACTGGCACAGTTACTGAAATGTTTTTTTATCAATGTGCACTGTCCCTTATTAAATAAACCATTAAATAAAATAGAGATCCGCCCTCTAATGAGTGCACCTTGTTAGTTTCTTCTAGAGTTGTTAGTGCAAATGACCACTTTCACATGCACTTCGTCATTTAATGCATCGTTAGTATAGAATAATTATTGCAGGTTTATATCATGTACTTGTTTTCTCAAGTTCCAGTTCACCAAACTATCTTGGCTACTGCCCAAAACATTTAATTTGAATAAATGTATTCAACAAATGTCCCAGCCACTGTGATCATAGTCTGAGCCCCGATGCCACATTACCCCCTGAAGCCCCTCACTCGCTCACCGCGCATTATGTGTTCCCAGCCCAGCCCCTTAAACAGATGAGATGTTTGTTCCTGTGGATCCGACAGAAGCCGCCACCTCTCAGTGCTGCAGTGAAGAGGGAAAATAATGACATGTCATCTGATAATGGCTGCATTGCGGACGAACCAGCCCTTTTAATGGATTTATAATTAATGCTTGTGTGTTGGCCGATTTCACTGATGGCTGCTGAGAGGCAGGATAATGTTCTGGAACTACAAAGTCATTTTAGATCAGTGTGGATCAAGCCGAGGCCACAGAATCAGAGATAAGAGGTACATTTTTATTCCATGAGGCACTGGGCTGGCAGCTGCAGCCCAGAGAGCTTGTTTCCCTTTTCCCTCCATCTCTCACCCCTCACAGCCGGGGAATTACAGGCCAAGGACTGTGTGGCTGCTCAATACTTACCACTTCAAGGACTCAGGTTCATATTTTGGGGTCAGTGATTCATATCTGGATAAATAGTCATAATTGCTCTGAATGAAGGAGTGATTTTTCATTCAATAAACTTCTATGCAGACTCAAGTCAGATAAGGGAGTTGGTGTACAGACTTTTGTGCTTTTCTCTCTCGAAGAAATGACATTGTGTTTTTTACTAGGCTTTTGGAGTCCTGTCGTATCGTATACTGTACAATTTCAGACATGAGAGGCTGGCAGATTCTTTGATATTGTTTGTATTCATTTCAAACCGCTGTTGAGCATGTTTACTTCAAGGTTAGCTACAGCAGTGGCTCCCAAAGAGTGCCTGGGGGGTCTTGAAGACATGCAAGATTTATTATATAATATTGACATTATACTATAAATGCTAAATATTATCAACATCTCTGCATCTAGCAAGCCAACTAATAAACTAAAATCAGACATGATGGGCTAGCCATCATGTTCAGATATAGCATATTCATTATAGTACTACGCATTCCCAACAGCTTATATGTGAGGGTTTCAGGTAAACAAATAAAAAAAGGAGCAGGCAAAATCCAGGGTGGACGAAATAGGTCAGAACAGGTAGGCGTGGGTCAAAGGACCGCTGGAGCGTTTGGCACTAGCATATAAAACAATCTGTCAGAGGACAAGTGCAAGTGAGGCACCTTAGGTAGTGAGGGACTAATGAGGAGATGGGCAACAGGTGAGACGGTGTGAGGACCAGGTGAAAGTAATGAGGGATGATCAGGGGGCCCAGGGAAGGTGCAGGTGATTAGACACAGGAGGAAACAATCAGGGACCAGGCAGACAATCACAGGGACAGGAAGTGCAGGGAAACAGACGGGAAAGAGACAAGGGCTTCAAAATAAAAGAGGAAACAAGACACAAAAAACCCAGACCGTGACAATATATGTGTGACGACTCACTTGTGGGATGTGTTCTCTTCACATGTCCCAGCAAAATGCCTGTAACCTAGAAAATAAATGAAATACTTTTCACATTGGCATATTGAATTGTAGTTATTCATTATGCATCGAAATACCCACAATGATGTCATGCTTTAAAGAAATATCTGAATCTTGTGAATATGTGTGTGTACAACACAGATAGATATGTTTGAAATAACAAGTAACTTGAAGGAAAGGACAATGACATATATTTCAATGAAATTAGAAGATAAAAATAGAGTTTCAATAGATTTGTACATGTTAACTGACATATGAAGTGATGGACTACCATTATCTGTGGTTGAATTTCTAGCTTTGTAGTTTGATTATCTAAATATAAAATGGGCTTCATCAGTGATGTGGCACCTCCATGAGCACTGCAGCGTCTTGCTTTGAGGTCATTTGTATATTTGTAACTTACTTTAAAATGAAGGATGGTCTGATCAATATTCATATTTAAAATCCAGTTATTTGATATATGCTGGATGTGCTGGTTGTATACGTGCTGTGCACTATCAAAGTCACATTTATATTTGTGAGGAGCACATGCACACGTCTTCCCGTAACACACACACTCTTTTTTGTCTGGCACAGAAGCCCTAACTCTGCCCATGAATCTCGAAATGTTTCCCGCTTCATCACATAAACTTATTTTCAAAGCTTTCGGATGCTGCGCCCTGCTCTGCTTCTCTCTTTTTTCTAACAGCAAACATACGCGTTTCATGACTGAGCGAGTGACAGGAGTGCAAATGTTTCCCTCTCTCATCTGTCTGAGGCGCGTCAGACTGAAATGAGAAGCGCCGGTGTCGTCGCCGGTCAGTGGAACTCAGTGAAGATTTAAGACACATCCAGAGCCTTTTATCCTGCGTTGTTGAAACAATAATGTCAGCAGAGACCCTCGCACCCAAGCTCATCTGAGAGAATATGTGTGATTCATCTACATGGCTTGCCATATTTCAGCATATGAGATAGAAGGTTGCGTCACTTAACTTCCCCCAAACAGCTCAGAGGCTTCATCGCTTGACTGGCAAGCGGAGTACAGCAGTGACACGGCTCACGAGCCTTGGAATATAAAATGGGACTTTTATTTAATTTTGTGCAGTGAAGAGTTGTGTTCTTGATGAGTTACGGTTAGGGAGAGTTTAACTCCTTCACGTAGCCTGCCCGTATTTTCCCATCCAGTCTGAGGGTTTGAACAGACAACCTTTGAGTCTCACCTTTAGGCAGCCGTCACTCAGCTGCAGCGTGTTTTCTCTTCCTGGTATCACATTCCAGCACGAGGCGCTCACAACGCTCCCAGTGGAGATCCTTTCTAGGACACGCACTCCTTCCGAGATCAAAAAGACTACAGCAACAATGTGGCTGCTGCAAGCAACAAGCATAGACAACACTTTTGTTTCAACTTTTCCCTCAAGATGAACCAAGGACCAAAACGGGGCACAATTCCAGATTTAGCCCTTCAAACAGATTTCACAGCGCAAGTTTGAATTGCATATCTGTAGTTGTTGTATTAGTTGTTATTTGAACTTCTTTTGCTCAGGATTTATTACAGTGAACATGTTTTATGTGCACTTTTATTCTTCTTAGAAGCATAACAAAGTATTCTGTGTACTTCAGATTAAGGACTCTGCATTGGATGCTTCTCTTTACTTTATTCTTTGTCATCCCTGTGCACGCAGTTTACAATTTAAACATCATAAAACTAAAAGCCCATATCACCAATGTGCACCTAGTTATTTTAATGTTGGTTATACATATTATTTTATTTAATCTGTTATGATTTTTTTAACTGGAGACGTTGACAAAGTAAACACTGCTACATTTAAAAAAGTAAAAACACACAATACAATGCAACTTGATACTTTTAGCTAAATCTACATTAATGTCTTCACCTTTTTTTGCTCAGTTTGCATTTCAAATTACACTATTAAACAATAGATGAAATGACTGTGTGCAATGTAAAAAGTATTATCACCCAAAGCTGCAGTTCATGCAGCTCCACAGAGCGTAGTGACGTTTAGCTCTTTGATTAACCGCCACTAGCTCTACTGTTTTGGTTCACTCTCACCGCTCTCATCAGCATAGTTCCCAGGCATATCCGGCAGCTGTTTTCAACAAAACAAAACGATTATTCGCTTAACATCCAGAACAAAACAACAGACGGACACAGTTAACATAGTGGAACATTTACAGATGAAGAGCCAGACAAAAACAGAGCCAACAGGATCAGTTTCTTTTTTTTTTCAAAATGTATTTATTTGATTTTTTTCTTTTTTTTCCTTCAAGAAGGAACAAGTTAAACATACATTAAACATAGGAAACATGCTACCAGACAAAAAATAAATAAAAATAATAATAATGGTACAAAACAAAATAAATTATATAAAATTACACTTAATACTGGATGGCACACTACTTGGTACATTTGCACGAGGTATTTAGACAGTGGGTTGCACAAAGATTGTACAGGGGTAATGAATGTACGGTCATTTTAGAGCCCTAAGAAATTGAGGGCCCTTTACAAAGTCCAAGAAGGAAGTCCACATCTCTTCAAACTGTGCATATTTTCCTTTCAGTGAGTATGTTATTTTTTCCATGGCTATAACTTGTACAATGTCCTCAAGCCAGCCTTTGGAAGTCGGCTTCTGTATGGATTTCCAACATTTTGCAATCGTCCGTCTGGCTTGTAGCAGGCATAGGGTAACCATCTTTATGTTAGCCCTGGTGAGATTAATGCCTTTTGGTACGAGTCTCAAAACACACATTCTTGGGCACATAGGGAGAGCCACCTTTGATGCATTTGAGAGAGTCTCAACAACCATACTCCAAAATTCCTGTACTTTTAAACAGGACCATAAACAATGGAAAAGTGTCCCCCTATGTGTTTCACATTTAATACATACATCAGGAATATTAACATTGAAACGGTTCAGAAGCTCTGGAGTGATATACAGCCTCATGGACCATTTGTACTGTAGCAGTCTGAAACCTGAATTAGAAGTTTGTGTTTGTGATTGATTACAAATATTTTGCCAGTCAGACTCTGTTATCTCCTCCCCTATGTCTGCGCACCAAGCAAGTCTCTTGTCCTCTGATGTCTCTGGAGACCCAGCAGACACAATCTTATAAAAGATGGAGATAAGTCTTCTTTGGTGGGGTCTTACCATAATGTGTTCTACTGCTGTGAGGTCTGGTATTGTGAGCTTTTTTTGGGTCTTATAAATGAAGTCTCTGACTTGTAGGTATTTGAAGAAATGTTTGGCCGGAATGTCAAATTGTTTTCGAATATCTTCAAATGGCATGAGAAAACACCCTCCTGAAAGAGATCTGCTACTTGGCCAATACCTTTGTCTGCCCATAGTTTAAATCCTTTGTCTTTAGCCCCTGGATGAAATTGATTGTTCCCCCAAATGGGTGTGAACTGTGATAGCTTTAGAGGGATCTTTAGGTAGTTATGAACTTCATGCCAAACACAAATGGAGTTGGAAACAAATGGGTTAACTGTGATTTTTTTAATTTATCTGGCTTATCTGAGTATAGATACATATGAAGAGGTATTTTGGATGAAGTCTCTCTTTCCATGGCCACCCATGAGAGGGATGAACTTGATCCAAACCAGAAGGAGGTTGTCCAAAGCTGGCATGCCCAATAGTACCATTTTAGTTTGGGGAGTTTCAACCCTCCCCTGTCATATGGCAGGTATAGTAGAAAGAGGCGTAATCTTGCTCGTCTGTTACTCCAAATTAAGTTTCTGAAGAGTTTAGTAATATTTGGGAAGAAGTTTGTTGGAGGTGGAAGTGGTATACATTGGAATAAGTAAATAAATTTGGGTAGGACATTCATTTTGAGGATATTAATCCTGCCAATCATTGAAATTGGCATTGTTGTCCATCTGTTAATAAGATTGGTTACTCCTGATATCACTGGGTCATAGTGAGTGGATACAAGGTCCTCTGTTGAGTGAGTAATTTTTACACCCAAATAAGTAAAACTGGATGTATTCTTAAATGTGGTTTGTATTGGGGGGCAACTTCTCTCTGATTGTTTAAAAAAGAGGATATTTGACTTAGATTCATTCAGTTTATATCCTGAAATTGATCCATAAGTATTTATTAATCTAAGAAGATTTGGAATAGAGCTATTTAGTTGAGTCAGGAATAAAACTATGTCGTCGGCGAATAGTCCTATTTTATTCTCCACATTCCCTATTCTGATACCTGTTATACTGCTGTTTTGTCTAATTGCAATTGCAAGTGGCTCGATTGATAATGCAAACAGAAGAGGTGAAAGGGGGCAACCCTGTCTGGTCCCTCGTTGAAGTTTGAAGGGTTGGGAAGTTACAAAGTTTGTCATGACTGATGCACTAGGGGAGTGATATAGCATTTTCACGCACTTACAGATGTATTCACCAAACCCAAACCACCGAAGTACTTCAAAAAGATACCTGTGTTCCACCCTGTCAAATGCTTTTTCGGCATCCAGGGAGACTATTGCTGTGTCTGGGCTTTCCTTCCGCACATCTATAATATTTAGTAGTCTTCGGATATTATGGAAACCTTGACGACCCTTTATGAAACCATTTTGGTCAGGGGCAATCAGAGACAGAAGGTGGTTTTCAAGCCGTCTCGCAAACACCTTTGCTATAATCTTAGCATCCGAGTTTATTAGTGAAATAGGTCGATATGAACTACATTTGATGTGGGGTTTATCTGGCTTTAAAATCAGTGTTATTAAGGCACAGCACTTCAAACAGTTCCTCCTTTGTAATGGGAGAGTCTAGCTTCTTTTTTACCATCTCCTCTAAGGTTGGAATGGTGAGTTGATTAAAAAAGGAAGGCAGGTCATTAGTATCCGAAGACTCCGACGCATAAAGGTTTATATAATATTTCTGAAAGGCTCTGTTAATTTCTCTCGGATGAGTTGTTGTCCCGCTTTCAGTTTCAATCTCAGTGATAGCTCTTTCATTTTGCAGTGTTTTAATCCGCCATGCTAGTAGTTTGCCCGCTGATTCTCCCTGATCATAATAAGTCTGCTTTAACCGAGTGATAACGTTTAAGGTCTTACTTGCTGTAATCTCATTATATTTAGCCCTTACTTCTGAGAGTCTCTGTAAATTCTCCGGTGTATAATTCACTGAGAGCTCTTTTTCTAGGTCTTTAATATCTCGCTCAAGTTCGGTCATAAGGAGATGCATCTTATTTGCATTGCTACTGGTATAAGAAATCATCACACCTCTAATATAGGCTTTGAAGGCTTCCCATCTAATAGATGCCGAGGTTTCGTCTTTATTTGAAGCAATGAAGAGCTCAATATTTTTTTCCACCGAGTTTAGAAACTTCTGATCATGGAGCCATCTCGGGCTAAGCCTCCACACTGTTTGGCCCCTAGGATGTGGAGCAAGGCGGTAATGCAAAAACAGTAGGGCATGATCTGAAATAACTATGCCTTTGTGCCCACAGTCCTGTACATTGGTCGCCAGAGTCCCAGAAATTAAAAAAATAATCTATGCGGGATTGTGTTTTGTGTGTGTGTTTGAGTGGCATGAATATTCTAGTGTGGTGGGATTTCTAATTCTCCAGATATCGCAAAGATGCAGCTCTGACATAAAGTGGCCTATAACCTTTTGGGTATTTGTATGGGAGGAATCGTTTCTTGATGAGCGGTCTAGGAGGGGGTTAGGAGCACAATTAAAATCTCCACCCATTATTATTTCACCTCGAAAAGAGGAAACGGTAATGAAGAGATTTCGAAAGAATGTAGCATCGTCATTGTTGGGCCCATAAACGTTTACAAAAGTAATTTCTTGATTCAAAAGAGTTCCCCCCACCACCACAAACCTACCAGCAGGATCCTGGAGAAGCTTGTGAATCCTAAATGGGACTGATTTATGGATAAGTATTGCTACTCCTCTTGCCTGTGAGGAGCAGCAGGAAGCTATAATTTGCCCAGGCCATCTCCTCCTTATGCGTACAATCTCCTCGAACACCAAACGAGTCTCTTGGAGAAATATGACTTTTGCTTGGAGATGTTTAAGTCTGGACAGTATTTGCTTAATTTTAACCAATTTTCTCATTCCCCTGACATTCCATGAAGTAATATTGGGATAAGGAGCACTACTCATAACCCAGCTTAAGTAATAGTATCCTTATATCTACAACTCTTATACCGTTGGAGACCAGTGTGCCATTAAAACATGAAAAATAAAGAAAAGAAAAAAAAGAAAGAGAAAAAACAATAACAAACGCTCCCTCTCTAGAACGGAGAGGGAGCTCTCCTAAATCCCTGCGCCCCCTAAATGCGCAGACCCCACTTAACCTCTTGTAATACACTGAAATTCCGGACAACTTGCATTGATCCTTAACTAAGGAGCAGATACAAACCATTGAACACAAATGGGCAGCACCCACGTCCGGCAAACATTTTTAGGTATATATAGAAATACAGATAAAACGTAAACCCATGTATGTATAATTATTGACCCATGACATTATGCAAAATGAAAAAAAAGTATTGCTACTATCAAATAGAGGGCCAGCAATAAGACAGCAAATATGATACAACACTCTTATACAAAAAAAGCTTAGTCTATCGTTCGCCCGTTTTGGATCCAAGCGAGATAGCGAGATAGCGAAATCTGTCCGGACTCACTCACTCACGTCACCGGCCCGTTCCGTCTCGATCCCACGGAGGAAGACCTCCACATCTGATGGAGTAAGGAACGTAAGCGTTTTACCCTTGTGATAGATCCTCATCTTTGCTGGGAACTGTAATCCAAACTCAATATTCAGATTATGCAGTCGGGTTTTCACGCCGTCGAACATTCTCCTCTACTGCTGGATCTCCGTGGAAAGGTCTGGAAACAACATCACACGATTCTCCTCGAACTGCAGCGTTTTCTTCTTGCGAGCAGCCCTCATCCGAATTTCACGAGAATAGCCCGAGGAAAAGGTTTAAGGTTTTGCTTGTTAGCTTTAGCGTTAGCTGTAGCTGCTTTTGGGAGTCTGAAGGCTTGGTCGATGGAAGGTGGCGTCTGTAAATTGTCTTTACCAAGGAGGTCGGGTAACCACCTGTTGAGGAAGGACACCAGGTCTCCCCCTCTGCGTTTTCCGGCAGACCTACCAGTCTCACGTTCAGGCGGCGCTGCTGGTTCTCCAAGGTCTCCACTGATCGGGTGAGTGCTAGCGTCTTTCTTTGAGTGGATGCAGAGACGTTAGCTAAATTGCTCAGTTGGTCCTCCGCGGAACTTATAAAGGATTCTGCTCCACCTAGTCTTTCGGAGAATGACTCTAAGGCTTCTTTGATCTGGTGGTTTGAGGTGATAACTTCGTTGAGCTGGGAGGAGAAGTCTTTTCGAAGAGCGTGAATAGCTGCTAGGATGCCATCGTCTCTAGCTTGGGCTTCTGTAGCTTCCGTAGCTTCCGCTAGTCCATGTGTCAACTCCAACTCGCCGTCTTTCTTCTTATCTTTACCTCTTGAACTCGGTTTACTCGGCTTCATTTTGGATCCTCCTTATATCTTGCACTTATATCAATCGACTAAGACTGTTTGCAAAGTCAAATGAGTGGGTTTACGTTTATATATGTTATATTTTGCCGGAGCACATGGGTTCTGCGACTACTCACGTCCACGTCATAACCGGAACCCAGGATCAGTTTCTTATCAAGTTTGCTATATCAACATTATGCAGGCACGTGCACAGATAGAGCCCTAGTGGTGCTCAAGCACCAGCCCTTTTGCCCTGGATGACAAAAGTGCCCTTTTTGCTGGAGCCACTTATTTCATTCATCAGTATTTAAGAATAAAAATGTCTCTCTCTGTCATCAAGTCCCCCCAAATGTGTTCTAATATCCGACAGGGCATTTATTTGAGAATTTCGCCCCGACATGCTCCGCGCCGCTCACGCTTGATAATGTTGCTCCCCCCAAGTGGCCAAAGACACAGATCATGACATGTATCAAATGACAAAGTGAAAACCACGCGAGAGAGGGAACGGGGTCGCTCGTGGACATGACGCTGGAGAATTACCATCCGAAGAGCAGCTTGACTTTACAGAGCTGCACAGAGCTCCAGCACACCGTGAACCACCAGATTCTTCTCTCTTCTCTTCAGGACCTGGGGATCTCAGGCACAGCACTCGCTCTTTTCTCCTCCTACCTCACCGACCGCACTTACCGGGTAACTTGGAGAGGATCTGTATCTGATCCTTGTCCTCTTACTACTGGGGTTCCTCAAGGCTCCGTCCTGGGTCCCCTCCTCTTCTCTCTGTACACCAATTCTCTCGGCTCTGTCATTCGTTCGCATGGCTTCTCCTACCACAGCTATGCCGATGACACCCAACTGATCTTCTCGTTCCCACCATCCGAAACACAGGTGGCGGCGCGAATCTCTGCCTGCCTGACTGACATCTCTCAGTGGATGTCTGCACACCACCTGAAGATCAACCCTGACAAGACCGAGCTACTGTTCCTTCCAGGGAAAGGTTCCCCCACTCACGACCTGACTACCACCTTCAACAGCTCCGTGTTGGCCCCTACCCTGACTGCCAGGAGCCTCGGGTGACGCTAGACAGTCAACTCTCCCTGACGGCCAACATCGCTGCGACATCGCGTTCCTGTAGGTACATGCTGCACAACATCTGGAGAATACGACCTCTTCTTACCCAGAAGGCAGCGCAGGTTCTGGTCCAGGCTCTGGTCATTTCGCGCCTCGACTACTGCAACTCCCTTCTGGCTGGTCTACCTGCTAAGGCAATCCGGCCTCTGCAGCTCATCCAGAATGCAGCAGCTCGACTGGTCTTCAGCCTCCCGAAATTCACCCACACCACTCCGCTCCTCCGCTCTCTTCACTGGTTACCGGTGGCGGCCCGCATCCGCTTCAAAACATTGGTTCTGGCGTACCGTGCTCTGAACGGATCGGGCCCCGTCTACATCCGGGATATGGTCACACCGTACACCCCGGCACGTTCGCTCCGCTCGGCAACAGCCAATCGACTTGTGACTCCGTCACCTCGAGCTAACCACTCGAAATCCAGACTGTTTGCTGTCCTGGCTCCTCAGTGGTGGAACCAGCTCCCCACTGACATCAGGACAGCAGAAAGTCTCTACATCTTCCGCCGAAAACTGAAAACGCACCTTTTCCGACTATATCTGGATTAATCACAGACTTGCACTTTGGTAGCACTTGAATGGCTCTTATTATGGTACTTTTGTAGTTTGACTATGTTGAGGAAATGTTACTTTCTGTATTCTTGTTGTTCTTAGTTTGTACTCTAGGTTGAAATGCACTTATTGTAAGTCGCTTTGGATAAAAGCGTCTGCTAAATGACATGTAATGTAATGTAATGTAATGAGCTGTGTGGCCCACGGCGTCACTGTTTCGCTTAAAGCCTAGTTTATGCTTCTCCGGCGCGTCGCTCCGCGCCGCCGCAGACCCTTCGCAGACTCTTCGCAGACGGTCGCTGGAGCCTGACGCGCACCTCCAAAAAATCCTAACTATGCGTCATGTTGACGCGGACCGCAAGCGCTGTGATTGGTCCGCTCAGAACGTGACTCCCGGCAGTGAGTATATCTTCCGGTCTGTCTTCCTACACCGCCACTTTTAAAAGTTATCTTGGAACGGTAGCAACAATGGACCAAACAGAAGACTGTGACTGGAAAAAAAAAAGCACGGATTCGGTTATAATCCATGAAACCACACTGCCACACAGACACACACCCCTGGCGACGTGGTGGTGAATTGCAGAGCAACGAAGAGCAACGCGTCCCTCGCCACAGAACTTCGAATGCTCAAGTTCTCCGGCGCGTCGACGAGCATCAACGCGCCGGAGAAGAATAGACTAGGCTTAACTCTAACGGCTCTCGTAGAGTTGTTCTGGCTGCCGCAGCAGACGCCTCCAAAACCCCTGAACACCACCTGCTCAGTACCGAACAGCAGTTACACAGTTAGCAACAAGCTTGTGGACAAAGCGAAGCATTTAGCAGCGACAGGGCCAAATAGTTCCTTCAGGAGCTTGGAGAGTCCAACAGAGAGAATATTGGACCAGAATGATATGGAGTACGATAATCCTGCTGTGTCATTAATCAAACTATTTTTAGAAGTTCTATAACGCATTCAACGTCAAATAATGACAGGGCCTGTATTAGAAAAGCCCAATTAAGAATGTTCTGATTGATGGGTTATATCTTCGGTCCAATAAATCTCTAGAATAATAAAACTACTATTACAGATTTGACCTTAAAATAACTTTGATGTCCTATTTTTCACCTACGGCGATATTTGTTTTTATAAAATAAGGCTTAGAACTAATTATGTTCATAACATTACAGATACCGTATATTTTTACAGCACCCACACATCTGTTGATATAATTTTCTTGCATTATTTGTCTTCCTATCAAAATAGCATAATATGTTCACATAAATATAATAAAAAAGACTTTTGAGCTAGTAAGAGCACAAACGTATCTCTGCAGAGGAAACAGCACACGTTACGGTTTAATGACTTTGTTTGCGTCGCTGTCAAGTGTGATAGAAGTCTGGAAAATAACAGGAAAGATTAATTTCAGTTTGTTAAAAGCTTAAATAGATATGCAGACTGCTTTAATTTGCATAAGTGTGTGGTCAAAAGCTGACACGCTCTAACGATAGACTGAGGTTTACGGGGACAACTTAATTGTTAAATCACTGGCTGGACAAACATTATCGACTGCTTGCAAAACAAAAACAGTTTATCAGAAAGTCCTGGCTGAAAAAAAGACATCACGTTCAGATTAAAGGTTTAAAGCTGATCTATCGATTGCTCTCCTTCTGTCAGTGAGTTGTGTGGCTGCATTCTTTAATATCTCGACAACTGATCTATTCATTCTTTGGATAGCAAACACATTAATTACTTATTCATTACTCAAGTGCCTGACTAATTCACTTTGCCCAAAATAATATATTCGGCACATTTTCAGAAGGAGTGGTGTCTGCAAGTCTTTTGAATTGAATAGAGTGAATATTTGAGGCTGAATGTTTCTTCTTGCCTGTTAATTAGTTCTTATAACATAAATGTGTGAAATGAAGGGTGTCCTCAGTCTATCAGTTAATCCCGCTGAATATTAGAAGGGAGGTACCTCGACATGGGCCCACATGAATACCAAAGATGGACTTTTTGAAGTGGAGAAGAATGCCTCAACTATCTAATTTCCTGTTTTTTTGTGATAGTGGGTTTTGCCATTGAAAGTATATCACATCATAAGATGAATCCCCCTTCACTCTCCTCAGACAGACAAAGAAACACAAAGAAAATAAAGAAACTGGCAGACTGATGCTCTAGTAGTTGATTGGATTCATAAGCGAGCTGTGAATCCTCAGTGTCGCCTCAGTTGGCCACACTGAGTTATCCAATTGGTAAACTACACAGTGTGTTTTTTTATACCCTTGACTTAGAACAGAGAAGATTGTGTCCTGAAGACAAATGAGGCTGACTGCGGGCACAGATTGAAAGGTTTTGTTTAATCTTGGCCTCGGATACAATCTAAGTGGGTTAATTAGGACAAAACACCAGTCCTTCCACCACAGGGAAGAAACTGTGTTGATACATCAAGGGTACAATTTGAAATGCATGGATATGGTGATGATTTGATGTTTTTCAAGTTCAAAATGTAATCTGAAAAACCGAAAGTGAGGTATCATCACCTTTCGATGCAATGTCCAACTGGTCTGAATTTGCATGGAAGGAAGCTGTTCAGTAACAAATAATTAAAGACTTGAAAACAGAAAAAAAAAACTTCAGCTGATTGACAATGTCTAAACTGTGAAACAATCAGTGGTATTCCATTGACAGTTTAGAAAGAACTGAAAGACATGAAAAAGTACTCACATTTGTATGACTATGAAGGTTTGATCAGTTCCTCAAGGACAAATCATCAACTTTTACATTGTAAATATGTTATACTATATATTTGTTCACAAATCTGTCTTGTACTTACCTTGGATCACACAATAGGATGTACCATGTTCAATAAAACAAGACTAAAAGTCTAAGGCCAAGGCTACGGGACCTGTGAGACTCTATAAAGGCAGGTTAATGGTACCGGTAGTCCAAAAAACTAAAATCAGTCCAATCGCTTTCGAGCCATTTCACTCGGTACTGAAACTGTCATCCTCGTGATGCCGCTACAGGAAATCACCAAAGTTAGCAACCTGCATCTTCTGTGGACTAGATATTAATCAATTCAATGGCCTAGATATTTCCTTCTGCTCCACAATGGTGGACCAACTGACAATCCGTACAGATATGCAGCTCGTGTCTGTGGAGGACTGCATTGATGAAATGCACATTGGCTTGAATTTAACTTTTCTGGAGTCCAGCATCAATTGAGCTATTTCCTGTCATGCCTCCAACAGGTCGCAAGTCTGTCGCAAGCCTAACACACGCAGCAACACATAGAAAAACATGTACATTGACAATTATAGGCTATTGAGAGTGTCAGTACCCCAAACCTGCATGTCATTGAAGACACTCAAACACCTGTGAGACATGTGAAGCAGGTGGAATTGATTTGATAATCATTCAGTAAATTGCAGCTAATGCAACGGTATTTCATATCCCGATGAGAGCATTCTTGTGTTTTTGTATCTCGGCCTTTCCGATGTATAAAGTGTCCAATATATTACCGATTGCGTGGTGGTCTGCTATTAAAGTCCGACACTGCTGCAGATGGTTGGATGAAAAGTGCTGCGCCCAAGGGCTCTTTGATGTCAACACGTGGACCACAGAATGATTTTGTCCTCAGCTGATACAGATATCGAAATCATCACACTCCAATTCATAATCCGCATTCTCTGACCTCTAGGTACTGCAGCTGCTAGCAGTCTCTATGCCACCTGATTCCTAGCATAGTGCGCTCTGCTGCAGCCCTGAATACATTACTAGTTCTCCATAATCATATGTGGTGCCTCACCATGATGCAGGTGCACTTTATATTATATGAAGTTGTACAAAATGGCAGAGTAAATACTTAGAAGTTTAGAGGGGGTGGATATCACACATACAGAATGTGTCTTAGATCATTATCGGTTGAACTTGGATTTAACAGTCCGCACTTGTAAGAGCCTGTTTTATCGATTTCTTTTTTTAAACCGCGAGAACATGTCAACTGATTGTTTGTCTTGCCTGGCTTACTGTAGCCAATGACAGGATTGCATATCCTGCGTCGCATTTCTGTAATTTATTCATCAAAATAAATGAACTAGAATCATAACTAACTGTAATTAGTGTCAGGTCAGTGACATTTTGATTCCCATAATGCAGAATTAGTATGTCATGTATTTATACTTGACAAGGCTACTGATATGTAGACATGGTATTTATGGTAATTCACCGTCTTCATTAAGCATGATGGCGCTGCAACAGGGTCAGTATGATATAGTCAGGAGCTGAGTCCATACATGTGAACCCACATTCATCATCTTTCTTTCACTAATATATTTTTTAATTACAGTATAAGAAACAACATATGTATATGTGCACATCAGCCAGGATCAGCCGACACGTTGATGGCTGCTGATTCTAATGATGTTCTTCTCCATCACAGGTCACTCCAACAGCACAGTAGGTGGCTGTTTTATTCATTATAAACACTTTAATGAGACCCACATGAATAGTGTTAACTAGAGCACAAGCTATTCAGAATAACCAATACGATTAAGTTGAAAACATTATGATGCTTTCTATAACATGAAGGTGTTTGCTGTAATTAGCTGCTGTAAGAGGAATGAGGTTTCTGGTACAATCTAAGGAGTCTCGACAGGTTGGACATTAAGGTTTACAAATTACATTTTAACACTAACGAATCAACAAGCTTAACGCGTTCACCTGTGTACCCACTTTAAAGGGGAAGTATGAAAGTAGACTTCTGTAACGTTCATTCGGAGATGGCCTTTTAATGAACCAACCATCCACTAAGCCCCGCCCTCTTTGTTAATGTTGCTTTCCCTGTCAATGTTTCGGCTCTACGGTACATATACCACTACGCAGTGTAGAGTAAATAAAATGGCAGATTTTTGACCCCAATTCTCATGCTGCCTTCCCATAGCATCATGCAGATGGAAAACACCTTCTGGGCCGCACAGGAACAAGAGATAACCATATGTGAGAATGGCAGTAGGAAAAAACAAAACACACATGATAATATTTAGCTTTGGTGACTCAATCAAATATATTAAATTAAACGAAAAAATTGTGTCTACTATTTTAAATTTAAATACTGCTCTTTTGCGAATTTGAATTGTGAAGCTTTTATGCGGTTCCCATAAAGTGACGAAATGAGCCGAAAATCTAATAATCCAATTCTTAAACGTGTTAACGTGTATTTAGTCAGATTGGAGCTTTACGATACTAACAGTGTGCTTCACCCAAAACAGACATTCCTCATGTTCGAGTGTAGAACAGCCTGCTCAGTGGGACCGCAGTGCCCCCCATTAGGAGTTTCCAGTTTGACCGTTGGATAGTTTTATCTGTGATCTGGTTTCTTTGCATATTAATCATGCCTCCGTCGTCTTACACTCACAGGCAGAGGAATTTCATAGATAACAGTCTGTTTATAGTACACTGATAATTGCTGCAATGTGTTTCACAGGCCATCAGCCAAATGATTCACTCTAATTAGACTTGCCTCACACAATGTGAGAGCGGGAGAACTGACATTTTAGAGATCGTAAGCTATTGGGATGAAAGAAAGAGGAAGAAAGGGAGGGGAGGCAGAGCAACCTCAATGATCAGCCGTGAAACATTCCAACCGTCACAATAATTCAGTGAGAGAAAGGGGGAGAGATGAAAGATAGAAAACAGGTGGCACTGTGGCAGCGTTTCATGATTTTACCATAAATAGTCTAAATTAAAATATGAGAATGTAACCTCTGTAATTAGAGATACAATAGTAGACAGTGGGATGCATGTGACTGATTTTCTCCTTTATGGGGAAGAGAAGATCAAGAGTCACATGGGAGCTTTCTGCACAAAAAATATTGTTGGGGGATTGTGCCGAACAATATCTTTGAAGTATATTGACATTATGACACGCTGGAGAGCTATTCCAGTTCTGAAGTACAAGTTACTAAACTCTATTCAAACCAATGCAAAAACAAATATTGTGTGTTATTGTTTCAGCTAAAGTCATTCTAGGGGTGACTTTTGGGGAGCCCACTGAGCAGGGTTACAGACCTCGATGCCGGAGGACTCGGCGACAGACACTCTGACCAAAGCGTCCTTGAGCGTGACACCGAATCCCCACCGGCTCCAGGACTACTGGCCTGAAGCTGACTCTGGCCTTTGACCTCCCTCCAGAGGCGAGAAAGTAAATCCCAAGAATCTTGCTTTTACCCGTAATACACTATCTACGTTCCCCTCGCTGCACGGATGAGATAGCAGCTCCAGCCAAACAAATTCAGTGAGAAGAAGCCGGAGAATAATACAAATAGGCAGAAGTTGTTTGTGGAGGCTAAATTAACAACATCAGTATTCATATAGAAAATGATATGGTTGGAAAACCAATCAAGTCCATTTACCAAACATAATTACTGGCTGTAATCCGCTGTGTGTAGTTTTTAAGTTATAACTATTATTGTGTTTTTTTATTTTAAAAAATATTACCCTAATATACAGTATAATAAGACACTTTCACCAACTGCTGGTCCCACAGAAAAGCTCTTCACAATTCAAACTCCAATCTGTGTCACAGCATGAGTCTGTTCTCTCGTAGTCCGGCAGTCAAACCTCTATTACATTTCTTGCTATGAAGAGGCACCGAAGTCAAAAGTGAAATATCAAGCGTCCGTCTGCAAAGTGTTAGCAGTCCGGCAGCGTCCAGCCGCGCTCCAACATCTGTCACGGCTGAAATAGGGCGACTTCCTCTTCATCCAACCTCGGGAGCAAGGCCATTTGTTGCTCTCTTCTCTGTCTTCATCAGTGAGGCAAATGCTTTCAGCTAATTGATTAAAATGATCTCTGTATTTTACAGCAATGTCATTAGCGTCTTTATAATTTTGTCCGCAGTGGCGACTGTGTCTACCTGCATTCGCTTGGTGTCTGACAATAATATCGGTCTTTCATTGTAAGAGTCTGGACTAGAATTAAAAACAACACATACTGATGTGAGTAAATTAGATTTTGCTTATGTATATTGACAGAAAGATATTTACAGAGAAGTCATCCAATTCTTGCATTATCTCATGTGTCAACAGAACGTAAGATGTGATTACGAAGACAAGCTGGCAGATGCAGTCTCTCCTCAGTAAAGGTTTATTGATCAAGAAAGGCTTGGCATGTAAATTCAGATTTGTATGTGTGTGCTGTCTGGGAAAGAGTAGCTGCAGAGTAGAATCCATCACTATTGGCATGTGGACCTGATTACTGGAGAGACTCTGAAAGTCTCATAGAGCTATGATAAAGAACTCTGTCCAGGCCTCTTTACAACCACATCACTCAGGGTGTCTGTATGAGGGAACGGGGCATGCAAAAAACACCTCGCGCTGCAGACCTCGTCTTGGCTCAATCGCTTTCACTCGGCTCCGTCCCAGCAGAGATTCTTGAGACTTGTCCGCAGGAATGCGTCGTAAGTCGTCCAAAAGTAATGTTTTAAGGAAGAAAAATAAACTTGAATTCGATAAGAACATAAAGTTAAAATCACAATGAAACATACGTTTCAAAAGCGTGTGCAGAAACCGATGAATTATTCATGAATAGCAGAGTGGTGGAATCTGACTTGCATTTGATTCTCATTTTCAATGGAAGTAAGATGCAGTAGCAGAGCCAATTTGTTCACAAGAGAAGGCGGGGTGGTCCATTTTGATTTGAAACGCCACGCTCGCAAAGGAGAAAAATAAAATGTGAAAAACGATCTTTCCAGCAGCGGCTATGGTAATCAGGATGGTTAGCATTTTGCAACTGCAGGCAGAAAAACACAGTCTGAATAAGCTCCTGGCTCACAGAGCAGGTCCAGACAGTACATCTTGTATGTGTTACAGTGAACCGACGTACAAATACATCAACCGGTTCAGAGTCTCCTCCCATTCTTCCAACTGAGGGAAATGTCTATTCATGTTCCGCAGTGGCAAATCCTTGAAACTGGATTAGTCATAAGAACGTTCCACTTAGTTTGACATCTGTTTGGATGAAGTTCAGCTTTTTTTTGTTGCATTACGAGGCTCCACCACATCAGGAGGTGGCGGCATTGAGTTGGTTTTGCCTGTCAAAGCATCTCATTCAAGGCCAATATGTAAACAAACCCTCAAGGTTGGAAATTAAAATAGATGAGAGAGCACACAGACACATTATTTTTGAATTTAGAACTGCAAGTAATTTGATTCATTATGGTCATTATTGGTTAATTTGACGGCCCTGGACAATTTCCTGAATTTCAATCAAATTATAATGACACAAATTATTTTGTGACAGTGCTTCCCTACTTTAGAGGCATGTGACTTCTTAAGATAAAGCAGTGTCTACATTTGGCCCCTCATTGCAGGTTTCAGAAGTCTTTAAATTACTATGTTGACCTCTAACAACTAGCCAATATTCTCCAAAACAATAAAGACTGGAGATAATAATTCAAATTCAGAGCCCTTCAAATGTACGCAATCAGTTACCCATATACCCATATATAGGCTTATCTGACGCAATCATAACATTTGCTGTTGATGTGAAGCCCATCTCAAAGGTTCAGTAGAATATACACAATAATTGAGAGAAATACTACAGTGTAAGTTCCTGAATCAGGTTGTTGCTTCAGTACAAGAGAACCCAGACATGCTGAGTGCTGAGTCATTTCCCACATCAGTCATTTCACATAGAGCAGAGCAAACATGTTGTGCTTGTCTGTACGTTCCTCATTCACTTCATGCTGCGTGCTGACAAGTTGACTGAAAAGTGTCTCTGTGGAGGGAGCACCTGCATGACTCACTCAGAGGGAAATGATGTCACCGATGTGCAGCCATAGTTGCTGTCTGTTTCTCAGACACAAGAGCTAAAAGTGGAGCTTGTTTCCTGGAAGCTCTCAACATTCTTGTAAAGTGCAACGAGGGAGATCCCAAAGTGTGATCGCAAAGTTATGAAAGACATTTTACACTGGTGCAGATTTGAACATCTGAGCCAGCACACTACATATTGATTTAACTGATCAGATAAGAATCCAACTAATGCTATCACACAGTTTGATTACTCTATTCACATCTTACTATGTCATTTTGGTGAGTTCAGGCGTATTGCTGCAAAAAATCAGTTTCATAAGCTTTCATCAGTTTTTGAAGGATTCAATACACAGCTTGTTATATTGGAAAAATATGATTCTGGTTAGAGTGGAGAAAAATACCATTAGGTGAATGAATATGATAATAATAATAATATCCTAGGTTATAACACTATATTTTGATTTGGATCCTATTGCTTTGGCCTCTTTTATTTCTGGATGTGCACTCTGCTCTGCGTCACCCTCGTTCTCAGTATTTTTTGTCTTTCTACTGTAAGAACATTTCATGAGAGCCACCGTGATTCTCAAGGTGGAGTCTGTGTCAGGAGATAGATAGAGATGTTTTATTGATCCCGCAAGTGGAAATGTTTTCACTACAGCAGTTTTATACATGGTACACAGCTAAGCAATATATATATATATATATATATATATATATATATATATATATATATTAAATAAAGGAAACACACAATACATACAAAAAAGAGAGTAAAATAATATTACATTAAATGAACTAACAAAGCCAACAAAACAGTAGTTCAAAGATGTAGCCAAACATTCGACAGTGTAACGGTGTTATAATTGAGTGATTGATTTGGCCGCAGGTGATTTATTGTCTTATTGCAGTGGATGGATGTTCTCCTGTCTGTTGGAGAACGTGCTCCGCTGTCACTGCAGCAGGTGGTGGAGAGGGTGGTCCGGGTTATCCAATATTAATAATAATTTATTCAGTATCCTCCTCTCCACCCCCTTCTCCAGACTGTCCAATTTGCAGCCATTGATGGAGCCGGCTTCTTCACTAGTTTGTTCAGTCGGTTGGTGTCTCCGGCTTCAATACTTCTCCTCCATTAGGAGGAGAAGTCCAGAGCACTGGTCCCACAGACTGGTACAACATCCCCAACATCGTGCTGCACACATCCAAGGATCAAAGTTTCATCCAGAACAAGAGATGACTCCTCCCCTTTTTGTATACACAGCATCAATGTTGGCCTTCCAGTAGAGTCGATGGAGACACCTACGAACCTGTACTCCTCCGCCATGTCCACATCCTCTCACAGAACTCTTAGCGGTCGTGAAGCCGACGTCTTCTCTCTGGTGGCCACGCCCAGAAGCAAGTGATTTCTACCCCAAGAGTAGAAACGCTAGTAAGCACATGCTCAGTCTGTATTATGATGAGGGTGTCTTTGGAAAGTACTCTCGACTGTTCGGGTTCCTGGCTCAAAACGTTTGAGATCCCTTGAACCGTAATGTCCATTATGAAAAGGTTGTTTCTGATGGAGTATAACATCCAGCTGGGTAAATCAGTTTGTCACCTTTCAGAACAGCACTGGGACGCATTAGCCGATATTCCACCGCATAGATAAATGAGTGGACGAAAAGACCTTTTCATAGAGATCATATTATTTACATAATTCAAAAATATAATGTATAATATATATGATACGATTCAGGTCAGACAACTTGTCAACGTGATTGGTCCGATTTGAACTAACAACATTAAAATCAACAGGAATAGCGGTGTTAAGTAGTGGCTCGTACAGAGGAGCGGCCTTGAGCGACCCGGTGGGCCACGCTCTTATGCACTAAGAGCCTCTCGCAGCCGGCAAAGAAAAGTTCTGGTTAGCAAAGCAAAGAGAAGCTCTGATTACTACACACAGAGGGAGAGCTTCACTCTGCTGCTGCATTAATGTGCTGAATGACAAAGTTAGCACCTTTAAATGGCCTCGCTCACAAATATATCAAGGAATCATTGACCCCTGAGTGCCTGCTTGTTCCCCTGTATCGATGGATCTCTGCTAATTGTTCCTCATTCTCAGCTGGTGACCAAAGCTGACCGGACTTTTGCTGTCAGGACCCCCAGACTGTGGGGAACTATGCCTCTTGAAATCAGACAAACTACAGGAATTAATGAATATGTAATGACGTTGAGCTTCATAATCCATCCATGGCCATTTCATGTATTTTAACATCATTTTATTGTCTTTCTGTTTTAATGATCACTCTGTTTTTTGTCTTGTTGTTTTCCATTGTTTTTGTTTTCTATCTGCTGTTTTACTACCATTTCAATAAAAGTGACATATACATAAAGTATACTTCAAGTGGCGCTCATGTGAAACCCTAGGCTCATGTTTGAGACAGAATGAGCCCAGTAATGTCCATGAGGTTCAATATAATATAATACATACTCTGTTTTGCATTCACTGCACAAGCAACTCAAATACCCAGTAGGAATTGTTACCTATATAACTACATAACCGAAGCTGGAAAGGTGAGCAGACGTAGTTCTCCTGCACACACAGGCAGCAACCGGCCAGGGGTGGGAGAGAATTGAAAATAAAGTTGTATTTACAATTTCGATGTCCACTCTAATTAACTGCATGCCAACTCATGGTCAGCTCAAAACAGACACACAGACAGTATATGGAGTCAATATACAGATGTGTATGAGGTCCATAAGGTAGTGGAATTATAAGTAGCCGTACTACAGTGTTGAAATGCTCTGTTAAAAGTAAAAGCACTGCATTCAAAATCATACTCAATCAAAATTAAAGTGTTAGCATTAAAATATACTTAAATAACAACAGTCAAAGTAAGAGTTTTAGGATGATTGGCCTGAATTAAGCTAGCATAGAGCAAAATGCAGTAGGACATCCTGGTATTTTTGGCACACTGCATTAGAAATACTACATGTTGGGACATACACAATCTTGTTCTAGCATAATAATAGTATTGTTGGTTTTTTAACGGGCTGATAGATTTCAGTTCAGTGATAGCCTTCTCGGTGTGATATGGGGATCTATCATAATGGGCACACCGTCATTGGCACTGAACAAAAATCATGAGGTTCAGAATTGAAAATATGTGAAAATAATTCCTAGTACCTATAGTGGGTTGCAGTCCCTAAACCGCTTCCTCGATCATATTCATCCAATACCTGAACATTATAGCATTTCCTACCTATTTACGGTGGCTCAATGCACCCAGCCTGATTGGACCATACTTCCGCCAATACTTGTGAGTAAATGGAGAATATCATTTCAAAGTTCCATTTCCTCAGATACAATTTTTTTTATTGTTAATCATTCAATGAATGAATGAGTGGGTAATATCTTGTTGATATAAACAATAGGATAGAAGGACAAAACTGGTTATATATAATGTTGAATGCGGCAAATGAACCGAAAAAAGAAGAAGTTCTTCATCTGTCCTTCCTAGTTCCTATATACTATTTTGTGAAGGTTCAAGGCTTTATGGATGCTCAACTGCTCAGCTCAGCACATGTCTTTCTCCAGGTCACAGTGTCCCAATTTTAGATAAAGGCAATCCCACTGAGGCATATTGTTTATTTTCCTTTTGAACGCATGAACACAAATGGAATATTGCAAATTATACATTTTGTGGAAATTGCAAACCATAACTCTGTTTCTCTGTTTATTGAAGGTGTGTTTGTGTTTTTTGTGTGTTTGTGAGTATCTTGCTGGTTCAGTGGAGTCTTTTATGGTTTCTATTGTATATCTTTCTGTGCGAGTTTAATATGTTTTTAGAACCCAGACATGCCAGGCAGACAAGACTTATTCGAACAGATGTTTTCAGACAGGAAGTAACAACACCCCACCTTCCCCTTCACCCGTGTAAGCAGTTTCAACTCCATCACTTCCCCTTTCACCAAGCAACATCAACAGCACACTTCTAAAGATATATTTGCATATTATCGCTACCTACAGATGTACAATTGGGTTTAGTGATGCCATAATACAGGAACAGAATAAGGACAGTCTGCAATGCAGGTGCACATGTTCAGTTCACCAATACATCATGTGATTTCCTATTAGAGCAACTGTTGTGTTTATACAATATTTAATGCTTAGTTCAGTGACACTTCAGACAAAATGTTTATCCCCGAGCTAAATTGCTTTGAGACGAACCTCTGCTCTGGCAATAAATGCAGAAGCACAGTCTCTGTTTTTCCTTCCGCCTTTGCTAACAATATGTGATCACATTGCACAGAGATCCAAACACGAGACTTAGTGTTGGTAGTTAAATAATTAAAACTGTAAATGAGAATATTATTTAAAAAATATCAAACACAATCCGGATTGTTTGTCCCAGCTGGCGGCAGAACCTCCTTTCCTCTGTGTGTGTATTGATTTAGTCGGTTCTCTCATCTGGTATGTTGACAAGAGGCAAATACATACAGTGACGCTAATGAGTGATATTTCATTTGGTTCCAGTGATTCGGCAGTCCTTTGTTTACCTGAAGGGGAAAGGATACTGCAGCTTCAGTTTACCGGCTCACTGGGTTGTAGCTGAACACAGTACAGAATGTCTCTCTTTTAATCAATGTGTGTTGTTTTTAATGTTTGGATAGAGAGCAGCTTTTCTTTCGCCTGCAGGTATGCAGGTGTAATAATAAGTAAGGTAATTTTCATTTGCTAGGTTTTTAGCTGTACCTAGTATTTTCACATTTCCTTCTACAGCAGAAAATACTTCAGTATATATCCAACTTCAGAATTGTGAGGGTTTCTACATGACTTTAAAAAGGTGGTTAGAAACAAGTGGCTGAATTGTCGGTGACATAAAATGTCATCACGACCAACGCGAAGACTCATCTGATCACTCGTGTGACTTTACAGACGTCTTGTGTGTTGTGCTCCTCCAAACTATTCCTACAGCCTTCTGTTGTCGAACTCTGCACAGAGATCATTCTGCACAGTGAAGGTCAAACATCTGTGTGATGTAAAACACACATCTTTGAGTTGAGAGGGACTTTAAATAAAGACAAACTAAGTCTGATTCAGTGTGGCAGACCTGCTGCCTTTTCTTCAGCACTTTATTAATTTGTTGTCTGAAGTAAAGACACATTGTTGTGGTCGTGTTACGTCCCGTGACGGTGACGACCCTCTGTCGGGGAGAGGGTGGAGCTATCTCTCTCAGGTCTGGTATGCCTGGAGCAACGCCACCTGAGAGAGATCAGCTAATCAGTGGGCGGGGCTTATATACACCTCTGATTGAGTGGTTCTCTCTCTCTCTCTCCACCTCTTGAGCTTAGACTGTTTAGTGTCATGGTGTCTTGGTGTAGGTCGCCATTATTGTGTTTACCAGTCAAGCTTGTAGGGGTTCTCTGCCATTTTTGTTGTGTCTGTTTTCTCCTGTTTTATGGTTAGACAGGGAGCTTAGTATTGTTTTTCCTTTATTCTGTGGTAGGTCAGTGGTATCTTTTATTTCTAGTTGGCATCGTAGTTTAGTTTGTTGTGTTGGCCTTGGAGACCCTGACGCCTATTTTCCTTTTGCTTTCTTTGTTGTTCCACCCTTTGTTCAACATTAACTCTGAATTAAATCCACCTTATTTGCTTATACATCTAACTTTATTGTTTGCCTCCTTTGTTTTCCCCCATAGCTGTATTTTTTGTATGTTGCGGCCTGTTCACCCCTAGTTCAGCGAGAGGCCGTAACAGGTCGTCTAAGTCGTTATCTTTCAAGACAGTTTCAGTCCCCCTCTAACAAAGACATCACATTTGTCTCCATCAGACAACAGTCTCCCCAGAACATATACCTATTCCTCTGTGTCACAGTGAGTTTGTCATTCTCCATTAAGGCTTGGATGTCCTGGAAGGAGCTGGGTGCAGACTATGTGCAGACACACTTTATTATGCATTACATTTCATTATTTCTGTTTCTGCAGTCTTTCCTTGCAAGGGAAATTGTAGAATAGGAGTAAACATCTCTTATAATGCCCAACATCTCAATCTTAAATAATATAATATCAACAGCTGCAATGAAAGAATAAACAGAATCTTCAAAAAAGCCTGACATTGCAAGTTTGTTTTATGTTATCAGCGTTATTAGGTCATAATTGCTTCAGTACAATTTGCTTTTGTACAATTGTGAGATATAACCTCAAGTAAGAGCAAACAAACCAACAAAAGAATCATGAAAGAGCCCAGACAGCTGTCTTTTTCACATTTCTTAATACACGGTTGACAGGATGTTGAACCCAGGGGGTTTTCTTTGTCAGATGGAGTTGTTAGCAAAAAGTGGTTACACCATTACAGGAAGCAGAGCAAGAAGGTATGGGAAATCAAATGTAAAGCGAGCATTTTTTTTTTTTAAAGTCGAGATGGTTCATCGAGTGATGGGTTAGAAAAAGCTATTCGCGGCCTGCCGGTCGCAAGCCAGATACAGACAAACCACCATGGAGTCACTTCTTTTTCTATTTCCTCAATTCAACTACATGGCCCCAAAGGAGGAAGCGCATTTCAAAATGCTTAGTCCAGAAGACTTGCAGGCAGCAAAGATGAAGGAGGATACTAGCAGGTTGGTGTGTGTTGGTGTGTTTTCTAATGTTTACTGTGTCATTTCATTGTGTGCTTTCATGAATATTGCAGTTGATCTTTATCACAGGAAGAGTTTAAGCAACAGTTTCTTTCTGTGTGAAAGTTGTATTATACTTAAATGCCATATAACAGTGTATAACAGCAATGTGATGTTTCTATATAATTCATTTGAAAGCCTCTACATCTGCCATCTGTAAGGCTGTACGACTTTTAAAAGCTCTCCATCACGATGAGTCTCTGCTTCCTTTTTGTCTTGCAATTTGTTTTGTTCCACAAAGATGTTGTGTAATTTATAGCTTGTCTTGTAAGCCACTTTAGAAATGTGTGTATGAGGCGTAATTCTCTTATAAGTTGCTGATTTGGTGAACAATGCCACAGTTGCACGTACAGACAGTTTGTGGAACTTGATGTATTTACTCCTCTGTTGGCAGACAGAAAGACAAGGAGAGGAAGAGCCGACTAAGCCTTTTTCTCACCAAGTCAGGCTCTCATGAAAACGTCAGTCCCAATCAAAAGACAAATACAGCAACCACCAAGTAAGGCAACATGTATAAACTTCATATGAATGCAAAGTTGTATTTGACAAGTATTCTTCATGTCCTACCTAAGTTTCCGGCACCCTCGATGACTCATTGCACACTCATAGAAACTAACCGTGTCACGAGAATCCAAAACATTTCTTGCAGCATCGTTAGGCAAGAGTTGACCTTAACTCTTATTTATTTATTTATTTTTGCAGCATCTTACCAGAAGCAGCGCTGCAATGGAGCGACTCCTTTGAAGAATTGCTGCAGCACTCAGGTCAGATTAATGCCCAAAACGTCTGAAGAACGTTCAGGCGAATCGCCATCCAAATCAGTTCCTTTTGCTGTCAAACAATTTGCTCCATTTGAATTGTAAACTGTTAAGAGAGCTGGAGGCAATACATAGTTAATGGAGTAAGCAGTGAGTTTCACTCCATCATTAATGTGTTGAGCAGAGATTGTGTTACAGAAACTGTGCAACTTCCTCTTAAGCACAAAAGTTACGATTGTAACAGTACGTGCTCATTTTATAATCGTTTATATACTCAAGGCTGTATTATGAAGATAAAAATACAGTCATACATTTATTTAAGATATTCATTATTGTAAATACTTGTCCAGTAGTGCCATTATGGAGAAGTCAAGACTCAAGTATATGACTCCTTGATGCATCCTGATTAAATGTGAAACAACAGGCTCAGATAGTGATTCTGCTTTGAGCAGCAATTCATCTCTGTGTTGTGTAACTATAGAAACCCAACAGTGTGTTTGTGTCTGTTTCTCTTCATCAGACGGGGTGGAAAGCTTCTCTCAGTTCCTCAGAACAGAGTTCAGTGAGGAAAACATTGAGTTCTGGTTGGCCTGTGAAGAATACAAGACCATTGAATCAGACACAAAGCTGCTGTCCAGAGCCAAATATATTTATACCATTTATATTGATTCAGAGGCACCTAAAGAGGTATGGCATGTTTATGTATCATACATTGCACGGATGTAATCCTGCATAATAAGCTATACAGTGGACCTACAAAAGTGGATGTTTGAAATATTATGTAATTGTATAAAAGAAACAGTGGACAGATTCCTAAGCACTGCATAGTCATGGGCCTGCAGCAGGTTGACCTTTATAAACAGTGGTTAGGAGCAACAGCCGGCTGAGGTCACGCATCTACTGCACGCACCACTGCAAAGCAAGTCCAGTTATTTCTGTGCGAGACAGTTTCCGATTAAAAGGTTTCCATTGCCTCGCAAGAACAAAGCGACCCCCTTGCGTGGCCTCTAGCACATCTGACCGTTAAGAGCTTGGTGTCTTGTTTGAGGTTTTGACATCCGTCTGCAGAAGTGGAGAGAGCATCACCCACACAGTTTCCATCTAAGATGAAGGTCTGTGTAAAAACGGAACATGCTGTACTGATATGAAAGTGTGTATCAGCTCGAGTGATTTGCAGAGATCCAAATGTAAATCCATGTTCAATATTGATAGCGGGAGAGTTGCAGTTGGATACACATGTATATTTAGAGAGCTGTGTACGTGATGAATATTTGTATCGCTATGTAAGAGGCTTCACTACTGTTAGTCTTTTAAAGAAAAACTCCTAAAGACAATTCACAGCCAGTAACTCCCATAACTAACATTGTTCTAGTCAGTGTTTTCAAACAAACAATTCATTCACAAAAGCAGGCACCAGATAATTAACATTCCTATCTGTGATGATATCCCGGGAGCTGGTGTGTGTTAGTGGTTGCCTGTGTGAGCTTTAAACTCAAATGAGCTCGATGCCAAGCAAACAGATAATTTGTCCTTATCAAGTCTCAGTCGTAACTATCACCGAAAAGAGCAGGGTCATTAATAACACAAAATGTAGCCTTGGCTCACATGATTAGAAAAAAAATTATAAGATCAAAGAATGTCAAGTAGTGTGTGTCGTCATGGAAAAACATCCCCTTAAACTGATTTGGGGAGAACTGATTTCTTAAGAGAACAAGCATTAAAGAACATCTTGATGCTTGGAAATGGATGAAATATAATACTTCATATTTCATCTCATGTGTGTAAAACAAGCAAATGTTGATATTTACCTTCGCATTGAAAATGCAGAAGGTAATGTTTTCGCCGGCGTGTATTTATTTATTTGTGAATATGTCCGTCCGTCCGTCAGTTATTCGTCTAACTCAGACAAAACTGAGCCGATTCTTATGAACCTTGGTGGGATGATTGGTCATGACCCATGGAGCAATCGATTAGTTTTTGGGAGTGATTGGGTCAAAGGTCAAGGTCAAGGTCACGAAAAGGTGAAAAACGTAAATTGCGAAGGTATGCGCTCTACCGAGTGCCCATTCTAGTCTCCACTGTTTCAAGTGGCAAGCAGCAACCTCCGGTTCTTAAATGTAAAGCTAATGTGAAATTGCCTTAAACGTGCATTCTCTCTCATGGCCACCAGGGGGTCCAGTCCGAATATGGTCCCTTCACTTCCCTGGTTGTAAACAATCAATTTGGATGGCCAAAATGTTAAACTCAAGGCTTCAAAAGCACACTGTTGTGTTGCTCTAAACTGTATTTAAATCCTGAAATAACACCAACAAGTATGCATTCAGACATAGACATAAGTCTCCATTGTAGAATATGGTATTATACTTCATGTATGTATAGTTGATATCCTCTGTTACTATTCTGCATGGCTTTTCATTGCTCATCTTTACCTTTCTTTTTGCCTTAGATCAACATTGACTACAGCACCAAGTCAGCCATTCAGAAGGTCATAGCACAGCCCACAAAGAGCTGTTTCGAAGCAGCCCAGATGAAAGTCTACAGCCTAATGAAAAAAGACTCCTACCCCCGGTTCCTCCACTCTGACATGTATCTGCGTCTCACCAGGAGGAAAGGCCCAGGGGCCACCATGTTTCGCCGACGGTCACGCTCCTGTGTGTTCAACGACAGGGCCGAGGCCACAACTGGACCTTCCGCCTGGTAGTGGTCGGCTAACATTGCCGGCGTGTCGGAGGTTTGATGATTAGCAGCACAACAAGTGCAATGTGTGGTTTGGAGGCTTATAAACGACAGGTCGGGCTTCTGCAGTGTGTTATTTTTTGTATAACCACTTAAATAATGACAGCTTGACAACGATTAATAATTTAAAGAATTAGTTCTAGATTTCAGAAATACGCTTATTTGCTTTCACGCAGAGAGTAAATTGAGAAGCTTGATACCACTGTCCGACCATCATCTTCTTCTTCTCATTTTGGCAAGAAAGTGAAAGACGTATTTCCCATGATGTCAAATGTTAAGTACGATACTACGCAGCTGGATAACAGCTGACACCATTCGCCTTTTTGACCAAAAGAGTACGTATAGAAATATAACGAGGCCACTACGCCAGAGCCTTGTGGTTATCTGAACATAATGGATTCCCCTCTGGCCAATGAGAACTAAGTATTCTCTGTGGCCATAACAGAGTATTCCCTTTGCACATGTGGATCAATCTAATCTCCTTCTCTGAGGCACTGCATTGCCTGTGGATTGAACCATTATTGATGATTTTAAGATTTCTTTGAATAATGTAAAACTTGAATGTCAATAGGAAGCTTAGGGACAGAATATGAGCTGAAGTGCCTTCGTACTACTGACAGTATCCATCCAGCCGTACGGCAGCCACACTGAGGCCACTCTCCTAACTTCAGACTCATTATGCTTAAATTGCTTTGTCTTCCAGTCCAGCAATAGCACCTTATACAACCTTAATACAGTTGATATGGCATACAATCTAATTTGACAGTATTTCATTTAAATGGACTCATGATTGACGCATTGTCCAACCCCCTCCAGGCCAACTTGCAGAGAAAGCCTGCAGCAGCCATGGTGACTGCAAAGCACAGCAACTTTTGAATAAGGGATATACATCTCTCATTTCTGTTTCTGAATTTAAATGGATCCCATTTTCACACACAGATTAATGCATTTATCTTATTTGAATACTAATATGACATTCTAATAATTATAATTGCTGGTTTTCATTTTTCTTTCATCTAATATAATTTATGTATTACCATGCTCGTATGAGTTGCCTTGCTGTAGTAAGATGTACATACTGAACTCAAATAAACACTTTCTTAATAAGCTGTTTTAATGAGGCCTTTCGTGTCATTAATAAGTGGATGGATGATCACGTCTAAATGTGAGAAATGGAGACATAATGTTTGCATATTACACTAGTGGGAACATTGAGATTATGTGTACATACCCTATCCACATTGCTGAAAAATGAATATATCTTATCAACGCCAACCCCTCTAGCACATAATTATTCATGTGACTATGCACACACTCTACTTCTTACAAAGACAAATATATGTGACTTAGAATCATTCCCATTGGTCCCCAAACTCTTAAGTATGTACATACATGTGCAAGGATTTAAGCTGTGCACACACACATACACACAGAGCGGGTTTATCTCATTAACCGGATGTCAGGGTTCCTAATAGCCTTCAGAGGGATAATGTCCATCTCAGCCCAAAATACAAAAATAGAACAACGTTGACTTCCTCCTAGTTCAGATTAATAATGCACCCATGTAGACCGTAGCATGTGTGTGCTTGCAGTTCCTGCTGTCCTCTCACACAAATATTCAGAGAAAAGAGGGAAAACGTGATGATGTGGTAACAAAGGTATAAGAGCTCAGCTGGCATTCCAAATTCATCACATTTTAAGATTAGTTGCCCGCTAAGAATTCTGCTGGCAGATTTCTTGTTTCCCTCCCATTGGTATTTAAATGTGTGACTCAGTCTGCTCTAAAAGCCTCTGAAATCATCCGCAAGGTAAAGATGTATTGTAGGGCCGCTGAAGGGGAAACAAAAGAGTATAAAGCAGTGTGCCTGGAGATATGAGGCTTGTGAAACAAGATGAATATACCAGTCGAAGAGATGTTTAAAACTAAACCTTTGTCGTAAGGTTTGCTCAAACAAATTGGTTTCTTTCAAAATAATTCCTAAATTTTTGTCGTAGCCTGTCAGCTGTTTTGCACCCATGGGCTTTTTTGAAGTGGAAAAAAGCCCCAATAAATAAAACAACTGATCTCAAATCATTTTTCTTTTATCTAACTCTACGTGAAACAAATTTAGTAACAGATGTGCTGACTCCCAGGATCTGATATTGAGTCGTGAAACGTTCCCCTTACAAATCTGTTCGCAGTTGATGCTGGTGGCCTGCAAAGATATTGACCGACCTCAATAAAATATCAGTCCAACTGCTATCGAGGGGCGGCATTCAGTTTATGAAAGACTCAAGCTGAACACCTACTTCAAGTGAAGTGTTCAGTGTTAATGTGGAGGAACAAAGCACCGTCTGAGGCCTGATGGGTGGTTTCTCTCCATATTAAGTGTCAGGAGGTTTTTCAATGAATAGGAACCAGGTTTCTCTTAAGAATCTTTGCAAAACTGAAGGCTAATTATCCTCCAAACCAATTGTGTCAGCTGCATTGGAACGATAAAGACATACAGAAAAAACTACAGAATAACAAATGTGTTGCTGTCTTTTCTCTGTGGTGGAGTAGATACGGGTCAGTGGGTAGCAGGCCCGTCTTTCAATCACAGGGTTGTAGGTTTGATCCCCGCCCTAGTCGATGTGTCCTTGAGCAAGACACTTAACCCTGAATTGCTCCCTGTAGCTGTGTGTATGAATGTAACAGGATTGTAAGTCGCTTTGGATAAAGTGTCAGCTAAATGACATGTAATACTTGGCCTTCAGTTGTTTTACAGTTCATCTGGCTTCATGTATTAGTTGCGGTCTATCAGAAATGTGGAAAAGTATTCCTGCAGAAAGGGTAAGAGATGTGAATAGAAAGAAAGAAAGAAAAGAAGATCTCTTTGGGCTCCCTGCTGCTCACTATTTTCACCATAAGTCGAGAGAAAGAGATGAGACACGTTCTAAATAAATAAATAAAGACATATGCGTATTTACATTCAGGGGTTTTAAATCTAATTTGAAAGGGGGGGGGGGGGGGTCGGTTACATCTGCACCCATCACCAACCCCCAGGGGAATGGTCAAACCCCTCTCATCATTCATTGACAGAGAGAGGTGGACACATGGGGGGGCCTGGAGATGGCTAGAGTGCCACCCTGTGTACGGGGAAAAAAAGTGCAACTTGGCACCAAGTGGATTGCTTGTGTCACGAGTGAAACTCAGCACATTTGATTCTTGAAGTTAGAAGAAAATAATCAATGCTCTTTTACAAAATGTGCCATTACAGGGCTGTGTGGAGTCCCTTGTGTCCTTCGACGCTAACACTAACTGCTCAAAATATTGTTGTTATTAACAAAAACATGAATACTCGACAGTGAGCGCTTAAAGAAGACACTCTCCAGTAAGGTCCTCATATTGTTCCTGGCAGTTCCTTTTTTGAAAAACAAATTCCTCGACTTGGAGCATCTACACACATGCAAATAGGGGCAGCCCGGGTGTTTTCCATCACCTGTTGTGATTTACATCCTTGGTTTGTTTGTGCCCATCACATCCCTACCAGTGGTCAGGGAGGTCAGGACAGGTTCAAATGCACTTGATATACTTGTGAAGATATATGTAGGATGTTCACATACACCCGACAGACCCAGAGGAGCTCATTCCTCCACCTCACGAGTACTGATATTCTCTGGGCTGTGAACTGGAAAATCAGGAATATCTCTCTAGTGTTGATCTATCTCAAATCCCACACATATGCTATCAAACAGAAGGCCTCTGCTCTCATACATATTCTGCTTTATCCTAGCCTTTTAGTAAATGCAAAGAAACCTAAATCAAACTTGTATATCAAACGTATCATACTATAAGTATTAATGGAAGTGTAAACATACCAAAGAGACATTGTGAACACTGCTCTATGGTAAGTAAGTAATCACATCACTGAGAATATGTGGAGTACATTTTTTTTATTGAATTCTTTACCTGATGTTTTTAGTCATGCTCGACATGTTGTACATATATTCCTGAGCCCTGGGGGATTAATCCCAATGACTGTGGTGATCATCTGACCGCCACCAGTAGGTCAAAGTTTGCATGTAACCTGAGAAATATCATCAGCTGGAGGGATTGGCAAGACATTTTGTACATGACTTCGGTGATCCCCTGACTTTTCAGACTGTGAAATGTCTTGACAACGACCAGATGGACTTCTATGACATTTTTGACTGACTTTCATGTTCCCTTCAGGATGAATTGTGAGAACCCTCAACATGTTATCACGTCATCACTTCTCTGTTTTCCAAAGCCTGTGCAATTTTGAAGAGGTTTGCTAATCTATGAACATGCAAAACATCTGTCCAAATCAAAACCTTATGTTTCAAGGGCTGGTGATTATCTGCATCAACTGAGCGATGAGGCACATTGATAATTCTCTGCGCTTTTGCCGCCTTGATAAATAAGGAACACTGCCGATATGCAAACGAGAGGACAACGAGAGTTTTCCTTAATCGTGAATTTGTTTATGGCTATTTGTTTATGGTCAGGATCTTTCCCCGGAGCTTCCTGACCATTGAACATTGTTATAGTTAAATCTGGTTATGAATTTGAAATACTCCACCACAGCAGGGAATTATATAACCATACACCTGAGTATACTCATACAGATATAGTTCTTACTGATGTTTAAAACATGTTCTGTAATGTAAAATGTATTTGTTTATATAATCTTCATTCAACTAATATAAATTCGATATATACTATCTTCATATTGTCACATCCACGTTAATGATGACCACTGTTCCTGGACAACAGGTGAGGTTGGCGTAAATCACAGCTGGGCTCTCTCGTCACGGTGCGAAGGACACGGGAGGATGCCGCGTCTCTCCCAACAACAACACTTTGCATACAGATTTCCATATATTCCATTCATGTTGGGCGGGGGTCATTTAGGTTTGTTCAGTCACTTGACTCTCTCGTTTCCAAACAATCACAACCCCATCTTCAGTCTGGCAGGATCTTATCTCTGTCTCCCTTTGTAGAGGACGAGGAGATGGCGATAAAGTGAGTTACTGCACATTTGATTATTGGGCCTTTACCATTTTCAGCAAGCCTACAGCTTACAGCAGCCATGTGGAAAATGCCAACGAGTTTTTCTTTCACTGTAAGTCTCACTTTGCATTGTGCCTTTTTTCTGATGGGGCTTGTCGTGATATGAAGTTGGCGTCATATGCTTAAATGCACTGAAAGTCGTATTAGAGCATAACATCCTATGCATTACTTGGCCTGCTGTGCAGGTGGTATGTGCTGTTCACAGATAACTGGGCTAGTGATAGATCTTGATGCTCTTTTCAAGGGTAGATTGTGTTGCTTTCCCAAGGATCCACTGGAGGATGTTGAGACTTGGAGTGAGTCTGTGGACAAAGTCCTCAATTGTAAAGGTGAGAGTCTCCTCTGATCGTGCATGTATTTCATTGTGTAAATTGCGACACGCTTACTGTCGTCTGTGATTCCCAGCCGGACAGATAGCTTTCCAGGAGTTTCTGAAGTCCGAGTACAGCGAGGAGAACATACTGTTTTGGCTCGCCTGCGAGGAGTATAAGAAAATCAAGATTGCGCCAGAGATGATGTCCTCTGCCAACCGGATCTACTCAGAGTTTGTCCAAACGGAAGCGCCCAAACAGGTAAACAATGTAGAGCTAAAAACGTATAGGAATTTGAATTAAAATAGACGGTTATTGATTATAATCAGAATGTTGCAGGCCTAGAGTGATATAGTGACTGTTATAAGGTGGTGAATGTGTGTATTCTACTGTGGCAAAAGTTCAGGAGGTTGCTTAAGTGCACACAAGTTGTTTCCCCCGCCGAACATAACAGTGAATGATGATGTAAATAGATTCTGAGACGCCCTCTGGGCAATATTGTTTGATTCCAGATCAACATAGATTGTGGTACCAGGGAAAACATAACAAAGAACATCTCCCAGCCTTCCCTGACTTCGTTTGACTCGGCACAGAAGCTCATCTACAGTCTGATGGCCAGGGATTGCTACCCGCGCTTTCTAAAATCTGACATCTATCAGGGACTCCTGAGAAGAACTAATTCAAGGTGACTGTTTTAAAACGGACAGCCTCTCAGACGAAGGCTCGCAAATGCTTTTCACCAACTCTTTTATTTCAATGTGGATAACAGGTTTAAGCCATACAATCCAGATCCCAAGCAGAAATAGCTTTTCTCCACCTGTGTGTTTCCGTAGACAGTTACAGCTCAAGAGAATGTGTGGCTTGTATTATACTTAATTTCTTTAATTATGTCATGGTAAAAAAAAATCAAAAAAATCTTTACAAAGACTGTGCACTTAATTCTTCTATGATTATCTATGTTCTCTCCTCCAGCCCATGAGGTTAATAATACAAATAATCCCTTCATTGTAAAGTATTATCACCACTAATTGATTATGCGAATATAAACCCTAATATGCTCTGAGAATTTCAACTATCACGTGCAAATAAATATGTGTGTATTGTTAAACATTTGTCTTGATCTTGTGTTTTTTGTGCTGATTTGTATATATCCTAAAACCTAAATAGTTGGTTGAGCTTTGGGTGTGGTCATTTTGAATGATGCAAATCACCTTTGACGTCATAGAATTTCGGTCTGTAAATTGTAATCTGGTCATTAGTGAGAAAATACACCAGATGGCAACAAACTCTTTCAAGCAACATCCTTCAGTGAACGAGACACAGCAACTAAACAAATAACTCTCTATCGTTCCCTCTCTCGTTATCTCTCTCTCTCTCTCTCTCTCTCTCTCTCTCTCTCTCTCTCTCTCTGTGTGTGGTGTATTTTATGTAAATCTTCCCCTCAAAAGAATATTAGTATAAGTTGTGTCATGCAGAGTATTAGACAGTATTCGCTATTTGCTTTGTCATGACGAGCAAGGACATGGTGGATGTTACCAACCAATGTAACCTTCTATGTAAAACTCTTCTATGTAAAAAGCATGCAAATACAAAATAAAGCAAGATTTCCACATTGAGACATGATGTTCAGATACACGACATAAAGTAATCTCAGCATATAGGACTTCAATAAAAATTACAAGATAAAGATGCTACAGTTACATTGTTCCCTTTTGCATGTAGAATCTTAACGTGTTTATTGCGTCATAATTATTTTGTTGTGTTTGGAAAGTGGAAGTAGGCACAGCGTGGTTTCTCCATGTGACTGCAGGGTGTCAGATGAACATTTAGTTCTGCTTGCATTGGTGGCATCAAATGTACGGAGGATTTTTTTATCAGAGGTATTGTCGTACAACTCATTTTGAGTTGCGCAGACAGCTCACCACAGCTTCCTCTAGTTCAGACCACTCTTGTTGCACTCACCTGTTTGTGGGAAAGGTTGAAGTTGATACTTTAAAAATATCGCGTTCGACAAGCCACATTATTAATCTGCACTTGTCACCCACCAAAACTACAGTAGATATTGCAGGAAGTGAAGAAGATGCAAATGATAGAAACTGAGCAACGTTCTAATCCTCACAGTGACTGCAGTTGACGCAGGAAACTCCCAAACGAGTGCTGCCATTGATAAACAACGTGTCTGAGATAACAGTTTATGTCACCACAAGCCGTCAACAGCTGCCTTCTCACATAAAACATTTCCTGTCAAGCAAACTAACATGAACATAGACAATGTGACAAAACTTACTCGTGGTCCAATAAGTTAAAATTATATATTTAAGAATCCTTTTTTAAAGGGACCTTCCATTTTGTTCATGCTCTGAAATGTACTCAAAATCTATATTTCTTGCAGGTATACATTCTTGAATGCATTGCCATAGTTTTCAATTGATTCAGTATGAAAATCAGCTTGCATGAACACACTTGAGACACTTGGTATTCACTGTGAACATTATGCCTGCATCTAGATGTCAAAGCCGCATTATGATTCTGTAGTAAATCAGCTGTGAGTGCAGACTGATTAAAAAACAAAAGCAGTGCAATACAATGACTGAGGCTCAAAAGGAGGATGGCATTGGTAAATATGGTGGATAGAGAAGATATAATATGTTGTAAAGGTTTTAAGCTCCAGAAACATTGTAGGCTATCCTATAGAAAGACATTCATGGTCCCAGAAAATGATGTTGGTGATCCTCCCTCTTCTCTTCCTGCACCACCATGCAGCGTAATATCATACAACATGGGTAGATGTTACAAAGTCCAGCAACATGTGTCATTACATGCACACATTGTTTTCAAAATGCACTTCTGTCTTCACAGGAAACAACTTATTAAGGTGTGAACACTACTACTTGGTTAGGAGGAGGAAAATATTGTGGTTTGGGTTAAGATATCAACAGAAGTGGCGTCACGAAGTACAAAAGTTACGTGACAAATAGATTTCACAGTAAAATGTATGGTAATCACTGAAGGGAAGCAGGAGTTTGAGTAATCTAATTTAGTCAAATTTTGTTTAAAAAAAAAAAGAAATTAGTTACACTAAATTAAACTCTAGGATTATTCTCTAAAACTTTATATTATAGAGATCGACATGACTGGGTATGTATGGACTATGTCAGCTGGAAATGTGGGAGATCAAGTAATCTGTTTGACATATGAGGATCAGGAACATACAGGATATATAAGGTTATGAAAAAAAAGTCTAGGATGAAAGTGCATTGTTGACTGCCAGTGTTTTAAATGGGAGTGGCTTGTGACAAGCTACAAGCCACACTTTAGGGTTTTCTTAAACATAAAGATGCATAAAAAAACAGCATAAAAAGTTCTGGTGAGTGTCCTGACGTTTCCACCATTAGCATTGACCTCGAGCAGAAAGGGAGGGAACTGGAAAAAGGACAGATCATGTTCTCTTCACCATCCAGAGGAATGTCCAGATGGCAGGTGAAAGCTTTTATTTTGACACAACTTCCTATGAACGTAACAGGAAGTGAATAAAACTATACTTCAGTGACACGGCTCACAACACTGAGGAAGAATAGAGGATATTTTATTCAATGATGTTTAAAAACTGGTTGGATCTAGACTTCTAGATTTCAGATAAAAATATTTCCTGAGCCAAAGATGTCTTATTTTACTGTACCAATAATGCAGAGATGTAGGTTTTGTTTCTACAAGAAACGCTGTGGAGGCTTAGTTGTATGCCACATGAACAGATGCTTGTGTTTCTTGTCTTCCCGTCTGTTTCCCCCACATTTCCTTTCCTGTATGCCTCCAATCTCAAGGCAAGCAGATATTTGTTTTGAACTAACGTAATTTGCAAAAAGAGAAGCTTCTAATGGACTTACAGTACTAAATGCTACTCTGACAAAACAAGACCATTTTAATAGACAAGACCCAAAATACACACGAGGAAGAACTGCATGTTGAAATAATGACATGTACAAACTCAGGTGCTCCGGCCTTACTGGAGCAACGAACATGGAAAATAAACATACTCTGTATCAATTATCCTGTCATTTCTAGACAAACTCAGTCAGCTGAGAGATTTCTGAAACCAAACAACACACTGAGTTTAATAGCATTGCACTGTGATGTTTCCTGTACAGGTTAGAGGTAAATACGTGCTAGGTTAAAGTGTATCATTGTCAAAAAAGGAAAGGAGTCTTAAGTCACTGGTTCAGTAATGTCCCTTATCAAGCTTTAAGGGAAAGTTCACCACAGCATGAAGCTGCTCACAACGAGGACTGTGGAGTATCATGCAAAGCTGGGTCACAATCTCTTTTTTCAAATGCATTTATTTGTACTTTGAGCACCACGAGCGGTCTGTAGAGACGCCCGCCTTCAGACATCTCTACAGCCGATATCCTCCAAAGAAATCTTCAGCTCACACTAAAACAATCGAGATTGATAAATAGCAGCACAAGTGGAAAAACATGTATTTTAGAATTGTTGTTTAAACTCATTTAAGTTAACAAAGTGAGCTGGTTAAAGGAACAGTTTGAATGCCTATTGCTTTAATTTGCTAAAATGTACCAAAAGCTAGTGGTAATACCCGACCGAATAAGGTTGAAGCAGCAAAACCCCTCAGTGTATCGATTTGAGCCAGCATGCATTTTATTGTTCACTTTTTCATTCGTAAAGGGAAAATTGTTTCCAAAGCCTGAAACAGTGGCATTAGTTCTCGAGGAAGACTAGACAAAAGCATTTGCCTATCTGCTGCTGGATGTTCCACTGCCCCATTTGCATGCAGCTCTACGTACAGTACACACGGACTGTAGTCGCAGTTTGCGTCGGTTTGCGTCACACCCGACTTCCTCTTTTTCTGTGGTTAGTTCAGCATGATGTTGTGACGCTAGTCACCAACCTCATGTCAGACTTCTGCCGTATATAAATATATCGAAGTCGACTCCAGTGGACTCATCGAGCAAACACAGTCACAGATCTCACGACTGTCGAAGAGCAGACCAACGCGGTCACACGTACAACGTATTGTTGCAATGCCGAGACTAGTTACATCACCACCACGGGAGCTGCAGCATCTCGACATGGACACTGGTAACAAGAAGAGGTAAATATTGTTCTACTTTTTTGTGTCATTGCTGATCAGCCTTTTCGTATAAAATTAAATAAGCCTGATTGATTTGTGTTTGTTCAACCAGGGCAGGAAACCTGAAGTCTCGGCTGAAGTGTAGATCGTCTCAAGCCGCTAACACTGAGGGGTGAGTGAAGGAAATGTCTCCGCTGGGAACTAAAGATCTGAAATGTTGGTGTTGCCCATGTGAGTGACAGTGCACCCCCTGTTTTGCAGGCTTTGTTATGAGGAGATGTCCCAGTGGTCCCACTCACTCGAGAGCCTTCTATCATCCAAATGTAAGCTACGTACCGATGTGACGTTTCATCGCAGTGTTCCTCCTCAACGCTGACTGACTAACTTCTCCTCTGTTTAGATGGCATGAAGATATTCCAGGCCTTCTTGAAGTCAGAGTTCAGCGATGAAAACATTGAGTTTTGGCTGGTGTGTGAGGACTATAAGAAGACCAAGTCTTCCTTCAGGATGTCCTCCAGGGCCAAAAAGATCTTCAAGCGCTATATTCAAGCTGAGGCTCCGAGAGAAGTAAGCACAGAGGGGTTTTATAATGCAGAGATTTACTTAATTTGTGCTATAACTAACACCACTGTTGCCACTTTTTAATCATCCTTATTGTTATTCCTCTGCGTCCAGATCAACATTGATCAAAAGACCAGAGAGCTGAGCAGGCGGAACGTGAAGACGCCCACCACCGTGTGCTTCGAGGATGCCCAGAGGATCGTCTACGGGCTGATGGAGAGGGACTCCTACCCACGTTTCCTCAGATCTGACATTTATCAGGCTCTACTGGACTCCACCTCAGAATCCATTAAGATGTAAAGAAAACACATCCCACCGACATGCTGTTTGTAGAAGCTGTACTGTAGAGCTGAGCCCAATGCAGGACTACCTGAGAGAAGCTGTGGGTTTGCTTGTCTCGGCTACACCGGTGGTGAGTCTTCAACACCAACCGAAGCCCCAAAACATGTATTGAACAGTCGTGCTTTCCTTCTGAGGGGGAGACGTGCTTCAGGGTTGGCCGATGCCTCATAGGACTGTGTCACAGAGGAGAAGTCAACTCTCCCGTGAATAAAAGCTGAAGACGGTTTGTTCAGAACCAGCTGGTGTCATGAAAAGAGACGGATAGAGGCCAGAAACGGTTACTATTTTCAGATCTTGTGATAACCGCTGTAAAGAAAAGGTCTTCCCAAATATGCTGCAATGATGTCGTGAAAATGCGAGGGACTTTCTGTACGAGATGCCAGGAAGTGTATGTGGTGCAAACAACACCCTGCAGCCCAGAAACAAGCGCTTGATTTAAAGATTGCACATATCTTTAGTTGTATTGTTGTCTCACTAAAGCAATAGAAATGTATGCTCTCATGATGTGTATTTTTATAGACAGTGTTTTGAATTACATTTGTTTTACATTCTGACAACGATGCTGTCGCACACTGAAATAACTGATATGTTACAATTATAATAATTTGTAATAAGCTATATGTATTTCACAGTTTGTGAGAATGTTAAGAGAATGGGAATATTGAGGTGAATGTGTACATATTTGATAATAAACTATATATTTGCTTTTAAAACACAAAACAAATGACTTTAAACCTGCAATGGCACAATAGCTAAAGTCTGTCCTCTCACATAAACAGCTCAAGTTCCCATGAAGATTTAGATCTTCTTGAGAATCCACAAAGAAACTTAGTCACCAAGTCATCCATTCAGTTCCCACTCATTCATGCTCATCGTTAGAATATGTACAATGTCTAGCAGCCCACTACAAGTATTACTCATGTTCCCTACAACATAGCAATACATCTGCATCTGTATTAGGATGACAAACTTTAACAAACATTTTGGGAGTTAGTCAGTGTGGGAGTGGTATCAAGATTCTCATCTAACTCACAGCAAGAAAGCGAATAAGAATATTCCTCAAAATGTTGAATCATTCCTTCAACCCTTAGCATAGAGTTTCCCCCCTTTTTCCACTTTAACCACTATAAGTTTGGAAATGTAATTTTTAATTGACATTGTCTTACACTATCTGGTACTTTGTATATAGCTTCAGCTTGTCTCTGCTCTTCATCACACAGTACGTTTACAGTGAAATACACATACATTTAGTGTTGTACATCATTTCACTCACATTTAAAATTTCGCAATTTCAAGGGTAAACAATTAGGACCTCAGTGCTCCCACCTTATGCAGAATGTTTTTCATGCACATTGGGCAGTTCATTCATGCTTTCAGGTTTTAACATTCAGTCTTTCATTTATCGGTGTAGGAGTTGAAGCTCATCCTCATAAATTGTTCTTAGTTTTAAAACTGAAACTGGATGTGACAAAAAAAGGACCAAAAGGGAAGTTTATGAGTGGAAACCTATGAATTATCACGCTATTAAAGGTTACAAAAATTAGGGAGAAGTGTTAGGACCAAACCGCTCCGCCACATCCTCTTTTAATGTCACTTTTTCATCCTTGTTTCTGTGCAAGCACACACACTGAGGCAAGGAATAATGCCTCTGAACCTCTTTTGTGCTTTCAGAGAGCAATAGACATCAAATTGTCAGTGTAAAAGCAGTAATTTTATGTTTTTGCCAAAAGAGCTTTCAGCAGGATGAGAACATCCTTTTTATTTTACATAGAGGTCGTTGGGGTTTTTTCACTTGGATGCAGCTCAGGCGTTAAACTGACGCAGATTAATCACTGCCTGACTACTCATTCTTTCCTTATTTGCAATGCTCTGTTTATTCGTAACAAGAAGATCCAACAAGAGATATGAGCATGAGAAGCTACAGAAGACCAACAATATGAGGTCACGCCTGAGAGACCGGATATTTAAGTTGTCACGCACTGGATAACACAAATCTACAAATCGCTATGTATGTGAAACGTTGACGATATCCACGAGAGATCGGTTTAGCTGCCATGTGTGTTATGAGACAGAAGTCATCCATTTGCAACCACAGGCTGGTGTGTGCAGGACGTCACTGGATCACTGAGACGTTGCTCAATCAGTTCAACAGATGACGCTTTGTTTCAGGTATTTGCAGAGAAGTGTTCTGACTTGAGTCAAACAAATTCCACCAGCTGTATAATCAATTCAGCATCAATTTCAGCATTGTAAAATGATAACTACATATGTTGTTGAAATTGAAGACTAACAGTCTACAGCCACGTTATCTTCTCTGTGAGGCCGTAACTGAATCAACTATACTTCACCAGCATGCTAACATGCTCACAGTGACGATGCTAACATGCTGATGTTTACCAGGTATAATGTTGACATGGTCACCTTCCCAGTTTTGTGTGCTAATAATGATACTAATTGATAATTAGTACAAATCACCATATAGCGCTGAGGTTGATGGTAGCTTCTTAAGTTGTGTGCGTACTTGATCTTATTTGATTCGGCTTATTAGACAAATAACATTTCGACAGCGAAACATTGAAGAGAGAATGAGTCTCCTAAAAATATAAACATCATTAGTCATTACCGGTACAGATAACAATGAACGGCAGGTAGATGGATCATGTTCATTAATTCTAAATTATATTTTGTGAGTTTCAGATGTGAACGTTCACAAATAGCCTGCGGGAACAAACTCCTCTTCGCTCTCTCTGTTTTTGCCTTCAGGCAGCATAGTACCCCTCTATCAGATCTATCCCAGCATGCATCAGTTGGAAGACGTGGAGATAGCCAGAACACACAAAGAGTCTCCAGTCCGCGCGGCCGTGCCTCCTGCAAACTGCATGCATTTTAAAATGTGTTTAAATAAGACAAACAGATTGACCTGTTAATCACCACCCTGATGTTAACTACACATGAAAAGTTCTTTAAGTGTTTTTCAAACTTGGTTTTGGCTGAGTTGTATTTTGTAAAAGAAAGTATACCAACATGACAACAATGCTCAATAACTATTATGCAAAACAAGATCATATATTTCTATCTACAGTAAAGAGGGGTTATATAACCTAATTAAGAACAACACAGTTGTATGCCACAAACGTATTGAATCATTTGTGAGCTATGCAGGCTACAACCGCTTAAAATGATGGTGGTGATGATCAAAGATTACGTTGACCCACTGTGAGTTTCATTCATACATCAAACAGTTGTGTTGCTCATGCTGTTCCCTGTGGCCTAAATAGGTTTGATTGGACTAGTTTAATGTAGGAAATGGTGCAACATTCACTTAAAAGCAGCCCCAGATAACTATTCTGTTTCGCTTCTCTGCTCTGCCGGTGTTCACACAACTTCCTCAGAAATGATTAATAAGGAATCATGTGTTACGTTCATAATTCATTTATTCTAAAGGTGTTAACGTCCGATTATGAAGTGGAGGAGGACATTGGAGGTTTCAAGGGATATAAAGACCAATCATGATGTCTGTAAGTGGTTTGAAGTCAAATATGTACATTTTCCTTTTGGAATATCATATTTTTTCCTTTTGAGAAAAAGTGAGAAAATGTTATTGGATTTAATTCTTAATAATTATGATTCATGGTTGAGTTATGAGATCATTTCAAATAATCTTGAGTATACAATATTTCATAATTATGATATGATGAGATGAGTCGTAATTATGGGATATTTTCATGTATCTTTAAATTAGGATTTATTATCTCATAGTTATGGGATTGTATTGCATAAATAAAAGTAGAAATACAACCAGTCAACCAGTGACGTGGGGTTGCTGTAGTGGTAACTTTAAAGTGAGTATTCAAGACTGAAACATATACCACGTAATGGTTTCAAATGAAATGTTGGACAGACATTGATTTTCATTTTCCTCCAGTGTCTCTAGCAGATTAACATGGTGTTCTGTTGAAATCTGGTACAAACAATCATGCCACTTAATACTTAGTAAAATAAAACAGGCTTTAATTTCAGGAACTTAAGACCCCTGTTATTCTATACATGCAAACAAACATTTATATTATCAACGATCACAACCAATGGACTCACATTGAATTGATCCCAAGTTTCTCCTCCTGTTACATGTTACCATCCAGAAAACAACTTTCACTCCATAATAACTTCTAAATAACAATATTTGCACTTCCAGAATACACTATTACAAACACAATGTGTTTAATGATCTAAACTAATTAATGCAGATTCTTTACAGAGGTATAACAAAAACTGACAAAACCTTTAAGGAAAGAAAATTATGTTCATTAGAATATAACGTCTTGAATTAACAGCCTTTTGAAGAAGCTTGAATAAAAAAATAAAAAAGTAAGGAGGAGCTAATGCAGCAGCTGTAAAAGAAGGAAGACACAGAAGGAACTCCATTGAAAAAAGACGAACTGCTGTCTGACTAAAAATAGCAGAAACTTGATAGTTAGCTCAATAACGGAGAGAATAATGCATTTAACTGGTGAGAATGTGACGAGTGTTGTAATACACATCAAACGTCTGTTCTATAATTAAATAGTAAGTAAGAGTGCAAGGTTTGACACACTTAAATTCTTCTTCTAATTTCATAACAATCAGACATTATGTCAACAGAAGTTAAAGATGAGTTCCTTTAAACGTTGTCTTTGACCATCAGTAAGACGAGGCAGTCGGGAACCAGCGGCGAAGGTGGAAATCTCACTTCAATTTAAGGATTGAGCAGCATCATGTATACTGAGACATACACTGTCAAATAGTCATTCACAGAGGAGGAAGTGCAATTTAAATTCAACAATGAACTATAAGACGTCTCTGGACCTCCGGGACACAACGGGAATGTAAGAACAGTGTGAATCATTTGTAATCAGACTTATTGTCGGTGCTCTGGGGTATAGTCAGACTTTCTGAATACAGTTATCCTCTCTTGTAGACCATAGTGCATGAAAATCCAGAATACATAACTTCATCAAGAAACCATTACTATGAAGGAAAATCAACAGGTGCTATTTCAATTTAAACATAATGCATATTAATATTGTTTTATTTAAAATGTTCACAAAAACATTACTTTTCCTTCATCTGCAGACAACAAACAAATGAAACATGCCTACTGGGAGAATCTCTTGAGACACTCCTTTCCCATAAATCAAATTTCCATCTGCTTTCAAGCAACGCAAAACTAATACCACGGTTGGTTTCTGTTCTCTTTTTAATGATATTATGTTCCCATGTGTAAAATGTGGACAAATAGCATTTTGGGACTTTCTGAAATCAGAGTTCTGTGAGAAAAATCTGGACTTGTGACTCGCCTGTCAAGAGTTTGAAACCTCTGACAGTCTGGAGGAGCGAACACAGAGAGCAGCAAGTATTTATGAAGAGTTCATTGGTGCTGAGTCGCAAAACAGGTATCTCAAGCCCAATAATAACCGGCAGCCAGATGTGCTCAGACCCAAATATAGGCTACGCAGAACATAAAGAAAACACAATTTCATTTACGCATACATATTCAGTGTGACAATAATTGATGTTTTCTAGCAACCAGCATTTAAATACTTACTTTCCAACTATAGTAATAATGCAGGTGCCTACACACACTGTGCCATATTGTACTGCACAATACCTTTCAACGTTTAATCGTTTTTCAACTTTCCAGGTAAACTAAGATCATCAGACAGAGACATCAGAAATGACCATGTCCATCATGTTCTGTTGTGGCACAGAAGAAAATCTTCAATCTAATGGAGAATGGCTCCTTCACACACTTTACCCAATCTGAGCTATACAAAGTTATGGTTGCTATACACAGAAAGGCCTTGAAGAAAAGGAGCACTGGAGATCTAATGTAGCATGATTCAAAACCAATCAGCCTGCAGCATGTGCTCCATCTCCTGCACAAGGACTGTCGCCATGCATGTTGACGAGGTTAAGTGGTACAGGTTCAGGGATAGCTTTTGAGAGAAACTGTATCGGCACTTTCCCTCCCCTTAACGAGACTGAAAGCAGTGCAGACAGAACACACACAGACAGTTCTTTTATGTTGCTCTTAAACAATATTTAATGAAATGTTAATGAACTTTTCATGTATGCATTATGAGTCATTGCAAGATGCACTTCGTACCAATTGAGCAAGTTTATTTATTTATTTATAAAGTGGGCAAAGAAACTCCGTGTTTTCATAAAAAATGTATCCTGTGTCCTACAGTTGATGTGCTACTGCCGCCCAGTGGTGACTTGTAAAACTTCCACATATATGTGTGTGTATTGTATTTATCCCATGTAAAGCCTTGTGCAACTTCTATTTAGTCCCTGAGAGTTCACGGCTTGAGGCCTCAGGGGGGACATTTGGATTGTGCTGCTGACTTAACCGGCTTCCCCCTCCTGACGACATGTAGCGACGCTTCCGCTCATCTTGCAAGACATTCAGTACAAATGATTCCATGCGACCACCTGAACACATATGTAGTTGAAAACTACTAAGCTGCACCATGATAGGCATTTATGTTGTCATACAGGCGTTAAAAGCAAGGTTGGTCAGCTTCTTAAACAATAATAATAATAACTAATTAGCTAATTCATTACGGGATTCATTACTTTTCATTATATACACGTAATTGTGAATGTCATATTTATAAACTCAGTTGTTCTATATCTATCTCCCCCATCCCCCCAGTCCTAGTCGCAAAGATGATGAAACAGTGGAAAGAGAAGAAGAGCTGGTTCTGGCAGCAGAAGAGCTCCCAGCATTAATCATAAGATTTATTTTTCTCGGCTCGGCATGCAACTTATAATATATAATATATAAATGATATATATAAAATACACATATAAATATAAAATTAAAATTAAATACAAATATATAAAATTAAAATATATACCTTATATATATATATATATATATATATATATATATATATATATATATATATATATATATATATATATATAAGGTCTGTATCATGTTCTGTTATCTTAATGTGTTTGGGGGGGGTGTAATAATTACTATATTATCATATTCATCATTCAATTTCTTGCATCATTGTATCAACAGTTAAGGTGTAGCAAGTAACTCCAGATAAACAATAACTTAATATTGTAATTTGTAGGGTCAGATATATTTCGCCGGAGAGAAACGATTTAAATTTGACACCATCATAACCACATTGACATAACCACTTAAATATTACGTCATTTTATGAAGTCTCTGGTTGGCACAATTTGTCTACTGATTTATTTTGATTTGTGTCTGTTTTAACCTGAGGGGAGGTGAAGTCAAATGGTTCTTTCATTCAGTCTCAGCCAGTCACTGTTGCCAATTTATACAAAAGTTAATCAAATCCTCTCATCGCTTTATATTTCTGTTATCCAGTGTTACATTGGAGCCATCGGGAAGTACTAGAATATCTTCAACGAGCAACCACACCCTGAACTGGGTGGCTGTCCATGGGAGGTCAGCGACAAAGCCAGACTATGCTGCTTCCTCTTTTATGGCTCGGAGGGAGATAATATGCTGCCAGAGAAGAGGGTCCCATCAGCGTGGAGAGCGCCACAGGTCTGAAGTCCCTGCTGAAGGAGGGCCGAGGTGCTGAGGTGGTGAAGGAGATCAAAAACATTCACTCGGGATGGGCGAGCTGTCAGACTCGACCCCTAAACCTAAATTGTTGAACCAGGAAGTTTAGAAACACTGTGGAACACAAGCCACATGTGACAGAATACAGAGCGAGACGGAACTAACAAAGATAAGGCCTTGCTAATGACAGTTGTTTTTGGGGTAAACATAAGTTTGTGCTTAAATACTCAACGCCTGTTTTAAAATCACAAGGCTCACTCATTCAACATATTCTTGTCTTCTGAAAACTACAAATGAGCCCGAGGCTATCATGGTAAAATAAACAGGACAATAAAACCATGACATCACTATTATAAAAATATATGTCACACAAATGCACATACATATAGTATACAAGGCTATGTATTAATCTCAATTATTATAATTGGCACGTCCTGCAGACAATTATTCCCAGAGGGCCTGTGGATTCAAATTAATCGCACTATGGAAGGAAACTTGCAGGATTATATATTTATTATAGTCAACAAGCCCTCCGGGAGTTATTGGCTGTGAGATGTGCTAATTGTAATATTTTTGAATACTTGTATAGTGTTTTTTTGCAGTATTGTATATTTATGTGAATTTGTGTGACAGATATCTTTGTAACAGTGATGTCATGGTTTTCTTTTGTCCTCTTTGTCTGGCACATATGTTTGGAAGGACAGAAGCAGACACACATGCCATAGCCTACTCTGTATGGGCTTTGGTTCCATGCTAAACAAATAACTCTCTCTCTCTCTCTCTCTCTCTCTCTCTCTCTCTCTCTCTCTCTCTCTCTCTCTCTCTCTCTCTCTCTCTCTCTCTCTCTGCTGACAACTTTTGCACTAGCAACATGTGAACTGGTTAAGGTACACCACAGCATCAAAGAATAAGAAAGCTAGCTGAACAACTCTGAAAATGTTATGTGAACATATCTTTTCTTAAATTTGAAAAAGAAGTCTCAAAACTTAATTTCAGACTCACGGTCAAGATACAAAAAAACTTTAAATACATACAAAATAACAAGTAAAATACATTGACCTATGAATGTCTTATAAATAGACAGCTTTACCAATGTCTCTACAGCTGGGACTGGTAGTGTGTTGAACTCAACTTTATGTTTGATAAAACCAAGTCATTAACTGAATTCTATGCATCACAATTTTGATTTCACTGTATCTCCAGGGAAAACTGTGTTATTTAAGAACTGTATTTGTTTTGTAATAATGTTTCTTATGAAAAAACTGATAACTGCTACTGTGCCGTGAATAAAATGTATTGAATGTACTTCTGTAAAGTGCAATGCTTTATATTTTTTTCAAAGAATAAAGAAACGTTTGCTGCAAGGCACCAATTCATTTTGAAGAAATCCAAGCAAACAACTACAGCGGTGCTTCTTATTTTAGTCTAAGACTAATTGCTGTCATTGCTGACAGCAATCACCCAACGTGTCCCTCTAATGTAACTTTATAAAGAGGAATACATTTCTGACCATGTTACTGTGTTACTGAGAGAAGGATTTGTGTCCACCCATGCCAATACAGTCAGTTTCAATGATAAGACAAGGAACTGGGACAGTACTGTTTGCCAGTGTCAACAAACCATCTTATTAATGTCAAAATTATGTTTATCAACGTCGGATGTTTTTTTTCGACCTGGAGAACATGAAGAAAAAAATGTGTCTTCTGCCTGCTCTGACATACGGTCTGGTCTAGAAAGTTTTAAACAGATCAGGCATCTCGCGAGGCCACCTGATGTTGATAACTGGGGGCCTTGCAAACACACTAGTGATGGGAATTCCGGCTCTTTTTAGTGAACCGGCTCTTTTGGCTCGGCTCACTAAAAAGAGCCGGCTCTTTCAGCTCCCAAGTGGCTCTTCAGATTTTTTGGTGCTTAAATTAATTTATTACCAACAATAATGTAAAATGATGCACAATATGAATTACTAATGCACTATATCAAATGTTTATTATATACATACACTTTTATTAACAAATAATAATTAGAAAGTGCAAAAACAAACTTAACTAACTTTTAACTATTTCAAACTTTTAGCTTTTTAATACTGAACAAATTTAAAGTGAAACATACAGAAGCTTACAGAGTTAGTTACACAACAAAATATAAATTAAAATGTGTAAAACAAAAAGAAAAAAATCACCATTTCTTCATCAATTGTCTTCTGTCTAGACTTTTGCAAAAATTGGCTCATAGAGCTCTGGGATGTACTTTTAGGTGGTTGTGGTGGTGTACTGGACGATGCTGTAGACCAGGGCTATTCAACTTCAGTAGCAAGTGGGCCGAATAAGAAAATCAAGGGGGGTGTGAGGGCCGCACCCCCCTTGATTGTCTTTTTTCTTCCAATTGCACTAATGGATGAACAGTTCTCATGTGCCTGTGCAGGTTGTTTGTGGAGCCAGCTCGATATGAGATGTTAGTCTTGCAGACTCTACATGCTGCCTTTGTTTGGTCAATGTAATTGAAATGTGTCCAGATTTTGCTGCGTTTTCTGTTGATGCTCATTTTCTCAACTTTTTTTGTTTTATCTTTCCAGTCCGTTGCTTTCTTTCTCTCTCGTGACTCGTCTCCCTCCTGTTCGTGTGCTGCTTGTTGTGGCAGTGGCGGATTTAGCAAATTGGGGGCCCAAAGCGAAGGTATGTATGGGGCCCCCCATCTGATCTTTAAAAGAGAACGAAAAAAGAGTTTACCGACTGAATGGTGGATAGGCAGGTGAAGCTAATCTACAGGGAAGTAAAGGTTGGAGAGGAGAGAAAAAAACCTTCCCCTTTAAACCCTGCATACACTTCTTTACTCCAAAATGAAGAAGGAAAGCAGAGAACACACAAAGTGTAGCACTACACAAACTAATAGTCACGATGGAACCGAACAGAGAATAAAGTTTCAGATAACACCTGTCTTTGCCAAAATGCCAGCAGTGTTTATTTTGTGTGAGAGAGAGAGAGAGAGAGAGAGAGAGAGAGAGAGAGAGATATTCTGACAGAGATTCTGACAGAGTCCTACTTGTTGTCATTTTCTCACAGGTCTTCACACCAACATGATGCACAGATGTAGGAGCTGTACCTGTAAAATAATGATAATAATAAAAAACATTGTCACCAACTAACAATATGGTCTATGAACAACATTTGCTTCTTTCTTCTATCATGAAGTGAGAGGATAACAAAAACAAGTCCATCATTAGGATTAAGAAATATGATTTTTTGTATTGTTAAATGATTACCTTCTCTCTTTTGTGTCTGTCCCTTCCTTTCTCTCCCCCATGTTTCACTTCCTCCGTATGCTTGTTTTTACTCTCACTCCCTTATCTTTCTTTCTCTTTCTTTCCTCTTTTTTCTGTTCTTCTCCTGTTCTTCTTTATGACTGTGTAAGAGTGCTGAGTGTTCCATCTGCTTTGGTCTCTGTCTCTTACTCTCTTCCTCCTTCTCTTCCTCCTTTTGTCTTTCTCATCATGTTCATACCAATCTTACTCTGCGAGCCTTGGCCTCAGCAAATTTCATAACTATGGAGTCTGTATCAACAGTTTCCACAATCTCATGTTCGATGGAAATGACGGCCAGGGATGAGTCTATCTTGGGACATAGATGAGCGCAGATATGTTTTTAGTCGTTTCAGTGTAGAGAAACTTCTCTCACCTGATGCAACTGTAACAGGAAGAGTAAGCATGAGCCGCAGTGCTGTGCTTAGATTTGGATAAAGATCGAGGAGATTCTCTTTGTATATGTAGTTAAGAACTTCCAATGGTGATGAGATGTGTGGGGGGAGAGACCTAACAGCACCTGTAATTTCCATTTTTAGGTCCTCTGCATCCACATCCTCCATTGCCTTCTCAAACCGGTTGCAGCATTCATCGAGATTGCCTGTCTGTATGGTGCTTTTCATTAGATCAGTGGAGTAGAGAAATCCATATAGCTTAAAAAAGTTCTCCATGTATGAGAATCTCTCCCTAGTCTTGACCAGGGCAGTGTCAACTAGGTGTAAGAAGAACTCTCTTCTGAAATGTTCCTCTGCAGTTGAAGTAGTCTCCTCTGTGCCCTCAAAGTCAAACTGCCTTTTTGTTTTTTTCTGCCGAACGTCTGGCCAGATCATCTCCACCTCAATCTTCTCTGCAATTTCCCTGGCATCTATTCTGGCCGCATTGAATCCGTGCTCCCTGAAATCTTGGAGGAAGTCTATGACTGCAGAGATTTCCCTCTTCATGGTCTCAATGCTCACTTTGGGGCCCTGTAGGATCTTACTGACTCTGTTGATAACGTGCAATACATTGTACCACACCACACAACTTACCATAAATGGCCATCTTTTCAGTTCCCGGCACAGGCTTGAAGCACTGGATGCACACTCTGAATCACTTTTTTCTATGGCAAAGTCATGTATTTCTGAGTATTTATCGGCATCTTTTTTCTTTTTTTCTTTTAATTGAGCCGCTCGGATAACTTCGTTTCATTTTTGCTGTTATCCGTCTCTGTCTCGTCACTGTGTGTTTACCTTTTCGCGCAGCGCGCGGCGCACCGTTACGGACTAGTCCATTTCATTGTAAAAGTAGGGGGTGTCGGGACACGACAGATAACGATGAACTGGACATGTTAACTACTACTTCAACGTTTCAACGTATTTCTTAAGAAATAACGATGCCTTTGAAGCGTTCATGATGATAAGGGGCTTTTTCTTTACTATGTAAAAAAAAAATGTTTAGGTTGGTTCGGGGCCCCCCTACGGTAGGGGGCCCCAAGCGGCCGCTGCCTTTGCCTCTATGTTAAAACCGCCTATGTGTGTGTGCTGTGTGTAACTCCCGCCCCTCCCCCCTCTGCTCAGCGCAGGCACAGACGACGCAACACATATTGACCAATCAAATGCGGCTTGAGAGAAAGAGAGAGAGAGAAAAAAAAGCGGCTCCCAATCAGGAGCCGGCTCCCGTCGTTCGCGTCAAAGAGCCGGCTCTCAGAGCCATTTCGTTCGCGACCGACACATCACTAAAACACACTACATCAAGACAAGTGAAGATGGCGGATGTGTTGAGTGTTCTCCGACAGTATAACATCCAGAAAAAAGAAATCGTCGCTAAAGGAGATGAAGTTATATTTGGAGAGTTCTCCTGGCCGAAAAATGTGAAGACCAACTACATAATCTGGGGGTATGTCAGCGCCAGCCTGTCTGTGAACGGCCTCTGAAGGCCCGCTGCTGAAGCCCATTAATGCCTTGCGGTGTTGGGGACGGCGGCTCGCTAGCTCGATGCTAAGATGCTAACCTAACGCGACTATTCGCTGTTGTACTTACAACTTTAAGCACTCTTTGGTAACTTTGGCGAGGCCTCTTTTTTTTAGTGGCCAAACGGTCAAACTTGTATATGTTTTAAAACTTTAACGTGTTGTATAGATATGTACTGCTAGCTGATAGTAATAGTGATGTGATGCTAGCTAACTACTCGGGACGTTACAAGTCCTTAAGTCGCAGGGGTCCAGCGGATCGAGCAGCTAGACTTCTGCTCGTGGCCTCAGTCCTGACAAAAAGCAGCTTTGTTTACACATGTTTGCTCATGTAACGCCGAAGAAGGATTAACGTTAGTCAGATTAACGTCCACTTTATAGATGTTGTTACTTTTGCGTTAATTTCAGATCCAGTGTTTTCGTTACTCCTTAACTTACGTTATATTTACTTCACATTACAGACGTGTGCACTTTAGATTAACTTCATTATACAACCTGAAGCAGTTTAGTCATATGCAATGAAATAACGTTGAGGTTTGAGTGTTTTATTGTTTCTATTCTTGCTTGTGTTTCTACCCTCAGTACTGGCAAAGAGGGACCCAAAGAGTACTATACTTTGGACTCTATCTTGTTCTTGCTCAACAATGTGCATCTTCCACATACATCTTATGTGCGAAGAGCTGCTGTAAGTGACTGGCCTAACTATCCGCGCCTTAACCTGTCAGTGTCATTATTTGAGCAGGGTTCGTACGGTCATGGAAAACCTGGAAAAGTCATGGAATTTTGAAATGGCCATTTCCAGGCCTGGAAAAGTCATGGAAAATACTTAAATCATAAAAGTTTGGGAAAGTTTAAAATAATTAATATGATTTTGAAAGGAAGACGCTCAAAATATAAGCCGGAGTACGCTCTCATACTATCGGTGCAATTATAATTTTTTCTCGTTGCAAAGTGAACGCACCTTAACTGGAAAGTTCGCTGGCCATAGCAACAGTAGCTCAGGAAGCAGTCGGGATAATGTAATTTGTTTAATTTACGGTGTATTGCATGCTTTGTAATTGTCACATTTTCAAAAATGTTCATGTATACACCGAGAGTTCAGTTCGGTCATGGAAATTTGGTTTAAAGTCCTGGAAATCCATTGGTCAACATGTGTACGAACCCTGTTTGAGGATAATCCATTATTTCAGCCACATTTTCTGTCTCGTGAAGCATTTTGTCTTGATTTTCCTTAATTTCCATCAGTGCTTTAAGGTGACATGTTATGTTGTTGATAGACTGAGAACATCCCTGTTGTCAGACGACCTGATCGAAAAGGCTTGCTGTCATATCTCAATGGCGAGATTTGTAAGTAACACATTCTATGTTGTTTTGTTTGACTAAAACATTATGAACGCTTTCAGGAGTAGCCTCGCCGTAGTTGGTCTAATTGGTAACTTATTAATGCAGTTTCTAATGTTGTCTTTTCACAGCCACATCGACAAGTATTGACAGAAGTGCACCCATAGAAATAGGTTTGCAAAGGCCAACACAAGGTAAGCTTGCATCATATTTGTTGCATAAAGTTTAAAGAGCTATTTTCACCTGCTGTAATAATTGTTGTTTAGATTCATTGTTCTTGAAATCCGCTTAATAAATTGTATCTTCTGCTATTCGATATCTGCTAATCCTGCAAGCAGGTCATGTTTTCACAGATCTTTTCTATTAAAGGGGTCGTTGTAAGTAGGTTGGAGGTACTCGTCGGCAAGGCAGGAAAGTTTACTTTGCTGTAACTTAATACCACTGTTTTTTGTTTGTTTTTAAGTAAAAAGAGCAGCTGATGAAGTATCTTCTGAAGCCAAAAAACCCAGGATTGAGGTAAATTGACATAAAATATCTTCCACTAAAAGTTGCTTTAACACTATACTAGGACATGTTAGTCAGTGCAGCTCTGGAGCATTTACTCTGAGTATTTACTTATTTTATTGTCCACTTGGAAATGGTCTGCTTGTACATTCTGTAATTGAATAAATGCATTTTGTACAGTTAAAAAAAAGAAAAGGTTGTGGCCAACCTGGCAAATCACAGGTATTAAATATAGCATCTTATTTTATTTAACAATTTTCTAATGGCGTGTACACTGCTTTCCTCTATAGGATGAGGAACGAGTGCGGTTGGATAAGGAGCGCCTGGCGGCCCGTCTGGAGGGTCACAAAGAGGGCATCGTGCAGACCGACCAGATCAGGTAAATAATGATCTACATACTGTGCTTTCGGTATGAGGCAATAATCTCTCCAATATTTATTAATTCGCCATTGAGACAAGTTGTTATTTCTATTCAACATCCCAGTGTCAGTATTAACTGATCATTATCTAATCACTCCATGTCAAGCTTTACTAAATAATGACACCCACAGACCAGTTAATTGAAGCATTGAGTTAATCAAACAATCCTAACTTTTCTTCTTCAGATCACTGTCTGAGGCCATGTCTGTGGAGAAAATCGCGGCCATCAAAGCCAAGATTATGGCAAAGAAACGTTCCACCATTAAAACAGATCTGGATGAAGACATAACTCTGAAGCAGAGAAGCTTTGTGGACGCTGAGGTGGATGTCACCAGAGATATTGTCAGCAGAGAGAGAGTTTGGAGGACCAGGACAACCATTCTTCAGAGCACTGGAAAGGTCAGAGTACACTTCAAGATAATGATTCACAGTGGTATTTTTAAACACTGTTCTTTCTCTTTGCAGCAATATGTTGCATTTCCTGTCCCATCAAATACACCTGTGTTAGATTTCAAAGTACATTTGAGAATTTAGTTTTATTTTTACATGCACATTGGCTTAATATTAGACATTGATTTCTGTCTTGACAGGGTCATTTACACAGATTGTAAATTCGATGTATTGAATGAAGACTGAACATGATAATTTATGTCAGGAAAGCATTGTTGTACTGACCGTTTGTGTGGTTTAAAGTGCCAAATGTGATGCTCTCCCAAAAACCAAGGACAGCAGTGTAGCGATGCATTGTAGTGTTGCATAACATTTGGATTTGTTGTGAAGAAAGGGATGCATCAGAAGAGAAATATTTAAAAGTAAAATATCAAAATCGACCACAAATGAAAATCTCCTCTAATATGACTAGCCGATAACGGGGCTTGACGACATTCAAGGCACCTCTTTCTTTTGAGAAGATTCATACTGATGTAGACTTTCACCAGAAATGCATGTTGTGACTGGGACTTGTGTGAAACATTTGGATCTGAAACTCAAGCCTACCTTACTGTACATACCTGAGCTCTAATGCTGCTGTCCTATTTTACCAAAGCTGCTGAACTCCCTGGGTCAATAGCCTTGATGTGAGAAACGCTTAAAGACAGTCCAACTGTGTAAATACCTAGTGTGGCAAGGTTATAATTTCAACCACTAGATGGCAGCAACATAATTAATTTCAACCTCGTTGGTATTTTCTCCTAAAATGTTTTTCCCTAGGTGACTGAAGGACTTTGACATTCTCCTCTCAAAACAATTATACTGTTGTTTGGCCCGATCCTTGGAGAAATTACTCTGGCAGCCCATAAAATACTTTCCAAATCTAATGTGTGCACCAACATTTCTTATGTTATTTTGCTAATCATTCTTATAACTATGGCATTTCTCACACCCCAAATTGACAACTTTTGTTTGATCTCCTAATTTTCCATGTTTTGTCCCACTGCCATAACATAAGGCTGTCGTTATGTCATCAACACACTGAAGTGTTAAGACATATGATGCTCTTACTGTTCGCTTTGTTGACAGAAGATTCTTTAGTTTTAGGCAGAACTCTAACATATAGATAGATGCCGCATGACGGTGTATTCAATGTTTAACTGAAAGCACACAGTAAAGTTGAACTCATCATACCTGATCTGTTATTGCTCCTCTGCAGAACTTCTCCAAGAACATCTTCGCCATCCTACAGTCGGTGAAAGCCAGAGAAGAAGGGCGAGCGCCGGAGCAGAGACCCGCACAGAACACGACTCAAGTGGTGAGAACGGAATTCTAGATTTCTGGTTGTATGTAGTTTAACATATTAACGGCAGCGACAAGTCTATAAATGACCATTACGGTTTTGACGAAGCTGTCTTCCGACAGGTGTGTGAAGTAAGGAATGGTTTGTTTCATGTCGTTTCCAGGACCCGTCCCAGAGGAACAAGCAGCCGGTGCCAGCTGCCTACAACAGATACGATCAGGAGCGATTCAAAGGAAAAGAGGGTGAGCTTCTGCAGATAATCTTAATTTTGTGTGAGGCTTTTAAGGAAAACGGGGCTAACTGAACATTACTTGCGAGTCAACAAAACTTGTAATTTCTTTACCTCATACACGCGGTATCATAACATATGACATGGTAGATGCTTCATGGTACTTTTAGGAAGATAAAATACACATTTCACGAGATTACATTTGAACATAAGATATCACAAAGACTCTTTTTTTTATTGATTTTTATTTCCTCAGGCTCCTTAAAAGCTGGAACAGTCTTTTAGAAAAATACGTATAGTTGAGTGTTTCAGTAGCAATGCCACTGATATGCCGGGTCCGGACCGTGCTCCGCTGACTCGTGCCACTATCTTTGTGGTAACTGAGCAAACAAGTCTGTCTAATGTAAAAGCTGCCATCTGAGGCCTCTGTGACTCCTGTGTGTCCTGGCCTACACAGCTCTCAGAGCAACAGGGATTATCCGCTCTTTACTTTTGTTTACATTTGTAACAGGGATTCTACTTCCAACAATGACATACAATGAATCATTTGTAGAGATATGGTTGAATATGGATTTGGATTGAGTGTAAGAATTGAAAGCTGTACACTGGTTATATAATATGTGTGCATTATATTGTATTACACTTGTATTATACTCTATTTTGTTCTGCCAGTAATCTACAACGTAGCCTGTGTTATTTTCTCAGAAACGGAGGGTTTCAAGATCGATACCATGGGCACGTACCACGGCATGACCCTCAAGTCGGTGACGGTAAGAGCAAAACCTGACCGGATGCTACTGTTGTAAAAACGAGTTCACTTTGCAAACTTCCAGTGAATGTTCCATATATATTTATTGAGATCTGCTTATCAAAGCCTCAATGTAGGGCCGGGCAATAAATCAATATATCAATATCTTAATATGAGACTAGATATTGTCTTGGACGTTGGACATCGTAACTTTGGCGAAGTGTCTTTTCTTGCTTTCTGAAGCGTATACAGTCTAATGATCTTATTTTTGAACTTGCCAAACTGTTCTGGCATTTCTTTTATTAGCCTTTAACCACTTAGTCATTATATTGCTATTGGATTATTATGTTGTGACGGCACCAAGAATGTGTTTTAATAATTTGGAAGCCGTTATTTTTATTTTTTTCTAAATATGTTTTATTGATTTTCAGTTTTTATCCCACTAGGGAAGAGGATACACACATGCATGAGGGCAATTTACATACATTTAAAACCTCATTCCCCACCCCACCCCACCCACCCACCAATTGTAGGGTTACAGGCTATGGAACTTTTACAATATACTCAGGAGATAAAAATTACATTCAGGTAATGTAAAGCAATTTGTAAATGAAAATTAACAAAGTGAGAAGTAATGGCTAAAGGACAAAAAACAAGAACATAAAATAAAAACAAAACAACAAGGGGAGGGGAAGGAGGGGGGCGGGGGGTGCTCACTGTTGCTCTGGAGCGGATCTATCCTAGTCTACATCGAGAGGTTCTTGTAAGGAGTCGTAATATTCTAGAAAAGGTCTCCATACTTTACTGAAGGTTTGGGAGGACACTCTGAGGGTATATTTGATTTTTTCAAGTGTCAGGAAATACATGACATCTTTGATCCAGTGGGGGAACGATGGGGGGGGGCGGGTTGTTTCCATCTCAGAAGGATCAGACGTCGAGCAAGAAGCGTTGTGAAGGCTATGATCACTTTGGCTTTATTTGGTAAACATCCAGCACAAGATTAAAATCACCTATTATAAGCAATCCATTGTCAAGCTTAGGTATGGAAAGAAATAGCTTATCAAAAAAGTTACTGTCGTCGCAGTTCGGGGCATAAACATTTACAAAAATCACAGGATTAGCCCAGAGTTGTCCAGTAACGATAACATATCTCCCATTTGGGTCGCTAATAATCTCTTCGGGATGAAAAGAGGTGTTTTTGTTAATTAATATGGCTGTCCCTCTGGCCTTTGCATTAAATTTAGAGTGGAAAACCTGGCCCACCCAGCCTCTCGAGAGCAGCAACGCTATTGTTACAAAGATGGGTTTCTTAAAGAAATGCTACGTCTACTGTCAATTGTTGTAAATGAGACATGACCCGTTGTCTCTTAACCGGGCTATTGACACCTTTTACATTCCAGGATATAAACTTGGTTGGCACATTAGTCACCATATTGGACCGACTGTTCATAGATTAAGTAGGGGGATATAGCAACAGAGCACCAACGGGGTGGGGGGGGGGGACAAAGGAAGATACACAACAACAACAAAAAACAAAAACAAAAAACACCTTAAGAATAAAAGGCTCCAGTCCTTGGTATCTAGACCTGTTAACCCTACCTGTTGTACTGTTGAACACTTTGTGCATAACTCTATCATGCACTCTAAACTCTGTCTTTAAGAATGAATGTAAACGCAAAAAAAAATGAAAGGATTTGAACTTGTGAACCGCTTTTTTAAAAGAATTTTCGGAGTGGTACCCTGAAAGACATTTTCTAAACATTGGTCAACACAACAAACAGCCGTTCTGTATGTTATGGGGTTAGAATTTAACAAGGAGATTATGTATACATTTAACGCTAATTAGATAGTAAGATAATAAAAAACAAGAACAAGTAGCATTGACTATGATCCCAGAGTGGGGATATAATATCCCTGTAATCTACGCCAGTCTTAATAACACAGATCTTGAGAGGGTGACATTTTCAACTGACCCAAAATGCTGCTTTTAAGTAATGCTTAGGACAGTTTGACATTCGGGTAATACGGTTCAGTGACGAGTGTATACATATTCAGTTATATATGAACACGATCAGGTTAGTAATGTACTGTTCATAAGTTTTACTATTTACACAACGTGACGGCTTAGCACGCAAAAGTATTCACTCACCGGTTAGCCCAACCAACCTAAGCTAAGAAAAGGTAGTGTCACGAAGTCCTTGATATGGTTGCCGAGGAGTCTCACACTGCCGGTTGAATGTTCTGAATGTTCTCCAAGAAGGAAGCCGCCTCGCCCGGGGTATTGAACTCGTGCCTGGTTCCATCGACGATCACTCGCAGCTTAGCCGGGAAGATCAGGCTGAATTGGTAGCCTGCCTTCCTCAGCGCGGATTTGACGGGGGAAAAGGTAGCTCTCTTCTTAGCCACTTCAGCGCTATAGTCGGCGTAAATATGAATTTTCGAGCCCCTGTAGGACAAGGGACCTTTCTCTCGTGCCAGCTGCATAATGCGTTGCTTCGTCTGGAAGTGATGAACGCAGGCGATGAAGGGCCGGGGCGGGCCGTCCGCTCTCCTCTGGGTAGCCGCCCTGTGCGCTCTGTCCACGCTAAGCTACGGGGGAAAGCGTCCGCGCCGAATAATTCCTCGATGAAGGATTCAATGAAATGCGTTGGTTGGGTGCCCTCCGCTCTCTCGGGTATGCCTGTAATACGGATATTGCATCTCCGTGATCTGTTCTAGAGGTCGTCGACCTTAAACTTCAGTAGCTCGTTCTCCTTCACGAAGCTGCCGACCGCGGCCTCCAGTGTAGCTATTCTCCCCTGAAAATCGTTCATTGACGTCTCAATGGCTTGAATTGTCTGGTCGTGTCTTGTAATAGTGTTTTGGTTGGCTGAAATTTGAGCTGTCAGAGTGCTGATTATCCGCTCCTCCATACCGGCGAGTAGTTTCTGCATGTCAGCGAGGGAGAGCGCCGTGCCGCTGCCGTGGCCGTCTCCATGTGTCGTGTCGCCGCTAGCTAGGTCCGATGCTAGGTCGCCATCGTGGACTTGCTTACTCTCGCTTTCGGGTTTTTTTCCTCCTCTGGCTGCGTTGGGTTTAACCATATTGAACTGAATATAGTGTACCCTTTATCAGAAGTACGTTTAAGAAGCTGGTTCTTCAAGTTTGTATTGTAATTATAAAAGCAAATGCCAAATATATGTAAAATAGTGACAGAGCCCTTCCGACGAGCTGCCTACTCCGCCATGCGCCAAACCGGAAGTCTGGAAGCCGTTATTTAAAGGTGTGTGAAAGGCATTTGTCAGGCGGCGATATCTCAAGTAATAATAATTGTGCTACATTAATGTTTTCATGTCTTTTGAAATTACTTCATTGACTATTTGATGCACATGTGGAACATTTATTGTCACTGTGGCCTGTCCACTCTAGTTTTAGAGTGGCCTGTATCTTTAAGGCGGCATATATAAAACACATACAGCAAACCTTCCAGTTTTACGAAAGGGAACCCTCACGGTGAAACACAGCTCGTTCTATTGTAAAATATGACGGGGTTCATACACTTTCCAGTGTCGTCCAGTGAGACGGACAAACATCTGTCATCTGTTTTGTACAAAATATTTGACAATAATCGAAAAGCAATCATCAGTTTATAGTTACACAACATATATGTATAAGTTGTATTGTGTTCCCAAATTTATAACGTTGGGATTAATCTCTTGATATCAAGTTAAATCCTTATTTTTATGCAAGGAAAGTTGAATGATAACAAAGTTATTCCGCTAGTCTGTCTTGGTTCGTTCTGTTTCAATGTGTCCTTCCTGCTCTCAACACGTTTATGCAGGCGTTGCGTTTGTTACTCTGGAGATGATGCCAGTATTTAAGTAGTTCATTGGGATGAAACCCATGTGACGTTATCAGATGGCTGTACTTGCAGCTGGAATAAGACACCCGCCAGTGGTTGAATAGGAACTCATTGGGTGGAGGAGTCGGATCGATCTGGAGCTTCGCCAGGCAGATTCCCACGTACACATCCTCCAGATGCAATAGGCGGATCCCGAGTGACGCACGATAGATTTTTGCCGCCAGGTCTCCAGAGAAGACGTAACCAGTCCCAGAGCAGAAGGTGGGATACTTCTCACCTGGGTACAGCTCAGGAGGCATGTACCACTTACTGTCTTTGTTTCGGTTTGGCGCATAGCCTCTCATGTTATTGCCCGTGAAGTAGTTCTTCTTAAGCTTTAGCTCTGGCCCGAGCAGCTTGTAAATGAGGTACTCCGTGTTGAGGAACATATCGCTGTCCGTCTTCATGACGTAGCCGGCCTGTGGGCAGTGAACTGCCACCCAGTTCATTCCCATCATTGTCTTTATGGTCAGGTTTTTGTAGGTATCCAGGAAGTCCTGCTGAATGATATCATGATGCCTCTGGCTCTCTGCTTCGAGCATCCTTTGCTGTAAAAGTCCCAGCTCGCCCTCATTTCTCCCCAGCAGAAACAGCCGGATGAATCCCAGAGCAGGAGCCACGCTCTCATTCCCCCACGTCTGCCGTATGGCGTTTCTTGCCTCCACCTGCCGAGCTTCAGTGGCTATCAGCAACACCAGAAATGGTGCATGTCCGCTGTCTGCGCATTTGTCCGGCTCATTGATGATATAAGGGAAATACCCGTGGGTGATGGTGCCAAGAAGGTCTCCCTCTGCACTCTGGCTGGTGTTGTCTGCCAGAGTGTTTTCAAAACGTGGCTCTTCTTGAGGAGAGGAGGCGACCTGCTTCTCAGGAGAGCTGGTGTTGGCGTCAGACTTGAGATCCTGATGAGGAACGATGACAAACCTCCACGCTGCATGTGATGTGCTCAGGTTTCCTCTGGGACTATGAAGCTCTGCCCCCCCTCTCCACCAGGGCATACCTGTGAGCTGAGTCAGCCACACCTGGTGAACCAGAAATACCAGTAGACCCAACATCGAGAGGAGAAGTATACATTTAGCCGTGTGTGCACAGCAGTGGCGTCGTCTCCACTGCATGATGGGGTGAATTATTTAAGGAGTGCGACCCCAATAATCATCGCTCATTTGAATCACTTGACACTCGTCGGTATTGTCTGATAAGCCAGATGTGCGGTGGGTCTCCGCTCTATTGACGCAAGTGTTGTGATTGCCTGGGAGACAGGAGGAGAGAGGACATGTTTGAGCAACAAGATGGATACGACATGGCACTTTAAGCTAGGGGTGTCACGATACCAAAAATTCAGTAGTCGATACCGATACCAGTAAAATAACACGATTCTCGATACCAATTTCGATACCACGGTAAAAAAAAAAAGATTCCGTGTACAATATATGTTAAATATTTGAAAAATAGCAAGACATAAAAAACATGTGCAACAGAGCATATCACAACATAATAAAGTACAATTTGTTGGAAGCCTACGCAAGGCGCCTTATGTATGGCTTCATTTAGCTGGGTTAGCACATCCTGAGTTAATATTTCACTTTTCTTTGTGGCAGATGATGCTGACATGCGTATTTGCTTTATCTGATCACAAAGCTCTTGTTTTGGTTTTCCATCGAGTAATGTTTCAGCAACGACACTCATGCATTCTTTGACAAGCCCTCCATCAGTAAATGGCTTTTTGTGTTGGCCCAAAATCCAACAACTCTGAGGGAACACTCACTCATGTTGGGCAGTGAGCGTGTCTCAGGGTCCTGGTTGACTTCATATTGGGCTGTGAGGCACTTCTGTGATCTCACTTTGGATTTGAGTGGGTTTGTTTGTTCAAAACCTTTGTTTTGTCTCATAATGGCTTTTCACATTGCCACGGTTTCTGAACATATAAGACACACTGGTGTTGTGCTCCCTGTGGGAAGTATGAACAGAAAAGAGTCTGTCCATTCCGGAATAAATGCTCTATTTTCTGTCAACTTTTCTTTTTTTGGAGAGCGACATGTGTTCCTTATGTGTCTCTCCCTTTCGCTGTCTCACGAGCATTTTTCTTAACTTTCTCCGGCACAGTTGTCCGTTTCTCTCCCTTTGTTTTCTAAATGTATCGCTATCTTTCTTTTTCTTTCTACCGTCTCAATGTTTAACCTGCCTCTAACTTTCTCATCTGACTGCGGACTTACGCAGCGCTGTCTGTCTGTTGAGACGTAATGTTTACCGCCGAGGATGCATAGATTTGATTGGCTGAGTGGTATCACGTGGGATGGCTTAACTCGCATGCAATTGGTCTGTGCGTTTCCACATCCGCTAAACCACTACCGTAAAGACTGAAAAGGCTGCGCCGCGCCGCCGGTTACAAACATATATATATATATATATATATATATATATATATATATATATATATATATATATATACCTCTCCACTTGACAGCTTGCTAGCTAACGTTAGCTTCCGAGGAGCGCAGCGCGAGCCCCCATCAGTTCCAGAAGAGGTGCAGCGCCGATGCCAACAGCTGGCATCGGCGCTCACTGTACTTGCGGTACTTACGGTACTTCAAAAAAATAGGTATTTTGATATTGAGTACCGTAAGTATCGGTTCTCGTGACATCCCTACTTTAAGCTGCTGCTGGTTAAATAAACACATTAAGTGAAAAGTGTTTCCCTTCGTAAAACATTTAGCGGCCGTATATTTTGCTCAGGGTGGTGAAGTCCAACGAAAGCTGAAAAGAAAAGAAGATATTTGGGCACGAGGTGTCCAGAAAAACAATTAAATAATGTTGCTCTGTAATTGCTCGGTTTGCAAATAAGAGTTATGTATAAACTTTAGAGATCATAAAAATATATACAATGAATTATTCTGCTACCTCCAAATTGGTATAATAATCTGTTATTATTGGTTTAGGTTGAGATGGTACATTAAGTCTTTAGTTTAAATGGCACCTCTAAATCAAGATCAGTGAAGTAAGTGGTTATAAAGTTGGATCTGGAGATTATACATTTCACAGTGCACATTTAACACAGGTAATTAAATACTATCATGGACAAAACGTATATCTCCCTTCCTGCTTTGACTCATTTCACAAGTCTATCATAATGCTAAAATACTAGTTGCACAAACATCTTCCACACACAAGAGAACTAATAAAGGTGCAGACAGCTTTAGTATAATTATTGGGGCGGTGTTGGCACAGCAGGCTCATGTAACACAAATAAACTGCAGACCACTCGACTGTCACATCTTGATGACTCCTCATTGTTTACTGGACTTGGTTCCATTCGATGTCATCTTCTGTCTCACTTGTTTTTGTTTTCAGGACAACAATAAACACACGTTACGCTCGATGCGCTGCTCTTAAATAACATCCGAAAAAGAGAAATGGTTACAGACGGACCGACCTGTTTTGGCGTGCTGCTGGCGTCCTGAAGTGAAGTTTGGTCTCTAGGTTGCTTCCTGAATTACACGCTACCGTTTGAAGTCCCCAAACAAGACAACGCGGTGTTTGTACAGGCTGGTCGTTTTTTTTTGCATAGGAGGAAAGGAGTCTGTTTCCTTTTAATGAAGGCGCTCTCTTCATATGCTCGACACTACCCATTGTTTTACTAACATGCCTTAGACAGTGTTGTATTTATGGGCGTTTGCATTTTTAACTTACCGGTTTTACTGCTCTTCTCTTTCCGCCATCCACCGTTTGTTAATGTAATGAATTACAATCCTCCCACAGGATGTCTCTCTTAGTCACTACCTCTCTCTTGCCCTTAGTCAACCCGCACATGCTTGGACTTGATCTATTTCCTTCATGACGTTATACAAATGATCATCTTATAACCCAACCTACATACAGCTATTAATCAGAAAGACAGGGATGTTTACACACGTCCACACAGCCCTGCGTGTTCATATTAAAACGCATATGGTTTGCTACATCCAGACCCTCCGCAAAGGGGGAACCGGTGCCGAGGATGTTGAAGTTGAAACCTCTGGAGTTACATCCCAGGGTGGAGGCGGGTGAACGGAGAAGGGAGCTGATTCGTCGAGCCCCGATCACGTGACTTTGGGCAACAGTTCGACCTCGTTGTTGCCCCCAGCAAAGAAATCTGCGGTCGCTCTTCACGCCGCTCTTCCTCCGCAGCAATAGGGCAACAAAACCATCCGCCGTGCGTGGAAAGTCTGCGTCCTGTTCACAGCATTGCGCGCATGCCCAGTGGCTGCGAGTGCACGTGCGACACAAACGGCGCTGTGCGGACAGATAATTTAAAAAAACGGTACCGAAACGCCCGTGTGGGCGGAGGTCGCTCTAAAAAAACGTATCCGCGTAGCTGTCGTCCTCTTCGGGGAACTCGTCGCTATCTACCACACGCATGCACACGTGTGTGCGCGTGAGTCTGTGCGCGCGTGCGTGCGTGCATGGGCAGAACATGTGCCAGAGCGCCGGTGTAGCGGTCTCCATCTGCTTTGGCGCATCGTCCCCAGAGACGTGACGCTAACGCAGCCGGCCGTCCCTTCACTGTCCTCGTCGTGTTGCGGGTGTATCAAAGCAGTAGCGGAGGGATCTCCGGATGATGCACAAGCCGTACTCGTCTCCATATGGTCTGCATTTCTTCTATTTCCGAGCCGATTTATTTAGCCATTTTTCTTCTTCTCCCTTTTCCTCCTTGATTCAGAAGCGTCCCTCCCCCCCATGTGCACCTCTCTCCTCTTCTGTTTCCAATTTCCTCTTCTCACCTTCCCGGTTCAGCCGCCCCTTGCACTCGGCTCTGTGCTGTCCTTGTGGTGTCTGCTTTGGGGCTAGAGGGGAGGAAGATGAGGGGGAAGCAGCGCTGTGAGGTGTGTGCGTTGTGAAGAGCAGCTCCAGGCTTGGTGGCAGTGCGCTCTCCCGTCACGTCACGCCGCTCCTGCTGCTGTTGCTGCCTGCTCCGTCAGGGGGGGTTGGGCTGCTGACCTATTTGTATTCACGCCCCCTTTCCAGAAAGAGGAATAAAGCATTATCTCAATTTCTCGTGCTGTGAACGACGCGGAGGCATGTCGGCATCTGATTGAAAGATGTAAAGGATGTTACAGCAGCCTCTTGGTTAGAGGCCCTCACAAACCTCTTTAGTGGCATTCTCTCGTGCGTTTTCAGCCAGTCTCTTGTGTTGGATGATAATTGGAAAACAAATAATTACAGCAATGTGTCTGCTGTGCTCATTCAGCCATGGTGGTCTGCCATGCCATTTTAATTCTACCCCAGTATGAGTGGGAGCTCTAGAGGAGGACCAGAGAATAAGGACGCTTGTTTTTTGCACGTCTGCTCATTGGCAGTCAGACTCTGCCCATATTTAAGACGTATGCTGCTCAAATTGAATCTCCATGTGAGTTGACGGTTAGACTAAGGTGAAAGGTTACACTGTTTTCCATTCACACAAATATTTAAAAGTATCTCTTTCAACCGACATAGAGGTATGGTCCGGGGGGCATTATCCTCACGCAGTCAATAAATGCATACAGTTCATTGTTTAAGTGTTTAACTTGAGGTATTTCCCCACAGATGTTAACCTGTAAATTTAATGAAGAATATATTATTTTAAAATGGCAACCGGCTGCTTTTTTTTGAAGAAGTGTTGTTTGAAACGATTCACTGGGCTGCACAGCCACGTGGGTCTCGCTGTCGGAGGCCGGTTGTCGGCCACAGACTCGCTGCAGGAGCCCGAGAGCTGATGGACTGCTTTGTGTCTTTTCTGTCATGGAGAAGAGTCGGTCGAATCGACTTGGCTGTCATCTGGTAATCACTTAAACATGCAGATAATTTAGCATGCCATTTGAATGCAAGGCTCATTTACATGAGTAGTTTTCACGAGTACCACCAGGTTGCTCCTGTGAGCTCCAGCGTGTGAAGTCACTGGATGACAGATCACTGCTGGACTGATTCCTATTGTGGCCCCTACAAAGACCTCCTCATTCACACACACACACACACACACACACACACACACACACACACACACACACACACACACACACACACACACACTCTTATCTACAAGGAGTCGATGGGAACCTGGACTGAGTGCAGGGTGAGTTACGATCAGCAAATGATGTTTTCCAAGAGGAAACGTTTCTTTCTCAATCAACATTTTTTCGCACGGAATACTTTAGTAAATGCTTGAAAAGTTCCCAGTGATTAGCTAATAGTATTTTTTGCTTGAAAAGCATTTCTCCTCCACAGACACTCAGGCGGTGGTGTGTCCGAGCTGTTGCTGTTCAGCTTCTGCTCCCTCGTGTGTCTCGGTCTGAACGAGTCATGTTTAACAGTTGCTTGAATGCAAAGTCCACGTATTAATTTCCCTCTTGGATGTCGTCATGTGTTCCAGGAAGGAGCCTCCGCCCGGAAGGCCCAGACCCCGGCGCTGCAGCCGGTCCCTCGTCCAGGTTGGTACTCAATCTGATAAACGACTACATTCGTGCATGTGTCTGCTCACATGGTCGTATAGTGTTTTTGTGAAGGCTCCACAATCCTATTGGACGATTGGAGTGCTATTGTTATTTCGGACAACTTCGACAGAATAAAGATGTGTGGCAAGCAGGGTATCTTTCTGTTGACTTCGCCACAAATTTCCCATCCTCCTAATAATTTGTTCGCCCTGGCATCATTAATCTGGAGCCCCACAGCCCCGTCTGGTGTGCTACGCGTTGGGATGTGACGCTACTACAGGGTTTCATACTCGTACTTAGTGTGTGGCTTTAAACTAGCAACGCTTCCACTTTTACTCGCCAACTGAGAGAAATTACAAAGAACTTGAGCATAAAACGTCTTGGTCCCATTCTCTGTAATTTTGACTTCTGCCATGATCATAGAAAATATGAATGTTTTCTGCATGAACCGCCCTCTGCACAAGGGACTTTTGTCTGGGGAGAAGAATCCTGTGTCTGTTTCGCTGCTTTAATGCTGCCCCAAGGAGCGGATTGTGGAGGGGGGGGGATGTGAGAGCACAACAAATACGTCTTGTTTGTAGTAAATGATGAAGAGACTGGTTGACTGACGTATTTGCCGTGCAGCAGTGATATCCATATAGGAGCTGAACTTCAAAATAGGCAAATACTTTTTAAAAAAAAAGGCAATGGTATAACATTTTAACGGCAGGGTATAGCAATACCTTTCTAGTACAGGAGTAGCAGACCTGAAACGGGAGAACAGTAAGGCGGGTTCGTCGAGGATCATTTGTATCATTATTTACCTCTCGGTGAAATAAGAGGGATATATTATGTTTATTTGAACATTCACATTTTTCTATTCCCTCTAGTTTCACAAGCCAGACCTCCACCGAACCAGAAGAAAGGTGAATTGCTTTTAATCGGTTTGATTTGTGGCAATACAGTTTCTAAACTTTAATATATATATATATATATATATATATATATATATATATATATATATATATATATATACGCACACACACACACGCGCATGCATAATGCAAGTGTATTTTCCAGCACTACCTGTTTGACGTTCATGACTCTAAACAGGATCCCGGACCCCCATCGTCATCATCCCCGCTGCCACCACCTCGCTCATCACAATGCTCAATGCTAAGGATCTTCTCCAGGACCTGAAGTACGTGTGAATTCTGCAAACGTCTCTCTTTTATAGTTATAACTATATAGTTATAGTTGAATGAAAGAGAGTTGGGCCTAATAAGTTAGAAACATTTAACATTTGTAAAAAGCTCTTAACCCGATGGAATTCTGATCCAGACGCTGATCTTTGTCTGGACTCTGTATCGACTCATAACTTGAGGAACGCAGAGCCCAAGTTAACGATATATATTTAAACAACCATATTGCCCTTAAGCGGTCTAAATAAGGTCGGCCCGAGCATGTAGCTTTTGAGCTGCATGAATGAAACGTGAGGTTAAAATATCTGAGTAATCTTATTTAAAGAAATGTACGGTTATTTAAATATATGTACTCGTTGACAAGCGTACCTAATCTACTACACGAGTAGAGCTACAAGTCTAACTGTATGCGATGCTGGATACATTTGAGCAAGTAACGGCAATAAAAGGCAATTTTACGAATAAATATCAGATGTGTGTATGCGTGTACGTGACTGCAACAGGCCTCAGAAACGTCTATTTGCATCTTTCTCATCTTTTCCAACATGGCGTATCTCTTGTTTGGACCACATCAGGTTCGTCACGCCAGAAGAGAAGAAGAAGCAGGGCATCCAGCGCGACAATGAGGTTCTGCTGCAGAGGCGCAAAGACCAGATCCAGCCGGGAGGCGCGACGCTGAGCGTCACCGTGCCGTACCGCATCATCGATCAGCCGCTGAAACTGGCTCCCCAGGACTGGTGAGCGTTTTCATCGGCCCTGAAAGAGAAAGTGTCGTCTTCACATGATGCGTGTCCCTCTATTGCAGCTGTTTGGCTAGAGGGACACAACAACTCACTAGATATGTCTATAAATACATTTAGGTTCCATGACGCCGGCTTGTAATTTGTGTTTTTAGAAACGTCACCTGCGCGTCAGACATGACCACATGAGGCTCAGGCAGCGCCGGCTAATGACGCGTACCCAGCTGGCTTAATCACAGTTATCAAGCATAACTCCTATAATGTTGTTACCTAAACTGCAGCATCACAAGTGGGTGAAGGAGACATTTTGACATCGGAAGATTATTATGTTCCCTTTTCTGTTCTTATCGTGTGTGTGTGTGTGTGTGTGTGTGTGTGTGTGTGTGTGTGTGTGTGTGTGTGTGTGTGTGTGTGGGTGTGTGTGGTTCCTCCTCAGTTTCTGTGTAATTATTTTCTCATTCTTCCCTTATTAATAGTGGATCTCTAATTAAGACTAAATGTTGACCGGCACCAAGTGCATTAAATGACAGATGTACGCTCATTGGTCAGAACACCGTGGCGGTGTGACATCAGGCAGCACCGGTAGTATCAATTGATGGCAGGTGGTCGATTTTGTATCCCCCAAAAAAAGAAAATGAAACTAAGTTACTCGACTCGGGTCCCGGTCCTGGGGAAAGTTCCTGTAGTAGAACAAGGGCTCAAAATGTCTCCTCACCACAACAACAACAACAACAGCCACCAATGCATTGTCTTCCTGCAGGGATCGAGTGGTGGCTGTGTTTGTGCAGGGTCCTGCCTGGCAGTTCAAAGGGTGGCCGTGGCTGCTGCCTGATGGATCTCCTGTGGACATTTTTGCCAAAAGTGAGTAATGAGGTCTGAAAAGTTCTTTCCAAATTGTAACTATTTATCAAACATAACTTTCAACATTAGCAACCACAAGCTGATGCCTAGAGTGGCCTCAATATTCAAATAATTCGTACCGTGTTGATTGGTCCAGTGTATTTGTGTCCATACAAGTGTTTAGTGCTCGACACCCGTTTTTATATTTGATATATTTAAATATTCCTGGACCTAATCAGAGTGCAATCAGAGCAACGGCTGCAACTATTCTGAGAAACCGGTTCCACAAGATGTTTTTGAGGCAAGAGCGGTCAGCAATCCTTTCCCCCGACCGTTCACAGGTCGCCGCCACGCGGAAAGCTGCTCGTTCATGTCTGCCCTTAAACCAGATTAATATTAATATGGATGACTATTATTAATGAGTGTGTGCCCGTTTCCCTTCCAGTCCGAGCCTTTCATCTGAAGTACGATGAAGCGAAGATCGATCCCAATGTGCAGAAGTGGGATGTGACCGTCCTGGAGCTGAGCCGTCACAGGCGCCATCTGGACCGACCCGTCTTCTTGCGCTTTTGGGAAACCCTGGACAGGTATGTGTGCATTATTTGTGCATGTTTACGTGTGCCTATCTCTATATTTCGCTTCTGTTACTTATTATTCTGCTGTTTTGAATCATGTTCATGCTCTGCACAGACTCACCACTCCTTTTCTCTTTCACCTTCCTCAGATACTTGGTGAAACACAAACCTCACCTCAGGTTCTGAGCCCAGATCAGTGCGTCCCGGAAAATCCTGCAAAAGAATTCTTCGACCCCTCCGCCTGTCCTCGGTCCACCTCTTGCAGACGTAGCCCCTTTAATTGCAGACGCCATCCCATATTCCGACATGATCCCCAGGTTGACCGGAGAAGGAGAACACAGCATCCGGGGGACCTCCTCCAACACGTCCTGGGGGACGCCTCGTGGAGAGGGGGCTGAGGGGATGTTTCTGTTTTTGTTGTAAATGTTTTCTAATGTTTTCATGTAGTACCAAAATATACCAAAATATGTTTTATATTAAAAAAGGCAATATACTGTGGAAACAATTTAAAGCAGCATAATGGGGTCGAAGGGAGAGGTTTTCATTGATGTCGATGGTGAGAAGAAAGGGCTTTTGAATTGTATTGAATTGAATTTTGAATTGTGCTCAGAACTGTTTAGATTGAAAGACACGTGGAAATGACTCTTGGTACAAACAGAATGACCACTGAGGTTGAGGACAGACTTCCTTTACACTTCTCTTTTGTTTTCTTTTGGGTGTTTGTGGTCTGAATGTACATATGATATGATATGATACGGTGGAGCAGAGAGATGTGGCGAAGCGACGCTCACACGACTGCCGAAGCAGGGAGAGGAGGAGGCTGGTCTTGGCTCCGTTTTCTGGACGGGTCAGCACATCTCTTGGTCATGCAATGGCCACGTTAAAGTCTTCTTTTCCTTCTTTGTTGGTGTTGTGCTAGAGGAGAAACATTATGGAAAGTATTGCTTTAAGTTGTCACCTTAAATTGACAATAAAGCTTCCAGAGAAACACATATCTGTGCACTGCCTGTTATAGATGGGTGTTCCTTTTTTATTTGTCTCCCCCTTCAGTTTTATTTGATGGTAAATGATGAATGTATGTAAAGGTGACCGAACGGAGAAGAGTCCCTTCTTTGGGGTCCAGAAACGAGGCTGGATTACCAACGATGCCCGAGACCTCCAAAACATCCAGTCAGTTGCTTACTGTATGTCGGTTTAGTAAATTAGCACCACTGTAGAACAACTGGCTCCTAAAATAAATAACGTAATGTGTACCTGTTAATCTAGTTTTAAAGACTATAGTATTTAGTTATGCGTTACCTTGGTGCATGTTGCTTATTTTATAAGTGATGAGTGATGTTGGACACTGAAGGGTTTTGGCCACTTGAGGGAGAATCGAGCTGTAAACTCAATATTGACTTCATCTTTAAAATGATGAGTGTGTACTTGTTGGTAAACATCAGATGCTTTCTGAATACTGGAGAGTTTATTATCGGTCTTTTTCTTTTTTGACTTTTGGATCCTGTTTCATAAACGTCACGTTAAATTATTCATCCGGTTTGACAGAACGATCCAGGAAGTTCATCTCGAGACAGTTTCGATTCATAGTTTCACAAAACGTATTTGCAACTTGATTCATATCGGGGCTTCAACGATGAGCCTTTTGGTGTTGAGGGATTCGGTCACCAGCCAGGGAGGCCCATCGTTCCCATCATGGCCCCAGGGGAAAGGACCAACTGGAGGCCCTCGGCCTCCCACTATCTGACGGTGGTCCCGGAGCTCTTCCTGCTGTCTTTCTTGCGTATGTATTTACTTGATGTTTTAATAGAATATGAACAGCAATCAAAACAAAGTAAGTACGATGCAGGGAGCTAGTCTTTTTCCCCCTAGAAAACGTATTTATATTTTCTAGTTTAGTCAACAACATAAAACACCCCTTATTTATATGTTCTAGTTTAGTCAACAACAACATAAAACACCTCTTAGCCCTTAATGTGGATTTTGTGGAAAATTGTCTTTACATAGTTATGCAGTATTGTTTACAAATGAATGGGTCCAGAGTCTTTGTTGTGCAACAGCAATGGCACATTGTCAGAAGTATGCAGCTGGTAAAAACAAGTTATTTCTAAAGGTTTGTCAAATAATGACTGCAAATTGTGTTTGATAAACCGCTCCTTCACAGCTGAAAAAAGTGAATGTTATTCTCATTAGATAATGTAAAGATATATTTTCGATATCATTTCAGTCATAATTTAGAGCTGTTAAGTTGTCTCTGTTGTTGCCCTCTCAGACTGTTCATTGTGGTGTGTACCAAAGTGGGGCAGGTGGGTAAATAGACAAATAAAGCGACAGCTGTTTGTAATATTAATCTGTTTACTTTGTTTATATTTTTCAAAGACCTTTTGAGCACAACACTTTTGCAAAATGTAAAAATGTGGCCGATCTGACCAGAGTGCACAAAGCCTGTTTTCAGAGTTGTGTGTTCAGCAAGGGGCCGATCAGCGTAATGTTTACTATTTCTTAACTGTTTTTGGGAAATGCCCTCAACAATTATTAACTGGTGCGTTTATAAACTGGGCTCTTCGCTCTGCTTCGTCTCGTTGGTTTGATGCCTGACACAATGTACGTGAGAAGATATCTTGGACTTGTCCTCCTGGTTGGCCTTCAAGGAGTGCTGCATGGTGAGAACGTGACATGATGCCTCTTACAATCATCTTGATTTGATCAATGTTTAATATGTACTTTTGTTTGTCGTTGTATTTGAGGTCAAACGTCAGAGCAGCCGTGCTCAGCTCCCAGCCTGGATGGTGGTTATTGGGTCCCCGAACAAGACTTTTATAACCATGAGACACAGCTCTCTTATTCCTGCGATAAGGGACGTAAACCAGCAGTGGAGGGGTGGTGGGCGACCACCACGTGTCTCAATGGCATCTGGTCCCCTAAACCACAATGTATAAGTACGTGTGGAGACTTGTATGTATGCTTTAACTCCATGCACCCTTTAATTCTAATATTTTGTATTCTGTTTTTTTCAACACCTTTCAAATACAAAATTATTGCAAATTTAGATGTTCCATTCACATTAAAGGCGCTTTTCCTTTTTTTTCTTTTAACAACATTGGTTATTGCTAAATAATGAAAAAGGAAATAAAAAAATGGTGTTTCTTTGATCCCCCTCAGATGACAATGCCTGCACTGCAGCAGATATAGCCAATGCAAAATACACAGAAACGCCAGAAAGTTGGTATGAGGATGGACACACCATCAGGATAACATGTAATGAAGGATATGAGCTTAAAGGCCGGAATGACGAAGCCGAATGTATCCATGGAAAATGGACTTTTGTGCCGGTCTGTGAGAGTAAGTCTGTCAGCAAGCTGTAACACCAATACAACGGATGCTGAGGTTTGAATTCTCCCCAGCTGCACCAATCCAAGTCATCACTGAACCCTTGCCGTCGCTTTTTATTCACAGAAAGTGTCCATGCGTGTGGAGAGCCCCCTCAAATCCCCCACGCAGTCATTCGCCAGGGGTACCAGGACTTGTTTGCTGCACATACAGAACTGCAGTATGAATGTGAAGATGGGTATTCTGTAGCGGGAGGAGACACCGAAGCATTCATCAAGTGCATCGCTGGGAACTGGAAAGACGGCCCGGTGTGCAGCAAGTGGGGTAACACTTTATAATCATCATACCGTCATTAATCGATGATGAATTTATAGTTTATTTAACTGGTTCATACTTATTTAACTGTCATCAAACAATGGAATGATGGCTGGAAGCTGGAGTGCCGACCCGGCGTGCGGTACGTGGGCAATGTGCTGAGGCATGAAATGCTAAAAAGACTGTTTCTTAAATGATAATCATCCGATCAATATGCAGCCTGTTCAGCTTTGGATTTCTCCACATGCTGAATAATTTCAGGGGGAGGGGGGTAATAATATATTATGTTGTGAGGTAACAAAGAAATGAGAAGAATACGTATTCACAACTTAAACATCCACGTCTTGGGGGCCGAGATGCGGCCGTATCAAAGTTCTGAATAGTACTGATAGTTCTGTACTGATATTTATTTGGTTTGAAAAAGTTTGAATTTCTTGTTGAATATTTTGCTGTAGTAAACTTAGAGACCATTCCAGTCTGTCCTGCTTAGTAAAACAGCTATAAATATCCGTATTATAAATATCTCTCTACAGTATACTGTTTGTATAATAATAATGTTTTTTTTTCCACTTTGACAAAGACACTGGACTGGTCGCTGGACTGGGTGTAGATGTTGGAGCAGGTGGCAGACAACCTGAAGTTGGAGGTAGGTTATTGACATAATAGGTATAAATGAGTAATCCATTTATCTATTCTCACTATATATATATTATATATCAAATGTCTTTTCTAATAAATGGTGAATATGTAGTTTATTCAAGTTCTCTCTAGTTCGTAATTATTTAACTGTTATCAAACAATGAAATGACTGTTAACCCGTTACAGTTTTCGTCTTCATTGCCTGGATTCTCTTGGTGTATTATGAACAAAAAATGAACAAAAACGTCACTAAGGAGCTCCAGATTATTGCTAATGTTGCTCCGTGTCTGCTGTATGTGCAAATAGGCAAATTATGACGATGGGTGATAATGTGTCAGTGTTGTGATGCTGCCCCCCTAGGGGTAGAAAACAGCACTGCACTAATGCAGGAGGAGATATACAGGACTGTCTCAGAAAATTAGAATATTGTGATAAAGTTCTTTATTTTCTGTAATGTAATTAAAAAAACTAAAATGTCATGCATTCTGGATTCATTACAAATCAACTGAAATATTGCAAGCCTTTTATTCTTTTTAATATTGCTGATTATGGCTTACAGCTTAAGAAAACTCAAATATCCTTTCTCTATATTTTAAAATATCATGAAAAAGTATACTAGTAGGGTATTCAACTAATCACTTGAATCGTCTAATTAACTCGAAACACCTGCAAGGGGAAAAGAAGCACCGGACAGTTGCAGAGGGTCCAATGTCCTCTTTTCAGACAAAAGCAAGTGTTGTATTTCATTTGGAAGTCAAGGCGCCAGAGTCTGGAGAAAGGCTGGAGAGGAGCAAAATCCAAGTTGCTTGAAATCCAGTGTGAAGTTCCCACAGTCAGTGATGGTTTGGGGAGCCATGTCAGCTGCTGGTGTTGGTCCACTGTGTTTCATCAGGTCCAGAGTAAATGCAGCTGTGTACCAAGAGATTTTAGAGCACTACATGCTTCCGTCTGCTGAAAAGCTCTATGGAGATGAGTATTTCATTTTCCAGCATGATCTGGCACCTGCCCACAGTGCCAGAACCACCAGTAACTGGTGTACTGACCATGGCATTACTGTCCTCGATTGGCCTGAACCCCAGAGAGAATGTGTGGGGTATTGTGAAGAGGAAGCTGAAAGACACCAGACCCAACAATGCAAATGAGCTAAAGGCCGCTATTGAAGCATCCTGGGCATCCATAACACCTCAGCAATGCCACAGGCTGATTGCCTCCATGCCACGCCACATTGATGCAGTAATCCGTGCAAAAGGATTCCCAACCAAGTACTGAGTGCATTAATGGACATTTTCAAATGTTTGATTTTGTTTTGCTGTTATAAATCCTTTTTTTTTTACTTGGTCTGAGGAAATATTCTAATATTTAGAGATAGGATATTTGAGTTTTCTTAAGCTGTAAGCCATAATCAGCAATATTAAAAGAATAAAAGGCTTGCAATATTTCAGTTGATTTGTAATGAATCCAGAATGCATGACATTTTTGTTTTTTTAATTGCATTACAGAAAATAAAGAACTTTATCACAATATTCTAATTTTCTGAGACAGTCCTGTAGTGGCGACACTGGCGAGCCACATGCGGGGTCAGCAGCTCTATGACTGGGTCCACATGATATGAATGCACAGTCATCAATTACAACAAAAAAAATCATAAAAAAATAAAGTCAGCAACATAAAGTGTGCTTACCCGGCAGGGAGTGGGCCAGACCCCCGGGATCAGAATAAACAAACTATTAAAACGTACAGGGGCCCTGCACCCTCTCATGTTGGACTGAGGGCGGCTGGAGGAGCGAGTGGTTTCACATGACGGGGTATTCATACTGACGTAGTCGGTAGACGAGGTCGCTTATTTTCTGAATCTTTTAAACAAACATTCTGGCCAGATCGTACTTATTGGACCTCTAAAAAGAAGCTGCTGCATTTTATGATCCATGGAAGTGAATTTCATTTTATTCAAGTTGTTTTTCCTCCCAGGCAGAAGCACCGTACCAGGTCGGCCTGCTGGTTCTGCAGTGTGGGGAACCGGTGGGGGGGCGTGGCCTGAGAGGAAAGGTAGGTTTTCATTTGTATGAGATACGAATAAATAAAACATTCTATTTGTTCTTGCAAGGACAACCTTCCTGTCTTCAAATTCAGTCAGTGAAAAGCTGGGGGAATCAAAATGTGTGATGGCCTTTTAAATGGCTATGAAAGCTTTACATTTATTTGTTTCCAGAAACCTGTTTGTTTCTGTCAACAACTGTGGAAACCCCCCTGGAGTTCCTAATGCTGGTTTTGTGAGACATGGTGAAATAGTTGGGAGGTACCGATGCTTTGAATTGTACAAACAAGTGGGTCCAGAGATGGTGGAGTGTCACAGCGTTGGCACGTGGTCCAAAGTACCCGCCTGCAAAGGTAGAAAAGAAGAAGAAACCAGCCTCCTCTGGGCGGGAAGTTAACAATGGTTTTGTTTCTTTTGTGCAGCCAGCTCCTGTTCAGTGGACACAAATCAATATGTTGAGTTCAAATCTGTTGGAGTTATAAACATAGCAGATGGTGAGCAGCTGAATTTGGAATGCGAGCCGCAGTCTTGGTGGAGCTCGATTCACTACTCTATGGTCACGTGCACCAATGGAAGAGCTAGGCGTAGCAAATGTAAGTATCACTTTAAGATAAATCTGTTGACAGTACTTGTGTGATCTTCAGTGTAAATTATATATTGATATGTTAATAATGCTCATATCAGAATGAGATGTCCATGAGCTGCTTCACGCTCACTGCTGTGTGTGTGTGTGTGTGTGTGTGTGTGTGTGTGTGTGTGTGTGTGTGTGTGTGTGTGTGTGTGTGTGTGGGGGTGTGGGTGTGGGTGTGGGTGTGTGTGTGTAGGTTGTGGCTGGCTCGAACGGAATACGGTGAGTGTGAAGTCACTCTGTAATAGTGCTGATATAGTCTTTCATTAAGCACTGCTATTGTGTATTAATCATTAACATTGATAATTATGCATTTATATATTTTTGCAATATTGCTTTGTTTGAAACCCTCTGTGTTGTCCCCAGAATCTTTGCTAAGGCTGTCAACGAGGGTAAGATGCTGCTGAAAACAGCCTGGAGCCATTTGGGAGACAAATGAGATGTCTTTATGTCAGAAATGGGTTTTTCAAAAACCTTTTCAGACATTTTGTATTTATCTGTGAATGGCCACATAATGGAGAAGCAATTAGTGTGCATGCTTGAAGCTGCACAAATAAGATCTCAATAAAGTCTTGAATATCAACACTGATCTTTCTAGATTTTGTCAGCAGTTTGAGTTGAAATCACCCAAATTTATCCAGATAACGTTGATCTAAATCCACGTTCTGCTGTTCAAGGTCACGCGACTCTTGCAGGTGGGGAACGTCCTGCCTGTCTGTCATCTTGTGACTCAAACATGTTTTCAAATCAGATTCACCTGAGAGACGAAGTTTGAGAAGAGCATCCCTCTTCCAGAATATGAATATTTGAAATGTAACTATCCAACAATTCTTTGTGATGTCTGTGACTGCCACATCACTTTCATTTTTCAATTTCAATTCAGTTTATTTGTATAGCCCAGTTTCACAAATTACAAATTTGTCTCAGAGTGCTTTACAATCTGTACACATAGACATCCCTGCCCCAAAACCTCACATCAGATCAGGAAAAACTCCCAAATAACCCTTCAGGGGGAAAAAAAGGGAAGAAACCTTCAGGAGAGAACAGAGGAGGATCCCTCTCCAGGGTGGACAGATGCAATAGATGTAAAGATGTAATGTGTACAGAAGGACATATTTAGAGTTAAAATACATTCAAGGAATCTGACAGTCTTTACAGTCTGTCTCTTTCCCCACTCCCAAGTACTTTCATTTTTTAAATCAGAAATTACAGATTTAAAGCCCCACTATAATAATAATGTATACTTTATTGATCCCACAACGGGGAAATTCGTGTCTGCATTTGACCCATCCTTCGTTATGAAGGAGCAGTGGGCTGCAGTGAAGCGCCGCGCCCGGGGAGCATCTGGGGGGGTTCAGTGTCTTGCTCAATGACACTTCGGGCTGCAACTAATGGGGAGAGCGGGGATCGAACCGGCCACCTTGCGGTTACGGGACGACCACTCTCCCCACTGAACTAAACCGCCCCCTATGTAACTTTTCCACCTTAAAATAACAGCTTGAAAAAAATGGTGCCGCTACAATGACTTTTAATATGTTGATTTGCGCCTCCGCCACTGCCATCGGGGGTCTGTGGCCAGAATACTGCTGAATGTAAGATGGTGGGACCGGCCCGGTACTTCCGGCGGAAGTACGTCAACTTGCTGTCTGGCAGTGATTACGTAACGTCATATAGTGCCAGTACACGCTCACAGGTAACTTTTTATTTGCTCCGCTACGGGACGCGTACAGACAGAATGACATGCCGCGGCCGAACGGCTCGCTGCGGCTGCCAGGCGCGCTGCTGGTAGCTCGCATCGATCAGCTGGGAGATCAGCTGTGAGTCACAAGCCGAAGAGCCATATATGGCTCGAGAGCCAGACGTTAAATACCTGAAGGGGGCGCTACAGGGGGAAAGTTACATAGTGTTGCTTTAATGTCTGTATTTAAAATGAGGTTCTAAAGTACATTGACCTCTAAACTTGTCCTTGCATCGCAGACAAGCCCAAAGCTTTAAGGGGACACGTTGTGGAGGCAAACCCCGAACGGCGGAACACGTTAAGACCACAGTTCATCTCGAGGCAGTTTCGATTCATAGTTTCACAAAACGTATTTGCAACTTGATTCATATCGGGGCTTCAACGATGAGCCTTTTGGTGTTGAGGGATTCGGTCACCAGCCAGGGAGGCCCATCGTTCCCATCATGGCCCCAGGGGAAAGGACCAACTGGAGGCCCTCGGCCTCCCACTATCTGACGGTGGTCCCGGAGCTCTTCCTGCTGTCTTTCTTGCGTATGTATTTACTTGATGTTTTAATAGAATATGAACAGCATTCAAAACAAAGTAAGTACGATGCAGGGAGCTAGTCTTTTTTCCCCTAGAAAACGTATTTATATTTTCTAGTTTAGTCAACAACAACAACATAAAACACCCCTTAGTCCTTAATGTGGATTTTGTGGAATATCCTCTTTACATAGTTATGCAGTATTGTTTACAAATGAATGGGTCCAGAGCAGGGGTCACCAACCTTTTTGAGACCGAGGGCTACTTCAAGGGTACAAAATAATCCGAAGGCTACTTGTTAGATATAAACTTCCCAAAAAACTAATTTGCCTGAATCACCTTTTAATAATGAGCCGCCACACGACATCCACGTGATTTGATGAAACCTAAAGCTTTTATGACTACGGTACTTTGATTGCTCTGCCCAACATCCTGATGAAGAACATAGATTGTGCCGAAGACACGTAGTAATACTGAAGATTTTAAGAACAATAGGTCCTCTGCCCCATTGTCAGTGTTCAGGCCCTACTATTAATAAGCAGAGGGCCTTTTGCACACCACATCTTCTCTTAAAGCCCTGGATCCATTGTTGAGACACAAGTTCAGAGTCAAAGGGATATTTTATCATTATGACTCTGAAATTCTGCTCTTTTGGACTCTATCAATGGGATAAAGATGAACTAGTTCAGTGTCTAATGTACCATTCAATGGAGAACAATATTACACTCATTACACTCCTCCTCCTCCTCGTCCTCCTCCTTGTCCTCCTCCTCGTCCTCTTATCCTCACTCTTCTGCCTCTCTGGTCTCCTCTACCTTCCATGTTTTCATCCATTCTTCTTCAAATCATGTAATGTAATGTAAATCAGGAGGTCACCTGTGGCCCTTATATATCTAAAGCCTTGATTCCAAATTGCACAACAGTCGTGGAAATGGAAGTTTTGCCAATTGAGTAGCAGTGTGTTCTGACTGAACATAAGGAGGTGTTGGCATTGGTGACGTGTGCAAAGTAGAGAGGATGGTGTTTAGTGTTTTGAAGAAAGTGTGGCTAACAATTGAAATCTGTGTCTAAAGCTATATAATTGTGCTTGTAGTTTAGCAGAATTGGTTTAGGGAGTTGGCACATGAGTTACAGGTTGTGGTCATTGTGTTAGAAGTTCCGTTCTTTGTGTGTAATCAATCGAGAAAAACTGTAAAATATTATACATTTACAATATTTTACAATAGGAGAAAGCGTAACACTGGACAAGAAAATGCATAATGCTCCTGATAAGGCCTTCATCCTGGTGTTTTCCCATTTCATCGTAGTGTTTTCCATTGAGCACATCAGTGTTCTATCGATGCTTAGAATTTCTACCTATATGATGGACTGTGTTTGTCATTGGAAAACAAAATGCCCTTTTGAGGTGACATGTTGCACAACAAAGACTCTGGACCCATTCATTTGTAAACAATACTGCATAACTATGTAAAGAGAATTTTCCGTGCCCTGGGCAACAAGGCCCAAAGTGCCCCCCCCCCCCCCCCCCCCCCCCAAACAATTGCAAAGTCGCTATCATCAAGATCATAGAGCCTACACTTCTATACCATCAGGCTTCTGCTCAGTGGAGGTGTGTGTGTACAGGAGCCTCAGCATAAAGTCATGCATTCAAAAGCAGTGGCGGCTCCTGAAAAAATTCTCGGGGGGGGCAATTTTTTTGATAGGGATTAACCCACCCAAAACCACAGAACTTCAGACGGCTGTCTATGTGTAGCTTCGTCACAAGGTCATCAAGTCACGTGACTCCAGTCAGTGTTGTGGCTGTGACTGAACTCTGTCTGTGAGCTTGTAGTTAGTTCATAAGCAGACAGACAGTCTGAGCTGTCAGTGAGCTGCTGTCAGTAATCCAGCTCCTGGTCTTTGATTTGGTAATTTTTCAACAAGATTTAAATAATTATAATAATAATAAATATGAGAATCACCATTTGTGACTCCTGCATCTGTGCTTTTTCAAATAATAGAATAAATACAATCGCCAATTCAATTCTTTCTTTGAAAGAGATCCTTTCGGTCGGCGTAACAATGAAGACACATCGGGAACAAGACAACCAGGACCTCCTAGAGCAGCCGTCGGTCGCCAACCCGTCGATCGCGATCGGCCGGTCGACCTCGGAGACGTTCCCTGTCGCTCTCCAAAATAAAATGAAAATAAAATCAGAAACACATTGTTCCTCATTCTCGAACATTTTCTAAAGTTCTTCTGAAACGTTTTCTTCCTGACTGGATGATCGACGTGAGAAAAGATCTCCGTCTGATTCTAATGAAAGCCTGAAAACGGGTTCTCTGACAGCCGTGTTGTCAGCTGTGCTCCCCGAGAGAGAACTAGGACCACAGGTGAGGCGCAAGGGAAATGCAGAAAGACCTTTATTGATAACTTCACATATTACACACGGCCAAAGTACACCGACATTAAACTAAGTGATGAATAAATAATTGTTGAAATGCCTGTACCTTCTTGTAAATGTTTACGTTACGGCATTAACAGGTTGCGCATGCGCGACAGCTGAGATTCTTGGCGAGTTGCCAGGTCTTACCTCCGTGAGTTCGGCTATTCTATTGTTGTCCTTCAAAACAAAAGCTCAACATTGAGCTTTTTTATTCTTGTCTGTTGGAGCATTCTGGTTCACTTGAAAGTGATTGCAATTGTATTTATTCTATTATTTGAAAAAGCACAGATGCAGGAGTCACAAATGGTGATTCTCATATTTATTATTATAATTATTTAAATCTTGTTGAAAAATTACCAAATCAAAGACCAGGAGCTGGATTACTGACAGCAGCTCACTGACAGCTCAGACTGTCTGTCTGCTTATGAACTAACTACAAGCTCACAGACAGAGATCAGTCACAACCATCACACTGACTGGAGTCACATGACCTGATGGCCTTGTGACGAAGCTACACATAGACAGCCGTCTGAAGTTATGTGGTTTTGGGAGGGTTAATCCCTATCAAAATAATTGCCCCCCCTGAGAATTTTTTCAGGAGCCGCCACTGCTTTTGAATGCATGACTTTATGCTGAGGCTCCTGTACACACACACCTCCACTGAGCAGAAGCCTGATGGTATAGAAGTGTAGGCTCTATGATCTTGATGATAGCGTCTTTGCAATTGTTTGGGGGGGGGGGGGCACCTTGGGCCTTGTTGCCCAGGGCACGGAAAATTCTCTTTACATAGTTATGCAGTATTGTTTACAAATGAATGGGTCCAGAGTCTTTGTTGTGCAACATGTCACCTCAAAAGGGCATTTTGTTTTCCAATGACAAACACAGTCCATCATATAGGTAGAAATTCTAAGCATCGATAGAACACTGATGTGCTCAATGGAAAAGGGCACGGAAAATTGTCTTTACATAGTTATGCAGTATTGTTTACAAATGAATGGGTCCAGAGTCTTTGTTGTGCAACAGCAATGGCACATTGTCAGAAGTATGCAGCTGGTAAAAACAAGTTATTTCTAAAGGTTTGTCAAATAATGACTGCAAATTGTGTTTGATAAACCGCTCCTTCACAGCTGAAACAAGTGAATGTTATTCTCATTAGATAATGTAAAGATATATTTTCGTTATCATTTCAGTCATAATTTAGAGCTGTTAAGTTGTCTCTGTTGTTGCCCTCTCAGACTGTTCATTGTGGTGTGTACCAATTGGGCAGGTGGGTAAATAGACAAATAAAGCGACAGCTGTTTGTAATATTAATCTGTTTACTTTGTTTATATTTTTCAAAGACCTTTTGAGCACAACACTTTTGCAAAATGTGGCCGATCTGACCAGAGTGCACAAAGCCTGTTTTCAGAGTTGTGTGTTCAGCAAGGGGCCGATCAGCGTAATGTTTACTATTTCTTAACTGTTTTTGGGAAATGCCCTCAACAATTATTAACTGGTGCGTTTATAAACTGGGCTCTTCGCTCTGCTTCGTCTCGTTGGTTTGATGCCTGACACAATGTACGTGAGAAGATATCTTGGACTTGTCCTCCTGGTTGGCCTTCAAGGAGTGCTGCATGGTGAGAACGTGACATGATGCCTCTTACAATCATCTTGATTTGATCAATGTTTAATATGTACTTTTGTTTGTCGTTGTATTTGAGGTCAAACGTCAGAGCAGCTGTGCTCAGCTCCCAGCCTGGATGGTGGTTATTGGGTCCCCGAACAAGACTTTTATAACCATGAGACACAGCTCTCTTATTCCTGCGATAAGGAACGTAAACCAGCAGTGGAGGGGTGGTGGGCGACCACCACGTGTCTCAATGGCACCTGGTCCCCTAAACCACAATGTATAAGTACGTGTGGAGACTTGTATGTATAATTTAACTCGATGCACCCTTTAATTGTAATATATATTATATATCAAATGTCTTTTCTAATAAATGGTGAATATGTAGTTTATTCAAGTTCTCTCTAGTTCGTAATTATTTAACTGTTATCAAACAATGAAATGACTGTTAACCCGTTACAGTTTTCGTCTTCATTGCCTGGATTCTCTTGGTGTATTATGAACAAAAAATTAACAAAAACGTCACTAAGGAGCTCCAGATTATTGCTAATGTTGCTCCGTGTCTGCTGTATGTGCAAATAGGCAAATTATGACGATGGGTGATAATGTGTCAGTGTTGTGCTGCTGCCCCCCTAGGGGTAGAAAACAGCACTGCACTAATGCAGGAGGAGATATAGTGGCGAGCCACATGCGGGGTCAGCAGTTCACCTCTATGACTGGGTCCACATGATATGAATGCACAGTCATCAATTACAACTAAAGAAATCGTAACAAAATAAAGTCAGCAACAGAAAGTTTGCTAACCCGGCAGGGAGTGGGCCAGACCCCCGGGATCAGAATAAACAAACTATTAAAACGTACAGGGGCCCTGCACCCTCTCATGTTGGACTGAGGGCGGCTGGAGGAGCGAGTGGTTTCACATGACGGGGCATTCATACTGACGTAGTCGGTAGACGAGGTCGCTTATTTTCTGAATGTTTAAGTGGGTCCAGAGATGGTGAAGTGTCACAGCGATGGCAGGTGGTCCAAAGTACCCGCCTGCAAAGGTAGAATAGAAGAAGAACCCAGCCTCCTCTAAAGGTCTGACTGGGCGGGAAGTTAACAATGGTTTTGTTTCTTTTGTTCAGCCAGCTCCTGTTCAGTGGACACGGATGAATATGTTGAGTTAAAATCTGTTGGAGTTGAAAACATAGCAGATGGTGAGCATCTGTATTTGGAATGCGAGCGGCAGCCTGGGTGGTACTGGAATCACTACTCTATGGTCACGTGCACCAATGGAAGAGTTAGGCGTAGCAAATGTAAGTATCACTTTAAGATAAATCTGTTGACAGTACTTGTGTGATCTTCAGTGTAAATTATATATTGATATGTTAATAATGCTCATATCAGAATGAGATGTCCATGAGCTGCTTCACGCTCACTGCTGTGTGTGTGTGTGTGTGTGTGTGTGTGTGTGTGTGTGTGTGTGTGTGTGTGTGTGTGTGTGTGTGTGTGTGTGTGTGTGTGTGTGTGTGTAGGTTGTACCCTGTGGGCCCGGAATACGGTGAGTGTGAAGTCACTCTGTAATAATGCTGATATTGTCTTTCATTAAGCACTGCTATTGTGTATTAATTCATCATCAACATTGATAATTATGCATTTATATATTTTTGCAATATTGCTTTGTTTGAAACCCTCTGTGTTGTCCCCAGAATCTTTGCTAAGGCTGTCAACGAGGGTAAGATGCTGCTGAAAACAGCCTGGAGCCATTTGGGAGACAAATGAGATGTCTTTATGTCAGAAATGGGTTTTTCAAAAACCTTTTCAGACATTTTGTATTTATCTGTGAATGGCCACATAATGGAGAAGCAATTAGTGTGCATGCTTGAAGCTGCACAAATAAGATCTCAATAAAGTCTTGAATATCAACACTGATCTTTCTAGATTTTGTCAGCAGTTTGAGTTGAAATCACCCAAATTTATCCAGATAACGTTGATCTAAATCCACGTTCTGCTGTTCAAGGTCACGCGACTCTTGCAGGTGGGGAACGTCCTGCCTGTCTGTCATCTTGTGACTCAAACATGTTTTCAAATCAGATTCACCTGAGAGACGAAGTTTGAGAAGAGCATCCCTCTTCCAGAATATGAATATTTGAAATGTAACTATCCAACAATTCTTTGTGATGTCTGTGACTGCCACATCTGTGTCTCTTTCAATTGACAAGTCATTTCATTTTTCAAATCACAAATTACAGATTTAATGTCTGTATTTAAAATGAGGTTCTGAAGTACATTGACCTCTAAACTTGTCCTTGCATCGCAGACAAGCCCAAAGCTTTAAGGGGACACGTTGTGGAGGCAAACCCCGAACGGCGGAACACGTTAAGGCCACAGTGAAAGTTTAATCAGCATTAAATCATGTTATGCTGTATTCTTCCATCCTGACAAATAATTTCCCCTTGGGGATTAATAAAGTATATCTATCTATCTATATTACTACAACCAAGATCAAGAAGTTACAAACAACAAAGCTATTTTTACTGTATAAAGTACTCCAATGATTTGCCCAAATTGATAAATTACTCTTCCATCAATCAACTGAAGAGCTTTGTCTCTGTAAAAGAAACAGACAACAAACATAACACCCAAGTTATTCTGTGCCACCATAACTCACTGAGAACCAGACATGATCCAACATCAGACACGAAAAAAGGCATTTTTCATTTTTAGATTCGAGTTGTCATCTTATATTATTGATACAAAAATGTTCCAACACCTTTTTTCCAGGGAGAGTTGTGATGACATTCTCGTCGTTTTACTTAAGTTACAGAAAGTCTCCCATTTAAATCCACACTTTTCTTCTTTTTTTACATACCACATGAATATATTTATTCTGTTGACTGAGGTGTGAACATCCTGAGATCAGGCTCCACATCGAAGAGGTTGTCCTACGCTCGTCTTCCATGTTGCATAATCGTCCTCTGGATTGAAGCGAGTGTATTGTCGGGGTGAATACCGTTGCTTCCGTTCTTACTCAAACGCATCATCAGTGTGTGAGCTCAGAGTTGGAGATGTTCTGCACAGAGGACGCTGAATCCAGTCCCAACAGCGTGCCCAGGTAGGACTGCTCTCGGGGGTCCAGCATCTGATCGGGCCTCACGGGGTGGACGATGTTGGCGGGCTGAGGGGTGAGCGTGTACTTCTCCAAGAACGCCAGGTCAGTAGCCGCCTGGTAGCCGGATTCCTGCTGCTGTCCTTGAGCCTGCATGCTCACGCCGCTGTGCGTTTGGGAGGCGAGCGACGAGGACCTAAGAGTGTTGGGGTCACCCTGCGCTCCACCCGCCATCTGGACCGGGACTAAAGTGACGGGCACGCAGACGTTGGCAGGAGAGGCGCCGCTCTGGAGGGCCGCCTTCGCCTCAGCCATGTACGCCTTGGACGGCTCCTCGTAAGGATTGGAGACGGCTTTGTCCTCGGCGAGGGTGCCGTGCGGCTGCTCGCTGAAGCGGGCGCTGTGCACGTGGTCCACGTGGTACTTGAGCTTGTCTTTTCTTTTGAAGGTGGCGCTGCAGTGGGGGCAGTTAAAGGGACGAGCGTCGGAGTGAGTCACCATGTGCTTCGTCAAGGTCTTCTTGATCCGGAAGGTCTGGTTGCACTCGGGACACCTGTGGGGCTTCTCACCTGTCGCAGGGACACGAGAGAACGGCGAAGAAGTGCGTTTACATTCAGACATTGTGCATTTCTATCACGCGTCGCAACAATTGGGGCCTTTTAAAGCTCCGAGGAAGGAAGGAGACGTTTGCGTTTGGCTGGACTGCAGCTGATTAATCTAAAATGCTTTAGAAACAGAAGCTCCATCTGTGTGTAAATTGTATTTTGCATTTAGGAACCAATGAAAATGACACATTATGGACACCATAACAATTTGGCACATTGACCAAACACGGCTCAGGATGACATCATTAGCAACCTCAGACCGACTTACCATAAGACACGCAGCATAATGTTTTGTAGTAAACACATCGGCACATCACTTCCTCCTAGAAACGTGAAGCCTGTTCTAGATGAACCCTTCCATCTGTGCTAAGTCATGTATGCGTTTCTTTAGTAAGCATCCAAACCCTCTGAGGGTTATGTTACAACAAATACTAATTTAAATGTGTTCTTATGGGCTAGCTCGCTAATATTCTGCAATACACTAATATTCTACTTCTCATTAACTTGTTTTCTAAATGGATCATCGCCTGGTGAGAATGATAATTTTATGCACCTTAAGCCTCAGGATATTAATTGTGTAGCCGGTTAGCAGCTAGAAATTATTGTAAGTAGTTTATTTGCCAACGTTATCTTTGTAAACTGCGTATGCTATATACAGTGTGTTTTTGTACGGTGTTTTAAAAAAATAAAATAATAATAATATTATTATTACTTTACTATTATTACTGTTGTTATTATTATTATTATCATTATTATAATTATAATTATAGTGTGTTTGTTTTGTATCTCTGCTGACTCGGAGAGCCCTGCAAAAATAATTCAGATTTGTCTGGACTGCTGGTCTGGGCACAGATGGCAAATAAAAAACCTTGAACCTTGATGTGTCGATGTAGAATAGAAAGCCTGACAATCGTACCAACAGTGACCTTAGTGGGGCGGGGCTTAGTGGACCGACCAGTGAAATAATAAACTGTTTGGTCGAACAAGTGGGAACAACATGTGTTTCCTTACCCGAGTGGGTCCTGAAGTGCATTTCCAGACTGGACTTTCCTTTGAACTCTTTCTTGCAAACCTCACACTGATGCACGGCGGTTTTATACCTGTGAACAAAGTCCTCATGATCGACAGGAAACAAGACCCCGGAGGGCAGCGCCGAGAAACACCACCACTTCTACACCATCAGCAACAACAAAAAGTGCGACACGCGGTGGAGAACATACTTCTGCCACACTTTCTCCCCCAGATGAATGCTCTTGTAGTGGACCGTCAGGTGGTCGTGGCGCCTGAAGCACTTGCCACATTCTTCACATTGGTGCGCCTTCTCCCCTGTAACAAACATGGCCGGAGTTACAGTACCGGCTGGAAACGGTGAGCGGTTGACACGCCGTCAGGAAACGTGTGAATGAGGCAAAAAGAAGACGCAACCAGCTCGTCTGACCGGAGTGTATTTTCTGATGCTTGGTCAGGTGATCATGGCGTATGAAGGTCTTCCCGCATTCGTCACACTCGTAGCGCTTGTCGTCATGGTGGACGCGCAGGTGAAGCCTGTCCAAGGAACGGTTTGCTCATTAACAAGGCCACTTTGGAAGGAAAAAAAACGAGAGCTTGAACCTTTCCCTTCCTCCTGATCTCACCTGTAGGAGCTGCCATGACGGAAACTCTGGCCACAGATACTACACAGGTGAGGCTTCTCCCCACTGTGGATCCTCAGGTGCTCTCTCAAAGTGGTTCTAGAAGATTAGAAAGCAGAGCGCTCAATGAAATGGACAGGGTTCGGTCACATGTTGACCAGTGGGATTCTATTTCCATGACCAAACTGAAATCTCAGTGTGTACATGAAAACTTTTTGAAAATGTGGTATTCAAACAATGAGAATTACAAAGCAGACAATATACCTTAAATGAAACAAATGAATGAGAAACAATAGTTTGATTAAAAGTATAAACATTACTATACATGTTTATTCTTAGAAACACTTATATAAATGTTTATTCTTTGAATCAAACTAATATCCTTTATGTGTAAATCCATGTTTGGATTTGGCGTATGCCGCCTTATAATTTGAGTCTTCCTTTCAAAAACATATGAATTATTTTAAACTCAACGTAAATGAACATGTGAATATAACAAATTTCCATGACTTTTCCCAAACTTTTGGGATTTAAGTATTTTCCATGACTTTTCCAGGCCTGGAAATGACTATTTTAAAATTCCATGACTTTTCCAGGTTTTCCATGACCGTACAGACCCTGAGAGAGCAGGCTTACACACGAGCCGTCAGTTCAGCACGTACCGTTCCCTCACGGATTTACCACAAACAAAGCAGGTCCACTTCCTTTTGCCTCCATGTGTGCACTCAATGTGCCGCTTCCTGTTGCCGGTGTCATTAAACTGTCGACCGCAGATCTCACAGGGAAAGGGACCTGAGGGAATACAAACCCGAGTGTTAAGCTGTAAAATACAAAGCGTTGTTTATACACGAGCAACGGGCACACAGGCTCTGTTTGTTACAGTCTTCTTCAAGATGAGCTAGATGTACTGAGGAACAAGAGTGCTACCGGCAAAACGGCAAACAATATTTACTCTATACAAGCCCGGTAAACAAAATAAGTTTAAAATGCATTAGAAAGAAAAGAAAAAAATTGAATATTCTTTAAAGAATTTGGCTGCTAAAATCCAGAATCAAATGTAGATTTTCAAGACTTCCGGTTTCAAAACATTTAAACACAAATGTACCATCTTTGTAAAATCCTCATTTATTTCTAGTGCCTTTATCAGTGAACTATTAGTACCTAGTGCGTCCGAGTTGCCAAGAGTGAAGGCTTATCTGCTCCTGTAGGAGCTGAAGAATTTCTTCCCACCATAAACCTCTCACCTAAGTGGAACTTCTCTTGGTGCTTCAGCCTGGCAAACCGAGACTTGAAGTGTTCGTCGCAGAAGGAGCATTTGAAAGGCCGGTCCTGGGTGTGCAGGATCATGTGCTCCTGCAGGTGAGGCCTGCGGGTGAAGGTCTTCAGACAAATCTGGTTCGGAAGGTTCAGACGGCACAGAGTGTTACAATCTAAATAAACTCCTTAAATGGAGCGTGACATTATTGCACAAATACATGCATCTGTCGCCATGCCTCGTCAACGTGAGGTCAGCGTGCGTATCAGGAGATGATATGACAAACAAATCCTTACTGCACATTTCCAGCCTTCACTCTTCTTCTTCCTCTTGGTAAGAAACTCTTGGATGTGGTCTGGATGAAACCTGCCAGGAGAGTGAAGACATCACACACACACATATACACACACACACACACACACACACACACACACATACACACACACACACACACACACATCATCATCATCATTGAGATGTAGTGGAGAGTTAGATCTACAGTATTAAATACCCATTTTTAAACCAACACTATATACCCAATAACTCACCTGTGTTAAAGTATAAAAGTGGAGATTAGATGTTGGGATGCTCACCTTATATATCTGAACGGACTACTATGAAATATGACAGACATTTCCCCCTAAGGATGATTTGCAATAACTTTGGTATATTCTTTGACTTTTAGTTTTCTTGGTATTTGTCAAATACTTTGGTTTATGACCAAACACCTGAACAACTATAAAGACATTAAACTCTATTTTCAAAATTCCAAACTTTTTAAATGTCCTTAACAGCCAGCTAAATATTGTATCGAGGCAACAGAAATGGCACAGTAACGATGCAGTAATAAGACATCTATAAGATAAGAAAATAAGAAATCTGATGTTTACTGTCAGCTGCTAGATGGCCAACCAGGTAATGTTTTCTAATCACTTCCTTGTGCCATCAAAGTCACCGGGAAGTGCTTCCCGCCATCGGACCAGAGGTCCGGGTGGTTCTTCACCAGAACTCTAGAGGGTCTCACCTCCTGACGTGCTTGGCCAGGGTTTTCTTGCTGGCGTGGAGTTTGTTGCAGAAGGGGCATTTGTGCTCCTTCTTCTGGAAGGGCGCGTCGCTGGCGTGCTTCTTCTTGTGGACGGTCAGGTTGGACTTGGTGGAGTAGCGCTGAAGACAGACGTCACACTGAAATGGTTTCTCTCCCGTGTGCACTCGGGTGTGACTCTCGTACTTCCCTACAAAGTGCAGGAAATAAGTGGACACGTGGTATCAGTATTTTCTTGTGAGCATATTACAGACCATACAGGAAGTAAAACAAGATACTTAATGGTGACGATTCTCTGGTTAAACATCTCTGTCCGTCTGGCATGGTGAGCCGAGTGAGTAATATTAGTGATGAAGCCGCCCTTCTACAGCGGGCACCACGACCAAGATATACATTAATAATAACACTAATACTCTAGATCGTGCTCCATACTTCCCACCTGCTCGGTCAAAGGTCTTGTCACATTTGGGGCACTTGAGGATCTTCTTGCTGGAGGTTTGGATGATGACCGGCGCCAGACCCTCCGGGTACACTGGACTCTGGGTGGAGCTTCCTGCTGCTGGCACCTTCACCGTCAGCGCTCCATCAGCCTGGTGCGGATCCCTTTCTGGATCCAACGCCTGCTGACCTACCCTCTCGTCTACTGCGCAAACCTCAACAGCTTTACTCTGGGCGACCCCGGCTTCAACCATGTCTCCATCCTCTTCCTCGTCGTCCGCTACATCTCCCCCCCCGGCTGGTTTAGAGATCTCGCTCGCCTCCTGTTTGGGCAATCGGTTTTCCACAGTCAACTTTCTTGCTTCTTCCATTCTTTCTTCATCTTGCTCTCTTGGTGAAACAGTCCTTTGTTTTTTCTCAGGAGGGTTGATAGGGTCTTCCACATTGTCTTTCTGATATTTGGTGGGTGTCCTCCTCCTGCGGGCTGATCTCCGCGTGGTGGCAGTACTCCGAGCTGCCGTCTTCTCTTTCTCAGTTGAGGATTCCTGATTTGCATCAGGGTGAATCTCAGCCACGTGGGTCTGGAGGGAGTTCTCAGTGGTAAACTGCCGACTGCACACGGTGCACTGAACATAAAGTGGGCTCTGGATATCTGCGTCACCTGCCGGCGAGTCACTGGACGTCATTTCCACCTCATGCGACCCTCTCGTCTCATCCGGTGCCTGGATCCCATGTACTGGGGCGCTGTCCCCTTCTTCACACAGCAGCTTTAGTATATCCATCATGTCCAGGAAGTGGGCCGCTTCAGTGAGAGCTGGAAGGTCCGTCTCTGCAACGGCGCACTCAGAGGTGTACAAGAAGCCGAGCAGGAGCTGAAAAACAGAGTCCTCCACGTGGTCCAGAGTCACGTGCGCCGTAGCAGGGTTCTTGGACAGCTCGGCGTGGAAGTAGCTGCTCCCATGGGCCAGCACCACTTTGTGGGCGCTGTAGAGCTTCCCACCCACAGACACCGACACATCACAGAACCTCCGTCTGGTGCGGTCCTCATTCAAGAACGTAAGGAGCTTGTGGCTGTGCTGCCTCATAGCCAGGTTCCTGACGTGTGAGGTGGGTTCTGGGGCAGGTTCAGAGATGGCTTGGGTGTTGGAGCCAAGCACAGAGCCCGGCCCTGGAGCAGATTCATCGCTGGCGCCGACCCGCCTCCCGCGTTTGGGACGCGGCATATTACAAGGCTTTCTTTTCATCGGCGTCTGTTGGGCGAACATCAGTCACGCCTGAAAACCAGAGGAATACAATGCTGAGAATGAGAATGAACAATAATCCACTCAATGACTGGGGTTTGATCAGAAATGATAGAATAGTGACATACAAGAGGGCAGAGAAACGGCTTAGCGTGTACGAGCAGCTGACTTCAACAACACAACAATAGTATTAACAGCAGGAAGCTGACATCAAGGGAACACTCGTGAGAAGTTATTTAAAAATGTGCATGAAAAGAGGCAACATGTAGGTGCATTAATCCCCTTTATTAAAAGAACGCATACCGAATAGCTCACTGTTATCAGCACTGTGTGTGTAGACCACACAGGCCCGACAGAGATACGAATAGAACTGTGTAATGTAACTTTACGGTAATCCTGACTTTAACGTTACTGATGCACGTCGTCTCTCCACCTGAAACCCCTTCCGTTCACGGGCCCCCTCCAAGGAGACTGTTGACAAACGACCCTTTCTGCTTCCCGGTAATTGACGTCTCACCTTTCCGGGGCTTAAAAATAAATCTCACCTGAAGAATAGGAGCCGCTTTTTTTGATGGCCTGCACAGTCCTCTTAACGAGAAACGTGGACAACAAACGGAGCAATAACAGTCCCCTCAGAAGAGTAGCGCCCCACCTTCCGTCCTGGGAGAGATCGGACAACCCAACAACCCGCGCGCCCATTGGCTCGCGCAGCTTTTGTCCTCTAACGCGCTCGTTAACGGCCATAAACCGAGTCGCCGGTGACGCAACAGCACGAGACACAAACGGTGAGATACCTTTGTTAAATAAATGTGTCTGCAAAGCACGAAGAGTCCAAAAGGAATGAAACGAGGAGGACGTGTTGTGGAGCAGCGTCATAAGGTTCAGAGGGTTCATTAGACGAGGGGATCATGGGTAATGTAGTCTGAACGCTTTTACGCCACAAAAAGAACATGTTGGAGTTTGTTTTGTACTCCACTGCATTTGTCTTGACAGCTAATTTTACACAAGTTACGGAAAATTCATTAATACAAATATGACCACGGGAAAAGCATTGCATTGTTATAAATACATGTAAACCACCGAGCACTATCTGATTGTAGTTTCATTACTTCCATGATTGCAATACCTACACGTTTATATGCTGCTCACGTGTTATACACTACTACAATATATATGTATATATATATATATATATATATATATATATATATATATATATATATATATATATATATATATATATATATATATATATATATATATATATTTCTGTTTCACTGAAAGAGACCATGTTGTCTTGATATCGAGTTATTGTACTCCTAAACATTTAGTATATTTTGTTTATAGCCTGTATACTTCTAATAAAGTAAGTCATTTTGATTTTCTATTTTTAAATTATTGTATTTCTACTTTAATTTGATTACTTATTCAACCACTTGTCTCAGACTTAACTCAAGGTTAATGACATGAGTCTATTCTTTTAAATGTATGTGAAAATGCATAGATTATATTTACACAGAGTTCCCGAAATAAACAAATCCGTTACATACTGTTGGTGCCATTGTACAAGTGCAAAAACAAGTAACCCTAAAACACTCATAGGTATTATGAATGAGCCGATACGATGCTCTTAGATCTTTTCAAAGCAATGATTAGTGGCGACATCAGTGACTTTTTAATGACAGATACTTCCGGGATTACATCCACCGGTTGACTCTTCTAAAGACTGGGCTTCGGTCCAACCAACTGCTGCAGCCTAATAACTCAGGGCACGCTCTGTAGTACACGTGCAGCCATATGCACACGTGAATTTTAAATGTATGTCCATGTTTCCTTCTACAGAAGATGGAATTTGTAATAAAAAGAAACTGAAATACAGGTTTAGCCGCTGCTCAGGTAAGGTTAATCACCTCTCACTCTGTTTTCATCAGACTTCTGTCTCCCCGGATGAACACACACATTGCAAACACATTTAATGACATTATAAGCGCATTAGTCTAATCCGTCCTATCTGGCTTGCACCGCTCCAAGTATTCCAGTGAGCACACGCATGGCGGAGGAGCAGAGCTGAAGATGGAGCTGCACACACGAGAGCTACCCTCCTGTCTTTGACTAAGTTTGAGATATTGCCAAACATCTATTAATGTGGAGGACTCGTTGAGGACGATGTTGAGATTCAGTGTGCAAGTGTGGATGTTATGGTTGCTATATGCAGGTAATGTTTGGATGCACTGTTTCACTTGAGGAGTATTTAGCATAACGCATAACATGCAATTGAACAGTTGCTTTACATTTTAAACAATCTTGAAATTAAGTAGTTATCATTTCATGTAAGTTGTTGTTGTTGTTGTTGTTGTTGTTTTCTCACATTTATGATTGAGAGCGGAACCTTTACTGACGTGTTAAACTATTGCACACAGTTTACTTTTTGTTGACAGATTGGTTTTAAGAAGTTACTATTGGTTTGTTGTTGTCTCTCCAGGCGCTTCATCCGATGAGGACATCAGCGCATGCAAACAGCAACCATGTCAGAATGGGGGTCTATGTGAGAGCCACAATGGAGGTTTCCGATGCCTTTGCTCACAACAACGCCAAAATGGACGCCTATACGGAGGAGAGAACTGCACAACTGACCTTTCAGGGTGTGACGACAACCAATGTGAGAATGGAGGCATATGCTCCCCCCTCTACCCTGATCAGCACACATGCGTCTGCCTTGCTGGCTTCACAGGCCCTCGATGCCAGACCCCCACTATCTTCTCACTTGAGTCCCGAGGCTTCATGTACGTAGAGACTCGGCTTCGAGGCCCGGAGGTTCCTCTTAACGTGACGTTCAGCTTCAGGAACGCACGGCCAGTCGGCACCCTCCTGCAGCGCAGAGTGGACGACCTGCTCCTCAGTCTCGAGCTGGTGGACGGGCGTCTGTCCCTCCGCAGCCTGAGAGGCCACGGCTCCGGCACGCTGGTTCAGGAGCTGCCAGAGCTGTTCTCCAACAACAAGTGGCACACAGTTGAAGCGTCTCTGGGTGGCGTGGTCAGTTCCATCAGGCTGCTCTGCACTGAAGGAAGTTGCATCAGAGATTCCAGCGCTCAAGTCCAGCTGCTTGAGCAAGCCTCCGCTCTCCCCGAGCCGGGAACAGTGCGTCAGAGCCTCTTCATAGGAGCCATCGGTGGGAGCTGGAGTTCGGGCAGAGTAGCAGAAGACGCAGACTACCCGCCTTCTTTTCTGGGCTGCTTCAGAGATGTGTTTGTGGACTCACATCTGGTGTTGCCTGCTGTATTACCAGATGATTCAAAGGTCCAGGAAAACATCACTGTGGGATGCAGCGACAAAGACAAGTGCGACGACAGCCCGTGTCAGAACCGAGGGCGCTGTGTCAGCCGGGGCTGGAGGGACTACCTGTGTGAGTGCCACCGGCCATACGAGGGAGACAACTGTGCAGATGGTAAGACGTTCACATGCACGACATTTTAAATACAATTAAACACGATAAATGCAACCAGTAGGATCAGTTCTTACATTGTTGCTTCTTTCCTATTATAAAACCCGAGTAAACTTAAGGTACCTCTCAAACGTAACTTTGTTTTCATCCTCTGAGCCGGCATTACTCCTTTGGGCGCCTGTACACGTCTTTTTACCTATTTCTTTTTTTACACAAAACACAACAAAACACAGCAAAACACAACAGAACTAAAGTAAAACTACTAAACTAAACTAAATCTAATAAATAAAAATAAAAATAAAATAAAATAAAGTAAAATACAAAATAAAAGTAATAATATAAAAACAACAATACCAAATAGTTGCTCGCGATTGCTGCTCGCATCCTGGAGGTCAAGCACAGACTCGAAAGTATGGGGGGGGGGGGGGGGGGGCGGTGGGGGGGGCACCAAGGGAAGAGTCCGTAACAGCCGGTCATGGCATACAACTACAGCACCTCATCAGGAGAGAGTCCATCAAAATATTGAAGAAGAGGTCTCCAGCACGTGTAAAACCTGTCAGAGCTCCCTCTAAGGGTGAATTTAATTTTTTCCAATTTAAGAAAGAACAGGATATCTTGTAACCATGTTTTGATGGACGGGGTTGTGAAGATTTCTGCCTGTACACGTCTAAGACATATTTTGTTTATGAAATAGTAGCACGATGACAGACATGAGTATTCAAGGATGTGAAACTGATTCATGATGTATTTGTAAATTATGTGTAGGTCTCATATGTTTTAGATTTACCTTTTAAAAAAACAATTATTTACCATGTTTTGACTTTTTGAAATGCGTTTGAAGTTTTTTCATTTGTTGCAGTATTCAAATGGAAAAGCTCCAGACATAATTACAGCAAGCCATGCTGTAAACACAGGGATCGGTCAAGTCAAGTTCAACCTCAGGGACTAGCTAGAAAGCTTTCCAGCTGGATAATAAAATTAGTCCGAAGACTTTAAAGAAGCTTACAGAGTCAGTAGAAATAGCACTGTGTTTGGCCTAAGAGTCATGCAACTACAAGGCATTCAGCATCACCTGCACTGAGGATTAGAACAAACATTTCCGGAGCTCAACGTGCACACCTTCCTTAGGGAGCCCTGTGGATCACACAATGCAGGAGGACTTTTGTCGGTGGGATTTTTTCAGAGCAGAGAATTCTTCATTGTCAAAGCAAAGCTGGAAATATAACTTCATCTGTGTGTCAAAACAAGATCTCATTAAGTTGATGAATGGTTATGGTCTATAACATTAATATCTAGAACAGGCACTCGGTAGAGCGCATATCACAGGATTGGGCATTGGATTATGAAAATGTTGGCATTAGTTGCTAATTGGATACAAATTGACCGTGCTATGGTAAAAAGAAGAATTTGACCTTTCATGACCTTGACCTTGACCCAATCAATCCCAAAATCAAATCAAATGGTCCCCGGATAATAACCAATCATCCCACCAAATGTCATGCAATTCGGTTTAATACTTTTGGATTTACGCGAATAACACGCACGCACGCATACAAATATGCGGCGATCAAAACATTACCTTCCGCATTTTCAATGCAAAGGTAACTACAGTTATTAGCTATTTGGCAGAGAGACATGAAATGTATAGATCTAGTTTATACTTTCCTAGGATATTATTGACCTTTTCATTGCCGTTCTGTTGTCGAGGAAACAGCTTCGGTCCCTGTTTGCTTCCTGTCACCTCCATCACTAACCCACTCACAACAGGAAATAGAAAAGGGCCCATTAAGAATGTTAATGGTGTCACGTTTGAAAATGTTTTAAGAGGAGATGCATATTATTTATATGAACACATTGTTTCTAATTTATTATTATTGTTGTTTATGTGGACTGTGTGCTGGACTATTGTCTTCTGGAGCTAAGCTAAGCTAACCGACTGCTGGCTGTAGCTTCCTATTCAATGGACAGACATGAGAATGGTGTCAATCCTCGTATTTTACTCTCTTGTTAAGAAATTACATAACACATTTATTCAGATTTTAGATCTCTAGAGACTATACTTTTCATCAGGTGTAGTTGAAGTTTAACTTTCTCTCTCTCTCTTCCCTGTACCCATGCAGAGTATATAACAGCAAGGTTTGGGGAAAAAGACCTGGAGAGTTTTGCTGTCTTCTCATTGGACGATGACCCAAACGATACAGTCACTATATCCATGTTCATTCGCACCAGACAATCCAGTGGCCTGCTCCTCATACTGGCCAACAGCACAAGTCAGTACCTCCGCCTGTGGCTGGAAGAGGGAGGGGTCAAAGTTCAGGTCAACGACTTTGAGACCCTCGCCGGTCAGGGAGCCGTCAGTGACGGACATTTCCATCTGGTGACTCTGAAGCTGGAAGGAATGGTAGCCATGTTGTTCCAGTCAGCCCACAAGCAGGGGGGCTCTATGCCCATTAGGCCCATCCAGACTCATCCCGGGGATCTGGTCTTCGTTGGGGGGCTGCCAGACTCGAGGGACACGGCCTCGTTTGGTGGCTACTTTAAGGGATGTGTCCAGGACCTGAGGATCACCAGCAAGCGACTGCAGTTCTATCCCATCACAACTCCAGTGGAATCTCACAGCCTCCAACAACTCGCCAACGTTTCACGAGGATGCAGCAGCGACGACGCCTGTGCTGTGAGTCCCTTCACTGTCTGGGCGTGTGACACATTTTCATAATGACTGAGGACACTGACAAGAAGCGTGCTTTATTTGGGATGTTTTCTCTCCATCAGGTCAACCCCTGTCTCAATGGAGGAGTGTGTTACTCCATGTGGGACGACTTCATCTGTAACTGCCCCCCCAACACTGCAGGGCAGCGCTGTGAGGAGGTGAAGTGGTGTGAGCGCTCTCCCTGCCCCGACACGGCGGTTTGTCAACACCGCTCTCAGGGCTTCGAGTGTGAGTACGGGATGAGGACCTGTGGTTCACTATTCCTGTTTTAGAAAGAACATTGTCCTAAAAATACACGGGATAAGAAAGACTCAGAGTGCGTCTAAGAGTGGCTGAGGATAATGCTTTGACTAGTATGATGTGTCCAGTGACCTGTGACGTAAACATATTAGATAGAGGATCATAACACATGTGGATGCATTTCATAATACTAGCTCATGTTTGATCTTTGTTTGCATCCAATGGAAGGACTCTCCAGTCTCACTGGTGCAGCTCTGATTAATTACAGTGTGAATGAGTACAGAAGAGAACCGCTTTGAGGCAGGGATCCCACTCAGGAGTCCTGTAAGATTTAGTAATCCCTGGTCAGATTAAGACCACATGCCTGTGGAAGTTCATAACGGTAAATCTTCCTAGAGATGTTCACAAAGACAAAAGGAGCTGCTAACCCAGAGTAGCTGCCATTTAAAGAAGTGTTGTCGGTTTTTCTCAAGTGTCTTTATTTCTACACAATTATAGCATATTTTTAGTTCACTTTTTGGCATTTAGTGGCCCCTTTTCCTTTTTCCTCCTTTTCTCTTTGTGCAACATATTTTGTAAACCTCTTTCTCTGTTTAGGATTCTTAATTTCCACCAACAACCCAGTTATTGACACAATATATACCTGTAGCTTGTTTTGTCTATTGTGCACTTTGATTGAAAAAACTGAAAATATCCTTTTTTTTATTGCCCTGTTAAAAGAGTTTTAAATGAATGATCAAACATTTTTTCCCTTTTTGAGTGTTAAATTATGTGTTTTATTTTATTATTTTTACAAAACTTGAATTATTTGCTGTCATGATGAATATTACATCTTATTGAGAAAAACTCAATTAACACTCCCTGAAAATCTGAACTTTGATGACGGGCTTCCTCTTGGTTTGACTGTTTGCACTTCGCCGTGGGAATCTTCAACCTGAGAGGGCAGTAACTGCTTCACAGCCTGGTGAATCTTTACGGTGTTGAAACCACGTTTTCAGAGGCTTTAAAGTTCAGCTGGGATGCTGATAGTAAGAATGGGGACGATGTCTTGGCATTAGAGTAGATTTTTAAGAGGTAAAACTACAGTTAATAGTACAACTTGATTTCAGCTGAATACGTCTCTTGCTTTTCTCTCCTTCAGGTTTGTCTAATGTGACATTTCGGGTTGAAAGCAGTATTCTGCGCTACCGCAGCAATGGGAAGATTAAGAGCAGCCTCAGCAGCGTCTCCCTCAGCTTTCGCACAAGACAGTCCAGACAGGCCACCTTGATGCACGCGCAGAGGGGTGCCCGCCACCTCACGGTCTCCCTCCTGGACGCTCATGTGGTCATGGCGCTCCGGACTGGAGCTGGCAAGGATTTCTGCAAGGTTCAAAGCAAGGGTCCTATCAGTGATGGAGAGTGGCACACTGTGGAGCTCAGCATGGAAAATCAGACACTCCCGACTTCCAGGTGGATCCTGGCTGTGGATGGAGGAAGGCAGGAGCAAGGCATGTCGAATACAGCTGCGGGGAACTTGAATTTTCTTCGAGAGGGAGCAGACATCTTCCTGGGAGGACTGAGTCCGGACACCGGAGTGAACCTAACCGGCTGTTTGGGCCCGGTGGAGATTGGAGGCCTTCCTCTCCCGTTCTACTTGAACACAGACTTCAACCTGCCCAGACCTCAGGAGGAGCAGTTTGCGATGATAAACGGCGACGATGAGCCACGACACGGCTGCTGGGGAGTCAGTGTGTGTGCCCCTAACCCTTGTCATAACGACGGCGTGTGTGAGGACGTGTTTGACCTGCACCGCTGCACATGTCCCTCTGAGTGGACGGGGACCGTTTGTCAAGACCTAACAGACACCTGCATCTCCGGCCCCTGCATCTATGGCAACTGCATCCAGCTGCACGAGGGATTCAAGTGTGTGTGTGAGCCGGGGTACGGGGGCATACAGTGTGAGGCGGAAGTGGACATGTGTGAAAACAGCAAATGCCGCCAAGGCGCCTCGTGCCTCAAAGGTTTCAACAGCTACTCCTGTCTTTGCCCTCAGAATCTCACAGGAGAATACTGCGAGTGAGTTCCTCCATTTGTTAATGACATAAAGCGTGCAGTAGCATACACCTGTAATTGTTATACACCTGTATTTATTTGTACTGACTTACAAACTGGTCTTTTACAGGGAGAACATTCCTGAAATCCCATGGTACATTAAGACCAATCCGTAAGTGCTTTTTCATCAAATATTGAAAATACACCCACTTGTATTGTTTCCCTTAGCCCAGTAGACATTGACTCCGCCCGGCTGGAGGCCGTTGGTATTTAATGCTGTGCTCTTTCATTTGTTAAGGCTTCCTCAGCTGCTTGTCTCTATGTGCACGGGTACAAGATGGAAGTACAACTGCTTTAATGGAGGAAATTGCTCAGAAGCAGATGACAGTTGTTACTGCCTGACTGGGTTCACGGGACAGTGGTAGGACATGCATCATTATATGTAATCCTCTTTGCTGACCTCAAGGTTTCTCAACCCGGGGGGTCAGAACATAATGGCTCCACATGGGGTCACTAACCCAGAAGAAGCAAACCAGAGTTGATGGTGAAAGATTAATTGCAATAATTGTATAGGTTTTGAATACAGTATCATTAACATAACATTTGTTGTAAATACCTGCACACATCAGAATTATGGCATTCGAAAAGAGGGTCATGGGCAAAACAAGCTTGTTAAATCCCAGATGGGCTTGTTCTTGAAGCTGCTACCAACAAAGTGTTGATAGTATCATTGGATTGACTAACCTACGGGAAATGATTACCAAAGTTTGTAGTTACCCTAATTTCAGAGAGTTTTTAGCATCTTTCATCTCATTCTTTTAACTTTACAACCAGCACCTAAATGGTTTTCCTCTAATCCCTCTGCTCTCATCAGTGTTGTTTTTAGATATATCAGGAACTACCTGTGTGAAACCTGTTCAGCCCCAAACTGCCAATTTGTTCGCAACTAATTGGTGAACACGGTGAAACATTTATCATCTATGATACATATATCTCTGGAGCTGTTTTCCATGGTGCGTTCTCTCGTTGTTGTTCCATAACCCTTCTGTCCTTCGTTTCCTTGCAGGTGTGAGAAGGATGTGGATGAATGTGCCTCGGACCCGTGTATGAACGGAGGCTTCTGTCTCAACTACGTGAACAGATTTGAGTGTGTGTGTGATATGGATCACTCAGGAATGAACTGCCAACTGGACGTCAGTGACTTCTACCTGTACCTTTTCTTGGGCCTGTGGCAGAACCTCTTCCAGCTGGTGTCCTACCTCGTGCTACGCCTCGACGATGAGCCAGAAGTTGAGTGGGTCGTCTTTATCGACGATTAGGCCCCCGACTCTCTATTAATCGTCAAATTGGACTAAACTTGAAGAGGAGAGTAACACTGGAGGACATTTAAACACATTTAAAACCCATAAAACATGTCATGTGTGATCAGGGCCGTGCACACAGTTCATCAGCTGGTCTGTGAAGCTTCATCGTGAAGGGAGAGCAGAGCCACAACGCCGATTGGTGAATTTGGCTTTCTCTTTCTCTCAAATTTAATTCAACCCATAAAAAGTTATGTCTCTGATCCCAGCTCTATAACAAAGGAAAGAATTGCAGTAAATGTACATTATGTATAAAGATGTATTTTATTTGATCTTGTGTCGTGAAGAGGCCGGTGATAGGAATGTGTTTGTTGTGAATAGATCTGTTTATTAATTAATATGAATTGCTCCATACAGTACACATATTCATACATTGTATAAGGTTGTCATAGTGAAAACCACACATTAGTGAGTTTGTCTTGTGCCTTAATTTTCCACTTTTTATCTGGAATACTGCTTTCTTATCAGTGTATGTTTTTAACTGGGAAACATGTACATACAGTTATAATCTACTGGATATGAATCAGATCTGTCTACTGCTAGGAAGTGTATATTTATAAATAAAGATGTACCCTAATATATGTAATGAAGGCTATTCTGCATGCAGTGCATACAGAACCTGATCTGTACGATGAAGACATATAATAAAAATGTTTGTGAACAAACAAGAAAATAATAAGTCAAACACTGATTTCAAAAGTGCCAATTTAACATACATATAGCTTATTTTCATTCATTGGGTGCTAACAGATAAACTGTACTTACTTTCTTCGGTCTTTGTACTCTTTGCCGGTCACAAGCCAGTGTCCAGCCTTGTGTCGTCACGCCCTTTCTTCCATTGAGTTGGTGGTTTGTTTTCTGTCCTTTCCACGACTTCTATACGAGTCCCCTTCCATGTGCTTTCAAGGCTTTTCTAGTGTTTTTACACGGGTCTTTGAGACATCTTCTTGCAGGGTTTGGTAACTGTTATGTAAGGTTATCTGGTGATCTTCAGTTGTTTCTCTTGAATAGTTTGGTCATGAATTTGACTCTAGTGTCTCTGGAGTTGTTACATTGCTTCATCTTGAGTTGACACCTGCACATCTTGCACTGTTTATGATCATACTGCCAACGGCTTTCCTGTTACACGTTTTCAGGTTGTGTTTTTTGCAACTCTTCAGCATGTACGTCTAAGAGTCTTCAGCTCCTAGATTACACGGTTTCTTTCTTTTCATCAATGTTTCTGTAATAATGTTTGCTTCACAAGGGAGATTTCCCTATGAGTTTCACCAGAGCCCTGTTGGCCAGCTTCACCTGTCACGACGAGGTATACCTTCTATATCTTATAAGACACAGTTTGTCAGATAAGAATCATTTCAAGTCAACGTATAGTATGTTATAAAGTCATAAGAAATATAGTATAGTGTGGAAAATAAAACATAGTTGTGTATAACTTAATGGCAGCTTTTAATTTGTGAAACATGATCAGCTTCTCATCAAAATAAATACTATTCCATAAAGTTGTAAACAGTCATAGTATACACCATGACCTAATGACTTTTTATTTTTTTACATTTTGTGATGTAGTCTGATATTTTCTTTGCATACTATAATACATTCATTTATATTACTTTTTTCAACAAAAGTTTTACATGACTTGTGATTACAAATGAATATGCTGCTAAATGGACGTTGGCAGTACCTCTTCCAGCTAGTGTCCTGTCTCGTGATACGCCTCAATGAACTGACCAATACTCCAAGGAAACCATCCGGCCCCAGGATGTCTATTATGATGAACTGCACTAAAATTGCTCTAAAGATATTGTGCATATTAACACGTTTAATTGGGGCTATCTTATGCGCATGTGCCAGATCTCGCGCTCTCAGTCGTCGTTCTGCCTTTTCTCCTGACTGTGACCTGACCAGATACAGCAAGTTTTTTTTTTTTAACTTTTTATCACTTTTTGACTTATCACTGTTACACTTTTTATCACTTTTTTATTTATTTTTTACTTTTTAATACTTTTTTACTTTTTATTATATATTTCCTTTTTTATTATTTTTGTACTTTTTATTGCTTTTTTCATTACGTTTTACTTTTCATTACTTTTTTATTTTTTCATTATTTTTTACTTTTTACTATTTATTACATATTTACTTTTGTATTACTTTTTATACTTTTTATAACATATTTACTTTTTATTACTTTTTATTACCACATGCAGCAAGATTTTTTGCTTTTTTTTACTTTTTATTACATATTTACATATTATTACTTTTTAACTTTTCATTAGTTAGGACTTTTTCATTACTTTTTACTTTTTATTACATATTTACTTTTTAATACTTTTTTTACTGTTTATTACTTTTTTACTTTTCATTACATATTTACTTGTTATTATTGTGTTACTTATTTATTACATTATTACTTTTTAGTACCAGATGCAGCAAGATTTTTTACGTATCACTTTTTCATTCCTTTATTTTTGAATTCCTTTTTTTACTTTTCGTTACTTTTTTATTTTTAAATAACTTTTTTACTTTTCATTACATTTTTACTTTTAAATTATTTTTTTACTTGTATTACTTTTTTACATATTTATTACTTTTTTACTTTTCATTACCTATTTACTTTTAAATTACTTTATTACTTTTAAATTACTTTTGTATTTTTATTACATATTTACTTTTAAATTACCTTTTTACTTTTCATTACTTTTTTCTTTTAAATTACTTTTTTGCTTTTCAATTCCTTTTTTTACTTTTTCATTTCATTTTTTATTACATATTTACTTTTCAATTACTTTTTTACGTTTCATTACTTTATTACTTTTCAATTACTTTTAGATTACTTTTTTACATTTCATTACTTTTTTTAAATGTTTACTTTTTTTCTTCTTTTTATTACTTCATTTTGTATTGCTTTATTACTATTTATAACATTCTGGGATGTTTGTGATTAATCCACTAACAGCAGTCCGCCCCCATGCGCACACAGGTGAGCTCACTCCCACCAGCCGGCAGCGAGCGGCCTGTAAATCGCGTGAAATGCAAACCGACATATCTGCGGATCCAAGATGGGGAAGATGGACAGGTCGTCTCAGAGCAGCTCCCTGCTCCAGGGCAGAAACGAGGTGTGGGGCAATGCAGGTTCTTTTATTTCAAGACCTTTATTGACAACTTCACACAGCCATAAATCTAAGTCATTAATAAATAAAGAGCAAAATGCCTGTACTTTCGTGTACATGTTTACGTTACCCCATTAACAGGTTACACTGCGCATGCGTGACGAACGAGATTCTGGCGACTTGCCAGGTCTTACCTCCATGAGATCGGCGTTCCTGCTGTTGCCCTTCAAAACAAGAGCTCTATTCATACATTTGATCTGGTTCTCATCTTAAAATCCACACATTTGTCTTTTTTCTACATTAATTTTCCACTTTTTATTTGGAACACAGCTTTCTAATCCACATGTTTAATAACTGTTCAGGGACACACACATAGTTAAAATGTGTGTCCGCCGACTAAAACTCGCAACTGCACCTGGACTCAACATCCCCATCATCAACGAGCTTGGTCTTCTACGTCGCCCTCGTTACATTCACAGAGGTTCCGGCCGAACATTTATTTTCCATAACCAGCTAAACTGCTCTGCTACAAACATCCCGTCTCTATGGTCGAGATCCCGGCGCACTGGGTTGGATACAATTCATGGAGCGGATTCCAGTCTGCGTGGAGCGGATTTCAGTGTTCTGCGACCTATACAGAGATTCATCCCACATTCGTTGGTCAAAATCGAACTGTTCAATGCTCAATCCATCAGCAATAAATCCACCCTGATTGAAGAACACATCAGGGAGAAAGGACTGGACTTAATGTGCCTAACTGAAACCTGGCATCAGCCAGAGGTTTACTCTGCCCTCAATGAAGCCTGTCCCCGGTTACAGTTACCTGGAGGCAGCACGCAGCACCGGCCGTGGTGGCGGCCTAGCAGTCATCCACCGACAGGACCTGGAGCTGTCCCCCATCCGCTGCCCACAATAACATCTTGTGAGTGTCTTGCATTTAAATGTAAGCCCCTTTCCCATGACTGTTCTTCTCATCTACCGCCCCTAAACCCAACTCCACTTTTATCCCAGAATTGTCTGATCTCCTCACAACACTTTGCACTACATCTGGAAATACCATAATCTTAGGAGATTTAAACATTCATGTCGACTCCCTTCATGCCACTCTGCTACCGATCTCCTTCAGCTACTGGACTCCCTAAACCTACAACAACATGTTGATGTCCCCACACATTCAAGGGACACACACTCGACCTGGTCATCGCAAACTCCGCCCTCATCACCCGACCTACAGGTTTATGACCTTGGTGTGTCTGACCACAAAATAATATCAATGAAGCTGTCTTTCCCTTCTAATTGGACTAAACTTGAAGAGGAGAGTAACACTGGAGGACATTTAAACACATTTAAAACCCATAAAACATGTCATGTGTGATCAGGGCCGTGCACACAGTTCATCAGCTGGTCTGTGAAGCTTCATCGTGAAGGAGAGCAGAGCCACAACGCCGATTGGTGAATTTGGCTTTCTCTTTCTCTCAAATTTAATTCAACCCATAAAAGTTATGTCTCTGATCCCAGCTCTATAACAAAGGAAAGAATTGCAGTAAATGTACATTATGTATAAAGATGTATTTTATTTGATCTTGTGTCGTGAAGAGGCCGGTGATAGGAATGTGTTTGTTGTGAATAGATCTGTTTATTAATTAATATGAATTGCTCCATACAGTACACATATTCATACATTGTATAAGGTTGTCATAGTGAAAACCACACATTAGTGAGTTTGTCTTGTGCCTTAATTTTCCACTTTTTATCTGGAATACTGCTTTCTTATCAGTGTATGTTTTTAACTGGGAAACATGTACATACAGTTATAATCTACTGGATATGAATCAGATCTGTCTACTGCTAGGAAGTGTATATTTATAAATAAAGATGTACCCTAATATATGTAATGAAGGCTATTCTGCATGCAGTGCATACAGAACCTGATCTGTACGATGAAGACATATAATAAAAATGTTTGTGAACAAACAAGAAAATAATAAGTCAAACACTGATTTCAAAAGTGCCAATTTAACATACATATAGCTTATTTTCATTCATTGGGTGCTAACAGATAAACTGTACTTACTTTCTTCGGTCTTTGTACTCTTTGCCGGTCACAAGCCAGTGTCCAGCCTTGTGTCGTCACGCCCTTTCTTCCATTGAGTTGGTGGTTTGTTTTCTGTCCTTTCCACGACTTCTATACGAGTCCCCTTCCATGTGCTTTCAAGGCTTTTCTAGTGTTTTTACACGGGTCTTTGAGACATCTTCTTGCAGGGTTTGGTAACTGTTATGTAAGGTTATCTGGTGATCTTCAGTTGTTTCTCTTGAATAGTTTGGTCATGAATTTGACTCTAGTGTCTCTGGAGTTGTTACATTGCTTCATCTTGAGTTGACACCTGCACATCTTGCACTGTTTATGATCATACTGCCAACGGCTTTCCTGTTACACGTTTTCAGGTTGTGTTTTTTGCAACTCTTCAGCATGTACGTCTAAGAGTCTTCAGCTCCTAGATTACACGGTTTCTTTCTTTTCATCAATGTTTCTGTAATAATGTTTGCTTCACAAGGGAGATTTCCCTATGAGTTTCACCAGAGCCCTGTTGGCCAGCTTCACCTGTCACGACGAGGTATACCTTCTATATCTTATAAGACACAGTTTGTCAGATAAGAATCATTTCAAGTCAACGTATAGTATGTTATAAAGTCATAAGAAATATAGTATAGTGTGGAAAATAAAACATAGTTGTGTATAACTTAATGGCAGCTTTTAATTTGTGAAACATGATCAGCTTCTCATCAAAATAAATACTATTCCATAAAGTTGTAAACAGTCATAGTATACACCATGACCTAATGACTTTTTATTTTTTTACATTTTGTGATGTAGTCTGATATTTTCTTTGCATACTATAATACATTCATTTATATTACTTTTTTCAACAAAAGTTTTACATGACTTGTGATTACAAATGAATATGCTGCTAAATGGACGTTGCAGTACCTCTTCCAGCTAGTGTCCTGTCTCGTGATACGCCTCAATGAACTGACCAATACTCCAAGGAAACCATCCGCCCCAGGATATCTATTATGATGAACTGCACTAAAATTGCTCTAAAGATATTGCATATTAACACGTTTAATTGGGGCTATCTTATGCATGTGCCAGATCTCGGCCTCTCAGTCGCGTTTCTGCCTTTTCTCCTGACTGTGACCTGACCAGATACAGCAAGTTTTTTTTTAACTTTTATCACTTTTGACTTATCACTGTTACACTTTTTATCACTTTTTTATTTATTTTTACTTTTTAATACTTTTTACTTTTTATTATATATTTCTTTTTATTATTTTGTACTTTTATTGCTTTTTTTCATTACGTTTTACTTTTCATTACTTTTATTTTTTTTCATTATTTTTTACTTTTTACTATTTATTACATATTTACTTTTGTATTACTTTTATACTTTTTATAACATATTTACTTTTTATTACTTTTTATTACCACATGCAGCAAGATTTTTTGTTTTTTTTACTTTTTTATTACATATTTACATATTATTACTTTTTAACTTTTCATTAGTTAGGACTTTTTCATTACTTTTACTTTTTATTACATATTTACTTTTTTAATACTTTTTTACTGTTTATTACTTTTTTACTGTTTATTACATATTTACTTGTTATTATTGTGTTACTTATTTATTACATTATTACTTTTTAGTACCAGATGCAGCAAGATTTTTTACGTATCACTTTTTCATTCCTTTATTTTTGAATTCCTTTTTTTACTTTTCGTTACTTTTTTATTTTTAAATAACTTTTTTACTTTTCATTACATTTTTACTTTTAAATTATTTTTTTACTTGTATTACTTTTTTACATATTTATTACTTTTTTACTTTTCATTACCTATTTACTTTTAAATTACTTTATTACTTTTTAAATTACTTTTTGTATTTTTTATTACATATTTACTTTTAAATTACCTTTTTACTTTTCATTACTTTTTCTTTTAAATTACTTTTTGCTTTTCAATTCCTTTTTTTACTTTTTTCATTTCATTTTTTATTACATATTTACTTTTCAATTACTTTTTACGTTTCATTACTTTATTACTTTTCAATTACTTTTAGATTACTTTTTTACATTTCATTACTTTTTTTTAAATGTTTACTTTTTTTTTCTTCTTTTATTACTTCATTTTGTATTGCTTTATTACTATTTATAACATTCTGGGATGTTTGTGATTAATCCACTAACAGCAGTCCGCCCCCATGCGCACACAGGTGAGCTCACTCCCACCAGCCGGCAGCGAGCGGCCTGTAAATCGCGTGAAATGCAAACCGACATATCTGCGGATCCAAGATGGGGAAGATGGACAGGTCGTCTCAGAGCAGCTCCCTGCTCCAGGGCAGAAACGAGGTGTGGGGCAATGCAGGTTCTTTTATTTCAAGACCTTTATTGACAACTTCACACAGCCATAAATCTAAGTCATTAATAAATAAAGAGCAAAATGCCTGTACTTTCGTGTACATGTTTACGTTACCCCATTAACAGGTTACACTGCGCATGCGTGACGAACGAGATTCTGGCGACTTGCCAGGTCTTACCTCCATGAGATCGGCGTTCCTGCTGTTGCCCTTCAAAACAAGAGCTCTATTCATACATTTGATCTGGTTCTCATCTTAAAATCCACACATTTGTCTTTTTTCTACATTAATTTTCCACTTTTTATTTGGAACACAGCTTTCTAATCCACATGTTTAATAACTGTTCAGGGACACACACATAGTTAAAATAATCTGGAAATGAATACAATATTAGTCTGTTGCAAGGAAGTTGTGTATTTACATTTTTCATTATAAAGGATGATGCTATTCTGCATACGGTATAGCATCTGATCTTTAATAACCTGATCTTTAAGACCAAAACATAAAATAAACTGTGAAATGTATACAAACCGTGTGCTTTTATTTACAACTTTATGAACATCATTCCATTGTGCAAACCAAAAAAAAAAAATCACATTTCTAGTTCGACAACTTAACTTTTTTAAATATTCTTTTTTAGTTGATGCTTACAGGTAAACTAGGATGCAAACAAATGCCAAACATAGCAACACTATAGTAGATACGTGGACAAAAAGGTGAACAGATATCAGAAAGAAAGCAACACACTGAATCCTGGACACGGACCCTGCCAGAAGAGATCCACTTGGAGAGGCAGTCCATTTGGGAAGGCTCTGTTGGTGTACTCTAGATGTGTAAACTCCAAGACAGCCAAAGTCTAACAGGAATATTACATTATTTTTCTTCAAAAACATTCCTGATTCATTTCTGATTACATAAATAGTTTTATGATCAGTGCACGTGATTTAAGACACGACTAGAGGCTCAGCCATGGCTTTGAAGAGCTTCTGCTCATAAGAAGCTATAAACAGAGTCACTTGTGGATGTTGATTTATTATCAGAATCAGAAGAAGTACATATCAGCAATATATACATACTAGTGTAAGATAGTGGTCAGGCCTATTCATGGAGCTTACAGTCACAGAGCTCTTTGTAAATCCTCTTGCGTATCTTTGGTATGTCCTTCTGTGAAAACACCAGTGGTTTTTCCAGAGCAATGCATCTACAATACTGTAAAGAAAATAGAGGATGCAGTTAGTAAGTGATGAGCTCAAACTATCAGCCAACATAACTGAAGTCGAGCATATTAAGATTGGAAAGCCTGTCAGTACCTCCAAGACAAAAACTCCACAGTCGTTTTCATTTTTCTGCTGTGGGATTATCTGTAAGGGCAAGAGAGGGAGACGAGACATCAGCATCAGCCATGCCCGATGCTCTTCTTGAGGTCCAGCATGGCAGCCCATAAGACGTGGAGGAAATACCTCATCGTATGACACTGCCCAACCGCTTTCAAAACCGGTCTGCTTCTTCTCCTTTGCTTCGGTCATCAAGTATTTCAGAATGTTCTATCGTAACAAAAGCATAAAGAAACTATGTAGAGCAGATTTGAACTTGCTACAGAAAAAGACGTGGAAATCTTTATGTAGATTGTTTGGACAAAAGTAAAAAAACATAACATTACCCGTGCAACCTTCTGGAGGGCGTTTCCTTGAGAGTCGTATAGGCAGATCTTCTTTTTGTGAATGTCAGCGGTCACCAGACACCAGTGGACCTCCAGGTGGATGGGCACCAAAAGCAAACTCTTAGAAAACAAATCCACCTGTGTGAGGAAGATAGGGTTACAGACACTCAAAGATTGTTTTTTTAAACTATGGTATGTCAGAAGAATATCGAAAAGTCATAGTATAGCATGTCATAAAAGTAATAGTAAGTATTGTTTGACACAAAGAATGTCATATTAAAGTATGTCATGAAAATGTAGTATATAATGTCATAGTCATACTATATGTATTTTAAAAAGTGTTTGTACAGTATGACATAAGAAAAGCATTCAAATGTAATAGCATGTGTCATAATTCGTAATATTATAGTATGCCATAAAAAAAGTCCATATTTTCTCATAATATTATGACCATGCAGACATAAAACTTTAGAAATCCCAGAGATCATTACAGCACGTTCAGCTTAGACCTCACCTGCTTTGTCCATCTCTTCACACCGTCATATCCTTTAGTCATGAGCTGCCTGTGGAAGAAACTGTTGAGAAAATGAACCTAAGAGGTGAGACAAAAAGGAGATTACAATCCATCACCAATTATGTGTCTTTGAAAAATGTATTCAAAGAAAAATATGGACCTGAACCTGACAGCACTTTAAGCACAATAAACAAAAGATAAAGATTACCTTTTCTGATGGCCTTATTATTATTATTATTAAAACCGTTTATAGATAACAGGGATAACATTGCGACTTCTTTTGGACAGTTTTATATTTAGCATACAGATATGAGAGTTGGAAAGAAACATACATATTTTCCAAAATGTGATGAACATATCAAACCGTTCCTAAAATAGTATTTCAATAACACCGGCAGTAAAAACATCACCCATCTAGCTCCCCAACTAGAAAAATAGAAAACATGCCATCTTCGTAGAACAGGCCTATTCAACTAGCGGCCCACGGGCCGGATACGGCCCGTTTGAATTTAACTCCGGCCCGCCAGACCGTCTGCAAATCAGTCTAGCTTGGTAAGAAACAATTAAACTGACGGACACGCCTCTTCTATACATCGAGACATCTGAGCCAGAGCCGTTGAGTTTCACTGTTGCCTCCACCAGACCTGTATGTTACATCGTTATGTTACGCCCCGTGTTGGTTGCCGTAACCCACTCTCACCAGCGCTCTGGTCTGACCGCTGAAACACCGGCGCTAGCTGACGCTACCATTAAGCTGCAACACGTCTCTCAAAGCCAAAGCGTCGGGAAGTTGTCTGCAGGGATCTCAAGTGTCACGCATTGAGCGTGAGAACTGCAGTCAAGCCAGCCTCCACTTCGAAAAGCCAGCCCGCCCGATATTTTTCAGTGCACGTATATACCAGGCATTACGGTGCGAGTGTGTGAAAACTGTCTTCAAAAAAAGAGCGAACTTTCGGTGAACGAGATATGACGAAACACGTCTTTAAATACATTTATAGTTATAGATTTGACTAGATGAAGAGATGCAAAATCATGAATTGTATGAATGATGAATAAAATACATAAAAGAAGCAAAAACACACACTGCAGTCTGGTTATTGGTGACCTCTGCTAGCTCCATGATTATTTTCATGAGATATTACTCAGCAAATCCTTACATTTCTTGGGGATCCTGGGGGGGTCCGGGTACCCCATCAAGACCCGGAAAAAAAATACTTTTTTCTGGAACTCGGCTGGGGTGGACGCCTGGACCCTCTGAGCATGAATCTGGGGGTCTTGACCCGCCTGCACCTTGCCACCGGATGTTGGCCTTCCCGAGGCCCTAGAGACCTGTGCTCCTGGTCCGGGGCCTCGGGGGCAACTCAGTGTGCGAGGCCCGGGCAGTTTGGATCTTTTTTTTCGGGGTGAAAAGGGGGCTCAAAGGTCCGTTTTTCACGTCTTTTGAGCCCGGCTCACACAGAGGTTCTGGGGGCTACAGCCTCATGTCATACATGCCTGAGTCCGGGCGGACACTGGCTATCAGGTAAAAATAGGCCCGGAGCTCTGGGACGTTCCCCTCAAATGTTGTACCCCGAAAACGGAGGGACCCCATTAGAGACTTGTGCTTCAGGAATCTGGTTCGGGGCCACGGGGGCAACTAGGCCTGTGAGTTTTGGGCAGTTTGGATCTTTTTTTCGGGGTGAAAAAGGGTCTCAAGTCCTGGGGGCTACAGCATCATGTCATACATGCATGAGACCGGGCGGACACTGGCTATCACCTCAAACAAACCCGGAGCTCTGGGACCTTTCCTTCAATCGTGGTACCCCGAAATCGGAGGGACCCCAAAACAAAAAAATTGACCCCTGGCTCATGACCACCTACCCACCAGGACCATGCACAACAAATTTGGGGTCCGTCGGACCTTCCCCGGAGGAGTTATTGAGCAAAACCACCATCCTGGGGGGACTGGACTACTTTCGGACCCGCAAGACCAGAATCACACTGATATTTCACTTTTTTTAGGCTAGCGCAACGGTTCTGGGAGCTACAGCGTCATGTGCGGGGATGGATTAACCAACGGGTCTACCGGGCCCAGGCCCAGGGGCCCCCAATATAAAAATATTTGACACCAGGACCATGGATACCGAATTTGGGGTCCGTCGGACATTCCCCAGAGAAGTTACAGCAAAACCACTACGCTGGGGGGTCAGGGTCCCCGAGACCAAGACCGCCACACTTGACGTTTCACGTTTGGGAGGCTCACGCGGAGGTCCTAGAAACTACAGCATCATGTGATATATGTCTGAGACCGGGCGGACACTGGCTATCACCTCATCCTAAGCCCGGAGGGACCCCAATAGAGCGTTGTTTGATATATGCCCACGTCCGGACGGTCATTGGCTATCACCTCATCCTAAGCCTACGGCTCTGGGACTATTCCTTCAAACGTGGTACCCCGCTAACTTTAAATAGAATTTTCTCAAAATCTGAACAGTAAAATCTCTTGAAAATAATCATGGAGCTAGCAGAGGTAAGCACTAACCAGACTGCAGTGTGTGTTTTTGCCAGAAAGTTATGGATTAGCTTTAAATGAATGTCAAATATTGGCATAATATTAATCATATTTATTTTTTGCTAAGTTTAAATAGAATTTTCTCAAAATCCGAACAGTAAAATCTCATGAAAATAATCATGGAGCTAGAAGAGATCACCAATAACCAGACTGCAGTGTGTGTTTTTGCAAGAAAGTTATGGATTTGCTTTAAATAAATGTCAAATATTGGCATAATATATTAATATTATAAGTACTTTCATTTAAAAAAATCAAACGTCAGAATATCTTTATTATCTCTGGGTGACACCTTGAGGTACTCTACCATGAATCAGAAGTGAAAATATGTTATAACTACGCACCATTTTGTTATAAATCTATTCTGAAATTAGACACACATTTGCGCATGAATGTGATTTTCTATATCTTTCATTTTGAAATTCTAAATCAGAACATCAACTATCGTAATAATGACCTTTTATGTATTTTATTCATCATTCATACAATTCATGATTTTTCATCTCTTCATCTAGTTAAATCAATAACTATAAATGTATTTAAAGGAGTGTTTCGTCATATCACGTTCACCGGAAGTTTGCTCTTATTTTGAAGACGGGTTTCAAACACTCGCACCGTAATGCCTGGTATATACGTGTACTGAAAAATATCGGGCGGGCTGGCTTGATTGTGTTTTTCGAAGTGGAGGCTGGCTTGACCGCAGTGCGTGAGAATCCCGCCACACATCGTATTTCTCACGCTGAAAAAAACTATCGGCTATTTAATGTTTTAAAGCCCCACTATGTAACTTTTCCACCTTAAAATAACAGCTTGAAAAAAATTGTGCCGCTACAATGACTTTTAATATGTTGATTTGCGCCTCCGCCACTGCCATCGGGGGTCTGGGGGCTGAAAACTGCTGAACGTAAGATGGTTGGTAACGACCCGGTACTTCCGGCGGAAGTAGTTCAACTTGCTGTCTGGCAGCTTTACGCAACGTCTTATAGTGCCAGTACACGCTCGCAGGTGACTTTTTATTTGCTCCACTACGCGACGTGTAGCGACAGAGTGACATGCCACGGCTGAACGGCTCGCTGCAGCTGCCGAGAGAGCGCTTGCTGGTAGCGCGCATCGACCAGCTGGGAGATCAGCTGGGAGGGCACGTGACTGAAGAGCCATATATGGCTCGAGAGCCAGACGTTAAATACCTGAAGGGGGCGCTACAGGGCAAACGTTACATAGTGTCGCTTTAATGTGCCGCAGCGCCAACATGAGCCGCGCTGAAGAAAAAAAGGACCATAATACCCGGGCACTAGGACCTGGGGGGAGGCTGCTGCGTGGCTTCCTCACTGCAAGGAGCGTCTCTCAAAGTGCCAGGATGACAGCCAATTCATGGGGCTTAAAGTAAACGATGCACCAAGTGAACTGTAAATCCAGGTAGTTACATAATGTCATAGTTGTTAATGAGTGTCATATTGTTCTCCATAGAATGGTAACTTAGACACTGAACTAGTTCATCTTTATGTCAGTGATGGAGTCCAAAAGAGCAGAATTTCAGAGTCAGAGATAAAATATCCCTTTGACTCTGACATGTGTCTCCAACAATGGATCCAGGGCTTTAAAAGAAAATGTGGTGTGCAAAAGGCCCTCTGCTTATTAATATTAGGGCCTGAACACTTGACAGTGGGGCAGAGGACCTATTGTTCTTAAAATCGTTAGTATTATTGTACGTGTCTTCGGCACAATCTATGTTCTTCATCAGGAAGTTGGGCAGAACAATCAAAGTACCGTAGTTATAAGCATTTTTCATCAAATCACGTAGATGTCGTGTGGCGGCTCATTATTTAAAAGGTGATTCAGGCAAATAAGTTTTTTGGGAAGTTTATATAAAGCAAGTAGCCTTTCAGATTATTTTGTACCCTTGAAGCCCCTGTCCTAAAGTTTCATTGGGGGGGGGGGGGGGGGGTGTATTTGATCAATATTCTGTGCGGCCCTCACACCCCCCGTGAATTTCTTATCCGGTCACTTGCTACTGAAGTTGAATAGCCCTGTCGTAGAAGATTACCTTGTGATCGGCCGAGTCCAGAATTAATTCTCCATACATGTTCATGACCTGAAGCAGAAACAAAAGTCACATTTAGTAAGAAAAAGTTGCATCCTGTATAAACATCCAGGCTTCTCTTAATAATGTATATATTTCCAATCATAAAAGAGACTAAAGCGTGTTAGATGATGACCTGGTCGTTGAGCCAGTTCTGATTGGCCAATGTGGACAAGTCGTCCAGTGTCAGTGTGTGTTTCCTGTAGACCACTTGGAAGGAGGGAACAGTCTTTTCAACAATGGAAGTTCGGGATTTGATAACTTCCGAGTAGATAAGTTTCCTGCACAGACAGAAAATAAAACATATAATTGGTCAAGGGATGAAATCATGACAGATTGCCCACTTTCTTTTCTCCCTCCGACTTCCTGCCACCTTAATCCGACCAATCTTCAAAGTCGTTCTTCAGTTTGATCTCAGATACACATCTGAAAAGTGTTGACCAAGTCGCTCCACAGACGGACCGACATGGACACCTGGCAAAGTACTCAAACCACTTCCGTCATAGCTCCCTTTACAGTCGGTGTCTCCAGGACCATATTATGCCATGATGACACAAACTAAAGATGAAAACGCAACTCAATACACGCTGTAATGACTGTGGTTGAGAGAAGAGCCTTTCATCACGCAAACAGACAATCAAATGATTTAAATCAGGAGGACTCAGATGTTTGAGAAACGGTACCTGTTGATGACATCAGTGTTAAAATTCCTTTCCAGATGCCTCAACACGTCCCTAATTTGTAACGGGATGAAACATCCGTACATTCTGTAGAAGTCCTCAAGAAAGTCTAGAAAGAAATGGAAACATTTGTATGTCAAAAAAGCTGTGAAAAACAGAAACCAAAATATGAATATTTTCAGAATATAATATGAAAATGAAGAATATATACATATATACCATGGATTTCTTTTCTCAGTAGGCGGACATCAGTTTGAGAAGTATTTTTACTGATGATTCTCTTATCAGTGCCTCTGTTCGTAGCCTGGACCCGACTTGGAGCGGCAGTAGTGAATTGTCCCGATGGGCCGTCAACCTTGAGCTTTTGAACTGGTTCCGTTGTCCTTGGGTCTTTAAAATGTGCAGGTAACACACACGCATCGCTGTCTCTACTCAACGGGGGTTTGACAGTGTGAGAAAGTTTTAACTGCTCGGTAATATCTCTGAGTTGTACAGAAGTTTCAATTTTCTGAGACGGCGCCATAGCTGTGGGCACGATTTTACTTAAATGATCTGCAGAAACATTTGTGTCCATAATCAACATTTCTGACAGACTGACAGAGTCACAAAGCTTCAGCAGGGAATTCTGTCCTCTGAGCGTGTCGGACTCTCCTGTATCACATACAGGTGACACAAGAACTGGTGTTCCAAGTGAATTGTCTAGGTCTGGCGTGTGGTGCATTGGGACTAAGCTTTTATTTTCCCGTGATTGTGGCAGTACACTGTGGCAGGGGCCAGAGCTGATCCCACAAGCTCTTTTCTTTGCTCTGAATATCCCAAATTGAGGTTTCCCTCTTCGCTTTCTCCACATCCAAAGCTGTAATTTGTAAAACATGCTTCTCTTGGCTCGCCTGGAATGATGAGAAACTCCCTTGATTGAAGATAGGAATTCTTTTTTGTTCTTGAGGTATTTTACTTTGCCCCCATGGCTCCGTAGTCGGTGCATCTGGGAGAGCATAGTTAGAGTGGCGATGGAGGGTCACATGAGAGCGGTGCGGGGATCTTTTCAACTGCTGGAAAAGCAGGTCGAAGTCCGACAGCTCACGCGCAGCAGAGCTGAAACAGGATTCTATTTTGTCTCGGCCATGGTTCATCGTCTCTGATGTCTGCTTAAGAAATAGAGTTAGATTCCCTTGATCGTTCAGGTCAGATACTGCCAGCTGAGCCAGTGTGGATTTGTTGGACGCTGATGTATTTGTAGGCTCAACAACACCATAAAGGGATTTTCAAAGCTTAAGAGGCTGTTTTTGTATGTGCTTCCTCTTCTGGCAGCTTCTTCAGTAGTCATTCCCAAGAGGAACAAATGCTGCAATACAGAATGGATTTGTTATTATAGACAAAGCTTCATCTCACTTTCAAATATAGCTACACATAGTTTGCCTGGTAAGCAGATTCTGTGTTTATTCAGAAATGTGTCATTAACTACGCGGTGGTGGAATGTAACTTAGTACAATCACTCAATTACCGTAAAATCAGTTCCCTTTAACCGGCTGCTTGAATGTTAACACATCATTGATAATAATCCAATAATATGTACGATCTATACACTGACATTAACCAGTCTGTTGCACAGCAAGTCATTTTATTTCCTTTAGCGAAACACCTGAACACTTCTTTCACCAGAGCAACTACAAAGCAGAGCGTTGCTTTAAAAACACGGTAGTGCACACAGTCACGTGTACACAGAAGACTTGACTGAAGTATTTGTTGCACATGTTTTAGAATTCAAGAGCTAAGCGAGGTGAAGATTATCAATGCATTCGCAAAGGTTGACAATGTTTTGCAAAACAGTTTAAGAACTCGTCCATGTGAGCCACACATGTCAGGTTACTTTACATGTTAAGCAACAGTGACTTAACACAAATGATTATTTATATTCCCCCAGACTCACAGTGTTACCAGTCTGCTACTCGTTCTTCTTAACACGTGTTTCTAGGTAAACAGCCTTGCTAAATTAGCTAACATAGCTAGGTGGCACCACAACTGTGGGTAACAAATTGCGAGCTGCAGCCTGCCTTACCCTGACTGCCTCGTTTGCCTCATTGCTACTTCGGAGTTGCACGAACTACGGTGTCATAAAAGTCTACGAAGTCTACTGGCTGGAGAATAATGAACTATTAATGTAACAGTTAGCTGTTTTGATCCTCTCAACCTGCAGCGCACGTAGCATCGTGTAAACAATGCACGACAACTTTGAGTCGCGTGTGGAACGCGTCACTCTCGTGTCGACCAATCAGATTGGACTCACGATTCCTTGTCAGAGGGCGGGACAATGCCCGCGTAGAGCGACGCTCGCCCCGCTTGGCTCCACTACTTATAAGACACAGCCGACTCAAAGTATTTCCTACGTACAAAAAAATCATCTCTAAAAAGTATCACATTTCTGATTTAAATTGTATTTGTATTTCCGTCACCTCGAGCTAACCACTCGAAATCCAGACTGTTTGCTGTCCTGGCTCCTCAGTGGTGGAACCAGCTCCCCACTGACATCAGGACAGCAGAAAGTCTCTACATCTTCCGCCGAAAACTGAAAACGCACCTTTTCCGACTATATCTGGATTAATCACAGACTTGCACTTTGGTAGCACTTGAATGGCTCTTATTATGGTACTTTTGTAGTTTGACTATGTTGAGGAAATGTTACTTTCTGTATTCTTGTTGTTCTTAGTTTGTACTCTAGGTTGAAATGCACTTATTGTAAGTCGCTTTGGATAAAAGCGTCTGCTAAATGACATGTAATGTAATGTAATGTAATTAAGTGGAGCTTTCTTACCAGTGATCAAAAGAATAGCTATCTGCTCAGTTTTAAGTCTAACTATGAAAGAATGACACAGCTAATATGTATGTATAACTACTATAATGTGTTCTTTATTTGGTCTCTGTTTTACGAGCAAAAAAACCCCGGGTCGAACCTTGTAGAAAGACAATTTTTTTGTTTGACAGCTGCTAAACCACACAGCACTAATAACCAAGATATGTAAGGAATAACTGTCATTGAAATGTGTTACACATGCATGGACAGTGTCATATTTTGACGCTTTTGCAGTGGGGTGAAACTTCATCAAATAATTCTAGAGAAATTGGAAATAGTGTTATCTCAAATAGTGTGAACAATAGAAAAGTAACCCCAAAAAACAACAAAGTGGATCTTTTTTACTTGTAACTCTTTTCATAACTGTTAGTAGCCTGGATCTGACCCGGAGGGACACTTGTGTAATTTGTGCAATGCTGAGCAGATGAGGGGTCGAAAGTACAGAGAGTCTGTGTCCCTCAACTGTGTCCTGTTGGCAAATATCTTCTTTGCTGAAGCAAGTCCCTGACTTCCTGTTGGTTACACAATACAGGTGTATGAACATGAAGCGCTTCCCTTATTTCCGATGATATTTAAATCAATAAGCATTCATGTCAGAGATGGTCACAGACATGACCTGGAAATCACAGATAGTGTGAGATGTTTCTAGTGATTTAAATCGTAGATGGCCCATTTCACGGCAGACTCTTTCAACTTACATTTGTTTTGGCAGCAATCCTAAAACAGCATCCGACTCACATGTGGCAAATGAGTCATCATTGATCAGTGATCATGGTGTTTGACTTGGCTCGGTTTTCCGGTTTAAATCTCTCTATATATACACACCAGTGGCTGCATGAAACCAACCTCCCCTCAACTGCTTAACTTCTCTGATACTTCTGAGCATCTATCACAGAAATGAAGTTCCTGGGCATCACTTTGATTTTGGGACTGCTGGCAGGGGCATGGGCTCAAATCAATGTGGTTCGACCGCAGTGCGACTCCCCTGAAGCAGAGGAGGCTGCTCTTGTGGCTCAGGATTTCCTCAACGCCCAGCATATCCATGGCTACAAGTATGCACTGAATCGGATTGAAGACATCAAGATCTATACTAAGGTAAGTCAGGTGTAGAGTTTAGTTGTAGGCAAGAGAAATATGTACTAACTAACATTTCGCTTCTCCTGTTTTTCAATAAGGAGGAACACGGGATGTACTATAACAAAATAATCACTTTTCTTTCCTCATAGACACCAAATAGGAACACATAACTTGAAAGTTTAAAACTGCACTGTGTAACTTTTATTTGAACTCTGAAAATACTGAAAATGTCCTGTATAAGAAAATATGATTACAACTTTATGTGGCTAGGTAGTACATTATGTATGGAGATTTATTTAGTTACAAATTCTCTTCATCATTGCATGTTTTAAAGTCTACATATTTCTTTCTTTTCTCCCATCATATTATTTTATGTCACCAACCCAATTAAGACAATCCATCCACGTGTATTTCTGAACACTTTGTGTCTCTATGCTCCCAAAGATTAAAGTGCAACGATTTAAAACAAATTTATATTAAATAAACATTTAAACTATGCGTAAAAATGTGTCATTTGAAACTAGATATGCATCTTCATTCATGTAATTATGACAGCAGAGCATTTCACCCTCAGAGCCTCGTTTTATGTGGCAACTGCTCAACATATAGCATTCTGTAGGCAGTAGATGTTAAAAGAATATTAGAACATGCATTATTTTATGTTTCCTTAGCCTAATGGAGACATGACGTATGTGCTGGAAGTTGAACTGCTGGAGACCGACTGCCATGTGTTGGATCCCACACCTCTTGAAAACTGCACAGTCAGGCCAAAAATATTGACGGTAAGCCTTCATACCAGTAGTACACAGACGCTCTAATGCACAGCTACATGAATTCAACCGAATGTCAAGATACTGATGATGTTATATAATAATAGAACATTTCCAGATTTACTTCTGCTATTTGAACTGATTATTGTCTCTAAACAGGCCATAGAAGGAGACTGTGATGTGGTGCTGAAGAAAGCTGGCGGAGCTCTGACTGTCACAGCTTTCAAGTGTAAAACCGACGGTAAACCTTTTTGATCATAATCAACAATATCCCACCCACATATATACAGAAGCTACCGCACAATTGTTCCCCTGCATGCAAAAACCTGCATGTGTGTTTTTCTCCTGACCTATAGAATCAACCGAGGACTTGTGCTTGGGCTGTGTTACGCTCCTTCCCCTAAATGACACTACAGCACTGGACTTTGTCCACGCATCTTTGGGAACCTTGAATAAAAACACCCCGGACACAAAGTTTGCTATTTTGGAGGTTGGAAGAATGTCATCACAGGTGGGCACGAACACTATATTTGGTTAAACCCTCTCCCTAAGATGCACCTGCATGTTCTAATCTAAATTATGCCTGCCAGTACATCAATAGTTCAAACCCCTTTTTTCAGGTTGTGTCTGGCGGGCCACTCTATTCAGCAGAATATGTTGTAGTTGAGGGTAATTGCGCTGATGATGTCTGCGTACCCCTGCATGATGCCACGGCTGTAAGTACACAAAGCTCCCGTTTAGTTTTCCACTATGACATTGTGTATTCTTGTTTTTTTTGTCACCAGCTGATGAGCTTGAATATAGGAATATGACAAATCTGGTGACTAAAGCTAACCTTAAAATAGTTCAAATTTAAATGAATCGAGTTGATAATCGTGTTATCTTTTCTCCACCAGGCACTTGGTATTTGTGCTGCCAGAGGTTTTAGCACCGATCACACAGTGAACTGCAAGATGTTTGCAGCTCTGGTAAAATACCGTATTTCAAACTTGGCCAAGAAATATTAAATCAGTGTTCTCAAATTATATAGATGTTTTTTCCCCCTAAACCTCTGCTGATGGATACACTTTTTCAGATGCCCGTTCCAGATGCCAACAGCATTGTTCCAGATGGCAACAGCATCGTGCCAGATGCCAACAGCACCTTAGCAGATGACAACAGCATCGTAGTAGATGGCAACAGCACTGTAGTAGATGGCAACAGCACCGTAGCAGATGTCAAAAGCATTGTAGTAGATAACAGCACCGTAGCAGATGGCAACAGCACTGTAGTAGATGGCACCAGCACTGCAGCTCCTGCCCTGCCATCAGTGGTCCATGTACATATAGGCAGTCCTTCACCCAAGCATGGTCTGAGTCACCACAAACTGACAGCTTTTCATAACCCTCAGCTAAGTGACTTGCTGTCTGCAGAATCAGGAGAGTCAGCTGAAGTGGTACCTGAAGCCCCTGCAGTGGTTGCTACTGATCCAGCTGCAGATGTTGGAGCATCAGAATCCTCAACCAGTGCCGAGGACCATTTAATTCTGAAAAGAGATGTATCTGATGCGTCTGCATCATCAGTGGTCGAGACCATGCCGACTCAAAAAGATCCCATTCATCTTGTGCCAGTCTGCCCAGGAAAAACCAGATTCTTTTGACCTAGCATGTCCCAGACACGCTATACTTAACTGATAATTACCTCGCCCCGAAGGGAGATGTAACACCAATACATTTCCTTCAAAACACTAATCTCTTATTTGAATGTAAAATCACACTACTAGCATTTCAGCAAAAAACATTTGTAAAATGGAAACATGAATTGGATTGTAATTAAAAAAAATGTCAAGTCAAAGCTTTGATGATTCATTATTTTAATGCATGATGAAATACCTCAAACTTACTTTTCAGTAAGTCAATGAGGGATAGAAATACACGCCGCCTTATTACAGGCTGGAGGAACACAACATTACGCACTGGTACAGAAATGTATTTAAATCATTTGTGCAACATCTTCAGGCTTATTGCAAAACAAATTGCTTTTTGCCCATTGTATAACATTGAAATCTGGTACTCATCTGAAGTCAAATTGAAGTTATATTTGTAGGCTCAAATGGCAAGAAACTTTTATTTCTGAAACATTTTACCAAACCAAGTTCATGAATAAAAGCTCAAATTTGGAAAACTTTTGGAGAAGCACCAACGCATTATGGGTAACTTACGAAATACACTTGTTGTTCTACAGTCTAGTTGAGTGTATTTGCATAAATAGGTCAATGTTCAGGATGTAGCAGTTCATGGCAAGGCAAAATAAGCAAGACAAATTGGTTCAACAAGGGCAATGCACCTTTAGATTCCAAATCTAGAGCAGATGCGAGTCTACAAAATAATGTCTAACTTATCATGCCACAGATCTTTAGATCGTTACCAAAACCCAACTGAAACTTATTTAAAAGAATTATAATACAATAATTAGTAGTCGTTACAATAGTTTATTCACTTTGATGACATTTCTGCTTCCCTGTTCCACTTGCTCACTGAAAGGGTTAGTTAAGTCCTGCAAGAGATACACATTAGTCCTGGAGACCAGCGTAAAACATCGGGTTTTTTTTCAACTATAAATTTAAAATACCATAAGCTTGGTTGTCAGTTTCAGAGTCCTGGAACATGAAGTGGAATCCTTTGGTTGAACCTAGAAGCATCATGGGCCTCCAGGAATCTTTCAATGACACAAGGAATTAAGGGCCCTGGGACAAAGGCATGAAATGAGGGTCAGCCAAAGAGATAACAATGATTAACTCAATTCATCAGCAGGCTTGTATTTGACGCTCGAAGGATTGGAAATTTCTTTAGCAAGTAATTTGGAGCGTCTGGGTTTTTCCTGTGGGGTCTTCAAATCCTGAAGACGTTGAGGTTTACGATTGTGATGCCTTGCAAGATGTTGTGCAATTAAGCTTGAGTCATGAACCAGGTCACTGGAAGGCAGTGGTGAGTCATTGTAAGTGTCAGACTCCCCACCTGATGGTCCATGCTTTAGCAGCACATTACTCTTTGGTTCAGAATAGGAGTGCACAGTTGGTATACGATTAGTGGACTGCTTTGGCCCACTCAATGGCTGTAGTTGGGACATGTTTGGGGCAGTCAACTCGTGATGAATTTGTGCATCTTGGGGCAATTGCTGCTTTTCTATAGGATGTTGAAGATATTCGTTGACGTAAGACCCAGATGGATTATCCATGTCCCAACCCAATAGTTGGACTTTTTGCTGCTTCGTGGGCTGTACAGTATATGGCTCATATTTCAGCACTGGATTTTCTTGTTTTCTACCTGGAGCCTGTTTAGAGGGCACATTGTAGTAAGCTGGTGAGACACGCCGTGGTAAATTCTGTGGCTCTTCATTTTGTTGTAGATGAGGCCAATTAAGATTTTTAGAATTTGGCAAATGCGGGTAAATTGTCCATTGAGTATTTGTAGGCTTGCTATGAGTATCTGGTAGTGCAGCAAGGTCGCCACCAGGTGGCTGAAGTTGTGGCCCCTTTTCATTTTCAGATTGAAGGGACAGATTTGAAATGGGTTCCGAGGTGGATGTCTTGGTAGCTTGAGTCGACATTATTCCAGTTCGCTCTTGAGGAAGGGGAGTAGAGCCTAAGCCATTGCCAAACCCAGAATATGCCGCTGAAGGAAGGTATAGTGGCCCAGGATAGAGTGAAGGTGCCTCTTGACTGCCAAGTCCAAATGGAATAATTTGATGGAGATGGTGATGATATGAAATTTGTGGACAGCAATACAAAGATCCAGATGGGCAAAACTGAGGACAATGAACAGGTCGGTTTTGTGAGACTATGCCAACAGGCTTTGGTAAAGAATAGAAAGGGTTTAAAGGCTTCTCTACTTGGCCCTGTGGTGCATCAGGCTGTGGAGGACTTGGGGCAGTTGGCTTTTCAGGCGTTGGCTGAGGGTAGAAAAGGTAGGGATAACTAGGCGGCTCCACTTGGCCCCGAGTGGCTTCAGGCTTTGCAGTAGCAGTTGGCATTTTGGGCTCTGGTTTAGAGTAGAGGGGCTGCTCCACCCAAGTGGCTTCAGGTTGTTGAGGCCTTGGCGTAGCAGTTTGCTTTTCGGGCTCTGGCGTGGGGTAGAAAGGGAAGGGATAGAAGTGCCGCTCCACTTGGCCCCGAGCGGCTTCAGGTTGCTGAGGCCTTGGAGTAGCAGTTGGCTTTTCAGGCTCTGGCGTGGGGTAGAAAGGGAAGGGATAGACAGGCTGCTCCACTTGGCCCCGAGTGGCTTCAGGTTGCTGAGGCCTATGAGCAGCAATTGGCTCTTTGGGCTCTGGCTGAAGGCAGAAGCGGGAGGGATAAAGGGGCTTCTCTACTTCACCCAGAGTGACTTCAGGCTGTTGAGGCCCTGGCTGAGGGCAGAAGAGGAAGGCAGAAAAGGGCTGCTCTACTTGTCCCTGAATGGCTTCAGGTTGTTGAGGCCTTGGGGTAGCAGTTGGCTTTTCGGGCTCTGGCTGAGGGTAGAAAAGATAGGGATAGAGGGGCTGCTCTACTTGGCCACGAGTGGCTTCGGGCTGCGGAGGCCTCGGACCAGCAGTTGGCTTTTCGGACTCTGGCCTAGGGTAGAAGGGGAAGGGATAGAGGGGCTGCTCTACTTGGCCCAGAGTGGCTTCAGGCTGTAGAGGCCTTGAAGCAGCAGTTGGCTTTTCAAGCTCTGGCTGAGGGTTGTCAGCGAAGGGAAAGGGGGGCTTCAGTACTCGGTCCCGAGTGGCTTCATGCTGTGGAGGCCTTGGAGTAGCAGTTGGCTTTTCAGGGTCTGGCTGAGGGTAGAAAAGATAGGGATAGAGGGGCTGCTCTACTTGGCCACGAGTGGCTTCGGGCTGCGGAGGCCTCGGACCAGCAGTTGGCTTTTCGGACTCTGGCCTAGGGTAGAAGGGGAAGGGATAGAGGGGCTGCTCTACTTGGCCCAGAGTGGCTTCAGGCTGTAGAGGCCTTGAAGCAGCAGTTGGCTTTTCGAGCTCTGGCTGAGGGTTGTCAGCGAAGGGAAAGGGGGGCATCAGTACTCGGTCCCGAGTGGCTTCATGCTGTGGAGGCCTTGGAGTAGCAGTTGGCTTTTCAGGGTCTGGCTGAGGGTAGAAAAGGTAGGGATAGAGGGGCTGCTCTACTTGGCCACGAGTGGCTTCGGGCTGCGGAGGCCTCGGACCAGCAGTTGGCTTTTCAGGCTCTGGCCTAGGGTAGAAGGGGAAGGGATAGAGGGGCTGCTCTACTTGGCCCCAAGTGGCTTCAGGCTGTGGAGGCCTTGAAGCAGCAGTTGGCTTTTCAAACTCTGGCTGAGGGTTGTCAGCGAAGGGATAGAGGGGCTTCAGTACTCCATCCCAAGTGGCTTCATGCTGTGGAGGACTTGGAGTAGCAGTTGGATTTTCAGGCTCGGTCTGAGGATAGAAGGGGGAGAGATAAAGGGGCTGCAGTACATGGCCCCGAGGAGCTTCAGGCTTCAGTGGCTCTTGGTTCTTCGGAACAATTATGGTAGGTGAGAAAATCCCAGGGGTTTCGAGTTCTGGTGTGTGTGCAGACGGGACACTGTCAGGATTAGGTGGTTTAACATAGAATGGATATGGGTAAAACGGTTCCTCTTGACCAGTTGGCTGTTGGGTGACTGGAGGCTTTGCAGAAGTTTCTTCTGTAAATACGGTTACCAGGGGATCAGCAGATTGTTTCGGATTTGTCGGACAAGGGGTGGAAGGATTTACCCCTTGTCTCGGAGTTTCAGGTTGCGGTCCATCAATGGGGCTTGGGTGTTCAGTTTGAGCTGGTGATAGTGATGGACAGGATATTTGAGTTTCTCCCTCTCCAGCCAATTCTAGAGTATACATTCCATCCTGGAATACAAAAAGGGTCAATTGTTTATGATGCAATTGTGGGTAATTTTATTATAAAAAAAAAAAAAAAAATACCTTTTTCTCCAGGCAGGGTGCATAGCTTACAGAGATGACCACACCCTCTGGATGTACAACTACACTGAACCCACATCTGGTTGAAGCCTTCATCAGTGGCTCCCAGTTACCAAACACTGTAAAGTAATACATTTGTCAAATAAGCTTTCCAAAAAAGAAAAGGGAAACTGACATCTGGTCACATTGTTCAGAAGGACAACTTAAGGTGACATTTGATGTAGGTGTGAGTTTACAGTTGGCTGACACCAAACACTATAAATAACTAAATGCTCTTCAGATTAATTATGTATCACACGGCACATTTTGTGCTGCGTCACTGCCAGGGATGTGCTTTATTTTGAGATTTCTCTGCAGAAAGAGACGTTTAAAAAAAAAAAAAAAAAAGCATAACAATCACTTAATGAAGTCACTGATGCACATAACAAGCATCCTGATATTGTGCGTTACCTATGCGACACAGGCACACTATGCCTCAAATTAGCATTTACCATCTTAAAACATAATTCAAGAAGAAAAAACACTTACAATTCACTTTGATTTTATCAATGGATACAGTCCATTCCAGTTTCACCACCATGCCCTGAGCATGGCAGGCGACCATCGGAGGGTTAGGTGAAGACTGCCTCATCAAAGGGCATGACATCCTCACTGGTAACCCCAACCAACGTAAGAGAAGAACGTAGCAATCCTCCTAAATCAGGAAAGAAAGATGATCCAAATGTACATGGTTCAAGTGTGCAGTGATTTTACAATACAAGTATCCTACCTCAAGCGCAACAAAGCAACCATCATAGGGTGCAACTAAGACCAGATCTCCCCGTGTAGACCTAATGGAGTAGCCACAGCTTGGTGGCAACTTGGACAGCGGCAGAGGAGAGAGGAGACTTCCTGAGCAAGTAAGAAGACAGAATCGTTTGCGTTTAGAGTAGATGAAACTGCCCTGCAGATACTTCTAAGTATTGTGTACAATACAAGTGATAATAGTAACATGTATTACTCCACAATAGACTTACCCCTGTCCACAAAGAACAGAGATCCAGGGGAAGACGTAGAATCCTGGACTTGAAGTGTCATGGAGTCTCCCGTACATTCGACCTTTGGATCCATTTTAAGGAGACGATCTACCGCTGCATTTCCTGGCTTTAAATTTGGCCTTGAAAAACCATCTCCCCATCCTTGAAGTCGTATGGGCTCACTGGGATCACTCCAACCTATTGAGAATAGGGTTTGTTTAGCTCAAATAGGGTTACCAACATTATTTAACTGTCCGAACAGTGTACACACAGTCAACTACATGCCAAAGAGGAGGATAATGACAGGGCGCGTGAAAAACCATGTTAAACATCATGATCACTTTTGTAGGGCATTTCATGCAGGATTGTTAAAATAATTTCACTGTTACATACCCATGTCCTTTTGATGATCTGCATCAATATCCAGGAAGTTCTTTGTGGCTTTAGGATTTTGCCCTATTAAAAGTCTTCCATGGCGCACATCAATTCCTTCAGATTGACCTTTGTCAAGTGTTGAGTTTCCTCTTAATTCATCCAATGCCTTAAGTGTTGTCAATCGAGCACTGTGGCAAAAGGAACTGGCAGCAACTAAGAGTGTGAACCATAGCACAATCTTTCTGCCGCCGATCTCGCTATACGCCATTGGAAGAAAGAAAAAGCACTGCACATGGGCCTCTTATTTCGGCAAATGCTGAACTCTCTACTAGGCAGGTAGTGTTAAGTCTGAGCACTTATGGTCCGGTCCTAATTACAATTAATCCAATGCCTCACCACAGCAGGTGTTGCCAATCTAACATGTACATTTAGGGTGAAAGTCTGTGGCCCTGAACGTCCCATTCCAAGATGCAAAGCTTGGAGAAAATCAGCCACACGTTCAATGGGTGGGATGATGTCTTTAATTAGGTTATACTAACTGTATGTCTCTTTGGATAAAAGCGTCAGCTCAATTAAATGTAATGTAATATAGGTTAATTACTTTGAAGGGACTCTGCGTTCTCAAATTGTGTCAGATATTTCACTCAATATGTTGTGATAAGCATATGTTTTTTATAAAAGTGAAAGTTGTCTAACTTTTGGGTTCACAATGATTCAGGAGAAGCAACACATTTAGAAACATTTAGACTCGACTATTGGCTTTTATTGATGTGTCTTTGTACTCAATTTAACCCCTTTAAAATCCATGTGCATTTTTAAAGATGCTTTTATATTTATAAATGCTTTGTTATTTGTCTTTGTTTAAAGACATTTATGAGTTAACTATGGGAAAAAAATACAGGCTCAGGAAAAGAAAAACAGATAAAGGACTACGCAGATGATTTGACGAAAGGCCTGAAAACATGTTATTAAGCCGAACAACCTTGGTAAGACTGCCAAATAACCCTGAAGAACAATCACATGTCTGGCAAGACAAATGTCATCTTTTTATTTTGTAGTCTTCCACTTACAAAGACTACATTTCAACGAAAGATGTGTGCATTTGGCGTTTATGTATTGGCTCTTTATTACAATAAATTAACCAGATACCTGCATTTAAATGGACTTTAAATCTCTTAACAGTTAACATACAATGTCATACTCACAGGGTAACAGATGGGACATATTGGCTTTAACACTGGTTGGAATAACTTTTATTTGATCCATCTGTAAACAAGATGTCTAATTAATTCATGGCATTTGAAATCAATTTTGTGGCAGAAGGACTTTCCAACTAAAAAACAAGACAAAATATTGCAAACTTTTTTTCTGTTGTTTAATTCTGTACATATTCCACAAAGTTTGGAGATTACTGATGCCAAAATATCCCTTAGGAAAGTGCCATTAAAAGTTACTTCTTGTCTGGGACAGTCAAAAATCCAACTCGTACTAGCAACAGATCAGATTGATTTTTATGGCACAGAATACAGTTCTCAGAAAAATTTCACAAGACAACTTACAAATGTTCTTATTCCAACCAACACCATTTTCAATAGGTTTAGTGTACACAGCATCATTTTTTTTCTTCTTTTAAATATACTTCTAAGTACCGTACTATGACAATTTGTGAATACACCTTTGATGACTAAAGCACAAGGCAAATAATTCCAAAGTGTTGGAGCCCAACAGCCTCAGTTTACAGTCAAAATGCATTCATACCTTAGTCAAATGACATTGCCATTTCATTGGTTAATGGACATAAAGTTAACAAAAAAATTAGTAATGAAGGGTTTAAGTAGTGTTGAAGTCTAAGGAAGCAGTTAAATGTTTTACAGTCAATTTAAGTTGTCTTAAAGATTTACAGTCAACAGGTGATGCCAACAATCATCTATCAGAATAAGATGAAGTTATTCTGATCATCCTCTTATACTGACAATTGGTCCAAAGGGGAGGGGAGAAAAATAACATGTAGTGATTTACAGAAAAATTTACAAAAAGCAGTAATTGACTGACAAGACCGAGCGGTCACGTAGGTCCACCGAGACTGCAGGAAGCATCGTGACAATATCTTGAAACCTCAGCAATTCTGACCTTGCACTACACTCAAAACAGTCCAACACCACATCATTAACTTTTAAGACCACATTCAGGTACAATAGCAAAAGCATGTGATGGAGGGTAAAAGACATTGTGCGTGAGGGTGGCGAACTGGTACACACATACAGGACTGTCAGAAGAAATTGTCATATATTTTATTTTATTTTTAATAGAGGCTCCAAGACTTGAAGATGGTGGCATAGGAGAAGATGGTTTTGGCTGGAATATTACGCATGAATAGAGAGGGGGATGCGCCAGGGATTGGTTTGCTAAGAGGGTATACATGCAACTTTTAAATTCCGACATGCTGATGGAAAAAAGAAAAGAAAAAAAAGATGAAAGATTTTTTTTTTTTAAAAGACACTGGCATCTTTTAGTAATGCTCAAAAAGCAAAACTATTCTGCTATTACATTTGTACTTCCCGTTGGAATATTAGCTGTTACTCAATGAATTTTAAACAAGGCGAGTTCAAATATATCTCACACTTTTGGTTAATAAACATTTTAATGAACATGCCATTAATATAGTGCCAAAAACATGAGAAGTACAATGTTTAAGTAGGGAGACTTTGTAAAAAAAAAAATTGGGAGGAGTAAAGCAAACAAAAGGCTGTTAATAAAACTGACCGGGGAGGGGAAGTTAGATTGAATGCCATCTTATCCTGGAAGTAGTGCCAACACAGCGTGGCAGGTGGGAGTGAGCTGCTAAATTGATGGATGGGTGGAGAGGTTGCTTAATAGCAAGATCCTCTCAGGTAGTCAGCCATTGTATGTGCTTTGTTGTTAAGATTTCCACCATGGACCTCCTCCTTTCCCATGACTAAAACCAATACTGGAGCACACAAGGAAGAAAAAAAAAAGAGAAATGAACAACTTCTCCCCCTACAGGATAAAGGGGGAAACAAATGTGACAGTATGTTACCACTCTCCATCACTATTAAAAGTTCCCAAGACATTTGACTGCTTGCAGGAGAAATCTTAACAGCAATATTTCTTTTCTCTTCTTTTTGTCTCTCAATTTCATCTACATGAGCTTGAAAACATTAAAACCCTGATTCCCTCAAGTATTTTGCCATCGAGAAAGCCTTCTTATTCAATCCGCCTCCATGAACCCCTTCCTTGCCCATTACAAAAACCAACACTGAAAGAGAGGAAAGACAAAAGACGGTTAAGGACAATTAAAACAAGTTAAACAGAAAGGCATTCCAAGTATCATTACCAAATACATGTAGTACAGAGATATTTCTCTCCAGACAGGACTAAAGGCCTTTGTTACAAAACACGGCAATAGGTTATTTCACTGCAAGGTTACTTTACAAATTGCTACTGTGTATTGTCCATACATCTCAGACTGCCAAATGATGACAATTTATTGTTATGGAGTTCCAATTGAACATTGCAAGTTGTGACTCACTAGCGTTTCTTGAAACAATCATTGAGTAAGCCACTTAACAATTTCCAACACAGCCCCTGTATCATCCATTACACATGGTGGAATGTCACCTTTGGTGATGCGTGGCACATTTTATAATTTACAAATAAACTGCATGTCATAGTCAACCTTCTTATTCTATAAGTGTGTGTGTGTCTGGGTTTGTGCGAGAGACGCACCCAAAAACATAAGCGGTTGCTGTAGTTGATTAATGCATGGTCAGGTGGTGCAGATTGCCCCTTGTAAAACAGGTCAGATGAGTGCATGTAATACAAACCTGCACAATAAATACCCATAAAGCACTAGTCACCATTTTAGTTTAACCATTTCAAAGCCAACATGTATAAAGCTGTGGGAAGATCAGTGATTGGTCAGGACAGCTTCTTCCGACTTTGTTTTTTAACAACAGGTCAGATGTAATTTAACAATAATGAGCCAGTGAATATTGCCAAGAAAACATGTTAGCTGGTAGAGCATTGGGTTGGGGATATGTTAAATGTTTCCACCCACTATCAGCTCAACAACCACAGCATTTTAACATAGCTGTATGAGGTAGTCAATAGTTTAGTCAATATAATGTTTATTATAAGGAGTAATACCATAGTTTACCAATGCTGTGGCAAGTATGTTCTGATCAACAGTAAAACAACATTTAGAAAAAATGTTATATATTTGAGGGCAGCTAATATTTGGCCAGGAGAATAAATCTTCTTCGGTTGTAAATCAAATAAAAACAGAAACTTGATTGTGATATTAAACGTCTTTAAGTCACACAACTCAATCAAACCTGTGATGTTTATACAATAGTATTTTACATCTTGAAGATACTGCTTTTTGATGAACACGTTTACCTTTTGCAGCTCTTCCCACAGAGATATTGTATGTAGGTTCTCCTCCTGTGCTCTTTGTCCTGATGTCCATTGTCCAGTCCCCGTCATCAAGGAGGCTGTCTCTGAGGACTGAACACTTCTTTGAGCCCAGACCGAGACCGCTGGTGTAAAAGCTCTCCCTGTCCTTGCCGATAAGGACATCTATTTCTTGAGGCTGAAAAAACAACACAGGATTGGTACAATGTCACTCAAATCCTCAGACAGATTCAACAAACATGCTTCCAGTTATACGACTATCATAACTGCTTTTTTTTTTAACATAAACACATTTTAAAGAAAGAAATAATATAAATTCCACAAAAGGGCAGTAGCTTAGCAGACATGTTCAAAAGAACCTTGTATACCTTGTCAATGAATAGGCACAGATGGGCATTATGCCTTGACTTTTTGGGAAATGTATTTACTCTTTTTGACAGTCGACCCATTCTTCAGGAACACCCGCTTTGTGTTATATCCACACAGTGCTTCCATATGTTTAAAAAATATATATGGATATAGTTCAGATGTAAAACTAGATATGAAAAAAACAGTCATTTAATTTAAAATAAACCAGCAACAATTCCAAACAGTCGCTGTATCCAGCTTCTTGAATGATTTGATGTTGGTCATAAAAAAAATATATATATATATATATATATATATATATATATATATATTATAATAATAACATAACCTCCATTTTCGATAGAACGAACAATATATCGAGTAAACTGCTGTCATGGCACCAGAACTAGGTATAAACCCAAGCGTGATATTAACAGAGGTTTATAACCAGAACTTGAGCACCTCGTCTGGACTGACCACATCCCATCCCTGCAGTGGATAGCGGAAGTTACGTGACGCCTATGCACCGGTCTGGCTCGCATGCCATCCTTCTCAATGAATTACAAAATAAATAAACAAACGCATTGAAATTTCCATTTAAAAACCCGACACATATGAATATGCAGTTAGATTGAGCGGGTCGATGGTTAGAAACCCTTATCGTCGGCTGACCCGTCGTCCGCCAGATTTCACCACAGGTATCCGGTGAAGCAGCAGCAGCAGCAGCTTAACAGGAGCTAATCACGGCGGCCGGGCACACAAAAGCATGCCCGCTGTCTCGAGCCAGACACCGTCTACTCGCTGGCTGCACACCCCCGGGAGGAAGAAAGAGCCGGCGGCGTAACATTTTAACAGGCGACGGTTACCGTTAGAGAGCCGCTTCGGGGTGCTAAAGTAACCGGCTCGCCACGATGCGTGAGGTCTCATCTGGTCGACACGAGGTCTAATCCCGCAGCCGCTCCTCAGGAGGAAGCCACCGAGACAGGCCAGCGTTAGACCAGCTAGCGCAGAGCTAGCGCGGGACCGTTAGCTCGGCTTTATTCAGCCCGGCGAGCTGCTGTGCGGGCGATGCACAGCACCGTCAAAATTAAGCATATAACCCCGTCTCCTACTCTCGTTTAGACCTCTTACCGTGATATTGTTGAACATACCGCCGGCATGTCCTGCCCAAACATATTTGGCGTCCGTATATCCAACAATGGCGCTATCCTGACAGCTGCCATCGGCCATCAGGTTTTCCACGTAGCTTTGCCAAGACATATTCAAGAAATTGATGCTATATATATAAAAATCCCTAAAGCTTCGGAAGTATGGTTGCCAAACAGGACACAGCTCAATCGGAAGAAAACCGGCAGCCGAATTTAGAGTCTCCAATCTAACCCACACTTCGACGTTAACCAACGTCAAGGCTAGGGCAGCAAAGAAAGCCAGGGTAGTGAGGCAGCGGCAGGGTGTAGTCCGTATCAGATCACTCCGCACAATGAGCTCCCGGCGCTTTTATGGCAGCGGGCGGCGGAATAAAGAGGGACTTATCAGCTCAGCCAAGAGTCAACTGTCTGAGGGAATGCCGGGGTACACATCCAGGCAGATGAGTATTTACAGATCGAATCGTTTAGTTAACCAGCTTTTCATTCATTAAGGGTATTTTCATGGTGAATGAGCAATGACAAAGAGTCTGCTACAGTGACTTAGTTCTGTTCTAGGTCTAATTGACCCAAACACACATCAGTATAGCAGAACATGTGGATTGTAACATAATTCATATATATTTGGTCATTGATAGCCATATATGCATACATATATAAAGCATGACAAGTATATTATTTGGTGTATGATTCATCAAATGTGCAATCACTGTTTGTTACAAAGGGTTATCGCTTAAAACTATTTAGATTTGGGGGTTTAATAAAGGTCAGAAGAAAACAACAATAATATTTCATGGATAAAAGGTATATTTTGCAATTGAGATATCATCCCTCAGTTTTACACAAATACAAGGTCCAGTACAAATGTGTTCCTTGTATATTTTCTTCCAACATAATAACGTTTGAACCAATACTATTTATTTGTGTGAAATGGCTTAATAATACCGGAAGCAATATTATCAGCCATATATATAAAACTATAGGGAAGTTAGCACATGTTAAAATCTAATTTAGAAACAAATAATCTCTCAATAAACAAATTATGTTACTGATTCTTAAGAAAACAATTATTTCAATATCTGGTTCATTGTTTAAATGTTCAAAATGTCCCACGGCTTAAAACCTGATATTTCAATAGAAACTAAATGCAATAACTGCATTATAATCTATAACTCAAAGTAACATATTCAAAGGCAGCCTGTAATATCTGATATAATTATTTGACGAGTTGGTGATACCATGTTCAAAATAAAGGGGGTTATTTCTAATAAGCTTCCAGTGTGAGTATATATTTGTCATCAAGCCTTTGGGATAATAATGTCCTTAAATTTTGGAGAACAATGATCATCAACAATAGACTAATGTACTGTTAGAATATACATTTGATATGAATATGCAGGGATAGCTATTGCCAGAACACAATTAGCATTAAAAGATATGAGCCATCTTAGAATCTTAGATGATAGCGAGTTCTTCGAAAAATGAAAAAGAAACATGTCACCTATATTCAAAGTGAATCATTCTCTTTTTAGCCACCAGAGGCAGTGTTCTCTATGGTTTTAATACTGATGACTGGCAAGAACTATGAACACGTCTTAAAGAGGTAGTGGCTTCTGAGGGCTTTTAGAAATTCTTTTTTTTTGTAAAACTGAAACCATTCTGGGTGGTTAAATTATACAGCATTTTAAATTGGATGCACATCTATGCATGCTTTCTCAAGTGTGTCACACTGTAGCCTCACATATTTATTTATATGTATTTGTGTTGACCTTGTTAGATAGAAAGCCTCCACAGAGTTCACTTCATCACCTCACCAAAGACTGCAGATGCATTGAAGTGCTGGGACATAGTCATGCACATCCATGCACCTATAAACTAAGGTTGAGTAAAAAACAATAACGTGTGCTATTTAGATTTATTTAGAAAAGAGATTAGTTGAGTTAAAGGTCCTGCAAATGCTGTATTACGAATACCAAATTGTAAAAAAAATGGAGAACTATAAGCCAATGTTTTTTCCTTGCTGAATTAGTAATCAAACGCCCTCTTGGTTAACAAAATAAATAGGTTCTGGGATTGTTGCAGAGTTGTATATACCCTTATAGTGATGATCCTTTCCATGACTCTATAAAAGTACACACAATGAGTTTATAATAAAGCACCCTCACAGAACAAGAGCAATAGGATCATGGATACCTTTGTATGAGACTATTGTACAACCTCTAGATGCAATGCCTCTGTAGGAGAAGTATGATAATATCAGCTGGCATACACTGCAGCATACAAATTGTTGATATGCATTCAAGTACATTCCAATAAAGTCATATTTATTGATCAAAAGAGTGACTTAGTTAGACAGCTCAGTATTCTATACATTAGTGTTGTGATGGCTGCTGTGTTTTAGAATTAAAGCAACCCAGGTGCAAGGAAAAAGTAGCTACAGCTCAGCGATCACTCCTGTCATTGTTTAGAAAAACGTGACAACCTAAAGTAAAACGAGAGAACATTCTTAATTAATGACATCAATTATTCACACAGGAAGAACATACTTGATAATGACACACTCCATTACTATTTGAATCACTAGTTGCCATGACTACCATCTGGTAGTGCAATGTAATTAAAAATAAATCAAGATATGATAAATCAAGGACGACATGACATAAGAGGGCCCCTGAATGAAATCTAATTTTAAAACCTTCATCTTATCAGCTTCTGTTCTGTGGTGCTTATTTCTAAATTAATTATTGTAATCATCAAATCACTACTCAGTAAATCTGCCAGTATGTAGTATGCCAGCATAACAAGACAGAAACAGAGTGAACAGTGGTAAGTGAGATTATAGTAAGACAATGCATGTAACAATTTCCCAGAACCCAAGTTGGCGTCTTAAGTTTATTTATTTTTTGTATTTAATTTACAATAAAATAGAATTCAGAAAAGCGGGGAAATGAAAAACAATAGAGTTGCTGGAACCAAACGTTTCTCAATTAATCACCTATTTGTTAAAGCAGCTTTGTGTGTGCTATAGTCCCAAATAAAAGGCACTTTCAGCTGGAGAGAGTCAATGTGATCATTATGATTTGAGACTATCTGGAGATTATTTGGTATGAACTCATATACTAGTGGTAGTGATGTCATAGGAGCGGCGCCCACTATTTCAGAATATTTCCACTTTCTCACTTGAATGTGTGATTCAAGTTTAATTAATCGCAGTGTTACTTTTTTCCGACGGTGTCATGAAGGCAGCATGAGGGGGAATTCTCAATCGCCTCGTACGTACACATCCTTGCGCACACTGCCTACCCACGATGCAGCGCGGCTGCATACAACATAGCCATCTTGTCAAGAGAGACTGCGAGAGGGAGGGAACTGGAGGCGCTGTTTGGGTTCCCATTTGTTTTAAAGCTGGAATTTAAGAGCGTTTTCCTCTCTCAATAGCTGTTGAAAGTAAGTGTCCGCCACCGGGTGACTTTGAGCTGCCGAGGTGAGTGGATACAAAGGACTCCTTTCGGGAAGATGTCTCGCATACTTGTTCCGACGTAGGGGGAGTGTGCAGCAGCCAGTTGGCTTGACTTGCTAGCTAGCTCAGAGAGTGGAGGGCTGCGGGCCCTCAGCCTAAAGTAGGTCCTGCAGCTGGGCAACACACCGCGACAACGGCCGCTTGACAAGCGCACGACCGGGAGCTTCGCGGGCCGACCGGGACAGAGCCGAAGCTGTGAATCGATCCCCCGACGGGCTGCCGGGGTCGGTGCCTGAAGCCGCATTGCTGAACAAGACGACACGACGTGTTGCGTTACGGGCTCATGAAACGCAACAGGAGCCCGAGAGAGGAAGCGGAATGGCGTATGTTCATATTGATTACAGTTATCGTTAGCTGGGCCAAGTGAATTAGATGCAAGTTTGCTGCTTAATATGATCTAAGCCCCAAAGAAGCAGCACCCAGCTCTTCCCTTTCGGACGGAGGAGAACATAGCCGTACTGGACTTGTAATCGGGCTGTCAATATGTCGAAAATGCCGGCCAAGAAAAAGAGCTGTTTCCAGATCACGAGTGTGACTCAGGCCCAGGTGGCGGCGATCTGCGGTGCCGACGACACGGAGAGTCTGGAGGACCCCGACGAGTCGCGGGCCGAAGACGTGTCGTCGGAGATATACGACACGTCGCGGCCCGAGTACGAGCCTGCGTGTGGCAGAAGTTCACCAGAAGAAGTCCTGAATAAAGTCGGAGAGCCGGAGGCGGTCAGTGTTCCGGCACCGGCTCACATACCTCAAGCCGGTCCGGTGTCTGCGCTGTCAGGCCATCTCGCGGGGGAGTTTCGGAAGGGGGGAGCGCGGTGCTCGGCCCCCGGACCGCAGCCGGCTCGGCCCGGGGCGATGCAGCAGCAGCAGCCGGCTCCAGCAGCAGGGCCAGCCGGTGTGTCGGTAAACGCACCCCAGCCTGCTGCAACTCCACCTGCCACCTCCACGGTGAGCTGCACCTCCCGCTTCAGAGTCATCAAACTTGATCACGGTACCGGAGAACCCTTTCGAAGAGGCAGGTGGACATGTACAGAGTTTTATGAGAAAGACTCTGAGGGCTCTGCTGGTACTAGGACTGTGGAGGGCATTAGGCACGCCGGCGCAACAACACTGGACCCTGCTGCAGACAGGGACAGTGGCATTGGGCATACGGGAGGCTCTGTGGTGGCCCCGGCGACACACTCGGGTCAGGGCTTGAGCTCTGTGGCGGATGCTTCCCTCCCTTTGTCCCGCATGCATTCAGTGGAGATGCAGCAGCAGCCTCAAATCCACCATCAGAACTACGGCGGTTCTGCTCCCCAGGCTGTGTTGCCCGTCGGACAAAACGGCCTGCCTCAACCGGCGGTCCAGATACAGAAGCCCCCCATCATGCCTCCTTCAGCCCAGCCTACTGCTTACCCACCGCAGCAGCAACAGCAGCATGCTCTGGGCCACCACCTGAACAGCCAGGCTTCTGTACTGTTGCAGAACCACACGGAGTACTATCAGCAGCAACAGCCAGGGCTTTCCACTGGCCAGTCCCTCCCAGTATCCGGCCTCTCCGCTGGACCACATCCTGTGGGACAAGGACACCCTTCGGTCTTGCATCTAGCCTCTGGAGGTGCTTCTGTGCCAAGTCAGGTTGGAGATGTTGCAGGAACAGGAGGTGTGTCTGTACCTGCTGGACAGCCAGCGCCTGGCCTCCTGCAGCAGCTGACTGGAGGAATGGGGCCTGCCGGAGGCTCCATTATGGTTGGGGCATCCGCTTTGAGTCCCTACACAGCCGCCGGACAGCCTCAACCCCACGGCCTCCACCCTGCATCCTCCGGTGTCCAAAACGTGCCTGCCACCGCAGGGAGCTCCAGTGTACCCACCACTGTGCCCAGTGCCTCCAGTGCAGCCATGCCAAATATGACAACTTCCAGTTTGCCTCCAGGTCAGATATCCCACAGCAGGACTCTAGTGGCGTTGGGGATGCAGTGCCTCCCAGCCACTGGATTTGGACACGAGGGAGGTGGAGGCAAGTCGGAGGGTCTCGTCAACGCACATTCTCCTGTTGTCTCCGGGAAGGAACCGATGAAGCCCTTCATGCCTGAGAGCCTGCAGCTCGCCACGCCGACTGTCAACAGCCTGTTTGGAATCCACATACCTGTCGACGGGGACGTGGACAGGTAACCGACTCCAGATCTTAATATAAAGCTTGTGAAAAATGATCAATCCTGTTGACCGTGCCCGTGCTACATGATACATGATGCACACAAGTTTAACGATCAAAACATTCAGATACTGTAAGTCTTATCTGTGCCTGTTTCAGTGTGCAGTGGGGGAGCACTCGTTGCAGCAGGCATGAGTTGTGATCACAAGTCGGTGGTCGGCCATCTAGTTTGTCAGAACAGGTTTTCCCGTTTAGTTTCAGGGAGGTATGGAGAGGGGAGTAGGGACTAGGGAGATACTGTAAAGCTGCTTCTTTCTCATTAGGAGTCTACCTCCAGAAGTAGGGAGGTGTAGGGTACTCGAGGTGAACAGCCATGGCTTCCACTGCACAGGCAACAACTTGTTCGTCATGCACACGACTCCAGGAATATTGTGACTCACTGTGAATTTTTGTTGCAGTTTGAATGTCTCCAACCTCCCTCTCCTCCCTCCTAAACTATCCCCCTCCAGCACAGTGGCCTTGGCTGCAACCATCCACGACGTGTTGCTAGTTAGTGGAGAATTAGCTGAGCTTTCCATTGTCTCCATGTTACTTCTGGCCGCTTGCTGAATGCTAAACGGGATGATTCCTTCTGGCAAGTTCTTTGTTTTGTTAGCGGAGTTGTGGATGTTTCATCATGATGGACATCAGAGATCCTAATATCCTCTGAAGGTAGAAGTCACGCTAAACATTCAATCATAAATACAACCCATTGGGGTTGAAATATGTTGATAATCTTTAGGAATAATTCAATTATGTCAGATAGTAAGCAGCTGAATATGAGAATACGTGCGTCCATGTGGCGGTCTTAACGCATATCATGGCATTCACTTAATTTCCTTAAGTAATCTCTCTCTGAATTCCTGAGTTTTAGAGCTTAGTCTCACTCGATAGCATCACACGAGCGGAAATGACCACATGCCTTTAATCTCTGTTTTACTGATACACCAGAATGGAGTCCAGAACAAGTGATAATAGCTGAACACGGGCACGTATTGTTTTATTCACATTAATGGATGATTTCTTAGTGTTTTAAAGTGTTTGGGTATGCAATGCAAGTTTGCATTTATCAGTCTTTTCAGTTAATCTTGTTTTTCTTTTCCGTGTCATCGTTGAACCTAAACTAAGACTTTAGAGACGCAAAGTATAACGTGTCAGTGGTTTGAGGATCAAATTATTATTTTTTTCAAAGTCGCACAAACAAATGCAACGGTCCCTTTTAGACCTGATCTAGGTGTGTGACGATGCAACAGGGTGTTTTTGGGGTGCCTGTGTGCCGCTGGTGAGGCTCAGCTCCCAGGCCTCTCGGAGCAGGAGCCTCCTCCGACCGCTGAGCCCTATCAGACCGAGAGCACGGGCAGATAAGAGACATGACAGTGGGGTGTGTCAACCAACTGAGCTTGTTGGCTCTTTTCTTTGGAAATACAATGTGAGCTTAAGTCGTGTATGTTCTGTTTAGGGCCTTCTGAACGTGCTTAAATCCACACGCACTCTCCGAGAGCCGTGAAGCCGTCACTCAGAGCCGAGCGGCGTTTGTTTTGTACCACCGGCGCAGCATCAGTGCTGCAATCAGTGCTCTGTACCTCGCGGCCCACCGATCCACTGACAGACGCCGCACGACAGTTGTTTACGGGTAGATGAAGTGCTGAATGACATGTATGTGGTATGTTCAACGCGATGGAGGAAGCTGCAGAGGGAGGCGCGCTTCACTTCACCGGGCATGTTCACTCGGCTCGGCACAGCCACGCCCCTCCCTCCCCAGCCTTTATTTCCCTCTAGCTTAATTTCCATGTGTCCCCTGCACTTTTTTATTTAGTCTTTTACTGCCCTACCTACCCACCACACAGCACTTATATTGTCTCCTTAAATGCACTACTTCTGTAGCTAATATCTATAATCTGCGCCACAGAGAACGCTGTTGTGCACGCTCTGCGTTCGGACTGCGTCTCGCAGACTTTCCACGACCTGGAAGGAGCCAGTCGGTTACCCCCAAACGATGGTTCCCATCTTCCTCCATCTTGTAGTTCTTCACTGCAAGTAATTAAAGCAAACCAGCGGTGATGTAGGCGACAGCATAAAGAAGTTTCTCTCATACTTGGACTATGATTCCCTCATCTTAATGTTTCCCAGATGGCTTCAACAACTGAAGGCGTAGAATAACTTCAGACGGCCATAATGTCTTGTTGCTCTAACGGAGGAGTTTATTTGTGGGATGAATGTATTTCTTCCGTAGCCTGTGTGTTATAGGACTCGTGCTGGGGAGGTGTGCGTTATTGTCCCCCGTAAGGGTAGCTTATGTAATATTGGACATAGGCGGGAGGAAAGGGGCGGGTCTAGTGGAGCAGTTCCTGCTAACATGAATTGAGAGCCTGTGTGTGTGTGTGTGTGTGTGTGTGTGTGTGTGTGTGTGTGTGTGTGTGTGTGTGTGTGTGTGTGTGTGTGTGTGTGTCCATGTTGGGGGAAGGGGCCACTCGAGGAGGAATTGAGGCAACACTTTTCAAGCAATTCGCCGCGGACATTAACGGAGGACTCATTTTGAGAGTGTGTGTGTGTGTGACGCACAGGGACGACATGTGCCGCCACCGGTCTCTCCCTCCCCTATGTGACCTCTGGTTTACTGCAATATCCTGTTTTCAGTCCGAGTCCCTCGCGCCAATCTCCACCTTCTATTCATTAAATATTCCTAAGCTCGCTCCCTACTTCCGCGCTGAGGCTCTCTGGTCATATTAGATGACATTTTGTGGGCCCATTTTGTCCAGAGAGCCTCGCAGGGGTAGAAGTAAACACATCTCTAGCCAATAGTAACCCGAGTTCTAACCTGGCTGCCATCATTCATGCTGTAATACCGTACAGGACCCCTAAAGCAGCAGTACCTGTCGCTGTGCGCTCTGTGGTTATGAAACGGAAAGGTGTTTATATGAAATAGCACCCTTCCCCCCCTTAGGGTGTTTAGTAATATTGTAATGAGTCTTCTGCTGCAGACTGTCTGCTTTCTATATTTCTCTTGACACAAGTTGTTCGTCCTTGTGACCCCTGCCTTCTCTCAGCCTTCAAGCAATTCTCAAAAAGCAAGGTGTATTGTTTTGGTTGGTCCACGCTACTCGTGTGTAACTCTGTCCTCGGTGTCCCGGCCCGTCTGACTGGGGATGTGCTGTACTGGGCTGCAGATAAGCTGAGAATATGCTCGCTATCTTGTTTTTGGAAAGTGGTACTTATGTAACCTAAAGGATAACAGAGACTCACTTTTCAGCTGTTCTGCACTTCAGCTTTTCACCAACAAGAAACAAATACTTATTTTGTTATCATTAATCATTTTTCAATAATTCATTTATGATCTGTACAATTTGTTTTTTTTATAATTATTTACTGTTTCTCAAGTAACTTGGCGGTCAGTATTGTCTGTTAATATCTACTTCAAAATGTAAGTAATTGAGTCACTTTATTCGACTCCTTCTAGAGCCACAAAGGCTACAGGTAAATACACCTGTATTGGTAATATAGGTGGAACTTTCTTTAACCCTCCTGTTACATTTAGGGTCAATTTGACCTCATTCAATGTTTAATGTTGATGCTCTTTGGGGTCAATTTGACCCCAGGCTGTTTTTCACTGTGTCAAACATATAAGAAATATAACATTTTATATATTTAAAGGGCTATTTAGGTATTCAACAAAAAAACATAAAGTTCCTCACACTTAAACTTAGGAAACAATATGAATTCTAATAATTTCCAGGAAGTTTTAACTGCTGGGGTCAAATTGACCCAGAGGGTAACATATGTTAGCAAATGTGAAGGGAACAGGAGGATTAAATTCATAGTGCAAATGAAACGATTTGCAGTTACGCTTTAGGTTTCAGTTGAATGCCTCCCTCGTTCTGTGCTGCTCACCCCATTGTCTTTCTAGTTTGTGGAAGTTACCTGCTAAACCTTTTGTTTTTGTTTAACTTTCACTGAGAACAAACATGTTGGTATCTAAATACACATTCTTTTGATGGTGAAAAGGTGCTTTCTGCCTGCTGTCAGAACGCGGTGAAGCAGCTCATGTTTGACCCGTTTCCACGCCGATGGTTATTGAACGTGTTGAGGGAGGAGGGTCTTCTCGGGGGAACCACAGCCTGAAAGGAAGACGTTGAACTAGATATCTGCGGCCGTCCCGGTATCGTCTCGTTCCTGGGTGTCCTGTCACTAAACTATGCGAGGGGGATGTTCACACTATCCTCCGGTGGCCATGCTGTAATCGCACAACGGCTCCAAGTCGTCCCTGTCCTCCACCTCCCTCGTGTCCCACACAAAACCCGCTGACAGAAACCACCATGAGGAGCTGGAAGCTCCATAGTCTCACCCACTTGTTCTGTGGCAGATGGGTGGATGGTGCAGTGAACCTGAAGCCTCCTGAGCACCCGCGGTGAGATATCAAAGGCCCTCTCTCACCTCCCTCTTTGCACCCCCTGACTATCAGTTACTCTGCAGTTTGTCTATAGCCACCCCCACCGTGCCAGCTTAGGAGGGCCTGCACTGGTATTGGCCTCGCCTGCTCTCTCCTCCACTGGAAATGCAGGAGAAACCATAAGCCAGTGGATCTCAGATTCTCAGATGGGGGTACTTGAAGGTACTCCAGGGGTTACGTGGGATAAAATTGTCATCGATTCAAAAATCCTTTTAGTTATTTAATTAATAATCAATGAAACATCAGTGTAAGTTCATAAACCTTATTGTATATATCTGACTATATCTGGATTAAAACACAGATTTGCACTTCAGTGGCTCTTAAATACCTCTTATTATGGTACTTTTGTAGTTTGACTATGTTGAGGAAATGTTACTTTCTGTATTGTTGTTGTTCTTAGTTTGTACTCTAGGTTGAAATACATTTATTGTAAGTCGCTTTGGATAAAAGTGTCTGCTAAATGACATGTAATGTAATGTATATTAAGTAGGTTATTTAAAGTATGATCCCAAACACTCTGCAACCCTTCCATATCAGGATGCTGTCCCAACCGGGCACACGCCACCTGCCAATCAGACGCCTTGAAACGGTAAACAATGGAGTCGTGGTTGAAGCGGAGCGGCGATTAATTTGTTTTACGTTTAGGAGTTATAACCCACCCGCACTCAGCGCGCTGTGGCCGCCGACAGCAGCCGGATCTCGGCAGGACTTTTTTAAATGCTCCGCTGGCTCTGATGTCTCCGTAGCGGCTAAACATGAGATATACATAGGTTTGGGAGGATCTAAAGAGCACAATAGTTTATTATTTATTAAAAGATAACGTTACGTCAATTTGACTGAGGGTTAAGATTAATAACTTCATATTGTAGCGACCCTGGGTCAGGAAAGCTACGAGACGTTGTATAGTTATTACCCTTTATTCGTAGCCTACGCCAAACGACAGTGAACACCGCAACACATTCTACTCCACTGTAAAGTATGTTACAGTGAATAATTGGAGTAAATTCATGAGCAACAGCAGTTGATGTGGTGACGTCACAAGACCAGAAAGACCGTCCTGCGTCCTCGAGAGTCTGGACTCCCAAGACCAGACTCTCAAGACCAGACTCCAAGACCAGACCCCCAAGACCAGACCCCAAGACCAGACCCCCAAGACCAGACTGCAAAAGAACACGAGTCTGTTCTCAGTGTACTTGGAATTGATAAACGGCTGTAGTCAAAAAGCTGTGTCAGCTAACTCCTGCTAACGGTGAGCTGAGCGAGTCAACTTCAGCATCATGTGCCAGGCAGGAGAAGTAGTAGAGCACAACACACCAGGTGCATCACACTCCTGTGACCAATCAGGCTTTAGACAGAGGTTCGGACCGCCCAACTCATTTGAATATACGGACACGTAAATGTCACACATAAATAAATGAAGAAATACAGAAATGTATAAATATATTTATTTAATGACGTCCTGTTGATTTATAACTTATATTCATTCATTCCTATATTTATTTATTTATACATTTATTTATTTATTTAAGCATTTATACATTTATTTAAGGATTTATTTATTTATTCATTTATTTATTTATACTTTTGTCATTTTTAGTCCTCCATAAAGACGCGGTGCGTAAAGTCCTGACGGCGTGAGCTGAACATCCTGCCGCAGCGAGATGTTCGTAGCGCGCATTTAAACAGAAGAGTCCGACGTGAAGTGAACTTACTCAGAACATATGTCCTGTGTTACATGACGGTTTGAACGACGGCATCAACTTCATACAGTTAAGGCCCCGCGATACACACACACACACGCACACACACCACATATTTATGCGAGGCCTCCTTCTCTGCATTGACTTTGATCAAAACAAAGAAACCGGCTGAGTCTGGAGGAGAGCCTGACCACAGGAGTCGCCTCCCTGCCCCCAAGACTGACGAGGGTCATCAGCACGAGTCACTAAAGTGCAGAAGCACTCGGTACAATGCAATCTTCAGTTTCTACAGTTCAATAAGTCAGATACTGATCGCACAGCGCTGTATCTTACGTCTTTTTTTTTTTTTTATACCAATTTGTTTGCTTGTTTCGGGGGTACATCACTGAAAAGGTTGAGAGCCACTGCCATAAGCATTCCCCCATCGACTCGCCACCGCTCTTGGCCGATGCATTAAGCACCACAACACCTGGACGCAGACGGAAGCTCGGTGATGACGCTTGTTTTCTGTGTCCGTGTGTTTTCCCCCCCCCTGTTTGTTTTCTCGTGCTCAATGAGTTGGCAAAGTTATTAAAAGGTTCAACTTCTTGAAACTTAATCTTTCTAATGCGCCCACTGGCTTGCATTGAAGGATAGACCATGTGATGTGTGACATCAACCAGCAAGAATGCCCTCAAAAGGTTATTTTAGTCTGCGGCCAGGTCATCCGTTTGCTTTCGGGCAGTATCTGGCAAAGCTTGAGCGTGTGCCATCCTTTTGGTTTGCTCGTGTGCTCTGAGGGGAAACAAGTTTTTAAAAAGTGAAAAGAGGACTTTTGCACATCCAGGATGTATCCATGTCCCGGAGGTCACCCCCTTGTCGTTCTGTCACACACTATACGCTGGGCTTTTTGGGGGAGACGGCATTTTCCCCACTGCTCAACACAGTTGGTTTACAAAGAGGGGCTTTCATAAACGGATATTAACATGTTAGATTTCCGACTTACAAAGAGAGCCATTGAGAGCCGAGTGTTTGCTAATTGAAAACAAGGAGTGATGACTCCTCCGCTGCTTGACCTCCTTCATGAAGAGGCTGCTGGACACCAAGCCACCCCCTGACCACGAGGATTTCACACTATAGCTGTCTTGCACAGAGCTCCGAGTTGTATCCGAGCTCCAAGAAAAGCATCTCTGTGGAGGTGTATCGCCGGCTTTCTGTAGGGCCAATGCCCACGAAGTAAAGCGAAGCATAGGCGGAGCCTTGTGAGAGTGTTTAGTCATGAGGTAATGTGACCGAGGAGCTTGTGCCAGCGATTTCTAGGAAAAGAGAGTTGGCCGATATAACATTCACACACATGCTGTAAAACAACTCCTCCTCCTGCATGTGTGTAACTCTGCCTGCGCTGGCTTGCTCCTCGGGGGGCGGAGTTGCGTATGTGTGCGTTTGCTCTTGTGTGAGAGAAGCAGTTGGTTTTGGTTGGGCACAAGCCTGGAGTAGATTAAATAAGTGTGTGTGACTGTGATTGTGTGTCGGGGTCAGAGTGGGGATTTCCTTTCACTTCCCTGAATATGTATGTATTTATGGCAGAGAACATAGTGTCCTCGTAGCTAATGAGCGGCAGGGCGTCATTTCTCAACACGGTTAAGAACAAAAAACGATTTCATTTCCAGCGGAGCAGCAGACGTGATGCTGGTTTCTGTTGTGTGTTTGAGTTGTGAGGAAAACAACCTGTGTGAGCGATGGCCACCGTACTGTAAGGGATGGCCTGAGGGCCCTGGAAGTTTAAGAAGCTGGTCCCACCTTTGAACACACGTTCCTGCATGGGGGTCACAACCCCCTCTCCCCAGCCTCTTTACACTGTGTACATGTCCCATATGGGCTTTTGACGACGAAGCGCTTTTCTCCCCTCATTTAGCGGCCCGCGTGAGCGAAGGAGTTTTCTCAGGGGGAATAAAGTTACATAAGGAAACATTTGTAGGACTTTAGTCTGTTTCAACTCTTCCCTATCTCTGTCTGTTCTCTCTCTCCCTGAATCTGGTTGACACAGGAACCCCTCCGAGGCTTTCTACCCGGCCTTCCAGTCTGGCAGCAGATTAAGGGACTCGGTGATAGGTACAGTGCTCGACTGGATTGGACTGGAAAGGCCTGCAATCGTGTAACAACATGTGTTCAGGAGACGTGAGCTTTGCTTTCTCCACGTGCACGGACTGAGTTTGGAGACGGAGCCCGGAAGCAAGAGCAGGATTAGCCAATCGACTTCCCACCAACATGTCAGCCTCTGTAATTTCTCTCCCAAAGACGGCCTCTGGGGCTTCCTTTGACTCGGTGTCACTTAAACCTTCTGGTTTACTGGCTGGGTGTTCCCCCAGTTGGGCCGCCATCGTCTCCTCCGTCGTCTCGCGTACCAGAGGTTGGCTGAGATCTTTGGGTGCAGAGACGAAGCCGCCCGTCAAACGGATTCACAATCACCTTTATTGGCCAAGAACACGTGCAAAGAATTTGACTCAAATATACATAAAATCACAGCTGCAACTGATTGTTATATTATTAATTCATTCATTTTCTCAAATAAGCAATCAATCATTTCATCAGATTTAGTCCGGCCAATACGAGCCAATTGCAGTACATGTTGGCTGATATGTGACGTTATCTTTTCAAAGAAATTACATTTGTCTTAAAGCGACACTATGTAACTTTTCCCCTGTAGCGCCCCCTTCAGGTATTTAACGTCTGGTCTCGAGCCATATATGGCTCTTCCGGCTCGTCTGCTCCCAGCTGATCGCGACCGGGCTGCCACGCGACCCGGTGTTCAACACAGCAGCATGTCACTCCGTCTCTACGAGTCGCGTAGCGGAGCAAATACAAAGTCACCTGCGAGCGTGGACTGGCACTATAAGACGTTGCGTAAAGCTACCAGACAGCAAGTTGAACTACTTCCGCCGGAAGTACCGGGTCGGTCCCAACATCTTACATTCAGCAGTTTTCAGCCCACAGACCCCCGATGGCAGTGGCGGAGGCGCAAATCAACACATTAAAAGTCATTGTAGCGGCACAATTTTTCAAGCTGTTATTTTAAGGTGGAAAAGTTACATAGTGGGGCTTTAAGACTCGTTTGTTTTGTGTAAACATTACAAATCAAAGTTGGCCTCAGACGTTCTTTATGGTGGGGGATATTATATAAAAAGGCACCAGATACAGTTTAAAACGTTTTTTTTTAGTTAATGCAGTTAATTAATGATAACTTATCAAAGTTATTTGAAAGTACACCCAAAGAAATCCCCAAATATCCTTACGAACAGTCCATGAAATGTCAAACTTGAGGATCTTAATCTACAGATGAAATGAAGTTGAAGCAGGAAGTGGAGCTGCAGTCTAGATATTTTTGAACAGGCACTCTGTAATTTTCTCACTCGCATGAGTTTTCACTTCCCAGTTGGTAATCTGGAAATGCTGCATGTTTATTACATGACTGATCATGTTGCCTGCAGACTGATTTACAGTCTCAACACCAGAGATCTCCGACTGTTGGAGATGAATCATTTGAACATCCTCAACTTGCTTCTGAGTGGACGAGTGAGGCGTGTGTGTGTGTGTTTGTGTGTTTGCACTGTAACACAGGATCTAAGTACAGCCCGCTCTATACAACCTTTTTATCAGTTACATTTATAATTCATCATTGAGTTATTGAATAGCTGAATGACACTAAGGTGAGGACTCTGCCTCATAGAGACACGACGATGTCACACAGAGAGAGAGTGAGAGGCCTTTTACTGAGATGAAAAGGGAAGCGTGTGAAACCATATCTGAGTGACAGGAAATGAAACTGTTTTTAGAGAAATACAGAACTGACTGAATTAGTTTGAGACTGTTTGTTTGGTAGCTCTTGTCAATGGTGTTTTGGATTGACCTTAAAGTCTATTTCATGTAGCCATCCCAGGCTTTATTTTTGGGCAGCATATCCGTCCGCACCACTCTGGTGAAGCGCTCGACTTACAAACAGCTTTCGTAGTATGAAAAGGTTTTATTCTATATAATTGAGTGCCATAAATTGAAATAGATGTCAAAATGAATCCGTGAAGCAGAAACCATTCTAACTGACGATCAAAGTAACAACAAACTAAAGGAAAGAAACCCGATTCAGCTTGTTGCCAACCTTTCAACTTCAGCTTATTAAAAGTTCAATCATACCCGGTTCCACAATCTCATCAAATCTTATCTTGTGCGTCATTCTACAGTGGCTTTGATCTTGATATCTCGGGTACAAAAGTTTAAACGTCAAAATGAAAGTCTCCATCAGACGGTCTGCTCCATCTGTTGCTCACTCCGTCCCCTTTGATGCTTTCACTCTTCCTCTTTATGGTTGGCTGGCTGGGTGCCAAGCCCCGCGACACGCACATCGGTGTGATGCGGTGCGTCATAAATGGTGAAAATGGTCAGGTCTTGGATCAAATGAAAGTACATTTATTTAAATGTAATGAGAGTAAAAAATCGGTGGATTCTGAGATTAATGAGGCCCATGATTTTAAGTTTTAAAAATAGACGTATGGTTGAATCACAAATGTTTCGGTGAGCTTGACCTGTGCACCTGTTGTCCTTGGGAACAGGCCGAGGCCCCGCCTCCTCAGCGCTGAACCCGTCTCCTCATGTCCGACGCCGAGTGAAATACATTTTTGCTTCGTTTATTTTTTACCCCGTTGCCGAACGCAAGCGTACTTCTCTCCAATATTCCAGCACGTCTGCCAGAGAGCAGGAATGACACCGGCTCCATGTCCAGAGCAGTTATCCGCCCCCGCTGCTCCGCGTGCCCATGCTCCTTACGAGCGACGCGCTTCCTCCGCTAATGGATTTTTTTATTGACATTCCTATTTTACAGCTCACTTTGTTAAGGGAACAGCGGACTCCACCCGGAGCTTCTGAACGTCTGAGCTGTTAACGGAGGAGGAGAAGTTGTCCGAGGCATCGGTTCTTCCCCAAGTCTCAGTAGTTCGGGGGCTTTCTACCAGATCAGGTCCTAATATATGTATTTTTTTATTTACTTTATTGATTTTGCTGCTTCAATGTAGCTCGTGAAGTAAAGAGTCGTGACTTAACACGCTCCCTGTCAGCCTCTTTGAATCCAGGAAGCAGAACTACAAATAAAACCTTCCAAACATGTTGAGAAGCAGCGTTAATGCGCTGTTGATGTTTTCCAGTCTCCATAGTTACAAACTCGTCACATGACCCACTAAAAGTACACAGTGTTTTGAGCTTTCCTCTCGTTTTCCTCCCCGGTTTGATCTCATCCCTCTCGACGTTGCCTCCACTGAAGCCAGCTGGAGGAATGCTCCATGCCCTGCTTTACTGGCAGTGAGGTCATTCAGCCGTTGGGATGCGGAGCAGCAACAAAGCAGCTCTGTGGAGCTCGGACCGCTAAAGAGCTGAAATGATTAGTTGAGTAAGTCCACTGGCGGAAAAGGATTTGCAACCATTTTGATTTTTGGTTTTCTTTGGTAGTACACATAATGTCTCTGGGTTCTAATGTTTTTGTGGACTCCATTCACAAATGTCTGATGTAGACCAGACAATGAGCTACTTAATGATCATCAGTTATTTCCCTTCATCATCATCCAGAAACACACTTGTGTGAATCCTCTCCAGCAGCCTTTACAGCGTCTTAGCAGCTACACTGGTTCTTAATGATTCCCATTCGTCTCGTCTCTGGTTTACGTCGTCTTTCCAGAGAGCGTGAGTCGGATCACGTTACCCAGAGTCGAGGCCGAACACCCTCCACATCTGATGCGGATCGTTGGTACGACCGTCCCTCGTGATGTTCGGCCAAATATCTAGTCGACACACAAGCTGTAATAAAGAAAAACATCTTTACAGCGTTACTCATATGCACACTTGCAAACAAAAGACCATGAATTCAAATGACTTCATTACGACTAATAATCATTGTGCATTCTCTAGATATAAAGCTGTCTTATCGCATTTTTATTAAGATGGTGCGGCCGACTTGCATCTTCGTTGTCCTTTTGTTTGTTGTGGATTTGAAGCAGCTTACAAACTGAAGTCTCATCTTATTTCGTAGGTTAAGAAAAAAAGGAACTCAATTTTAAAGAAGCACAAGGTTAGACTTGTTAATTGGCTGTAAAGAGGGCTCGGATTGGGCTATAACTGAGTAGTAACTGCTCTGTTGTGCTGCTGCAGTGTTTTGTCTGAGGCCGATTGTCTGAAGGCTCTGGTGAAGCAACACGGGTGAGGCCCAGAGATCCATAGTCTGTACTTTACACACTGAGATTCCTCTGGATAACAGCATGAGGGCCTCGTCTAAATTATACACATATTTTTATTTTAACATTTGGTTTTCTAGCCCTTGGTGCAGCGGGAGGCGGTGTGGGTCAGGAGAGAGAAATATGCTAATGAGCAAGTATTGGCTGCTGAAATGTGCATTATTGTTTGTAATTCATGTCTCAAAGTGATGGGTGTGTTTCTGGGCTGAGTGACACCATGTGGATCTCATTTAACAGACGCCCACTGTGTTTTTAGTACGATCTACTTGTCCTCTTGTTAGACGGTGTCGTATGTGACATGGAGCAATGCGCTGTCACTCAAAGGGCTCGTGAGCGCCGGTGTTTCACAGCAGCAGAGGTATCGGGAACATTCCTCCCCCAGTAAAGCTCGCTGATGGCAATCTAGGGAGTTTCCTCTGGCGTACAATGGCTGGTGTGGGGGAACAGAACATTGTGTCCTCAGGAGGAGTGAGGAGTGAGGAGTGAGAAGTGAGGAGTGAGGAGTCAACCTGGTGTCTCCTCTCAGGCGTCCTGCTGCCGCATGGTCGTGTTTCACCTCCCTTTGGTGCACGGTAAACCTTCCTCCAGGAGCTTTATTAGAGCCCGACCGGGTCAGGAATCTCTGAAGTCAATATATCAATAGGCTGATGATTGTTGGTGCAATTTAAAAAAAAAAAAAAAAAAAAAAAAAAAAAAAAAAATACTGACTGATCAGTTGATAGATATTTGTTTTAATGAAACAATTAAAAAAAACTATTGAATAGTTTTGATGATATTTTCTGAGTTATAGTCAGAAAGAAGAAGCTCTTCGGTGCTCTCTGGTGGAGAAACTCTTTCATTGTGACAAAATATGTTTGACATTTCTGCACTTTGATTTATTGTCACTTTATTGTAGCTGTTCAATATTGTTTCCAGGCTAGAGGCGGAGCTCTAGGGGTGGCAATGTTGGTGAGTCTGAAACTCTGGTCCAGACCGCAACATTAGGACCACAATTACATAAGAGTACATAACGTACTCCTCCCCCCCCCCCCTGTTGATGTTCATGAGAAAAGTATCGGGTGGTTAATTTAATGCGTTTTGTTGAAAGGCCTGATTCTAATGAATATTATTATTTGTTGCATTACATTTTTTATCATATATTTTTATTTCTCAATTTGAGTTCAATAAGAAGGTAACTGTTTATTTAACGATCTCTGAATGGATTCATTTAAGTTACCGTTGGTATTTTTGGACGAAAGTGGTAATGTTTCCAAGCCGGAGTCCTTTTTTAGGAAAGCTGTTGCTGCAGCAGGTCCGACAGTCCGCTGTCTGTCCGGTCCTCCAGCAGCGTGGCGTCGGTGTTTGCTCTCAGCGTGGGACCGGCAGAGCTCTGGAGCCCGCAGCACTATTTTAGTTTCTGCTGAACCTCCTCGATTTTATCTGAATCCAGGCCGACAACCTATAATAACGATTGAAATGTTAAATCCTCACTCTGCGCCCCCCCCCCTAGTTCATATTCATTTAAATATGACTGAATATGAATCTGAGATGTATACTAAAATGATAACTTTGTCTTTTTTCAGGGCCTCGGGAACCAATGTTGCTGCCATTGATAATAAAATTGAACAGGCAATGGTAAGAAGTCCATTTTCTAGGAATCATATACAATAAAATGCTGTCTTACTTTTTTTTTTTATTTAAAATGTAATTATTCAGTTTCATGGTAAGACATCAGGGACCAGAATCTGTTCATGTGTACTCTACGATGGTCATTTTTCTTCCCCTTCCCTCGTTATATTTTCTGTCTTGCAGACGTCCAGCTCTCACGTCTGTCTTGACGTTGTTTTAGATAATTTAATAGTCAGCTAGAATGAACAAATCCAGCCCCGAGCTTCACTCTGATGTCCGTGTCACATGATGAATCGGCCGCCTCTGGCCGGGTCCTTTTCACGTTGTTGACCCTGTTGCACATTCCATGTCCCTTGCAGGACCTGGTGAAAAGCCATCTGATGTACGCGGTGCGCGAGGAGGTGGAGGTCCTAAAGGAGCAGATCAAGGAGCTGTATGAGAGGAACTCTATGCTGGAAAAGGAGAACGCAGTGTTAAAATCTCTGGCCAACAGCGAGCAGCTGTCTCAGCTGCCCGCTCAGCCGGCTACCAGCGCCGGCACCACGCCCCCCCAGCAAGGACTCGGTCAGCCTCAGCAACAGCCTCCGCTTCAACTTCAGCCTCAGCCGCCCCCCCACCCCCAGCTCCAGACTCCGCCTCAGCTCGATCCCAGCCAACAACAAATGCAACCCAACGTCACCTCCGCTTGAAGAGCACCTGCCCTGCTTCAGAGGGCAGGAGAAAAAGAAAAGCATCTTCTCTACAACTTATTACGAATAGTGTATGTGAAATTAAAAAAGAAGAGAAAAGAGAAAAAAAATAAACTGTCTTCTTAGCCACCAGCTTGACCACAAAGAGAGGTGTGTGAGTGAGAGCGTGAGATATATGCGTGTGTGTGTGAGAGAAATATATACATATGTGTGTTTGTGAGAGATAATTGGTGTGTATGCATCTGTACTGTGGGCCTTTCCAGTGTTAATGCAATCATCGAGAGGGAGAAAGTGTGTGGGGATGACATCGGGGAAGGTCGGGTGTTTGTTTTCGTCGTGCTGGGTCCAAGCTCGTGGACAGGATGTCTTTTCCTGGAGCGGACCACTTCGTGACCTGAAAGCTGCTCACGTCGTGGGTGCTGGACAGGCACGGCCTCAGCTCACGGAAGGGACGAACGGGAGCGATTGTCAAAAGAGCGATTATTTTTGTAACGAGAGAGTGGGAAAAGGGGTATTTTAGCCTTGTGTTATGTTGTAAAGGAAGACGTGGGAGTCTGTTTTTCGGAGCGCCACAGCGTTTGCCGTTACTTTTACATCAAGTCCAACTCTTGCATCATTGAGTTCTACTGTTAAGTGTTTTATTTATTACAGGGCTGCTATTCTCACATGAACAATTTCACAAAACCTGTCCAACAGTAGCCAAGTGGCTCGTTTCCGCTTCTCCTGCAGTGTTTCAGATTCGCCGGGGGCAACGCGTCCTTTAAAATTGTAGGCACAAAAAAACTAAAACATCCGACAAATGTTTAACACTAACTCAAATTATACTCTGCAATTGCCAATTCATAGCTCACGTCGAGATCCAGTATGAATGTACGTTTTTGTATAATGCAAAGTATTAGGAGCCTTGATGGGTGACACTTCACCCCGTGACATCAAATCTTAATGTGAGCCTGCGGAATTTATTTGATGAAGATTAAATTCTGTTCGTTTGATCTAAAAGTGAATTAGTATTGCCATCACCCCCCTCGTCTTTTTTTTTTTTTTCCTTTCTCCCAATGTTTTTCCTGAGGGGGCCAGGGGGGAAAGCTGTGAAATCATTCAACCTACTTTGTAACCAAAGATGCAAAGCTGTGTAAATTCATTTTAAATGCACACTCATGTATTTTCTTTTGTTACTTCCTCCTTCACAACATTTTGTTGCTGTTAAGCATGTTCTGCATGATCTGTAATCTTCAAACCACTTTCTTACCTCATTTTTATTCAGCACTCTTATTGTAAGATAGTCTGTGAACAGTGTAAATGGGGCAAATGATGCAGAGCAGAGAAAAATAACCTAGTGTTACTGACACTAGTCACAGAAAAATGAAGTGAGCCATGTTTCGTTCCTTAAATGGTGTTTGAATTTCATATGCCAATAGTTTTGTTACATTGCAAATTTTAATGTATTTAAATAAAAGCAATATTCAGATTCCAAAATATGTCCGTTTCTCGTTATATTTATACAATACATTGTAATCATTCACTGGTACAGTACCTGTAGTATGAGCCAACTTGTGGAATCTTTAATTACCTTTGTCTCCTCCTGTGTCCCTTCAACCCTCCAGAAAGCCAACAACCGACACCAGGACACAGCTGCAGACGTGCTGCTCAAAGGGAAGCGGGTGGTTGTTTATTTCTTACAGCCAGAGGGCGCTGTGCTACGAACTGAAGCTGTAAAGTTGACCATATCTTTTAAAAAGAAACTAATTTATTGAAGAAACATTACAAAACAATTCTGAAGAGGTTTTGGAACATATGAACACCACCTGAACAGTTGCATCGCGGTCCTCTGAAAATAAACTCTTCCAAGCCGTTTTCGTGATTCGTCAACAGATCCAAGTCCAAAGGGGGAAAAGGAAAAAGCTCCCGCCTTCCCGGTATAGGACGTCCACCACAGTGGAGTACAACATGGAACATTAATGGGGATTTACAAAGTCTTCCATTGACACACTTTTCTCACAGTTGCGCGCGTTGGACTCGCGTCCCACCGTCATCCCTCATATAAAGTCAGCCAGGGGGTCAGCACACCCCGTCCCTCAGGAGGGTCACTGCAGTCCCAGAAGGACAAAGTGTCTCTTCTGTCGGCTAACCAACGCTAACAAACCGGCTGCCTTTGACGCTTTGTTCTGTGGTGACGCGTTGATCCTTTAGGATGCGGAATCTCTCATTCAGGGTGATCGATGTTTGCTAGAAAAAGAAAAGTGCAGAGTCGTTAACGGTTTGCGCAATCTTTGAGACAATGTGTTTCCGTGTGCGTGCGTGTGTTGGTCCTATGCCTGCATATTAGAAATATAAGTAGCATGCTCTCACTGGTTTCCCAACACTGTTGATGTCAAATTGCAGAGGCACTCCTTTTGGTATTTTCTTCTCCACTATCTCCATCGCAACGGGAGCGTCGGCGGCCGCTGGGGGATGCAGGGTCCAGGCAGACGGAGGCCTACGAAGAAGTCAGTCAGTCACTTTTATCTTGTGTGTCATAAACATGCATGAGTCCAAATGCATTTGTGTGTTTAAAACAATACACCACCATAATATACAAATACATATTTTTAAAGCCAATATCTTCTAAATGATGTCAACAAATGTAAATGTGTAAAGGTTCAGGGATTGTGATATTACTCCGGCTGAGTCCTGGCTGTGGGGTTGTCAATTGAAACAGTCAACATCCCATTGCTGGTTGTCGATGTGCCCCACCTGGTGGATAAACACAGGATTTACTGCCGTCACACAAGAATATAACATGGCAAACCAAAAATAGTCTTCTTTCCACTACAAAAGGTAAATGTCAGGGGATTTTCTCTTCGTCAGACATGCCACTGACTGATAAAGTAAGTAAGCAATTTAACAACTAGAGTAAACATGACCACGACCTCCAAGAATACTCACTGCTGAGTTCTGACTGGAGGACTGTGAGTTTTCTTTTGCACTTGGGCCTGCACCTGTAAAGCGGAGCAATGAAAAGAGGGATAAACAAAGTGGTACATTTAATTCAATTCAGTTTATTTTATATAGCCCAATATCACAAATTGGCCTCCAAGGGCTTTACAATCTGTGCACATACGACATCTGTCCCAGGACCTCACATCGGACCAACAGAGGAGTCTCTCTCTCTCGCTCTCTCGCTCTCTCGCTCTCTCGCTCTCTCGCTCTCGCTGGACAGAAGCATTAGATGTCACGTGTACAGATTTAGATTTAGTCCGGAGATGGATTTAACCAATATAAACTTTAAACGCATTAAATATAACAATAATCAATGTCACACGTAACCCAACCCGTCAAGTACCTTGAGTCCCCTGTTCAAAAGGAACGTGGCCTGACGTGCTTCCCTCCGTGTCTGCTGGGCAGGCGGCAGTGGTCTGCAGGAGTACAATACAACAGGAATGTATATGTTACAATATATAATGTAATATAGTGGTGCATTTAGTGTACCGTGTGTGATGCTGGACAATCAGCCAAATAAAGTAGCACATTTAGCGGAGTCTTCGTTTCTCTACAACGGGTTGAAAGAAAACTACTTTCTGTATCAGACCTCTTCAAACGGAGTCGTGTGTGACGACGTAGCTAGAGACACCCTGACGTTGGGCTCTTCACAATTATGCGCGTTCATATAAAACTACACATTAGCGCATGTGAACCGTTGGACAGCATGCTTTTGCTGGAAACTCTTTTTATAAAGGAGTTCTCACCGTCGCCGCAGCTGAAATGGTGTCCTGACCGCTATTACATTCTGACCCATCAGAAGCTCTGGCTGCCTGTACGGCCTCCTCTGCAGCTCCTGCTTCCTGTACGGGGCTTCAGTGCGTTGATTGAAAGACTTGGATTTCGGTCTTGTTTTCTGAAAAGTGAAGTGGAGTAGAGATACAGTATAACAAAAAGGCAAAACTTTTGAAAAGCTGCACCGCTTCTAATAAACAACGGCAAGAGCCGAAACCGTTTGTTCATTGTAGTGTAACAAAGTGTAAGAAACCAATTTAAATGTTTAGGTAGAGGATTAGTTCAGATCTGAGGTTTCCTTTTTCAGAAGTTGTCAATAGAGTCAGCAATAAAACCGGATTTAATACCAATTGAACTATGCTGAATCCATTTAATGCCGTCTGAAATAAAGTGGAATGGGCCTTAAAACTCAAAATGAATGTAGTACAGTTAAATGAGAGCAAACTTAATATGTATGCACTTAGAGATTATGTATCAGGACGTAGAGGAGCAGTTAGTTTGTAGTTTCCGATCCCACATGGTGCTGTGAGTTTCCTCTTAGGTTATCGGTGCCTTAGCTGGTTTAACTGTACTTTATAAAAAATGTGATGGTTGTATACCTTTAATTTCAGCAGGATAAAGTTCTCCCTACTGAACATCGACAATGACACAACACAGGAGGTATCAGACCAATATCCACGGCTACCACCAGTAGTGTGTCCCCGTGTGGCTGTTCCCCAGTGTGTCCCCGTGTGGCTGTTCCCCAGTGTGTCCCCGTGTGGCTGTTCCCCAGTGTGTCCCCGTGTGGCTGTTCCCCAGTGTGTCCCCGTGTGGCTGTTCCCCAGTGTGTCCCCGTGTGGCTGTTCCCCAGTGTGTCCCCGTGTGGCTGTTCCCCAGTGTGTCCCCGTGTGGCTGTTCCCCAGTGTGTCCCCGTGTGGCTGTTCCCCGGCCTGTCCTCCGTTACCTGGTTGAGTGCTGCTCTGCTCATGGTCCCTAGTCGCTTCAGCAGGGCGGCCGGCCGCCTGGCCGCCAGGCCCGTGATCACCCCTTGACCCCGTCGTCGCCCAGGTGGGGGAGGAACTCTTCTGTTTCTTAATTTAGCTGCTCCACCTCGGGCCGCGCCACCTCCTGGTAACGATATTAATAGCGACATTACACATGCACGGAGTAGTTCCGACAGGAAAAAAGGAGCTAACCAATCACGCAAACAACCGAGAACGCGTCCGCACGAACCTCTCTGGACGGGTCCGGCTGTTCTTGCTGCGACTCCCTTCCCTTGGTTGAAGCGGCCCGTCTTTTTCACCGGTCGGGGGGTCACGGTGGCCTGTCTCCTTTTTAACTGTTGCTCTTTTTTGTTCAGCCGAATGATGTCATCTGTTAAATGCATCACACAAGCAACGATAAACAGAGGCTATATTTAGCTAGCTAGCATCTGACACGGACGTGCCTCCCCCTCCGGAGCAGCTAACTAACGTTGACGTTAGCTAACTGGAGTAAAGTTACTGGAGTAACGCGCGGTTGCTCTCGGAGACCTTACCTAAGGACATGTCCACTTTGTCGGGGACCACTGGTCTTCTCCCCCGAGCAGCTGTCACCTCCCCGTTGTTCATACTTTACAGCACGACAAGCATACAATACTAACGCTGGTGGTCAGCCGTGCTAACTGTTCGTCCCTTTTAAGGCTAACGTTACGCTCCAGACCCAGGGACACACACCCTTGGTTCGGGGGAGGGTCGCCCGGACGTAAACGGCGCAGCGCATGCCCCGTAGAGACATGCCATTTGCATGCTGGGAAATGTAGTAAAATACAACAAAAACAGTGTGTTACAAAACATCCGAGTAGCTGGTTGTATAAAGGAAAATACGATGCTCGCCAACTTGTTTCTCACAACTTGACTGCAGAAACGTCGCCTGCTGTTTTCTTTGAAGTACTCCTGTCTGACTCAGACTTTAACAGCTAGTACTTCAAGTGCATTCATTGTATGCTGCTCTGCATTTGGAGGAGGTAAGTTATTCATCTCACCAGCCGTTTTAATGATAGTGTACGCTTCTCTAGCTAGGCGTCCTCGTGGTGTCGCGGACCTGTATTTAGCTAACGCGTAGAGTTTCTTAATGGTTTCTGTCTCCCAAAACAAGCTTGTTTGTATATTCTATGGTTTCTGTCATGGTTTGTTAACGGACACGTGTGAGTCTGTACACCATTGTTTACTGCGGTCCACCCTGCAGCACACCTTTCTTGTCCTCAGTAATCAGAGACCCGCTTCAGTTCTCCCACCTGACCAAGTCCCTCACCGGTCAACTCATCATGTCGGACAAAAAGCGCAAGGCAACGTCTGCTGCTGCAAAAGGGCCGAGTGCGAAGCAGAGGAAGGTGGCTCCCGTGAAGGAGGAGAAGAACAAGAGAGCTGGAGGCTGGCTGGGGGAGCTTCTGGAGCAGCACAGGACCGACAACAAGGAGATGAAATTCAACAAAAAGCGCCTCCGCCTTTTATCTGACACAGATCAGATAAAGCAGGACTCCGAGGGTGTCCTGTACTGGATGCAAAGGGAACACAGAGTACAAGGTAAACGCATAAAACAACCAGCAGTAAGGAAACAATAGGCTTTTACTGGATTGTATAACACATTCTGTGTGTGCTTCCCTCCACGCTGCAGATAACTGGGCGCTGGTTCACGCACAGCAGCTTGCTTTGAAGGAGAAGCTCCCTCTGCACGTCTGTGTCTGCCTCATGGTGCCACAGTCCGAGCTGTCCACCCTGAGACACTACAGCTTCATGTTGAAAGGGCTGGATGAAGTTGCAACGGTAATGACGTCATTACGTCCTACATTATAACGCATTTGTTTTATTTGTACATCAATCAGATTAAGCAATGCCATCATGCACTTGGGTAGGTCGATTATAAGTTTACAACTCTTTGGTAATTTGAAAAGGACATTTTTGTTTTATTTGTTAAAATTAAGTTGAAAGTAAAAACCTCAAACATTCTTCACATATTGTTTGTGCTTTAAAATTGCCTTCTTTACTTTTTTAATGGTAAACCAATAGCATGAATTAGGTGGCATTAACAGCCACAGGCATTTTGGACTTTAATGGTAATGGTTGTTTCATAGAATCACCAGTAATGGAAAGTAATGATATAGTAATAAAAACATCACAGAGTAGTTATAGTTACAAAACGTATGGTGATGTTTTAGGGGGCACACAAGTAAAATATATTCTACACATGATATCATATTTCTTGGCACTTTTACCCCAAGCCAGGTCTATTCAACTTTGTTGTTTTGCCCAAACCAAACAGGAATGCAAAGCCTTAAACATCCAGTTCCACTTGCTCCATGGATCAGCGGGGGACGTCCTCCCTGGCTTCGTCTCTGAGCGTGGCCTGGGGGCCGTGGTGACAGACTTCACGCCCCTCAGAGAGCCTCTGCAGTGGTTGGAGGATGTTAAAAAGAGTCTTCCAGAGGACATTCCCCTCATACAGGTACGTTTACTCAAAAGAGAGAAAGTGTTGATGTGATTCTCTGCATTTTGTCCCTTTGATATTTTGTTGGATTTCTCTTCTGACTTTATTACCTTCGCATTGAAAAGGTATATGTATGCGTGTGTGCGTGTTATTTGTGTAAGTAAAAAAGTATTAAACCGAATCCCATAAAATTTGGTGGGATGATTGGTTATTATCCGAGGACCGTTTGATTAGATGTTGGGAACATCTTCTTGAATCGCTTGAAATTTGGTGGGATGACTTTTGGGATCAATCGGGTCAAAGGTCAAGGTCATGGAAACGTCAACATTTTATTTTTACTATAGCACGGTCAATTTCTATCCAATTGGCAACTAATGCCAAAATGTTCATAATCCAATGCCCAATCTTGTGATGTGTGAAAGTATGCGCTCTACCGAGTGCCCGTTCTAGATAATATTATTTCCGTGCTTCATTTCTTGTCCCGTTTACAAAGAAATACATATTTACATAAATGAGGCAAATGAACTCGCTCACACTTTATATGTATAGAATTATTTAGTGCTTATTGTCAGTATTTAAAAGAAAATCTGTTATATGAAATAAAAGACCCAATTTTTGATTTTGAAAGATAAATATTCACTAAATAACCAGGAACAATTCAATTAAGGGATGGTTTTGACAGAGAAATAAAGCACAACAACTTGTCCAAACTTGGGAACTAATGGGATAATTAGAACCATAATAATAATAACTTACAACTCAAAGAAATATAGAAACATTTCAATTGTATATATAATAATAACAATACATGTCATTTAGCTGACGCTTTTATCCAAAGCGACTTACAATCCTGTTACATTCATACACCGTAGACGCAGCTACAGGGAGCAATTCAGGGTTAAGTGTCTTGCTCAAGGACACATCGACTAGGGCGGGGATCGAACCTCCAACCCCGTGATTGAAAGACGGGCCTGCTACCCACTGACCCGTATCAAAATCTGATGGAAAAATTAGGTAATACAACATTTTATGTAAAACTGAATAGTTGAATATTTGGAGGAATGGTCTACATTTACTGTCCCACATTTCCCTCAAAAATGGTTGAGCAATACACAGACATGTGCTTGTAATTTGGGGAGTAATATAAAGAATAACAAAATTAGATGTTTCCTATATATTTTGTCTATGCCCGGATATTGTACAGTTTTGGGGAAATGTCCATAACGTTATTGTCAAAATGCTTGGCTATGAGGCACCCAAGTCCTTTATGTTCCTCTACTTTGGCAATATGACAACAGATAGTGTGGCAGCTTGTAAAAAGGCTGTTACGAAGAGATGGCACACGCTAGAACCACCATCACAAGATGGATGGTTGAAAATATGTTGATGGTTGAAAAATGACGTGTGTGTGTGTGTATATACAGGATATGGAAGTGGTAACTAACAGAATAAGAGGCTGCTCAAGAGGACCAATATTGTGAGAAGTGGGAGAAATTGATGATGTTTACGCATCAACGATTACACAAGATACAAACACTTGAATGTTTCTCAGGACTTATCTTTATATTTAGCAGAGCAAACCAGATCCCTTTTTATTTATTTGTTAATTTCTCTTGCTGTTATTTATTTTTCATTTCTGTATATATGTATTATATCTGTAGTGAAAAGACAAAAATAAAGTGTTAAAAACCTAATTTTCCTTTTTACAGGTCGATGCCCACAATATTGTCCCCTGCTGGGTCGCATCCCCGAAGCTTGAGTATGCCGCCAGAACGATCAGAGGGAAAATCACAAAGCTGTTGCCGGAGTTCCTCACCGAGTTTCCTCTGGTCGAGAGACACGCCCACACGTCCACAAGCACTGCCAAAGTAAGAGCTGCAGCAGCAGTGAGGGGCACATTCAAATGGTTCAGATTAAAAGTTATTATGCTATCGTAAAGACAAAACAAGAAGTCATGCTTTTATGTTTTAATGTCACATTGAGGACGTTTGGATCGGTTAAGACAACGAGATCGGAATTTGTCTTTACATAAAAATAATCAATGACTCGGAAGTGTTTTGAAAAATCAATACCAGTGAGAAAAACCTCTGTAAGGACATTAACGGGGAGTTTCCAAGTCAAGATTGCTGCAATAAAGCAATTCCTTTCTCCTCTCCTCTGCAGATCATGTATTGATACAAGCAGTCAAAGTTTAAATGTCCTCCCAGCACTACATATTAAAGCTGCGCAACGTTTACTTTGACCACAATAATGTTATAGATATGCAATTCACTAGTTTGAGCCTCCTGTAACATAAACACAGTGAAAGGATCACAACTTCACCTCTTTGAAGTTTGTAGTTCTACACAACCTGAGTGTCTATCTCGGCTCATAACTCTGCTGTGACCGCTGCTGATTGTTTGTCCTGTTTTCTCCCACCGTCACCTTCCAGCCAGTAGACTGGGACTCAACCCTGGCCTCCCTGCAGGTGGACCGGGCAGTAGGAGAGACGGAGTGGGCACAGCCAGGCACCAAGAGAGGGGTGGCCATGTTGGAGTCCTTCATTGATGTACGCCTTAAACTGTTTGACACTAAACGCAACGACCCAAACGCTGCTGCCCTCAGCCAGCTGTCCCCCTGGATCCGCTTTGGTCAGTAGTACCATGAGAACAATTGTGCGTGTGAATGTAATGCATACGGTCTTGGAAACATTTGCTGCAACCCTGTATTACCTCAAAGTTAACCTCTTCTACCAGAATAGAGCTTGTGTCACCTTATTTTCTGTTTGTTAGAACAGAAAACACATCCGATTGTTCCCTTTTGGGCTATCAAACTCTCCGTTACAAGTTGTATTAAAGGTTGGTTTTCTCTGTCGCCCAGAAGGAATCGGCATGCCTGTGTTTTAATTAGCATGGGTGCGCTCTTTAATGTTCAACATCCTTACTTTAAAGTGAATGAACGCGGGCACCAGATCACAGTTCTAGGGTTTCTTTAAAACGTACTCGTTCCAACTCTTTCACCATCGCCTTTTAGTATGTCAGCCTTTTCTCATCCTCTTCAACCGTCTCTTCTTCATCCTCCTCATCAGGCCACCTGTCAGCCCAGCGTGTGGCGACGCAAGTTCAGCACAGTGGGAAGTCTGCAGGTCTTTCTGTCGCCTCCTTCATCGAGGAGCTGGTTGTGCGCAGAGAGCTGACGGACAACTTCTGCTTCTACAACAAGAAATATGACTCTGTGGAGGGTCAGTTAGTTTTTTATATATATATATATATATATATATATATATATATATATATATATATATATATTCGTTTTATATCTATGTATTATATTTAGATATCTTAGTTTTATATATATTATGTATTTTATATATATATATATATATATATATATTTTAGTTTTATATATATTTTAGTTTGATATGTATTATATATATATATATATTAGTTTTATATGTATTATATATATATATATATATATATATTAGTTTTATATGTACTATATATATATATTTAATTTTTATATATATAAAATGTGTGTGTGTGTGTGTGTGTGTGGCTCAGGTGCGTATGAGTGGGCTCAGAAGACCTTGAAAGATCATGCCAAAGACAAACGGGAGTACCTGTACACGCGGGAGCAGCTGGAGAACGCCTCCACGCACGACAAACTGTGGAACGGGGCTCAGGTGCCGTCTTATTCACATGAACGTCGCTCGCCCGTCTTGTTATCGTACAAACGTTGTTTCTTACTGTTGTTTATGTCACACTATCTCCATTAGTGCCAGATGGTCACTGAGGGGAAGATGCATGGCTTCTTGAGGATGTACTGGGCCAAAAAGATTCTGGAGTGGACGACCTCTCCAGAGGAGGCCCTGTCTATCGCTCTCTACTTAAACGATCGCTACGAGCTGGATGGCCAGGACCCCAATGGCTTCGTCGGTGAGGACATGGATGCAATTCTCAGTTTGATACTGAATTATTGAATATGCTTGTCTCTCTCATTCATGCCCTCCTCCCTGTGTGGTCCTCCTGCAGGTTGTATGTGGTCGATTTGTGGCATCCATGATCAGGGTTGGAAGGAGAGAGACGTTTTCGGAAAGATCCGCTACATGAACTACAAAGGCTGCCTGCGGAAGTTTGATGTAGCCGGATTTGAGAGAAAATACTGTCCCAAAAAGCTTTGAAGCATAACATGTTTGGAAGGATGCGAATACCCTGCTGATGGCCTACATCTCTGACATCTTTACATCAGGGAGTGTTTATACAGCCTTTTTTAGGATTTGTCTTTTTCACTGCTTGTTTTGTCCAAAGAATAGGTGCTAAATCCAGAATTCAGAGCATATCTGTGATGGATGGCGCTCAAGGAGGCAGCGGCTGAGCCGTCGGCTCGAACAGCCGTCACATTGTTAACAGCCACCACAAACAACGGCAACTGGGCCGACGGAGCGAACTGTCCAACATGAGCTGTGGCGCCGATTTATTGAGCAGAACGAGCTCAATCTTTGCTTTGTTTCATGCTATGTTTTCTATGACTTGTTTTGAAAGTTTGATGTTAGTGTTGCAACAACGGATTCCATGGCACACAACGCTCCTCTAAAGGATCTCTCAGGGTTTGACTGCTCTTTCTTAAATGCCATCTTTTCATCCCAAACCCTTTTCTGTTCACTTGTATTACAGTTTCTTAATTAATTTACAATTCTCCAGCTGTAATTAATCTGTAAAACCTGGAATAAAGCATCTGTTGCCTTTTAAGAGACTTGTTTTATTATTCCCTCAAAATAATGCATCCACCCACAATCATTTTGAACTAATTGCATTAACATGTAATTCATGATTACTCACTATTTTCATTAATTAACTCTTTGAATATTGTAATCTACCCACTTTGAGATCGTTCAAGTGGCATTCAAAATAATGTAATCGCATCTATAGATGAGCTTCAACCAAGAAAAGTGAAAAGGGCCTCATTTGATTGAGAGAAACGCATATTCCTCATCCTAAATCACTGTTTTGTTGTATCAACATGTTTTTACTAAGTATTGATGTAATTAAGCCCAGAATAAACACATCTGCCAGCCTAATTAACTGTACCCCCAGCAGTGGATAAAAACAAGCCTCTTCAGGTGACAATGCACTTCAGTTACACAAATTACAATATGTAACCTTCCCTATGATGCGGGTCCTTTTGTTGTTGGTTAATTTCAAGGAGAAAAGATGTCCTCCCAAGGTTGTGCTTCCTGCTAATTAGCTGACACCAGTTGTTATGGTTCCATAAGAACATTACAGTTCCTAGTATAATCATATTTACTGGTTTAAGGCCATCAGCAGTTACTGTGGTCCATGTACTGGGTAGTTACTTTCCCATGCTGTTTCTAGAATACATATATACAGTTTTATTATAATACTAATTGTGTTGTGTTGCCACACAAAGCAGTCTATATAATACAAATGATGTTATAGCAGTCTATTAATAACAATAAGCAATGTCAAACATGTTATTGCATATAATAGAAAACAGTGGGGACATACAAGGAGTAGATGTTCTTCTTCTGCCACATCTGTAAACAGATGTGCAAGGAATTTATTTGAAATATTGTTTCATCCGACATTGAAACAATAGTCCTTCTGCAATACCGATATTTCACTTTAACAGAGAACATTACATCAACACGACTCAAAGAGGATCTTCAAGGCTTTTTTTCTGGGGGACCACTAGCTGTGCTGCTTTATTAATAAATCATAGGAGAGTGACAGAAAACTACTTGTGGTCGTAGCTGTGTACAAATACAATCACAACTCGACACTGAGGTTCAGGCTGCTGGCATCGTTATTGCAGCAGATTAACGTCTTCTGAGAAATGCTCAGCCAGATCTCAAGGTTTCATTACACGCCTGCTATTATCACAGCTGTGTGATTTGACCAATCATGTGGGCATCCTGGAGCGGCTTCTCACCGGCTGGTTATAAATGATGTCTCTGGACTTTGTATTATGATCACATTATCAATTAAATAGCAACCTCACACAGACATGTGTGCTTACATACACCATTTGAACAGGTATAATTGAATTTGAAACCATGTTCATCTAATTAGTTGAGCATTTTATCACGCTATGATTTGCTAATTAACACAGAGCTGAGGCTGATTGGTGTCTTTAGTGTTGCAGATATTTAGTCAACAATTGCTCTAAAAGTGAAGTAAAGGGATCTCCAAAGTTGTAAAATACCAAATTGCATATCAATCCATCCACACCGATAGAAGACAAGTGTAAGCATCAACAACGTGTTCATCTTGACTGAACAAAACATTAAAGCAAATGAACTAATAGCTGTTGAAATGTAAACGTTTCGTCACAGTGGGACATTGTCGTCCCCGGACCATGCCGCTAGCGTGGATATATACATCAACAATGAGATATTGGATTGTGTGAGCCGTGACTTTCTCCTGCTCTCCTGGGGAGTTTCCCAGAGTCATTTCCGCTCATTCAGACTGGTAGCACCAGAAGGAGAATGCAATCACACCAGAACTCCTGCACCCTGGGGTTTACCTGTCTGTTTGTAGAATAGCTTTCCTTTATATATGACTTGAGACAAAAGCTAATCTCACCCACTAAGATTGGTTTAACAAGGAGAAAATGAAAATAGTGACACACTGCCAGAGTTTAATCAATGTGTTGCGGATATCCCTTTTCCGTTTTATCTACCAATATTTACAGTCACCAAATAACTTATTGCTGACGTTCACTGTAGTCATGTGTTACGTTGTGTGTGTGTGTGTGTGTGTGTGTGTGTGTGTGTGTGTAAGCTCATTGCACCAGCTGATGTCATGGCTCAGCTTTGACACTCCAATACTGGCCTGTACAAGCAATTTACAGGAAGGAGGCAGAACAAATGGAGTTCTTCACATTATCATTCACTGGATTCTTTGGGAGAAAATCCATTTCTCATGCAGTCACTTCTGCCCCTGAATCTGTGGTTATGCGTTGGTATTCCGGCTGTTTCTTCCCGTAGTAATTGTCTATTCATTCATTCTCATCACTCATTCTGCTCAGGTTCACAGGACGCCGGGGATAGCAAGGAGAACGTGGAACACACTGTGCTGAGTTATTACACGTACATGTCTTTAGACTGTCAGATCACACACACAAACACACGCACACACACACGCACAGCAAGCAGTGCTAAACAATGATGTAATGTGAAATACATACTCACCAAAAGAAGAACTTAGTGTGGTGAGATGAAGCTCGTGAAACTCTCCCTCTGCTGTAATTCTGATTCTAAACATGGCGCCGCTGATGAAGTCCCTGGGAATGACATGTCAGGCTCACTTCTTCTCTGTCTTTTTTAACGAATACTATTCTTGCAATAATTGCCTTTCAAGCTCCAGTGAGAACCCAATCTTCACTGAAACTCGTCTCCTTATGAAACACCTCTCATCGCCCTCTCTGCAGCCAATCATGTCCTCCGTCTCTGTATCTTTCTTGTCATTGATTTGATTTTGTGATTCTAAAATACCTTCTTGGGTTTGTCTTAAATCATCATTATGGTATCATAAGAAGATAGATAGGGTACTGTAGCTCACCAAAATCTAAAATATATATTGATTCAGTCATTCATACATATTCAGTTAAATTTAGTTTATTTTGTATAGCCCCAAATCACAAATTACGAATTTGCCTCAGAGGGTTTTACAATCTGTAGACGTACGACGTCCATGTCCCAGGACCTCACATCGGATCAGGAAAAACTCCCCAAAAAACTGAAACAAAAACATCCACAGGATAAAAAGGAAGAAACCTTCAGGAGAGCAACAGAGGAGGATCCCTCTCCAGGATGGACAGAAGCAAGAGATGTCAAGTGTACAGAATGATCAGTGTTACAGAGTTACAACACATTCAATGAACATGACAGACATGTATGAATAGTAGTAGCATGGCACCAGGCAGGCATTACATATCTTATCTGAAATGCTCTTTATAAATCTAGATTGAAACGTCCACTGTCGGTATCCACAGCGGATGTGAGGAAAATCCTGATGAGAGCAAATCTGCGGGGCCTGATAACATCCCTGGTGGTGTACGAAGAACATGTGCCAACCAGCTGAGTGATGTCATCACTGACATGTTCAACACATTTCTGTCACAGGAGAGTATTCCCATCTGTTTCGAGACCGCCACCATTATACCTTTTCCTAGAAGGTCTGCTGTGTCTTGTCTAAAACGGTTCTCCAACACATATAAGGCATCATTCGGGCCCGTCTGGACCCGCACCAGTTTGGAAACAGTCAAGAAATCCACTGGAAGATGATGTCACTATTGCTCTCCACTCAGCCATCACTTATATGGAAAACAACAACACCATTATCAGAATCATCAAACGTGTTGTTATCGCTGTTTTTCTTTTCTTTTTCCTATGTAGGAAATTGTGAGAACAATGTAAATGTTGTTGTGCAATCATGTCATAGGGCGACAAATAAAACCACTTGTAACTGTAACTGGTCACCTTGTAATAAAAATATATTGCTGTTGAGTCCTTCAATTGTTTTGTTTTGACATTTTAAGTGCCATATAATAATTCTATGTTATTCTAGACCAGGCCGACATCTCTACGGTCGATATCTCCACAGATATAAGGCAACTCAAACCAAAACAAATAACACGACAGGTAAACTAAAAATCATGCTTCTTGTATAGAGTGAACTGTCTCTTCGTATGGATGTGAATGAATGTTGGTGGTGGTCGGAGGGCAGTAGGCGCAGATTGTCTGCCACGCCTCTGTCAGTCTGCCCCAGGGCAGCTGTGGCTACTGATGTAGCTCACCACCACTGGGATGACTGTGTGTGTGTGACTGGACTCTGAACTCTGTAAAGCGACTTTGAGTATCTAGAAAAGCGCTATATAAAATAAATGGTTATTATTATTATTATTATTATTATTATTAATAGAGGTGGTCCTATTGCCTTAACTGTGCGTATTAAGACCACATTAAATGTGTAACTCTCTACTTTTCATGAAGTTAGTTATTAAGTTATGATCCATTTTCATGTAACCTTAGTTTAGAGGGAAACTAGTGAGATGAAATACAAAACTTTGTAATTCATCACATTAACTTTTTATTTATTCAAATTCTGGAATTCCTACTGTTTTCAACATGTCAACTATGAGTGAAAGTAAAAATGAAACGCATCACATTCCACATTTGGGTTGATATGCGCTTTAATTTCACAACGCCCACGCTCCGCTCACCGAATACTTCAAAGTTAAATGGTACTGTCTGCTTCATATTGACGTATCAAAGCACCACGGGCGATGATAATAATAATCGCACTCTTGAATGAATACCATTAGACGATACATGTGATGTGGCCTTTAAATGGGTCTATTTGTGCAACCGTTGGGTAAACAGTGTCTTCTGTTATGGTGATGGAGGCTGTGGGCAGATTGCTGATCATTAGTGAGGCGCAGTGTGAACAGTGTGTCATTACAACCTGATTCATCATTATCCATCTGTCAGCTCATGTTGGTGTTCTGTCCTCCTCATGTGTCAATCATTATTTATTTTTTTCCCCATATTATGAATCCAGTGAAATAATGTTTCCTCTCTTCCCCAGAATTATTATCTTCATTTGTGGAAATGACTTTTTCCCCTGGACTGTGTCTCGGCTAAAGTTGAGATCAGAGCGCTGAATGGAAAGGTTCGAGTGGCTCTTGGCAGACGTAAATCTAAATAACTTGTCTAGTTGGGTAACTCTTTCCCCGTGGTGTTTACACGTGGGTGCTGGAGCCGGTTGCTCGATAGTAGCCTGAACATGAACACATGCAAATACTTAGTTATAAACACACATCTCACCAACAGCAGTGGTGCAGGTCATTTAATTGTATACATACACCATTTCAAGGGTACACACTGAGAAAAACCTGCATGTTTTCATCAAATAGGGGGGAATGCTGTTTCAGGTCATGGACATCAATACAAGAGTTGATGAATATCCATAAGTCCTACTGTTTTCAATGCAATATCCAAAATGTTAAAGCAATTAATTTAACACATGAAACATCAATAGCACTTTGGAGAAAGCAAAACATGCAGGTGATCTTTTCAACCTGGCAGTGGCCTTTTTCTAAAGTGATCATTTGAGTAATTAAGCTTTAATCAACATTACAAGGTTCTTTTTTTGTCCTTGTACAACAGGGCTCAACAACATTCTGATCTGCTACATGAGAAAATACACACACAGACCCCCCTCACACACACACACACACACACACACACACACACACACACATACACACATATACACACGTACACGATCCATTTGCTGCCTTAGCTGCATTTATTTAACTTCACTGCAATATTTGTGGAGTGTGCAAGATTAATTCAGGAGTCTCACAGCCTAAAGAAAAATAAAGTGGTTTTAGTAATATCGTACATTGTAGGTAAGTGCACAAAAGAGTAATCAAAAGAATATGTATGGGAATACTCGTAAAGCACCTTACTTATTAACTTTGCCGCTTGTCATAAATTCCATAAATAAACGAATGCCTTGTGTTTATTCCCCTGCTTCACTTAATTGTCTTTCATTTTCACCCTTTCTGAGACAAATGTTCTTCCTTTTAAACAGGAGCCGTTGTGCATTCATTATTTCCCGGGAAAGCGTGTTAATAGGTCATCCTGGAAATGTAATGCCCATCGACAGAAACCATAATAAGTACATTCACGATCCTGAACCCATTAGCTGTACACATTCAGCCACAGGATTCAAACACAGAACATTGCTGCTGTGAGGCGTCCTTGTTAACACCCCCCCCCCCCCCCCACCACCCCCTACACAAACACACTGACAGGAAGGATTTACATTTGAGACATTTAATGGGATTTATTTCCCATGCATACAAATACTATTGTACCATTTAAATGAAAAGTGCATTGTTCCTCTAAACATTGAAGTCAGAAAGGTCAATGCTGCTCCAGGTTGTCATGTTACCCCCCACTTCAATCAGATGTATTGGTTCTCCCTCTAAATGGGATTTTAGTCACTGGGAATATTTCTGAAGTAACTCAAATCCCATTGGAGGATTTTGAGATCCAATAGGAGACTCTGCAGCAAGGATGCTGATTTGTTCTTAATAGTCACATGGTTCTATACATTTGGGGTAACGAATGTTCATCTTCGGGTGACATCCCCTTCCAATTAAAAAGTGATATCCTTACATTTGAGAGGTACGCAGGTACTTATAAGTAGGGATAACTTGACTAGCCAGATGGTTTGTTACACTGGAAATACCATCTGTCAATCAAACTATCACCAATGTCAGGAGGAGAGAAAGAAAAATATATTTTCCATCGAGAAAAGCCTTTCAAAGAAGTTCTGATATAACTGATGCTGATGCAGCTTCTCCGCTCGCTATTTCAGGAGCTACCAATGAGGCTCAGAGTGAACTCTAAGCTCTAAGTATCAAGAACATCCTTGTCTCACCAAAAATCTTGCGTCTCTCTCACTAAAACAACCCTGAGCGGTCATCTATTCTCAAGTGATATTGTGACATCGGGAGGCTGCAGCTGCTGTGCAAGTGAAACCTAGAGAGGGAGGAGGGGTTAACTACATTCTTCCTGAATAAATTCCCTCATTTGGGGTTATGGTGAATGTCAAAGATACTTTGAATGAGATCTGTTGTAGGACATAAGATACAAGTCACACCCCATTCCCATAATTGCATTTCCCTTCTCACATTTTTTCTTTTGACATCCATTGGTGTTCAATGTTCCTGGACCTTCGGTCCAGATTAAGTATTTTTCATACTAATGGGGGATTTCTCGCTCATGGTGCTGCGTTGGGTCATCCGTAAGCTGGAGCGAGCCGGCAAGCCAGAGAAACAAGTAATGAGACTGAACATCTCTCTGAACTTTGTGGACATGAGGTTGTAGAGGATGGGGTTTATGGCGGAGCTCAGGTAGAAGCAGACTCCGGAGACGATGTGGACGTGCTCGAAGACCTGGAGGTGCTGCTCGGACGAGGGGTCGATGTAGCTCCACATTAAGCGGTCCGCGTGGAAGGGAGCCCAGCAGAGGCCGAACACAACCACCAGCACACCTGCACAGGCCAGAAGGACAGTTCAGGGGAAAGTCAACTGGACAGATAGCCAGACGCCCGGCAAGCAGAAGCACACTCACACACACACACACACACACACTGGCCCACACACACATGCACACATACACACATTGTATACACCAGTAATATAGACCAGTTAATAATCATGACATCAATCCAACCACCAACATCTGTCAGACACCAAAAACAGATCAGCATTTAAGTTAAAAATAGGAAATACATGTAAAGACTCATTTACACACACACACACACACACACACACAGTCAATTTAAAGTTAGTTTTCTGCTCCCTAAAATGACTGAAGTGACACCCACACAGCATGTTGGTGACCTGAAGGTTTCGTTTGCTCAGTTTCTGCTTGTGGGAGCTGGAGACACTCTCCAGTCCAAAGCCGGTGTCCACCACCGTCGCCATCCTCTCCCTTCTCAGCCGCAAGCCGATGAGCAGGTAGAGAATGCTGATGATCACCATGGGGAGCAGGAAGAATGCCAACGTAGAAATCAGGATGATCAGGTTGTAGATCCAGGTGGGCTTGATCACATCTACGGATGGACATGTGACAGAGATCACATCGGGATCCCAGGTGTACCATGGGCATCGTAGTTTCATATAGCACTCTACAAACTCACCTTTTCTCAACAAATACATATTTTGTATGGATTATCAAGGAATTCAGATACAGATATTCATGGTGCCCAGAGGATGAATCCTAATGACCAGCAGGTTGAGTGAAATGTATTTGATGTATGCCATAAGAGCATCACATGTGCGATGAACAAGCATGAGTGTAAAGGTTCTCAGACATTTTTCATCCTGCACCATCATCAGCCCAAATTGTATTCAATAGGCTTCATATTTGTAATTAAAAACTACTCACACAACTAATCAGCCTCAGCTGTACTTGCAATTAGAAAATGTTAGCATGCAAAACTAAGATGATTAGCACAGCAAGCTTTGTCAATGGAGTATTTTAGCGAGCAGAGGTAGCCTTCAGCCTCGAGCGCGCTGCTAACGAGCACAAATAATATCTTAAATAATAAATATATACAAACGGCAGATGGCAGATCGTGGAAACTGTCGTCCAAACTTTGGAGGCAAGCTCACAATCCCGTGCAGACTGGTGTTAGGCACGGCACACAGCATGGACAGCACCCACAGGATGACGATCACCCTCTTGACGTGAGCGCGCGTGGCCATGTGTTTGACTTTGAGGGGGTGCACCACGGCCACGTAGCGCTCCACGCTGAGCGCCGTGACGATGAGGATGGAGGCGAAGCAGACGGTCTCAAACAGGAAGGTTTTGAAGTAGCAGCCTGCCTCCCCGAGCAGGAAGGGGTAGTTCTGCCACATCTCGTAGAGCTCCAGCGGCATACCCAGCAGCAGCACCAGCAGGTCGGACGCCGCCAGGCTCAGCAGGTAGTAGTTGGTGGGCGTCTGCATCACCCTGTGTCGCACAATGACAGCGCAGGTCAGAGAATTGCCCAGGACACCCACCGCAAAGATGGTCAGGTAGGTCAGGCAGACGGGAAGGAACACAGGGGACCTCGAAGGCCCCAGGCGCATGGCCAGGTAGTCCGTCTCGCTCAAGCACATGTCGTCCAGATCGTGTGCGCTAGCGTTAGCCAACACCCAGGAGACGTTCATCCCACACAGCAGAGCGGCCTCCGGGCAGCCCGGGTCTTTGAACACGGCCGCACCGATCGTGGAAAGAGCAGCGAAGGAGCAGTTGAGCTGTGGCATGTTGACGGCCGGCAGGAAGGCTCCTCTGTGCTACACCTACACGAGGAAAGGGAAGTTACACTCTGGTGGAGTTTTAAACATGTGGGCAACGAGCAGGCAGAGAAGGAATCCTTGCCAATTGGATTATGGGAATTGTAGTGGGTAAAATCTGTGTCTTGTGCCACTAACCTTTATGGAAGTGTAAATCTAGATCACTGGAACAAACCGAAGTGATATCCTCAGTTCAACTGAGGAGTTCACAGACTGTTACTGGGCAGATTAGCCTCAGAGAAACAGAGACTCTAATCAGAAGTGTAAGCAACATTCAGTTGAATGAAAAGCTGGAATACCTTATCACTACGACACTGAGGATTAAAGACACTGCAGCTCAAGAGGAAAACATATTTAACTAAAAGATCCCACATTCAAAATTCCCAGATTAAGTCATAAACTAGGGGAATAGATCCTTTTTATATTTAGATTTAACTTCATTATTTTGCATGTTATATATGCAGATGAGTCATTATCTTATTTATGCTCAGACATCTGAACATTGAATAAAAACAAGTTGAAAATGCATGTTTTATTTGGCTGGAACGAGAAAATACCTTCAACAGCTTAAAATGTTAGGAATCAAATTTTAAAAATGAATATGAATGATATGAACAAAACCCCTGTAAAAACCTTCAGAATATTGATATGATTGAAACTGAGCTGTCAGACGGGTAATTGCTCAAGCAGAGATTTCTGGCAAGAGGAATAAACACATTTTTTTAAACGGCTCTGAATGATGTGTTTTAAATGTCTTTTTAAAAAACTTAAAATTAAGACAAATAATTGTTGTACTACAAGTTTTTAGAAATGCGTTTTTAAATATACATATGAAGCATTATTAAACATTAACTGGATGTTTTCCTTCATTCTGGAAGAAAACAACCCGAAATCTCAAATTTGATAAGTGCATGAAACACAATGTGTGTGTGGCTGTAGTATCTCCCACAACTTGTCAGGTTCTCATAATAACCATACACATATAATTATGCTGGACAAAATAAGCTTTCTAAAACCTCTCAAATATATTAGATGCTCACCAAAACATGCTGTCCAAAATTAATAATGCTGTCACTCACAATGTTGTCTTGCACTGGAAACAATTTGCAGCAGAAAAAAGACTCCAGACCGAACTTTGTTTGGCCGCCCACACTGGATCTGTTTATCCAACATGCAACAGATAATGTCTGGATCAGAATAAAACCCTCACCTGCAGTGCGTGGGCTCCTGGAGGGCTTGAGATGACTTTGGTTTGAAGAAAGGGTCGACAACGCGCTCCTCTGCATCCTGGACTGTGTCTAACACTTTGTCTTGACTGCTTCAGAGCATCAGCTGCCTCCACTTCCCGTATTTGAGCACTGACGTCCACCCCTCCTCTCTCTCTCTCTCTCTTTATCTCTCTCTCTTTATCTCTCTCTCTCTCTCCCCTGTCTTTCTCTTTTTTCATCACCAGATAATCTTGTTCACACCCTCCACCATTAGCTATCCATCTCTCTCTTTTCTTAAATTCAACTTCTTAAACCTTTGTTCTCTCTCATTCTATTCACAGACACACACACACACACGCACACACACACACACACACACACACACACACACACACACACAGGAACCTACATAGGCTACCTTGTCATCCACCATTCTATTACCTTTTAGATTGAACAACCACGTATTGCAGCAATGTGAAAATTGAAGATTGAGATTGCTCTGATGCTTGAACCTGTTGTCTGAGTGTTTTTCTGGAGAGGAGGCGGACAGTATACAAACAAATAATAAACACACTCCCAAACCAATAATGAAAAAGGGCTTTTAAATGCAGAGAGATTTTGTAGAACATACATTATATGAATCTCATGAATCTTCTGAAAGTGTAGAAATGTAAATCCTTCTTTTCGTTCAGAGAAAAGGCGGCAACTAGTAACAAATAACTGGGGATACAACAAACATGACGTCTAAAACCAGCATCAAGTACAAATATTGTGTTGATGTGCTCAGTATGTTATTTCTCCAGAGAGGGGCATCGACCTCAGCGTAAAAGCTTTTGTTTTGTTTTGCGTCACACATTTTATTTGTTTTAATTATTGCAGCTTTGTGTAGGTCTCATGGATACGACATACATGACTACTTCTGCTGCCACCAGCCGCTTGACATTTCCTTGACACATATTGGATGTTATTGCCATTAAATCCTCTTGGCAGCCTAATTGCCACCTTCTGCTCAAGTGGTGGTAACTGACATACAGGTCATATTTCTCGTAATGCCAGTCTTGTATATAATTATCCAGACTAATCACATCGGCAATCACTGATTTCACATGATTTGGACCTTTTAGTACCTTGTCTCACTTGTCATGTTCGAACATTAGGAAGAAAATATATATTTATTAGATGAGTATTTTCCCCTCAGCCGAAGGCCCATTAGTAAGGCAGCCCTCCATACACGTATGCATGAGACCGGAGTCGAGGCAAGGACATATTTGGCAAGCTGAAGAATGCTCAGCTAATAGATGAGCCTAAATGTGTGAGCAATAAATCAGCAGCACAGCTGACGGAGCCAATGTCAGAGGCCAGAGAATTCACAGTTGTGGTCGGCTGCACACGCCTCTCTGACTGTGTCCTCACCTCCCCATCTCCCCCGTTTCTCTGCCTCCCTCTGCAGTGTGGTCTAACTCAACACGCCCCTGGGAGGAGGGCATTGACGTGTTCTTATTGTGTCTCTGTTTAGCATTATTATTGATCTTCTGTGAGACAGAAAGCATTGATTGTGACGAGACCCCCTCAGCATCATGCTGAATGTACAGTATTGCTCCACAGTCAACCCGACATGGCTTTTAGTCTGGGTCGCCCCTTGCTTTTCTCTTTGAGTTATCCATAGGCTGCCGAATACAACACAGAGATGGATAATGGTGCATTTCAGCACGGAGACCGAGTATAGACTAATCATGTTTGTTTTGTTCAGATCTTTGAATTTAAGTGAGAGAGGTTTTGCATTCCCAAACTTTGATGGTGATGAAACAGATAGCATTAACGCTGTAAGTGAATTAATGATGAATAACCTTCTTGCATGAATCCTACATCAATAATAACCTCATTTTATTCATGATCCATGATGGCGAGGATGGAAATTACAGAAATAGCACATTGTCAATATTTTAGTGATCCTTTCATTTCACAAATCATGTTGTCCGGCGAGCTCATGTCTTATTAAACATGAGCTCCCCTGTAGTTTGCACCATGTTTGTAGATTGAAGTGTGTGATTGTCGCAATCTTTCCCAAAAGATATTAAATCGTGGTCCATTTCCAAAACTGTAAAATTCGAACTGGAAAACAGCAAAAAGTCACACTGTAACGTGGTAAAGGGGAGTTTACCTATATTGCAAAAGAAAAGTGTCCACTTCCCTTGGGGGATATCTAACCTTGCAGATAGTTTGGTTGATGTTGGTTGAATCTTTGTCTTTTCCTGTGTAGACAAAATCAATGTTCAATGCTGAAAGACTAATTCTATTCGCCTCCATTGTATTAGGGTCGGGGCCAAAACCCACTCAGATAATTAAAATCTTGGCTAAATGAAACCTGCATGAATAGACTGAAGCGGTGTAACTCTGTCTGGGGGTCAAACCCCCTGAAAGAGGTTCCAAGATAAATAAGAGGGATTGAAATAATGTCTACACAAAATGATGTTCATTTGTTTCTGTGAACGTCACTCTTGAAGCGCTCATTGACATATGCAACCTGTGAGGAGACGTCGCCAGAAGCCCCCTAAAGTGACGAGCAGCTGTGTGTTAGAGGCAAATGAGTAAACGTGTCGTGCTTTAGGTGAAACATCCTTTCAGGCATAAGTAGAACCATTTCCACACTTGCTGTATAGTGTATACGATGTAGGACTGTTCTTGTGGTTGAGGGATGGAGGGCTGGACATAAAACAGTAAAACATGGAGTGTTATACTTCTAAACCTTTCCTTTCTGTAGCATTAGGAATATGGAAACACAACAAAGGGCCGACCTCCGGTTGAGTCATGACACAGGTCTCCACCTACATCGCATAGGGTGTTGGCCCTTTCCAGGAAAACACATGTGCAGCCATGTTCTACTCATATTAATTCATGTCACACACCATCCACTGTCCACAAACCCACTCCAAAAGTGAAACAAACCCATTTGTTATTGTAGGATTGTTTGTGGTGCTCGATGGCAGCGTGACGCTAACAAAGCCTCCCAGATAACAAAGTGGCACGACTGCTCTCCGCTGTTGTTGAAACACAATATCCTCCTGCAGAGCATCCTGTCAAACCGTCATGTGTCTGCAGCCACATGCAAGAGCAGATATCAGGACTTATTTAAATGATTTACCGCGTGTGCACCTGCAGCACAAAGGACTCGTGTCCCAGTGTGCACTCTGTATATGATTGTGTCTGTTCTCTGTTATAATCTACTAGAAACACACTTCCTTACAAGTTTAATTAACTTAATGCAGAGTGTTAAAACTGAGAAGGCTGTCTAAAACGAACAAAGAGAGCTCCGTGGTCATGTGGAGGCGTTCACTGTTCTCCTCGCTTTAAACCCAAACTCCAGCTAATCCATTCATCTATAATGCGTCCATGCTTTAATGGAGCCACTGAACTTCACAATAGGATAAAGTCATTGTGTGCCATTTTCCCCGACATGATAATTGCATCCGTGTCTTCTTATTAAACTCTTTTCAAACACTTGTGTTAAAACTCTGACCTTGGAAACAAGAAGAGCTCACAGGGTTCTCCTCACCAGTGAAGACGGCGGTCTGTTGGCAGCCACCTCGCTTCTCTCTGTAACTGGAAGCCGGGAAAGAGATTTAAGTTCAGGTCTCTTGGCTCTCATTAGAACTCCGGCAGCAGAGTTGTGAAGTTGTCTGACGGTGTTGAGAGAATAAAACAGCCATTTAAAACGTAAATCGAAAGATGAATGGACAAAGACAACAATAGTTGAAACACTGCTTTGTCCGGTGCAGTGAGGCGTCTGCAGAGCCCAGAGACTGTGTCTGGAGGCCCATCGCTCAGGATCAGGGGTCTTGTCAGTCACTCTGAGCGCCATCAGGAGGCTTGAAACGCCACTGCAGAGGTTCAGCAGGAGAGCTGATGGAGGGAGGTATGGAGAGGCACATTCTGTACATTTCCTTTCAATCATATCCACTTTCTTTCTTTCATTTTTGAGTTTTTTTTCTTTTTCTGCATCAGAAACACCTTCTCACTCCTGACGCTTCAAATACTTGGTCAGTGGTCACATTTTGCCGCTCTGGTTTCCCTGTACATTAATAATCAATAGAGTGTGTTACAAGCATAGTGTCTTTTCAAAATGATCTTCTGTCTCCGTCCCACGGTGCTCTGACGTCTCTGACACTGGTGGTATGTTGTGGAGTGAGTAGAGCCGTGACTGGTTTGCGCAAACGTGAATTATTTTTTACTGAGTATGTCATCTTTTCCTTGATAGTTGAAGGACCGCCTCTGTTGACAATATCCAAAGACCCTGTTATGTGTGAAAACCTCTCAAAATATAATGGTGTTAATGATGTTTTCTTAATTCTCTGTGCTAATACACTAACACAAGATGTCCAGCTATCTGTTACATCTGGGCTGTTCTGGTAGATTCATTGAGCAGAAGGATTTCAACGAGGCAACATAATCAGAAACAATCAGAATCAGAATCAGAATCAGAATGTTGTTTATTGCCAAGTAGGTTTACACCTACCTGGATTCTTTTCTGGTGTATAAGGTGCATACAGAACATACAGAACATAGTGAACATAAAAACACAAAGGTACTGCACAATCACAGTAAGTACTACAAAATACAAAATACAATCACAATAAGTACAAACAGAAATAGGGAAGGAGTGCAAAAGTGAATGTGCAAAAGATCAGATGCCTAACAGGAAGATTTCAGGATGACCTGAGGACGTCCCCTCAGGCCTGGCAGGGTGTGTACTGCAGGGTGTGTACTGCAGGGTGTGTACTGCAGGGTGTGTACTGCAGCAAGCTGCTGCTGCAGCTCATTCAGTATCTGTCGTCCTAGACAACTCAAAAAGGTTTAATCCATAATGATGTTCATCCCCTCTTTTGCAGAGGTTGGTAGACTTCCTGTCACTGCGACTGCCTTGAAGCAAAAGGCAGCGGCGACGCTGTCGCACTACGGCCTCTCCAAACTTGGGTCAAGGCTTTTTTTAGGTTTAGCCAAAGTTTACAGAAGAACTCGTAACACCATGGCTCACTTCAGACAATGTGAGGATCGGCACTGGAAGGACATTCTTTGGAAACAAATAATAATGTCGGAAATACTCAAGAACTGTGGGCTCTTTATTTAGGATGTATATAAACAGAGAGAATATGTAGTGAACCAACTGGGTGGAAGAGTAGAGTAAGTCCATCGTTTGCTTGTTTATGATGTGACTGGTGCTGTACGCTGCTGATCACATGACTCAGTGACCTCTCAGGAGGAAACTGTGATTTAACTGTTTCATTCTGTAAGATTCGTACTCAAACTTCTTTCTAGATTTTAGCTTACTTTTATGAATCTGACTCGCTCGGCCTTAAAGGATAACTTCTTTTGTGTCTCTTCTCCCAGCATTACAGTTCAGTGCACGTACTTCATCTTTCCTGTGCTACATCACAATAACGTGACAGCTTTGTATACAAGCCAACTTCTCATGGGACACGGCATGGGAGGCTTCATTCTGACCTTGTGGCTGACTTTGGACAAAGTAAAAACAAATTCATAAATATGCTAACTGTTTTCTTGCTGTAGCTTAATGCCAAATTGCTCCCCAGGCGCTTCACAGCAGCCCACTGCTCCTCAGGATGGGTTACATTCAGAGAACACATTTCCT